>CP092869.1:52149445-52198856 GCA_030710605.1 Cordylochernes scorpioides | reverse complement strand
GATTGGCAGTCATTCTAGATTTGTTTGTAGAATGGACTTTTATCTAGTTGTAGTTTAAAGTGGAAATGTTTACTTTTATGTCAATTTATTGTTGACTTTCTATCTGATCACTTGAAGTGATGGAGAATTAGGATTATAAATAGAAAGCAAAGGTATACAGAAAAATTGAAATGTCATTATAATTTATTATCTTTGGGATATGTCTGGATAGACTGGCTTAGTTCTTGCATGCCTCAATATATTTTGAATGAATTTTGTGGTAGTATTTTACATACGTGTTTCGGTTACAGATCATTGTTACTGTGACATAAGTACTGGAAATGTAGGGAAACATTCCTCTAATCTAACATCGTGTTGAACCTCCAGTCCTTAGTACTATAGGTACTTAGTAGCAACAAGGAGATATAGAATTTATATTTTAAAATGGGTCTTAAATAGGGAACTACACTAGTGGAAATAGAGGGTTCCACCTCATAAAGAGCAGTTGGAATAGCATGAAACTTTGTATGGAATGTACAGGGGCTTTTACATACACCAAATGATTAAAAACTGAAAATAAATGTATTTTTTAGATGTTTTGCATCCAAAATTAATCAATAAACCAAGAATTTATTTCCAGGCAAATTCTCTATTATTTCTCAAACTCCTTTTGGATGTAACACTTTCAATTTCCACTAGTGGATATATAGAATTCTAAAATCTCTGTAGACCTGGTTTCTCTGTGCAATCCTGTAGACAGTGATGGGAGATCTACATGATGTATTGGACTGTATTCCTCTTGCCCTGTTGTTTAAGATAATAAAGAAGGATAATTTGTTGTTCTAAGATGACATGTTGTTTCAGGAGGAGCAATGATAGAGTACTTATGGATCGTGATTCTTGGGTTTATTGTGGCCTTCTTCCTGGCCTTTGGAGTGGGAGCCAATGATGTTGCCAATTCCTTCGGAACCTCCGTGGGTTCCAAGGTCCTCTCACTCAGGAGTGCCTGTATCCTGGCTTCCATCTTTGAACTTCTAGGAGCCATCTTGTTAGGTAAGTTGGTTGCTCTAGACTTCTTTTTTGGTGCTTTTTTTTTTTACAGGAAAATGTGGGGCACACAATTTAAATATTTCATAGAATTTTTTAAAAATAAGAAGAAATGAGTCTTTTATTAGGATATCTCCTATAAATACTCATCCCATAGTCCTAAGAGAAAAAAAAAAGCAATAGTAAAAGTATCAATAAATAAATTGTTAGTCTTGGTGGAGAGACATAACAACCACTGAATGTCTTCTCATCATCTTGTTTCTCATTTTTAATAATATTCTCTACTTTTCTGCAAAACTGGTAGTCCAAGTGTACACATTGGCCAATTGTAAATGTTGATATGAAACTGCTAATTCCCCTGTAGTTGAGGGCAATACACACAGCACTAGTGTTGCCACAACCAGCTACAGTACAACCTCACTTAGAAATGTCTTTCCAAAGAGCTCCTTTCCTTCTGTTTTCTTAACCCCACTCTTCTTGTCAAAGAATCTCACTTTTTTCCAAACCACCAGTAAATCCTTATTTCATCTCCTTTACTAAAACTACTCTCTAACACCTACTCACCTATTCTCATGCCCAGCAATGGCCGCAGCCTTGCAGAAAATTGACTTAGACCCAGAGCAGCAGCTTTACACACCCAAGATAGTGGATATTGCTGCTGCTGTGATGGAGATGCATGGAGACATCTGAGACTCTTCTTTGGACACGACAACAACAACTAAAACTACTTGGGGACAGAGTTGTACTACAGTAGAGTCTTCCACGAGAGACCACGGCCTAAAAACATGGCTAAAACCAATCTCTCCTGGAGATGGTCTCTCACCAAGAACTTCATCATTTCAAGCCAAGCCACGAGAAGTCTTTCAACTGATACAGAATCTCTGATAAGAGCCCACCTCATGGACTGTGGTGAATAGACATGGGAGACTACTGTATTTTGCTTAATTTATTAGTGGCTCTCTTGGGCATACCTTCATGTCATGCCATCTCTGATATAAAAGCCAATGCCATTCCACTCTTTTTAAGGAAAACTCACATTTAAATATATAAAGATGGGCTATTTTTAATCCAGAGGTTGCAAGACCAAATCCATCAATGTTGCTATATCCCACTTCACTCATGCTGCCTCATAAAATTTCTCATTGAGCCATTAGCTTCCAATTTAGGGCAAAAAATTTCCAGAAGTGTTGCATCATAGCTGCTGGAATATGGAAGGGAGTCAAGGAAACCAGATCCTTATCAAAGTCATAAATATGTCTACGGCCAATTTACAGATAGCCTTGAACATGGCCGATAATCATTTCTTCCTCTTTCTCTCTCTTCGGGTCATTTTCTGCTCCACTTTTTTTTTTAATTTTAGCTTTGTTATTGAAATAGGAATATTATGTCATTCTGTGTTTGTTATCATGTTTTTTTTACTGAACACCTAACTGTCCCGAATAAATTGGTGGGTTCCAATCTCTCTCATCACTGAGTGATGCTGCTAATAATTGTGAAGTGTCTCACCTTTACACTCCAACTTCTTTAATTCTTTTTTCCATATTCCACCTTTTCCCTTTCCATCTTTGGTTCAGCTGACTCTAACACTTTTAGATTTTTTTTCACAACAAAATGTCTTCTAGCATTGAATATTGTGAGGAATTTATAATCATGTGGTGCACTTAAAGAAAACTATCCCCCATAATTATCATGGCCATATGTACACACACACACACTAGGAATATGTACAACCAAAAATTCTGGTGTTGAATTAAAGAAGTTTATTGTGTTGGCCTAGATATGGCCTTGACCTAGAATCCAATATTTTTGTGCCTTTTGAACTTGAATAATTGATTATACTTTAAGAAGTGTAGAATCTTTTTCGAGTTGCCATTTCAAATCTTTTAAAAATTCAACGACCTATAAAGTAAAAATCTTCCTTAACTGACTGACCATCTCTGTAAAATCAAAACTGATCTATTCTAATCCAACCTCCAATGAGAGACCACCTCCAGCAGAGACCAAGGGGTATCTATTGGAAAGACTATCATGAGAGTTTCAACTGTATCAAATACCATTTTAATATTTACCACAAACAAACAGATGTCACTAGGTCAAAAGGACCAAATAAGGAAATTTCAAGGGACATTTCAGCAACAGTGTTTTTACCATTCTCTAGAAAAGAGTACTGAATCTCTAATCTGAAGAGATGTTAACAACCTTCTTCCTAAATGTTAATTTACTTCTTTGTGAATTGTGTGGGGGTCTTGTTGTGATCTCTAATGTAAATGCTGTGTGGTTGTATAGGTGCCCAAGTTTCAGATACAATAAGAAGAGGTATATTTGACAATCAGCTGTTTGCGGAAACTCCCCATGTCCTCATGATGGGGCACCTGGTCGGCCTTCTCTGTAAGTACATTGTTGCCCTTCCATTTTGTCTAAGTGCAATTGAACTCATGGAATTTGCATAATCTTTACACAAGGGGATAAGAAACAAGAATAACACAATGAAAAAAAAAATTAAATGAGAGAGAGCATGATTGGTTTCCCCATTTTACTCTCCAAACTGCCCTATACTATTGTATTAGGCTGAATTCCCTATATACATTTGTTATAGATATGGATGTTTAATCTATGAACATATACACAAGGTAATAAGACCAAATCCAAATAAATAAATAGTGTGTTCTACACATTTAAACACTATTTATTTATTTGGATTTGGTCTTATTACCTTGTGATTATAATCCAAATTGTGCCTTATCTATGAACATATACTAGAAATGTATATCTAAATTAAGGATTCAAGCAATGCTCTTCCCCAAAACAAAAAAATAAACCTGTTTGGCAACATTTTAAAATATTTTTATTCATTTCCGTATAAGGTTTGTAGAGATAGCTTTTACTTGATAGGTACCTATAGAAAAATAGTATTTTAAAATTATTATTAAATTTTTTTAAATGATCGATGATGATATTTAAGGTATTTATATACAATGGGGGAATCTACCCTCTCATTACACAGTTCTTTCTTCCCAGAGTTCAGAATAGTCATTTACATATCATCCCTGAGATATACCTGAGGAACCAGATGGTTTCATTTCACGGATGGGATTACTCACTCGGGCCATTGTGATGGCAAGTGGACTTTCTCACAGTGTTGAAACACTTCTATGGACTATTTGTACCTGTTTGAAATTCGTGTAAGCTTTACACAAGGGGATAAGAAACAACAACAACATGTTTACCTGTTATATTCCTCTTTATTTTTTATTAAATTAAAGATTCAAAAGATAAATCAACTTTATTATTGGAAGAACAAAAGGTAACAACAACTCGTTCGATGGGCGCACCTCCCTTTCCATGCGCACGCATCTCGTGAAGTCACTTAAGCATGACGGGCAAACAATTTATCACTTTCTCTCCTTTCTTCTTTTATATTACAAGGTATATTACAGTACCACTACGTTATTCTATGATAAAAAGAATAAAGGAAGTAAACTCTCTCTGCCCTTATTTAGATTTTGATCTGTTTGCCTTCTGGATTGTGGTGTGTATTATTGTGTACCAGTTTAGAAACACAAGGTAACAAGACCAAATAAATAGTGTTTGTTGTTTTGGTAACAACATCGTCACTGAAATGTCACACATTATTTATTTATTCAGATTTGATCTTGTTTCTAATCTATAATCCAAATAGTACCAAATCATTGTATACCAGTTTATTAATTCAGTATTTTAAAAATAAATAAATACAAACATCTACTCTGGGTTTATATAAAGTGCAACCTCAGTACAACAGCAGCTTGATTATAATATTCTAATTATAAAGTCCCAATTGTTTGTGTCAACTGTAGTTCTAACATGGTGTTTAACAACATAAGATCTTGTTGTTATAACAAGGTTCAACATGGCTTTACAGAGCTAACTAGCATAATGTGTACACCCTCCTCAATGAGGGGGAAGTTCACAGAGTCAGACACAACAGACAAGGTTGCTAAATCTATTTTGGTGTACGGCTGTCGCCAGTGTTATCACTCCCCAGGATGAATGGCTCCAGGCCATCCTTGACTGGGAGATAAGACGATGGAGTAACATCATCTGTCTGTTTCCTACTGGGGTTTACCACACATATATACACAGTAAAACCTCCATGAGAGGACACCTCTCTGCAAAGGACAGTTTTCATTTGCAAAATTACCATTTTTACTACTTAGAAACTCTCCAGTAAGAGGACACCTCTCCCTAAAGAACACTTTGGCTCTGCAATTAAGTGTCCCTTACAGGGAGGTTCCACTGTACATATAAAAACAAAAATGGCATATCCTGACCCCTCACATGAGCATCTTAGATGACAGAGAGCCCCATCTAGTAGAATAAAAATCAACTAAACGTTGATTTAATTTTTTAAACTTCAAACGTTGATTCACCGTTTAGTTGATTTTTGTTCCACTAGATGGTGCTCTGTCATCTAAAATGTTTGTGTGAGTGGTCAGGATATGCTTTTTTATTTTTAATATATTTATATAGAAAAAAATAAGTGGGTCAGGTGTTGATATTAAAATAAAGGAAGCATATCCTGACCACAAACACATGTGCTTTTTAGATGGCAGAACGCCATCTAGTGGAGCAAAAATAAATTAAATGTTTATTTAACTTTCCCCTAAATATTTGGCCAACCCAATTTCTTGATAAATCAAGAAAAGCGTAAAGCAATAAACGCGTTCGTGGATGGCTTTTCTTGACATATCAAGATATTGGGTTGGCCAAATATCACGGAGCAAGTTAAAAAACGTTTAATTTATTTTTGCTCCACTAGATGGCGCTCTGCTATCTAAAAAGCCCATGTGCTCGTGGTCAGGATAGGCTTCCTTTATTTTAATATATACATTTTTATATATTAAATGGCATCTCTCCCAATTGTTTTAACCATGGTTATAACAATTAAAAGATAATAATTATGGTCTCAGGTGATGTTGTTATAGAGAGATTTGATTTCATTAGAATAAAAACTACCTGACCGGTGCTATCCACCCATTTGGCTTCAATCTGAGCAGTCCACAGGTGCATTCACTTAGGTTTCAGTAAAAGATGTTTGATCAATCTATACACGGCTGCTTTGATCTATAAAAATGAAAGTCATCTCTCCCATCAAAAACCATGCACCATCTATTGCAAGCTAGTGGGCTCTGGTCAGTGATGGTGTGAGTTAACCTTCCATTATATAAATCAGTATCCCCAGGCAATGTATTAAACTAACTCTGTGGTGGTGCAGCGAGTGCCATCTGGCTCGGTATCGCCACCTGGGCGACCCTGCCCATCTCCGGTACCCACAGTATTGTAGGCTCCATGCTTGGTGTGGCCCTGGTCACCAAGGGATGGAACAGCATCCACTGGTTCAACATCCTTAAGATCTGTAAGTAACTCCTCTAACCTTATCAGACATCTCTCCTTTTTAATGGGACTATATTCTCTAATGCAAAGTACATTATTGAATTCAATACCACATTTGAAATATCTAGACCCCAGAAAATGTTGCATGTACCTAGTCAAAACTCTATTTGTCCTCCAAGCTGGTGTTCAATGCTGTCCACTTGTTGGATTTCTATGACAATCACCAAGAGATTTATAGCAGTCTCCAGAATATATCCCTGGTTCACCACAGGTGATCCCAATATTTCCACATTGACTAGTTTTTTTTGCTTATCTCTAGTACACGTGGTACAGGCCATGATAATCATGGTGGGTAGTTAGCGACTGCTTTTTACTGTAAGCGCACCACATGTCTACACATGTGAAAAGCAGTTCGACTTTGCACTTACAAATATGCCAGAGCTCCTTTTGATTACTTGCACTCGCTGGTGGGGTTGGACTTTTGCAAGAATCGGGGGTCATTGGAGCATTTTTTTTTTAAATCAGAAAAAAGTGTCCAATGCGGGAATCGAACCCGGGTTGTAGCGGTCGGAAACCAACGGTTTAGACCATCCTTCCACCAACTCCCCACATTGACTAGTGACCAAGCTAGCAAAACTTTGGTTCACCATTGATGAGCCAGGCCCTCCCAACTTTTCTAACACAGTAAGAACAGTATGAAAGTTTATTTTATTTGTGAAAAAAAAATGTCCTAAAATTTATTCACATTTCTTACATCAACTAATGATTATAAAAAATTTTTAGTTTTCCAAATATAGATATCTCATCACTATGAAAATCACTTTAGCCATACAGATGTTTGCCTTGTACAGTAGACCTACCTCTCTTCAAAGTCAACACCTAGTTAGAGAGCAATACTGTCTTTTTTTTTTGTATATAAGTGTGCTCTCATGAAGGTTCTACTGGATGTTATTTTCTGTAGGATTCTCGTGTGTAGAGTTCTCACCACTGTTGTGCCCTAGGTTCCTCATGGGTGGTCAGCCCCATTTTCTCCGGCTTTGTATCCATCTTCATCTATTGGCTTATGCAAATATTTATCCTGAAGAAGGTAAGTTACTCTCCCTCTCTTCTTCTGTTTCCCAGATTTTTGACCCGCTTCACTGCGCAGGAGAAAATGGTTGAGCCAGGTCTCAGGAGTTTGCCATTTTTCTTCGGCATGACCCTCTCAGTCTACCTCATCTTTGTCCTCCACGGTGGGCCAGAATGTAAGTAGAGCCTCCGCCACACTGCTGTTACGGCATTCCTAACCCTACTGGCTGTGTGTCAGGGATGCATCTGAATGATATCCCCCTCTGGGCCACTGTGACCGGTTCCATTGTCTTCTCCACCATCATCTCAGTGCTCATCTGGGTTTTCTGGGTCCCCCGTATCAGAAACAGCCTCCTGGGGACTACCTCAGGTGGGGAAAGTAGGTAGTTTTAGTATTGCCCTGCTGCTGTGGTTGGCAATGTGGGTTTAATCACAGTAACTCCCAATACTTCATAACACACACACCTGGCAAGCTTTCAGCAAAAGTCCCTTTCTTCAGGCCAAAAGTGTTGTCCTTAAAAAGAAAGAAGGGTTTTCCTTGACAAGTGTAATAATGTATTGGGAGATAGTGTTTGAATCACTGTGATTAATATCACCTACCAACTCAGTGTCAATGTCTGTTTACTTCATACACCTATATTTGCATATCCTCACCATCGTGTTTTTGTCACAGCTTCTCCAGATCATACCATCGTAGTCATGACCAACTTGAAAGATACAAGTAAGTTCTTTACTTTAAAATGTTTCTTTTTCACCCATTATATTTGTTAACAGATTTTCTCTCATACTCTAATTTATCCTATAATATAGTAGCGTTTCAGCACCCTTCTGTCAAATCATGATGTTTCTACTATAAGTTACAACTCCCAATTAAGGCTTAGGGCTAGCTGTCATTTCAGATTCATTGTTTGAAAAAGTTGGCCTATTTTGGTATCAAGCGACCTTATTAGAGAGCTTTTAAAAAGTAAATATGCTAAAACGTCCCATTTTAATTTATGTTTCATTGAGATTTTATTTAAATTTGTGTTTTATTGAGATTTTATTTAAATTTATACAATTGTCATTTTTTATACATCAAGGGTTAAAAGAATCTTTTTCCAGATTAATGATGAACGGTCTTTGAATTGTAGATAGATATTTTACACCCTATTGCATATTCTTCTATCTAAGCCAGCGTTCCTGCCCCCCAATGTAGTGGTGTTTGTCACAGATGGGGTTGCTAAAGAAGAGTGTAAGATATCCATTAAGAAGGAAGGTGAGTGTTTGTTGCGCTGCCCTTGTTGCACGCACTAACTGCCTGCTTGTGTTGGTATTAGCTGACCCCATTAAAGATGAAGAGGCTCAGCGGTTGATGTTGGAACAAAGTAGGATGTGGCTCCTTTTGTTAGACATTTGTAAACCTATAAGCTTATCCTTCACAATCGCATGCTTGTGATGGGTAGGTTTATAACAAGGTCTACCCTGCTATAAAAATACAAGTTGAGAACTAACAAGACTGCAGCAAACAATGTCTAACATTTGATAGCAGCATTTCTGCTCTACTTAGACCATCTGATTGATCACTATTAGTTTTATTGTCATTTATAAGCTATGATTTCATTAATGGGGGGGTGTGAATACTACCACCTCTCAGCACAGATAATGATGATAAGTGAATTTTATAACTTGAATATTTTCCTCTTAAAATGTCATTTATAAATTATAGGTATGGTAGAACCTCCCTGTAAAGGACAACACTAGTTTCAGAGCCAAAGTGTCCTTTAAGAAGAGGTGTCCTCTTACTGGAGAGTATCAATAGTTAAAATGGTACTGATAAGGCACAATTAGGAATATAGATTATAAATCCAAGGTAATAAGACCAAATCTATATAAATAAATTGTGTGACTGTTTCAGTAACAACGTTGTTACCAAAGCGTCACACTATTTATTTATTTGGATTTGGTCTTATTACCTTACCATTCAGCACTTTTGTCTGAAGATGGTAACAACGCTGTTACCGAAACATCACACACTATTTAAATTATTTGGATTTGGTCTTATTACCTTATGTTTAAAAATGGTATTTTTGGCAAATAAAACAGTTCTTTATAGAGAGGTGTCCTTTAGCGAGAGTGTTCTCTCATGGAGGTTCCACTACATTTGTAATTTTTTTTTTTTTTATCTATGAAAGTTCTGAATAAAAGAATTATAACTGAACCAAGCGTATATACCTTTTTATAAACCTGAGTAAGTAACGTTTGTGTATTTGTGTCGTCTAGATGGTAACCAGGAAAACATCAAAGAAGCCAATTCCAATAATGTAAGTATCTATTATTCCAATATATTGTTGAACTTATGTTCTGGAGGGCCGCCAGTAAATATGGACAACAAAGGTTGTCCACACAAGGTAATAAGACCAAATCCAAACAAATAAACAGTGCGTGACATTTCGGTAACAGCGTTGTTACCATTTTCAGACAAAAGTACTGAATTCATTCAACACATTCAGTACTTTTGTCTGAAGATGGTAAAAACGCTGTTACCGAAACGTCACACACTGTTTATTTGTTTGGATTTCGTCTTATTACCTTGTGTTTATAATCTATAATCCAAATTGTGCCTTATCAAAGGTTGTCCACTGTTGTGACAAAACTACCAGGATTATGGTATTTATAATGACAAAAATAAGATGGCATCTATGTAAATAAAGGGTACTAGAGTCATCAAAATTTTAGCTTGCATTAGATGTACTAAACAGGACCTTTTAGAGAGGCTGCTGCTTATCATCAAATAGCTTGAGGAGCATGGACTCATGGAAATTATGTAATCTTTGCGCAAGGGGATAAGAAATAACAACAAAGAATTGATTTGGCGCAATTTGTATTATAGAGACACAAGGTAAGACCAAATCCAAATAAATAAATAGTGTTTTAATATATATGGATATATATAAATTTGGTCTTATTACCTTATTACAAAGGCATAAATGCAAATTTAAAAATAAAAAACATACTTTTTTTTATTTTTTGCTTATCCCTAGTACACGTGGTACAGGCCATGATAATCATGGTGGGTAGTTAGCGACTGCTTTTTACTGTAAGCGCACCACATGTCTACACATGTGAAAGCAGTTCGACTTTGCACTTACAAATGTGCCAGAGCCTCGTTTGGTTACTTGCACTCGCTGGTGGGGTTGGACTTTTGCAAGAATCGGGGGGCCATTGGAGCATTTTTTTTTTTAAACAGAAAAAAGTGTCCAATGCGGGGATCGAACCCGGGTCGTAGTGGTCGTAAACCAAACGGTTTAACCAGCCTTCCACCGACCCCCCCCCCCCCCCCCCCAAAAAAAAAAAAAAAAAAAACTAAATGTAGTAAATAGAATAGTGCTTGTCTCTGCTTTACAATATTTACAGTACAGCCAGCCATTTTGAATTAGCCTATTTGTTTTAACTCAACACTGACTTTGATTCAGCTGATAGCTCTTTAGGGATAATTGATAAACCTATCATACCCATAGTTGGTGAATTGTACACAAACATTTGTGAGAGGCACATTTCCTGAGAGCTTAGAATTAAATGTTGAGTTAAATTATCACAAAGATAATATATCTCAACTAATTTTTCTATCTGAAATCATTTTTATGTTTACAAACCTTATCAACCAAAAAACATAAACACACATGCAAGATAATCTCATGTGATGATATAAGTGTTTATTATTTTGGTTGATTAAAGGAGTTTGTTGCTCAAAAACTTTTAAACTTATAGAAATGATTTTTCTAATAAATTAGTATCAATATATTATTTTTGTGATAACTAAAATACTCTTAAATGTTTAGCAAAGTAATTGAATAATTAGCATATAAAGAATTATTTTATAATTTAGTCTTTCCCAATCAATAAGTGTCAGTTGTATATTTTTGTAGGAGTTTATTTAAAATTATAAATTGATAAGAGGCACAGATAAATATCTTCTTCTTATCTGTTATCTTGTTTACACACTTGATAACAAGAACTATTTAGAAACATGCTGTGGTAAAATTTCTCATTCAGTACTTTAGTCTGAAGATGGTAACAACGCTGTTACCGAAACGTCACACACTATTTATTTATTTGGTCTTATTACCTTGTGTTTAAAATGATAAACTATTTGTGAAAAAATGTATCTCCTCTTAGAAAATAAACAATTCCCAACTGTGACCTTACTGTACTGGCAAAATATTGGAAGGACCTGGCTCATAAGTGGTGAACCCTCTCACTGGTTTCTCCAGTTTAATCTACAAGGTTGTCCCAAAAGTTCGTAAACACTTGCAAAAAAAAAAAAATTTGAAATACCAATATTATTTGCTGTTATGTATTTTTTTTTTTGCTTATCCCTAGTACACGTGGTACAGGCCATGATAATCATGGTGGGTAGTTAGCGACTGCTTTTTACTGTAAGCGCACCACATGTCTACACATGTGAAAGCAGTTCGACTTTGCACTTACAAATGTGCCAGAGCCCCGTTTGGTTACTTGCACTCGGTGGTGGGGTTGGACTTTTGCAAGAATCGGGGGGCCATTGGAGCATTTTTTTTTTTTTTTTAAACAGAAAAAAGTGTCCAATGCGAGGATCGAACCCGAGTCGTAGTGGTCGTAAACAAAACGGTTTAACCAGCCTTCCACTGACCTGTTATGTATAATGTCTTTGTATTATGTGTAAAGTAATTGTATTATTATGCATTGGCCGTAATAATATTATTTGCCAAGTAATAAGAGTAACTTTTGGGAAAACTATATATACAATACTGCTCTAATAATGAATTTGACTGTCTTGACTATATAGCCGGCGGCACTAAAGGGAGCAATTCTTGGTGAAGGTATTTTCAAGTAAACAATGGTAGTTTATCTCTTGTTCAATACTTGTCCCTTCTTCTTTATAATGTTTCAATCAATCTCTCAGAAACACAGATCTTAGTTCAATCAACCTTTATTAAGACCTTTAGTCTTAAATACTGATTCTCCTTAGAGACACAGCAAAGGATTGGCGAAAGAAATTAGACTTCACAAAGTTATATAGGAAATATATGTAGCTATAGGTTCATCCATTGATGAACTCTACTCATCCCCAGCAGACACCACTTGATACCCTAATATGATTGGGTGGAGATAGGAAGGAGAAGCTAATAGGTATTCTCTATGCTCTCCCAATTGTATCTACAGATTCCTGGAAGTTATGGGAGAAGTAAGATCATCTGATGGAGGAAACATCAAAGAGGAATTGATAAGGCACAATTTGGATTATAGATTATAAACACAAGGTAATAAGACCAAATCCAAATAAATAAATAGTGTGTGACGTTTCGGTAAAAGCGTTGTTACCATCTTCAGACAAAAGTACTGAATGTGGTAACAACGCTGTTACCGAAACGTCACACACTATTTATTTATTTGGATTTGGTCTTATTACCTTGTGTCATTCAGTACTTTTGTCTGAAGATGGTAACAACGCGTTACCGAAACGTCACACACTATTTATTTATTTGGATTGGGTCTTATTACCTTGTGTTTATCAAAGAGGAATAACTATAGAGCCTACATACATTATAAGGAAACTATTTTAGACAAATTCTTTTTAAATTTAAACAATTTTCTACTGCCTCTCTCTCTATTGCAATTAAAAAGTAATGCTCAATTAAATGGCAGTAGAAAATTGTATAATTTTAAAAAGTATGCATCTAAAATGGTTTCCATTTCTTATAACAAATGGCACATCATATCCTATATGTCTTAAACACAAGGTAATAAGACCAAATCCAAATAAATAAATAGTGTGTGACGTTTCGGTAACAGCGTTGTTACCATCTTCATGGTAAGAACGGTAACAACGAACGGTGTGAAGATGGCAACAACGCTGTTACCGAAACGTCACACATTATTTATTTATTTGGATTTGGCCTTATTACCTTGTGTTTATTATCTATAATCCAAATTGTGCCTTATCAAACCTCTATGTCTTGTTTACACACTTTGTATTACAAAGATCCTTATTAAAGATAGCTGTTGTTTTGCAGGTTGACAAGTCTGAAGACCGTGTTCATGTTGTAACTCTTCCTGAAGGTAAGTTTGTAGTTTTAGTGTTTTGGTTTTCTTACATCCATATAGTATATCAAATTACAAAACTATTTTAGAGGCGTAATATTCTTTTTAAAATAAAACTATTTCTACTGTCCTTACTGCAATGGAAAAATTAAAGGGAGGGCCTGGCTCATCAGTGGTGAACCCTCCCAGCGGTTTCGCCAGTTTAATCTACCATACCGCTGTTATATTGCATTTTTGGAACTTCCTTTTATAGTTGACTGTTGTAAGACTCTTGGAATGGGTATTTTAGAAGAACTATGGACATAAGCTTTTAGGACAGCAGAATTAAATTTAATTATAAATATATAATATGCTTCGAGCAATCGCTCTTCCGCAAATATCAAATTGTGTCTTTTATTTGAACAATTATATTACGATGCACTAGCGCGCCATCTGTTATCAAATTACAAAACTATTTTAGAGGCGTAATATTCTTTTTAAAATAGTATATCTGTGAACAACTATCTCACTGCTGATTACAGTGGACATTCATTAGAACAGCCTTGTGGGTATAAATCCCAATTGTTTTAACAACAATGGAGATAACACCATAAAATGTTTGTCTCAAATGATGTTGTTTTACCAAGGTTCAACTGTGTTTATTTCATTTATGTAAATAAAGGTTGGCCTTTCTACCATCACTTCAAATGGAATAGGTAATTTTAAGGGAAAAATTGACTCCTTCAAGTTATTATGATAGCATGGGGGTGGATTGAGTGGTCTAAGCCATTGGTTTTCATCCACTATGACCTGGGATTGATTCCTGCATTGGACATTTTTTTTTTCTAACTAAAAAAATGTTCCAATGGCTCTCAATTCTTGCAAAAGTCCAACCTCACTAACGAGTGCAAATAACCAAATGGGCTTCTGGCACATTTGTAAATGCAAAAGTCAAACTGTGCTTTTTCACCTGTGTAGATAAGTGGTGCATTTACAGTAAAAGCGGTCGCCAACTTCTACCATCCATGATTATCATGGCCTGTACCACATGTACTAGGATAATTTTTTTTTTTTTTGAGAGCACTATTGCTTTTAGAAATTCACAGCTTACACTCAACAACTTAAATGATATGTTTATGAAAAAAGGCATCTCCTTATCGTGCAACTGAAAGTTGCTGATGGCTTTCGCCATCTATCGGAATAAATATCAACTATTCTCGTTGATTTTTAATTATTCCAGAATTGGCCAAATACCCATTCTTGATTAATCAAGAAAAGCTAACCACGGACGCGTTTCGGGCTGTTGGCCCTCATCAGCGTGGTGCAAGCTGTACCTCAACGACCAAAAAACTGGTCATTCAAGGCATCATGAAACGGGTAGTTAAGGCCAGAATTGCATGAGACCGCGACACAATGTGAAAAAATAGTACACATTTTTGTATTTGTATATACAAACATTTGTACTATTTTTTCACATTAAATGATATGGCCTACAAATTGAATTCTTGCTACCAATTCCAAGGTAGCTTGGGACTCAATGATGCTTTGGTGACAATGCTCTTTACTGAGATTCCACATTATTTGGGATTATAGCTTTTATTTTATCTTGTTTCTCCCCACCCACATATAACATTTTTTAAAATAATAAAATCCTTTAAGGAATTCCAGAAAAAGGACTCCTTAAAGGATATCTAAAAAACTGGGTGTTACTGCAGAAAACAATATAAACTATTATTGAAATGTCCTTACCTTTTTCTTCTCCAAAATATGATTTCTAACTTGTGTTTCTGTGATGTTTCCAGAGCCCGTAAATGAATATCAGAAGGTGAGTGTGAGAAATGCTTTCACATTCTTTATTTGCACTAAAAAAAAAGGGTTTTTTCCCTTCAAATCTTTTCATTCCATATATATAATACATAGAGTTGCTAGGTTGAATTCAAACTAAGGGAAGACGTGTACATGTAAAAGATACAAGAAAGGTTATACTTTACCCTTAAATATTTAGACCTTATTTCTTACCCTTAAATATTTAGACCTTATTTCCACGACACGAGAAGAAGTTAAAACAGAAACCTGTTTGATTAAACACAATGTTCCAATCTTCCCATTGGAAAATTGAATCCCTTAGGATCCATAATTAGGTCTATAGCTTGTGTTCCTGCCTCTGTGGATAATTGAATCAATGAGGTGGTATAGTGCCGTCACTAAAACCAAGATCTCAATTGATGGCTGTTGTCCAGGAACCCGATGATCCCCCAGAAGTTGTCCCAGTCTTCTCCCCACTGCAGAAAATGACAGCAGTCTGCGGCAGTTTTGCCCATGGTGCCAATGATGTGAGGTAAGTCAACTTTTTATTGGACATTCATTCTGTTGTCATTCCATTGGTCAAGGTGTCGTCCATCATTCAACACTTTGTTGTCATTTATTTTCATACCCCACTTTATTGCATCAATCTAGGAATTTTAACTTTTTTTTGCACCGAGGATTTTACGCACAATCCTATTATATATATATACAGTCCACAAACTTCTCTCTTTTTAATTTAACATCCCAAGGGATCAACATGATTTCCATTTGAAATTTTAATCTTTTGAGTCTTTTTTTTTTTTTCATTTTCTAAAGAGTTTATTTCAGAAAATGACAATCTCAACTGTGGCTAAACATTTTTTCTCTTCATCAAGGTGGAAATATCAGGCTTCTGGGGAAAAGTTTCCTTTTTTCCCCCTCTTGTCATTTATCTTACCAGAATATAAGAGAGGTGGTATATATAGAACCTTTCATGAGAGCAATACCAAATATATGTTCTTTCATCAGAGGTTGGTTCAAATTAGAACAAGTGATCTTATTTTAGCTAGGGGTTACTCAGGGGAGGTTGATTTGTCAGCTTAAAGTTACCTTCTATGTGTACAACTAATGTCACATGTCCACAAAGTTACAAATAGAACAAAGCATGTGTGTGTGTGTGTGTGACAAAGATAAGGAAAAAATCATTCACAAAATACACTTAAGAACAAAACTCAAGGAAGTGGAAAATCTTTGATGTCGCCGATTGTCTATTTTTTTTTTTTTTTAAGGAAACGGAAGCAATTTTGTTCACAATTGGTTATCTTTCATGTTTTCAATAAAGGTCACTGTGTATCAAAAATATATTTCAGAGTTATTATCTAAATACGAATGAATATGCTAAAAGGTACAACAAGTTTTGTCCATGAGTGTAATTAATAATATAAAAAACAAATACTCATCTTTTGGATCATTCTTTAGGAGAGGAGGTGAGATGACAACTCAGTAAAACCACTGCTATAAGTGTTTGACCCACTCACAAGTTTTGAAAAGCCTTCCTGCATATTCTTTACTAGCCGAATGACCCGGGCAACGCCCGTGTTTTACCCGATTAAATGTTTTATTAAAATACTATTCTTTACAATTATAAATTGGCGTCGTGGATGGCACTCTTTTGAAACCTCCCGCTTCAATCTTTGTGTGTTTTTAAAATACAAAAATAAAAATGTAAATTTTCGCAACGATATTTGAAATTGTATTATTTAGTTTTTTGTATGAATATATTTTAAATCTGATATATACTTAAAATGATATGATAATGATAGCAAGTGATTTCTTGTTCCTACCCTGTCATTACGTCACTCAAGGTCACCGTTGCGCCACGTGGTGGCGCAGCAAACGGTGACAGAACGCATGACGCTGATAACTGTATATAGAATTATTGATATAACAACCTCCTGTAGTAGCACAACTTGATTCTAGCATCTTAATTGTAAAGTTCTATGATCCAACACTTCCCATTGTTGGGGTTATAATACCTTGGTAACTATATAAAAACATGTGTGAAATTCACCCAATCATATGGCTTGAGATTTCTTTTTATAAGGAAAACTAACAAAGGTTTTAGATGGAGTGCCAATAATCTCCCAGAAAAATGAGACATTCTGCTTACATAGCTCTGCCTGTGTGTACGCAGCAATGCCATTGGCCCGCTGATATCCCTCTGGCTCATCTACCAGACAGGATTGGTGGAGAGCACCCAGGCCTCACCCATCTGGATCCTGGCCTATGGCGGCCTGGGCATCATCGTTGGCCTCTGGGTGTGGGGACGTAGAGTGATCAAGACCATGGGAGAGAGCCTCACCAAGATCACACCTTCCAGGTTTGTAGTTGCCCCAGTTATTATCCTAAGTGTGATGTCCTTTGAGAGAAATCTGCCAAAAATAAAGTGGTAGGGTCAGGCCAGAATGCATTTTGTAAAAGTAATGAAGGATGAGACTCGCGTGCAAAAAAATGCCTTTCACCTTTTTAAAAAAATGTTTTTTTTTATTATTAAAGGCCTACCTACAGTGCATCTTTTGGACTTCTCTGTACAGATCCAGGTCAGTGAAAAGGCCGCAATACCAACTTAGACCAATTACATCCAGTGTGGTTCAAATTTGTCAGAGTTGGTGGTGTAGCTTATTCATTAGTCTAAATCCTGGTGTTCTGCACAGGGAACTAGGGACTGATTAGGAGAGAAAAATTTGCATATCCTCTTCATTTATCTAGTTGTAGAGAGAGTTGTGAGAAGCCCCCTAACAACACCTGTGGTGGTCAACAGTGGGTTCGCCATAGAAATCGGCTCTGCCCTGACAGTGCTCTTCGCCTCCAAGCTGGGCCTCCCCATCAGCACAACCCACTGCAAGGTTGGCTCAGTCACATGCGTGGGAATCCTGCGGTCCCCCAAACACTTCCGTGGTGTTGACTGGAAGATCCTTAAACAGATTGCTCTCACGTGGATCCTCACATTGCCAGCTTCCTGCGGTATTGCCGCACTCTTCATGTACCTGTCCTCCTTCCTCAGTGTATTCTCCTAGTCCCATGGGATAGAATGGTATACATGTGCCACTCTATCTTATTTGTATATACCTATAAAGATTTTATCTATTTTTATATATTGGATGGATGTGTTTTGCCAGTGGACTTTTTGCTCTGTTGTTTGATGGTTTTTACCTTTTGTAAATGATTTTTTTAAAAATCTAATCTATATTTATTACTTTTATATATATATCTTTATTATCTTTTTTGACTGGTATGCATGTTTTTGCTTTCAAGTTCAGTGCATACTTATTTTTTTTACTATGCTCCAAAGTATAATGTCAATATAGGAACTTATCTAACAGTAATTATACAAACTTGAATGACAATGAGTTAAGCTGGTTTTAATTTATTTCTTTCTGTTCTTCCCCACATACTGTCTTCAGAGATTCTCTTCCTCTGATATGTATAGGATGGTTTTATGAGAACTCGGGGCATACTATTGACGAAATTATAATTCTACAATTTCTAAACTTTCTTCAAATCTATGCATATTTTTGCTCCAATTCTCTGTGAATGTGACTAACAGCAGTCCCAATTATCAATAATCCCAATTAACAAACGCATTAAGAAACAAAAAGTAATAAGACCAAATCTAAATAAATAGCATGCGACAGCGTTGTTACCATCATCAGATACTGTTAACAAAACATCACACACTATCTATTTATCTGAATTTGGTCTTGTTTCTAATCTATAATCCAAATTGTACCTTATCAAAAATGTTAAGGTTTTATGCAGGTTTGTAAGTAAATTTTAAATGTACATTTACTTGAGTGTTCAGCCAACAGGTCAAGAATAACAGCCAGTCTTAAATGGTATTAAAGTCTTTACCATAATAAAACTGAACAATATATACATATTTATATATTTCTGTCCTGCCGGTTTTTGGCTCTAAGGCAATGTATGAGAAAGAAAATTAGCCTCTAGCATTCTTTGTAATACATCAGTATACCAAATATATCAGCCAAATTTCTTTAGCAGTTTGGATTTATCAAGTTGGAACCAACACAAAAGTACTCCATTATGTTTACATAAGAACTAACTCTCTGTAAAGGGCAACCACTAGTTGAAGGGCAATAGGGTCCTCCTATTGGAGAGCTGCTAAATAGTAAAAAAAATGGTGATTTTGGCATTGAAAACTGTTCTTTATAGAGAGATGTCCTCTCATGGAAGTTGTTCTACTGTACTTAGGTTATTTGGAATTTTAGATAATTGTGGACTGTGTTAACAAGTTATTGCTACCTTCTACAGCAGTTCTGGGTAGAGATACCTTGCTGCTGTTTGTTTATACAGATTGTTGTTGTTGTTTGTTTCCTCACTGCAACAAGGACTATTGTAATATAGTTTTATTTGTAAAGTAGTGTTAAGTAACACACAACTGTGTTCTGAAAAGTTATTCTTCCTATTTTGGGTGACTTTTTTATCTATGTAAAATAGAATTTGTTGTATTTATAATTTTTTTACATATTTTACATTATAAAAAAAAAATACTCTTTGAAAGTATAGAAAAAGATTATGCTAAGCAATATTTTAAATGTGTTAAACTCTGTAATAATTACTTTTTGGTGCACAATATGTTTATTTTTACACGATCATCACATATGATCTATACAGACTTAGTAAGGTCTGGAGAGATAATATTTGATGATTATGTAAACACATTAATAATTGTTACAATTTGATGGAATTAAATTCACATAAATGCTAAACTATATTTTGTAAATTAGAGTTATACTGAGTAATATGTTCTAATAAGCAATATTTTTTTAATATGTTTTTAGTCTTTAAGGGAAAATATCAACCTATATATATATATATGCACTCGCACACAAAATATATATATATTATGCATATAAAACGAAAATTGCAATTATACCGCGAATGTTTCTTTTAAACGAAAAATCAAAATTTATTTTAAAGAGAAATAGCGATTATTTCTAACTTTAAGGATGAAGTATGATAAGATGAATTGAGAAGAGTAATGATAATCGGGAAAAATAAAAGTGTCCATCCCAGTTCCCATCCCTGGACACTTTTATTTTTCCGTTTATCATTACACTTCACAATTCATCTTATCATACTTCATCCTTAAAGTTAGAAATAATCGCTATTTCTCTTTAAAAAAAATTTCGATTTTTTTTGTTTAAAAGAAACATTCGCGGTATAATTGCAATTTTCATTTTACAATCATAAGCCACGTTATATTGTATTTTATATTATGTTTATATGTTTTATTATAAAGTTGCCTGAGGATGATATTGATGTAACAAAAAGAGGCACCTCTCCCTTTGAACATTATAGCAATGCCTTATGTTTGATAAGCCCAGTAGTGATAATAAGGAATGAACACTATACTAATGAGGGAGGACCAGAGTGTACAAGTTGTTGGCTTTTTGTCTGAATCTGTCAACACTGGTGTTTTTATTACCACTATTAATTGATGAGGCACAATTTGGATTATAGATTATAAACACAAGGTAATAAGACCAAATCCAAATAAATAAATAGTGTGTGACGTTTCAGCGTTGTTAACATCTTCAGACAAAAGTACTGAATGAGAGAATTTTACCACAGCATGCTTTTAAATAGTTCCTGTTATCAAGTGTGTAAACCTAATGCATAATTAAAAGGAGAGTTGCCTCTTTTGACCCAGTAAAACCCTGCTTAAATGAACCTGGTATATAGCGAACCTTCCCTTATAACAAACAATGGTTATAGTGAATCATTGGTTCAGTCCCATTGAGGTTTTCTATAAAGGGATTTTACTGTATATATATATATACAGTGGTACCTCGACATACGAGCGCCCCAACATACGAGTTTTTCGAGATACGAGCCGACAAGCAAGTGATTTTTTTGCTTTGAGTTACGAGCGAAATTCGAGATACGAGTTCGGTTCGGTAGTGTTGAAGATATTAATCTGTGATTTTAAATGGGAATTTTGTATGGGGAAATTTGCTTCGAGATACGAGTAATTCAAGATACGAGCAAGGTTGCGGAACGAATTAAACTCGTATGTCGAGGTACCACTGTATATATTTTTAACCATCTCACAATGTGCATTCATTAATAATTTATTGTTTATATACTTCTACCACAAATTTGTTACTTTTTTTATTTTAAAAACTGTTATAGCCTTAAAATCAAATAATTCCAAGTTTTTTAAATCGCTATATCATAATGCTTCATGGATTTTTATGAAAGAGGGGGAAATGTCCCAAAAATAACTCTCACACATATTTGCTTTACAGTACTACATCTGGATGATAAGACACAATTTGGATTATAAACACAAGGTAACATGACCAAATCTAAATAAATAAATACTGTGTGACGCTTCGGTAACAGCATTGTTACCATCTAATTCAGCATTTTTGTCTGATGATGGTAGCAACGCTGTTACCAAAACGTCACACACTATTTTTTTTTAGATTTGGTCTTATTACCTTGAGTACTACACCTCCTTAATTGAGCTGACTTTAATTCAACCGAATCACATTTTCCACTATCCTTACTTCAACACGCAGAGTGTTATTTAACAACTTCTCTTAAGTGTAGACAACAAAGTGTCTTTAGAAAAATGACCACTAGCTGTACATGAATGGATAATAAACTTAATCAAGTATAATTCAATAGACTTTTTTTTTAACTGAAAAATTATGATTGTGTTGTTTTAAGGAAGTTGGGCTAAAACTATACAAATGTTTAAGAAATTTAATTTATCATGTATATTTGTGAAAAGGGGAAATTTCCAGAAGCTTTAAAAAAAGCCGAAAGAATTATCTATTAAAGATCTTGGAATTGTTTGGTTTTACATTGTTTGTGTGTACATTGTTACCTAACATTAAAATATAATCAGCATCTTACAAAACTCATGACATTGAGCTGAGACATTATTATCTACTAATATTTTGCTCAAAAAGTATTTATTAATCTAAAAAATTAATTGAAAACAATAATGTGTAAAAAAAAGGCACTTCTCACTTATAATAAATGCACTAGCCGAATGACCCGGGCAACACCCGGGTTTTACCCGATTAAATGTTTTTATTCAAATACTATTCGTTACAATTATAAATTGGCGCCGTGGATGTCACTCTTGTGAAACGTCCCGCTCCAAATTTTGTGTCTGAGAAGCGATATTTTTATAGAAAGATGATCTGGCTTTGTATCTTCTGCTCGAATGAATGTTTTTTCTGTTAGAAGTTTGTTCTTGCATACTAAAAATGAACTGGCTTTACCTGTGGTCTCTGCTTTTTGAAAATGTTCCCGTTATAATTTTGTATCTGATAATCAAACATGATACAGCAATATTGTCATGATCATTTTCCGAATAAAATACAGCTATTTTTGTCCAGAACCTTTCAATTTCAAATTTTCTTGGCTAAAAATCCGATAAATATCTCTTCCAGATTTTTCTCTATGTCCTGTTGAAACACGTTTTACATGTACATTAGGTAAGCTGATATTACCTCCCATTTTCACCGCTAGAGGTGCTGCTTGTGAGCGAAAGGGCAAATTCGTAACGCAATTTGCAAATAACTCGAAAAATATTCGGGATAAAGACCTGAAATTTTCGCTATAAGTTTTTCCAGATTCTACTCTATATACTGTTAAAATTTCAGTCAGATTAGTATCAGTACATAGCCAGGTTCTTCCAATATTGGTCTCATTGTAGTAATTACAGTTTGAAATGTGGTATATCCATGAGAGGACACTCTTGCTAGAGGACACCTCTCTATAAGTGATAGTCTTCATTACCAAAATTAAAATTTTTACTAATTAAGAACTCTCTAGTAAGAAGATACCTCTCTCTAAAGAACACTATGGCTCTGCAAGTAGGTGTTGTTCTTTATACAGAACTTTGCTGTATTTGACGCATTCACACCTAAATGGTTAGCATTTCTAACCATCACTTCTTCCTATGAAACTCTGAAATCTGCCAAAGTGGTGTTCTATCTGGTAAAGTTGTTGTATTGTATATACCTTGTTTCAATACATTTTTTACAATGGATAGGTGCCTTTTTTTTTACACATGAATTTCATTCTCCTGTACTTTAGTAATATTCCTGTTTAAAAAAAAAAATCTATGAAACTTGATTAAAAAAATGTCAAAATACATCTTATTGTGTAGAAAAATCACCTTATGCATCAATAACAAGGATGGAATTATGGTTGTGTTTCTTCCCATGAATTTTCAAAACTAATTGTTTCCCTCTTTTACTTTTATCCTTAATTTTATTTCCATTGAAACTTTAAAATCTTGGTACTTGACCCTCAGCTCTGTGTGCATGTTGTGTCTTTACATTGTTTACTTTCTTTAAAACAAGTGTAATTCCTTAGAGAGTATACTTCCAATGAAAGAGTCTTGGATCTATATGAAACTGAACGGGTGACCCGGGCTTCACCCCGGGAATGACCCGTGTGCATATCTACCCGAGTGATATATATTTAGATAAGATTTTTTTTATAATTGTTTGTTATTAGCATTATCTATTTGTTTGCATCAGCATAATTTAATCTAATCTTTAATAGAGGGTGCTGTTCGTGAGCTAAGTAGAATAATTTGAATATATAGTTTTAATAATTGATTTATATATATTTTTTTTTAAATAGCCTATCGTCTTCCCCGTATTTTTTTACCTATGTATGGAAATTTTGGTTTGAATTAGTGAACTACTGCGAATTTGTATACCGGACATATAAACAAACAAACATACAAACATTCATTTTTATATATATAGATATTTCATGGTTCTCTCTATAAGCAAATACTATCGCTAGAGAACACTTATCTCTCTGCAAAGATTAGTTTTCATCACCAAAATGAACATTTTGACCAATTAGTTGTTTGCTGGTAAGAGCACACCTCTCCCTTAAGAAGACGATGGCTCTGAAACTAGAGATTGTCCTAGAGTTTGTTCTATTGTAGGTGAAAGATATGCTTCTTTCTTTAAATGTATACATTGTTAATTGTAAAATAATAATATTCTCTTCTCTGTGCAAGTCTGTATGTAGTTCAATATATTTTTTTATACTTTGGTAAATTAGTAAGCTCAACAATTCTCCATAACTCTTGCTGCCTTTCAAGCTTTTTGTGATCCAATCCATATTTCAATCCATGGTCATATTTAGACTACTAACTTTCATACTAAATGTCTCAATACTAGTTCTATTCATAACTTCAGAGCTTAGATTTATTATGCCTTGCAGGTTGTCAACTTTTTCATGTTTGTGAAGTTTTTATAAGAAATTCTGAAGTGTTTATTATCAAGGTTTTCTTTTAAGAGTCCTAGACAGCTTTGACTTTGTGGAGGTTGTGGGAACTTTCTGGTTGAGGTATTCATATTCTTATGTTTGGAAAATTTTGTCAACTTTTTATTTTTTTTTTTCTAAAAGAAAACAGTGCTTTGAGATATTTGGTATTCAATTGTGAGAACATTTTAATTCCACTTCTGTCCATGGGGATAAAAGTCAAGTTATGATCATTTGAAGTTTCTTTCCACTCTTTTTTTTTTCTTATGGCAATAAAAACCAACACCCAGTTTTTTTTCAAACTTAGGCTGCCGTAACATAGTTGTATTACGTATTACTACATGTACTTTGTGTTACTGCAGCTTGGGTTTGAAATACTGGGTGCTGGTGTTTTATTGTCATGTTTGTTTACTTAATACAAACACCAGAATTTATGAATTAACTTAGTGAGATCTGGTTTATATTGCTTTGTTCCTTGTACACAAAGTCCATGTGATCTATTTGAGTTGTTTAGAAAGAAAACCAGCTGTGAGATATCTCTCAACAGTGTTCAGGAATAGCTTGTATAAAATATCTAAAAACTTCTTATATTTGAATACATAGCTTGCTTGATTTACATTTCTGGACAGTGATTGAAATCAGTTTGTGTTGTTTCTTCATTTGAGATATGTTCTGTTCTGAACTTGACAGTCTCAGCATTTTTATTTTTAATAGAACTTATACGGCAATTAATTAAATTTAAAGAAAGAGAGTGCATAGCTCATCACTGGGGAATTGGTTTTTCCAGTTTAATCTCCATAACCTTCAACTATTAGAAATAGCTTTTAATTATACTTATTCAAAAAGAAATGTAGCTTTAAAAAATTGATTGCCAGTTTTCAGTGCTATTTGATGATGCTATTTGAAAATCTAGTTTACTCTTTAGGTCTTGTGCTGTTATCTCTATTCCAAGTTGTAGGCAATCCTTGTTATTTAACTGCTCACAGAACTGCTCACTTTCTTGGAGTTTTGACAGGGAACTTCAGCTTTTCTCTCAAAAATCTATTTTTGCTGTTATATATATTTAGAACTTCTTAAACCAAAAAGTAATCAATAACACCAATTATTGATCTTGCTCCATTCTAAATTCCAAATCGTGCCTTTTTTTTTTAAATTTATTTACATATTTTTGTAAAATCGTTCTTCTACATTAAAACCTTGTAATCCGCCTATAATATTTTTTTCACCATTTAACAGTTCCCTCAAATTGTGTTTGTATATATATTTTACCTAGATTCCACTAGCCTATCTCAAAGCAATAACAAACTGGATATTGAGGTTGAGATTATTCCAGTCCTGAATCAACAAGTGAACCTTAATTACTCTGTAATGTTCATAGATTTTTCTAACACTGGAGTCTTTATATTTTCTTTTGCTCAAGCTCTTTCTCTCTCTACTGTTTATAATCTATATACAACAGTGTGTAGTATATAAAGTAAAATCTGTATTAGGAGTTTCCATTTGGATGTGCAAAATTGTGTTCCCAGCCAGCAGGTTAGTTTTAATGAATCTAAAAATATTCTTATGCAAATTCAACGGTGGCTCTTAATATAGTCAACATATTTAGCTTTCAAACAAAAGGTAACAAGACCAAATTAATAGTGTGCGAAGTTTCTGTAACAACATTGTTACCATCATCAGACCAAAGTACTGAATGGTAATACATTCAGTACTCTTGTTTGATGATGGTGTCAACGCTATTACCGAAGTGTTGCATACTATTTATTTGGATTGGGTCTTGTTACCTTATGTTTCTAATCTATAATCCAAATTGTACCTTATCACATTTAGCTTTTAGGCGCTTAAAAAAATAGAGAAGTGATTGAGTTAGACGGGATCAGATGTCTAGGAAAACTAAATTATGGGTAAAATGTCTGGTTTCAAGTATAACTTGACTCCTAAAGACAGGTAAATTGTTGTATAATCAGTCGACACTATTCAATAAGTATTTTTACTTCTATTACCTTGTATGATGTTGTACAGTAAATGTTTAAATAATATAACTACACTAACCTATTGCCCTCAGTCATCTTATTCTCATATGTGGGGGAAATCTCGCTATATAATGTATTTAAGGGACCATGAAACCTTGTTGTTGAATGAAAATATCTTACAGCATGCTCAAAACGTGTAAATAAGTCTCCATTTGTATATAGTATAAATTTGAAAAGAGTATAGATATATTATCACCTATATATATATATAAACCACTTTCTATTTTATAATAAATATTGATGCAGAAATTTCATGTAGCATTAAACTCATGGACAAAACTTAAGGAAGTACCTTTTAGCATGTATATCAGGATTCAGACAATAACTCTGAAAGATATTACAGTGACCTTTATTGAAGACACACAAGATAACCAGGTGTGAACAAAATTTCTTTTGTCCACTTAAAAAAAAAAAAAAGATGACTGGTGGCATCAAAGACTTTTCACTTCCTTAAATTTTGTCCATGATTGTAGATGTCACTTTTTTTTTTACAGTAAATGTTGATGTGGTAATTTCATCTAACATTATGTAATAATTTCACACATTCTACTTTTATTATTATACAATTGGCTTTAAGGGTCAACTCTTGTTTTTATATTCAAAATTATGTACATTTTTGTTATTTCATATAATTAATTCCCAATTGAACTTACTGCAATGATAAAATATTGGGAGGGCATGACTCATCAGTGGTGAACTCTCTGGCTAAATTGTTGGGAGGGTTCACAATTGATGAGCCAGGCACTCCCAATATTTCATCATCACAGTGTAGGAGTTTGGTTTCTTGTGAATGCAGATGATGTGCTTATATCATGGAATATCAATAGATTGATAGCACCACTTTAATTTAGGATAATTTGCATATTTACCCAGGAAATTGTCACTTGATTGTATTTCTTTATATATATTCTTTATTTTATTCATGAATATCACATAATTTGTTACCAACCAAAATAAGGTATTTGCTCAATTTTATTTATTACTTTTTTTTTTGTATCTATTCCAAAACCAATGTGTAGAATATTTGCATAATTGTTTTCCCCTTTTAAAAAGTGTTTGAATAAATATTTGGCCTATATATTATGAGAAATATATACAGTGGAACCTCGTTGTAACAGCCTTCTTTATAACAGTAACTTGATCAGAAAATCCTAATTTTGAGGACCCAAGTGTTGCAATTGTTTTAACTGTTATTATAGCGCAACATGTGGTTATAACAACATGAATTCTTAGTCCAAAGTGATGGGGTTATAGCGAGATTTAACTGTGTAATAGATGCTAGTGTGTAAAATTGATTATTTTGTATATTTGCATATCTGCAATAGATGTTTAACATTTAAAAAATAATAATCAAAGTATTCTGTTAAAAGAGGAAATTAAAAATATATGTAAATTTGATGGCATTTTGAAGTCTCTCTCTATGCAACTTTTCCTGGGCAAGAAAAATTAGTTCCAATTATCTAGAGTCCAATTAATAAATGTTAAATTATTTTATTAAAAAGTTGTGTTTTTTTAAATACCTATTTGTGGAGGAGATTTGACAATCAATACTTTCTTTTGGTTTATCCTCACTCCATAAGTGAAAGAATCTTTTAGATTTTTGTCATTAAGATTGGAAGTACTCCTCTCAGTTGCAGCCCAACTTAATTAAGATATTAAAAAATGGCCACCTCTGACATAAGGAAGAAATGCCATGTGCAACCAAGTCTAACATGGAGTACAGACGCTGCTTATCTTGTATCCCTGGATTAGGAGCCCTTACAGGGTACTATCAGTCTGGCCAACTGAACCCAAGTTTTTTAGCGAGCTTGTTACTGTGCTCCGTTACTTCTTATGATAGAGATAAGTAAAATTTGATCTTTTGGTATTAAGACTGGATGCACTCATCACTCCAATATAAAATGGCCGCCTCTGTCATGAGAGATGTGTAGCTTCTCCTAACTTGAAGTACAGACTTATCCCGTGGAACAGGAAACCTTACAGTCTCAGTCACTACAGGTGTTTCTTGTTAGTATCTCTTCCTTCTTCTTCATTTTCCAACCAGGCCTGGGCAGATTTGTTAATTGGAACTATTGAACATTTGTCTTGGAATCAATTTTTGCTTCCCCAGACTTCCATTACTGCGTAACCTCGCTAATTCAACATCCCCACTATATTCCTTTTTCTAAATCTTCTCTCTTACTCCCATTCTAATTCAAATTATCATGTCATTCTTTGACTGAATTGAAGATGCTAATTTGAATGGGAGTTTGTCTGGATTTGAAATTTATCGTAATTGTCAAATTTCAGTCGAAAATGATTAGGCACTATTATAGATTAGAACCACAAGGTAATAAGACCTAATATAAATAAATGAATAGTATTTGACATTTCTATAACAGTGTTGTTACACACTATTTATTTATTTGGTCTTATTACCTTAAGAATTAAAGTCAAATTAATGAGGTTATACTTGTTTTTTATATTTGATTATTTTACTCTTCTTTGGTGAATACATTTTTAAACAAAAATCTACATTCTAACTTTGAATAAATAACACTCATTGCCAGTGTGTAAATATTTGTATATTTACTTTTTTATATCTATACGTTTTTTTTTTCAACTTTTCCCCACTGTATATTGTTTTTTATGCATTCTATCTAGGTATGTTACGAGCTTTTATCTTCTCTGTATTATATAAATACAAAGCATGTGCAATTACCTTTTTTTTACATTGTTATTTGTTATTAAATGCTATCTTTATGTGCTCTATATTATATTTATTGTTGGTTAATACATACCCATCATATGTCAGTTGTTTTCATTGTAAATAGAAATTTGTTTTTATTGTTGCTCATGCAACTATTTGTAATAAAAGATTATTTTTTCAATTTTTTTGTTTGTATTAGTTTTTTTCTATGTACCCAAAGAGTGATAATGATGGAACATTCGCTGAAAGGAGCAATGTTGACACTCAGTGTGTTGACACCAATGGACAAAACTTATATAATATTTAAAAAAAAAACACACCTTATTTGTTTATATAATGGTGTATTTCCAATACATGTAAATCATGTTCTCCTTTTAAAAATATAAATAAAAGGTAATAAGATCAAATATAAATAAATTGTGTGTGACGTTTGAGTAACAGTGTTGTTATCATCAGACAAAAGTACTTAATGAGGAAAATATCGCAGCATGTTCTTAAATAGTTAGTACTATTTAAGAACATCCTGTGATATTCAATCTTTTGTCATCTATTTGGATTTGGTCTTATTACCTTTTATTTCTTATCTATAATCCTAATTGTATCTTATCATTAAAAAATATAATTTAGTAAATTACATTTTATTGCCATCTATCGTTAAAATTTTCCACAAATAAATTTACTGGCAATGCATTTCTTTTTTAAATATCATCAAATATTATCTCTACAGACCTTACTGCAATGATACGAGTTATTGAATGAGAGGACTTGGCTCATCAATAGTGAACCCTCTCAGCAGTTTCGCCAAATTAATCTCTAGACCGCTCTACTATTGTATTGGACTGGGTTTGTTATATACCCTGCATTTTCTATGGAAGGCAGCTTAGGAAGAGCTTTGCGGAATTGCTTTGCTCGATGCAATACCTTGAAATTATATGTATGTACCTCTACAAACCTATAAGCTTATGTCCATAGTTCACTAAAAACCCCTAAGCTGCCTTCCATAGAAAATGCAGGGTATATAACAAACCCAGTCCAATACAATAGTAGAGCGGTCTAGAGATTAATTTGGCGAAACCGCTGAGAGGGTTCACTACTGATGAGCCAAGCCCTCTCATTCAATAACTCATATCATTGCAGTAAGGTCTGTAGAGATAAAATTTGATGATATTTAAAAAAGAAACGCATTGCCAGTAAATTTATTTGTGGAAAATATAATTTAACGTTTTTTTTTAAATATACATGCTAAAAGGTACAACTTCCTTAAGCTTTGTCCCTGACTGTATGTGAGTGTTGTGGGGCACACAAACTAAAGTTGTCAGCTAACCAATGCATATTTATAGTATTGATATGATGGTGATGATTAAAAAACACTCAATTTAGGAACAAATTGGCTTATAGACAGGAAATTACTGGATTCCTGACTCCATCCCAACTTTGGTTTTCTTGACATTAAACTTATTAAATTACAAAACGATTTTAGAGGCGTAATATTCTTTTTAAAATAAAACAATTTCTACTGTCCTTACTGCAATGGAAAAATTAAAGGGAGGGCCTGGCTCATCATTGCAGTAAGGACAGTAGAAATTGTTTTATTTTAAAAGAATATTACGCCTCTAAAATAGTTTTGTAATTTGATAACAGATGGCGCGCTAGTGCATTGTAATTAAACTTATTACTAGAATAAGGCATCACAAGAATGTAGGGAAACTATAAGTCATCAACCACTATAAATCAACCTCTGAGTGTGTGGGGTATGTTTTCTTCTTCTTTCTTATCTCCACTCAATCATATCAGGGTATCAAATTTGTAGAGCTTGTTGATGGTGTCTGCTGGGGATGAGTAAATCTCATCAATGGATGAGTCAATACAGTCAATAATTTTGAAAATAGAGCAATCCATAAATAAATCTTTAATTAAAAAGGCATATATTGGATCAAAATATAATTTATTTTACTAATATTTCAGTTGGCTGAACGCCAACCTTTATCAAGGTGTTATAACATTTTAAAGTGTGTCAACAACAAACTCAGCGCCACATAACGTTTTTTTTTTTAAACTTAATGCTGTTGACGTTATGTGGCGCTGAGTTTGTTGTTGACACACTTTAAAATGTTATAACACCTTGATAAAGGTTGGCATTCAGCCAACTGAAATATTGGTAAAATAAATGATATTTTGATCCAATTTATGCCTTTTTAATTAAACAGTCAATAATGTGTTTTGGAGTTGCAGGTTGAGAATTGCACTTAGTACATAGTGGGAAAACGGGTGTGGAGTTAGAACCACATACAACCCTAATGAAAGACCACCTAAAACTTGGCTGTACTCACCTGGGGGTAGTTTCTCATCAGAGACTGCTTCAGTCAAGTTCAGAATCATGACTTGACCTGACATGACAGTGTCTCAGGTTTGCCCATGGTTTTAATCTATAATCTCTTATGGAAGATCCTATAATAGTAAATTCCAAGTTAAGAAAAAGGCATATCTTGATTCTGCAGCTGAAAATTGCTGATGGCTTCTGCCATATATAAATATTTTTAAAATCATTATCATCAAATATCAGGATTTATCAAAAGAAAGAGTGGACATTTTTCTTAAATAATTAAAAATCAGTGATTGGTTGGTATGTATGCCAACAGATGGTACAAGCCATTCTCATACAATCAGGAGATACCTATTTAACCACCTTTTCTTGGTACAATTTCACTTTACCATGGAGGATATATAATCAGTGTTCCAATCCTCTATTGGACAGTATTGCATGTACTTTACTGGAAGAAACACAGACAAAAATCATTTAAAATACCATTTTATTCTTTTTACACAAATAAATTTACTGGCAATGCGCTTCTTTTAAATATCATCAAATATTATCTCTACAGACCTTACTGCAATGATATGAGTTATTTTATTCTTTACCACTTATTTCTCACTCATAATTTGATAGAAAAAAAAGGGATACAAAATTAGTTTGCTAAATACCTTGGTACAAACATTTTATAGTGAAATCACGCTAAAAAAGCATTTTTATTACAGCTTTCTTTTTTATTAAGGTCAAATATACTTTTTCATCTATTATTAAAGATCTTGAAATTAAGTTCCTTGCTGAAGATATAAGTAAGGAAATAAATAATGAATAATGAAATGAATAAATAATGTGTTACACTTTGGTAACAACACAGTTACCAATCCATTGTGTAATTTATTCAATTGTTCTTTTTACCTAAAGTTGCCAGCTATCACTTCTTTTTTCTTATCTCCACTCAATCATATTAGGGTATCAAGTTGTGACCCTTGATGGTGTCTGTTTGACAACCATCATGACTATCACATCTTTAACTCCGGCCGGTCCCAAGCCCGGATGAAGAAGGAGGAGGGGGAGCAGTAACAAGCTCACTAAAAAACCTGGGCTCAGCTGGCCCGGCTGATAGTACCTTGTAAGGGCTCCTAATCCAGGAATACAGGATGAGCAGCGTTTGTACTCCATGTTAGGAGCAACTGCACATGGCGTCTGTTTCTCGTATCAAAGGTGGCCATTTCTTTTGGAGCTAAGTCGGCCTGCCACTGAGTAGTGCTCCCAGTCTTAATGGCAAAGGCAGATGCATTCTACTTCACTATCACTTCTTTAATGAGTCAAACCACCGACAACAAAACCACTAGGACAGCTTCCCTTGTCTGATCAGCTATAAGTCATTACATCCTCTCTTCCCCATTGGTGAGTGAACATTATTTTTCTATTTCTACATTATCATTTGATAAACCATTTTACACACACATCACATTCACATGATACACATTCATTCCTGACCGCTAACTTAATAAAATCAACAAACAATCCAGGGGTCGGTGGAAGGCTGGTTAAACCGTTTGGTTTTCGACCACTACGACCCGGGTTTGATTCCCGCATTGGACACTTTTTTCTGTTAAAAAAAAAAAAAATTCTCCAATGGCCCCCGATTCTTGCAAAAGTCCAACCCCACCAGCGAGTACAAATAACCAAATGGGGCTCTGGCACATTTGTAAGTGTAAAGTCGAACTACTTTTCACATGTGTAGACATGTGGTGCACTTACAGTAAAAGCAGTCGCTAACTGCCCACCATGATTATTATGGCTTTGAGATAAGAAAGAAGAAGAAGAACAAACAATCCAGAGTTAAGTATCTTTTACTACAACAACAACAAAAGCCTTTATTTAGGGTCACTGACCCTATACAGGATTCACCAGAGGTATGCATAAGAACAAAGCAGTGAGACAAAGGAAATAACGATATAGACAGAAGAAAAAGAAAAAAAAAATAAGAAAGAGGGAAGCAAGAAAAACAACACAAAAAGAGTAGCAGTAAGAAAGTGAGGAGTGAGTGTCACTTGGCCTTCTTCTGAGATATGGACTTGTGGAAACCATAAAACGCCGTAGCAATATACTTATTCTGGGTCATATTGTCAATTATTGAGTATCTTTTACTATATTTATTTCTCTAAATTTCAGGCTAACAAGCCTTTCAATAGGGGAACTAGAAGTATAACTTCCAGCTAACTATACATTCTGTGTATAGTTAGCTAGAAGTCATATGTCTAGTTCTCCTATTGATACATTCTGTGTATAGTTAGCTAGAAGTCACATGTCTAGTTCTCCTATTGATACATTCTGTGTATAGTTAGCTAGAAGTCACATGTCTAGTTCTCCTATTAATACATTCTGTGTATAGTTAGCTAGAAGTCATATGTCTAGTTCTCCTATTGATACATTCTGTGTATAGTTAGCTAGAAGTCACATGTCTAGTTCTCCTATTAATACATTCTGTGTATAGTTAGCTAGAAGTCATATGTCTAGTTATCCTATTGATACATTCTGTGTATAGTTAGCTAGAAGTCATATGTCTAGTTCTCCTATTGATACATTCTGTGTATAGTTAGCTAGAAGTCACATGTCTAGTTCTCCTATTGATACATTCTGTGTATAGTTAGCTAGAAGTCACATGTCTAGTTCTCCTATTAATACATTCTGTGTATAGTTAGCTAGAAGTCACATGTCTAGTTCTCCTATTAATACATTCTGTGTATAGTTAGCTAGAAGTCACATGTCTAGTTCTCCTATTGATACATTCTGTGTATAGTTAGCTAGAAGTCACACGTCTAGTTCTCCTATTGATACATTCTGTGTATAGTTAGCTAGAAGTCACATGTCTAGTTCTCCTATTAATACATTCTGTGTATAGTTAGCTAGAAGTCACACGTCTAGTTCTCCTATTGATACATTCTGTGTATAGTTAGCTAGAAGTCACATGTCTAGTTCTCCTATTGATACATTCTGTGTATAGTTAGCTAGAAGTCACATGTCTAGTTCTCCTATTGATACATTCTGTGTATAGTTAGCTAGAAGTCACATGTCTAGTTCTCCTATTGATACATTCTGTGTATAGTTAGCTAGAAGTCACATGTCTAGTTCTCCTATTGATACATTCTGTGTATAGTTAGCTAGAAGTCATATGTCTAGTTCTCCTATTGATACATTCTGTGTATAGTTAGCTAGAAGTCACATGTCTAGTTCTCCTATTGATACATTCTGTGTATAGTTAGCTAGAAGTCACATGTCTAGTTCTCCTATTGATACATTCTGTGTATAGTTAGCTAGAAGTCATATGTCTAGTTCTCCTATTGATACATTCTGTGTATAGTTAGCTAGAAGTCACATGTCTAGTTCTCCTATTGATACATTCTGTGTATAGTTAGCTAGAAGTCACATGTCTAGTTCTCCTATTGATACATTCTGTGTATAGTTAGCTAGAAGTCACATGTCTAGTTCTCCTATTGATACATTCTGTGTATAGTTAGCTAGAAGTCACATGTCTAGTTCTCCTATTGATACATTCTGTGTATAGTTAGCTAGAAGTCATACGTCTAGTTCTCCTATTGAAAGGCATGTTAGCCTGATAGAGAAATAAGTATAGTAAAAGATACTTAACCCTTGATTTCTTGTTGATTTTATTAAACACCACATGTTATTATTAAAACTATAATCAAGTATATTTATGGTGGTGCTTATCTTTGGAGTATTTAGATGTGTTTCCTGTTGATGGGACATCTGATGTAGGTAGATATATGACACATTTAGCTGGACATAGTGGGACAGCCTTCATGCCTTGGGTGGTTAACTCCGCCCTTGCCGGTCCCAAGCCCGGATGAAAAAGGAGGAGGGGGAGCAGTAACAAGCTCACTAAAAAACCTGGGTTCAGCTGGCCCGGCTGATAGTACCCTGTAAGGGCTCCTAATCCAGGGATACAGGATGAGCAGCGTTTGTACTCCATGTTAGAAGCGGCTGCACATGGCGTCTGTTCCTCATGCCAGAGGCGGCCATTTATTTTGGAGCTAAGTCGGCCTGCCACTGTGTAGTGCTCCCAGTCTTAATGACAAAGGCAGACGCATTCTACTTCACCAAGTGGGGAGATAAGAAAGAAGAAGAAGAAGTTGTAACGAATAGCATTTGAATAAAAACATTTAATCGGGTAAAACCCGGGCGTTGCCCGGGTCATTCGGCTAGTAGATTTTATAAATATGAAAATACTATACACAGAATGTGAAACACATTCAAGTTTGAATAAAAATCAAAGGTAAAAAAACAAACTCATTTACACACTCTGCACATATTATTTACATTTTAATAGAATCTGTGTTTAGCTATGTTTAAATTTTTCTTTGAAAAGGACAAGACAGTCAAAATTTTTCTCTCTCTTTATTGGATTTTATGTATGGCTTCACCTGCCCCATCCAGGGTCACCCTCCCACCACTTTGAAAGTATATTTATAATGTTGATAATTGTGATGAATATGCTAAAATTATGAAGCCTTCTTAAGTAGCATTAGTATGACATATTGATAAACTACAGCATGAGAGCCTAATGCACATGTTGTAATGGGAGACATTTTAAAAATAATTAAACCTAAAACTGTGTCAATGTAATAAAATCCAGCTGTTCTTACGTTGATAAAATACTTCCTTCTTCTTCTTCTTCTTTCTTATCTCCACACTGGGTGAAGTAAAATGCATCTGCCTTTGTCATTAAGACTGGGAGCACTACTCAGTGGCAGGCCGACTTAGCTCCAAAATAAATGGCCGCCTCTGACATGAGGAACAGACGCCATGTGCAGCTGCTCCTAACATGGAGTACAAACGCTGCTCATCCTGTATCCCTGGATTAGGAACCCTTACAGGGTACTATCAGCTGGGCCAGCTGAACCCAGGTTTTTTAGTGAGCTTGTTACTGCTCCCCCTCCTCCTTTTTCATCCGGGCTTGGGACCGGCAAAGGCGGAATGAATAAAGATATTATAAAATAAATAAAACTTCCAGAGCTAAGTTTCTTGTGCAAACCTTTTATTTTCAAGCTTTCGGACTTTTCAGTCCTTCAACAGGAGTATCACATTAATAAATTAATGATAAATACTATTAATAAAGAAATCATACCACCAAGAATAAATATAGAAGTTATTCATATAGACAACTCTGAAATAAATTAATTTTTAAAAAGGTACATATAGAATGACAAAAATATATAATTACATAAAATCTATAAGGCACAATTTGGATTATAGATTATAAACATAAGGTAATAAGACCAAATCCAAATAAATAAATAGTGTGTGAACACCCCACACACACTATTTATTTATTTGGATTTGGTCTTATTACCTAATGTTTACATAAAATCCAATAAAGAGAGAGAAAAATTTTGACTGTCTTGTCCTTTTCAAAGAAAAATTTAAACATAGCTAAACACAGATTCTATTAAAATGTAAATAATATGTGCAGAGTGTGTAAATGAGTTTGTTTTTTTACCTTTGATTTTTATTCAAACTTGAATGTGTTTCACATTCTGTGTATAGTATTTTCATATTTATAAAATCTACTAGCCGAATGACCCGGGCAACGCCCGGGTTTTACCCGATTAAATGTTTTTATTCAAATGCTATTCGTTACAATTATAAATTGGCACCGTGGATGTCACTTTTGTGAAACGTCCCGCTCCAAACTTTGTGTGTTTTTAAAATATAAAAATAAATATGTAAATTTTCACAACGATATTTTAAAATTATATTATTTTGATTTTCAAATACTATTCGTTACAATTATAAATTGGCGCCGTGGATGTCACTCTTGTGAAACGTCCCGCTCCAAACTTTGTGTCTGAGAAGCGATATATTTTTATAGAAAGATGATCTGGCTTTTGTTTTCTGCTCGAATGAATGTTTTTCTGTTAGAATTTTGTTCCTGCGTACAAAATAATGAACTGGTTTCACCCGTGGTCTCTGCATTTTGGAATTTTTCCCGATATAATTTTGTATCTGATAATCAAACATGATACAGCAATATCGTCATCATCATTTTCTGACTAAAAATATATAGTTTTAATAATTGATTTATATAGTTTTTAAAATAGCCTATCGTCTTCCCCGTATTTATTTACCTATGTATGGAAATTTTGGTTTGAATTAGTGAACTATGCGAATTTGTATACCGGACATACAAACAAACATACAAACATTCATTTTTATATAGATACTAGCCGAATGACCCGGGCAACGCCCGGGGTTTACCCGATTAAATGCTTTTATTCAAATATTATTCGTTACAATTATAAATTGGCGCCGTGGATGTCATTCTTGTATTATATATAAATGAGTTTTAAAAATTGTAAAAAAAAAAAAATGCATCGGCCGGGAATCGAACCCGGGGCGCCCGCGTGGCAGGCGAGCATTCTACCACTGAACCAAAAGCAAACGGTGACAGAATTAAGAACGCATGACGATGATAACTGTATATTATCCGTGACAGAGGCGGCCGATGAGGAAAGACGGTCCTGACTATATATAGTAATATTTTATCATTACATTTTAACATTTAACACAAAATCGTTACAATTTTTTCTTTAAATATATAGTAATATTGAAATGCCAAGTATTTTTATGTCATTGGATTATTATATTACTAAATTCTCAAATTAAATTCATTATACTTGGAAAACATTTTAAGCATTGTTACAATTTATAAATATAATTTCACCAGACGAGGCTGCTTGCGAGTGAAGTAGAAAATTTGCAAATAAAATTGCAAAGAATATTTATTTCAAATCAAATTCAAACCAGAAATCTTCCCAGTAGTATAGTAAATAACTTCCTAAAGTTTCACGGCGATTGGATAATCTTACCTTTTAAAAACATTCATCGTGTAAACAAACCACGTGTTAATTATTAACCAATCAAATTCATTTATCTTCGCGACCAGTGCTGCGCCCAAGCGGTTAAAGACTGGAACTAACCGTTTTTGGTTTTTTATTTTTTTAAAAAAGCACATTAACTTTTTTAGTTTTTTGAATAGCCTATATGTTAAACGAAATCTTCAGCTACCTACATGCGAAATTCCATAATGATTGAGTCAGTAGATTTTGCGTGAAGCGATAACAAACATCGATTTCACATTTCATTTTTATATATATAAGGATTATATAGCCAAGAAACTACATTATCATTTCTTTTGTGAAAAAGGCATCAATGGGTCACTGAAGTATCAGAATAAACATACAAGATGTAAGAACAGATGAGAATGGGTTCATCAATTTAAAGACTAGATCTATCTCCCAATCATTTTTCCATACAGTTCCATTCCATTTATAAAAGCATTACCATGATAAGGCACAATTTGGATTATAGATTATAAACCCAAGGTAATAAGACCAAATACAAATGCTTTTACCAAAACGTCACACACTATTTATTTATTTGGATAATTCAGTACTTTTGTCTGAAGATGGTAACAACTGTTACTGAAACGTCACACACTATTTATTCATTTGGATCATTCAGTACTTTTGTCTGAAAATGGTAACAACGCTGTTACTGAAATGTCACACACTATTTATTTATTTGGATTTGGTCTTATTACCTTGTGTTTAAAAAGCATTACCATTTTAAAATTTCCATTTGTGAAGAATATTAAGATTGTGGAATAGGTTTTATCAATTATCTTTCTTTTTTTTAGTAATTGTTCTTCTAACGTATGTAGTAATATATGAAATTCAAGACTCAAAACATCTACTTCTGGAATACCCAATTTTTCGGGATTATAGGGAAAGAAAATTTGGTGGCATTGGACAGCTACATGAATTTGTAGGTAAGAAAAGAATATATACAAATTTTAATCAATTTTGTAGATATATATATGCAACTATCTTTTGAACTGGGAAAGAGAGGGAAGGAAATTTTGAGGGAAATGCTTTTGTATGTTTGTCTTTTTTCACCTTGACCAATTTTCTTTGGATAATTATGTAAAATAACTGAATTGTATATAAGCCTGTATATAGCCAATTTGTTATGATGTAAAGAAATGTATTGACGCAAATATCCCTGAGTTTGGGATATCGCGTAATAGGATGTTAATAAAGTTAATTAATTAATAATGTTATCAAAATTCGAAACTATTTTAAACACGTAAGATTCTTTTTTGCAGTAAGGGCAGTAGAAATTGTTTAATTTCAAAAGAATCTCACGCGTTTAAAATAGTTTCGAATTTTGATAACAGATGGCGCGCAAGTGCATCATATAATTAATAATGTATGTCGTGAAAATAAAGTAGGTATAAAAAAAGTTTCCATTTTCATTTATTATATAAATTTAATTATAAAGCCACATACAGTAAAACATATACTATACATTAGGTCAATCACTAAGAGAAGACAAAGTGACTAGATAACATAAGTCCCTTAACACAAGTTGTTCATGTCTTAGGTACCAACAAGATCTGTTTCTTATCTCTAACACAGAATTTCACTTAAAGACTTTACTTAAGAAATACAATTCAAAAGACCAGAGATTTTATCATAAATATTATGATAATTTCATTTTTTAAAATCAATAAAATTTGAAATTATGCATTTTAAGATTAAAATTTTTAAAAAAGAGTATAAATTGTGTTTTCACGAGAACTTCAACATAAAAAAAAAATTGAAAATTACATTTCAAATAAGATATAAATAAAGAAGAAGTTAAAACAACAGCTAAATAACTAACACAGTCCTATAGTAGAGATAACAAGTAGATTAAGGCCAGAGAAATGTCCTCAGTAGATCCATTCGATGGTGTTGATTCTGCTGAGAAGATTGAGGGACAAAGACACCAGCATACTCTGCACAACACACACAGTTTCAATAATTTAAAATATCTATTATTATTATCCCTAGTACACGTGGTACAGGCCATGATAATCATGGTGGATAGAAGTTGGCGACTGTTTTTACTATAAGTGCACCACATGTCTATACAGCTTGAACTCACGGAATTCGTGTCATCTTTACACAAGGGGAAAAGAAACAACAACAACATGTCTATACATGTGAAAAGCAGTTTGAATTTCGCACTTACAAATGTACCAGAGCCCTGTTTGGTTACTTGCACTTGCTGGTGGGGTTGGACTTTTGCAAGAATCAGGGACATTGGAACATTTTTTTTTTAAATTAGAAAAAAGTGCCCAATGTGGGATTCGATCTCAGGTCGTAGCGCTCGAAAACAAACGGTTTAGACCACCCTATCACCGACCCCTTCCAATAAGTTCCAATAATAATCCCTTATATTCGACTAGACGAATGGCCCGGGCAACGCCCGGGTTTTACCCGAGTGCGAATATATTTTAAAAATGTTGTCTTGGGTGGTCGCTATAGACAGGGTGGTCTGTATAGACAGGTGTATGTATCACACAGCCGATAACAGGGTTGTCTAGAGTGGCCGCTATAGACAGGGTGGTCTGTATAGACAGGTGTATGTATCACACAGCCGATAACAGGGTTGTCTAGAGTGGCCGCTATAGACAGGGTGGTCTGTATAGACAGGTGTATGTATCACACTGCTGATAACAGGGTTGCCTAAGGTGACCGCTATAGACAGGGTGGTCTGTATAGACAGGTGAATGTAACACACTAATGATAACAGGGTTGCCTAAGGTGACCGCTATAGACAGGGTGGTCTGTATAGACAGGTGGATGTATCACACAGCTGATAACAGGGTTGTCTAGAGTGGCCGCTATAGACAGGTGTATGTATCACACAGCTGATAACAGGGTTTTCTAGAATGGCCGCTATATACAGGGTGGTCTGTATAGACAGGTGGATGTATCACACAGCTGATAACAGGGTTTTCTAGAATGGCCGCTATATACAGGGTGGTCTGTATAGACAGGTGGATGTAACACTGCTGGATCATGGCAGCTACGGTTGGCTCCGGCAACACTGAGCTGACGTCACACTTCCTGCCGATGTTGTAACCCTACCTGCGGCGTTGCCACGCCATTCCTTCTCTCCATGTGTGTTTACTTTTAATCTATATATATTCCCTTTACCTTATAGTTAATTAAAGTATAATTAACGTTGAGCGCTGTGTGTAATCAATTGGAATACAACAAAGATTATGAGACTGAAGAAGCGCAAGGATTAAAACGTCAGACTGAAGAAGCGCAAGGATTAAAACGTCAGACTGAAGAAGCGCGAAGCCTAAAACGTGAGTAACAAAATTTCCTTTGATTACTTGGAACATCCTTTTTTCTACTTATCAAATATTTTGTAAAATGGCAAACACAACGATTACAAAATTAAATGGTGCTAATTACTCCAGCTGGAGCTTCCAGATGAAACTCGTTCTAATCGAAAACGATTTGTGGAGTTTGATCAATCCAGGAGAGGCTAAGCCTGACCCTAGTGACCTTGTTGCAACAAAACTTTTTTTGTCGCGGGAGGGTAAGGCGTTTGCAAAAATTTGCCTCGGGATTAATGATGAACAACAATTGCATGTTCAACATTTGAATACTCCGAAAGAGGTCTGGGAGGAACTGGAAAAATTATACGCACCAAAGGATAGTAGATATCGAGCCGTACAACTAAGAAGGCAGTTATATGGCGAAAGGTTGACTCAGCACAGCAATATGGAAGGGTATATGGGGAAGATAAACCACATTGTAAATGAACTAGCCCAAATTGGCGACAAAATTGATGATGGCGATTTGGCTATGGTTCTTTTGGGTGGATTACCAGAGGATTGGGACATCGTTGTCTCAACCATATGTAACTTGCCTGATTCAGACTTCACGACCGCCACAGTTAAAAGACGGCTGTTGGCAGAAGCAGAAAGGCGTTCGTCAAATCTACCAAAAGATGTGGGTGCCATGGTCGTTAATGTCTCTTCGAAGCCCATTGAAACAGAAAAACAATTTAAAGCAAAGGTTGTTTGTTTCAAATGTGGAGGTAAAGGCCATTATGCAAGGGAATGCAGGAAGAAAGGAAAGAATGAACAAAGACCAAAGAGGTTTGACCAAAACAAAGGCGTAAATATGTCGGCAATGTGCAACACTTTGTTTGGAGCTACCGCCGAGACCTGGATCATAGATTCTGGAGCGACGCACCATATGACTCCCAATAGAGATTACTTCACATGTCTGAAAGAGTGCACAAGCAATATGAGTTCCATCACTGTTGCGAATGGCTCTTCTATAGAAGTATGTGGTATCGGTACTGTCAGTGCCAATATTGTTGGACACAAGGGAGATGCCAGCAATATGATTGCCCAGAACACCTTGTATGTTCCAGATATGCGTCACAGTGTTCTGTCTGTACGCCAAATGATAGAAAACGGTAGAAAAGTTGTCTTCAACAGGAGTGGTTGCCACATTATGGACATGAAAGGAAAACTCTTGATAGAGGGAAAGAAGTTGGGTAGACTTTACTACGTCCAGACTACTCCATCCTCTCCGATAGATCAGAATGATCGTGTTTCTCTTGCATCTGAATGCAAGGAAGATCTTACACTGGAACTTTGGCACAAAAGGCTGATGCATGTAAATGCATATACGATAGCAAAGATGGCCAAGAACCAAAGCGTAAGAGGACTTGATTGCAGCCCGGCAAAGCCAGAAAAGTGCGAAGACTGCAGCCCGGCAAAGCCAGAAAAGTGCGAAGACTGCTTGATCGGCAAGTCTTACCGTCTGCCATTCCTTCAACACTCACACAAGGAGGAAAAGGAAATCATGCCATTGGACTTTGTGCATGCGGATTTGATGGGTCCACTCGACGTATTGAGCTGGGGAGGATCCAAGTACGTCTTAACCATCATTGATGAATCTACGAGATATACAAGTGTATTTTTCCTGAAAAACAAAGGCGGAACCCTGGGAAAAGTCAAAGAGTGGATTCAAGAATCTGAGAAACAAACCAGCCGGAAACTAAAACGAATACGTACGGATAATGGCTTGGAATTTTGTTCCAAGGAATGGGACACTTTCTGCAAGAGCGTCGGAATAGTTCATGAACACACTATGACGTATACACCTCAACAGAATGGTGTGGCAGAAAGAATGAATAGGACACTCCTAGATCTTGTCAGGAGCACTATATCTGGAAGTGGTCTGCCAAAGGCTTCCTGGGCGGAGCTGACTTACACCGCAGCCTATGTCAGAAACAGAGTTCTCAACAATCACAATGGTGAAAGCACGCCATATGAACTGTGGACAGGGAATAAGCCTAGTCTTAAACACCTAAGAGCTATTGGCTGTCAAGTATTTGTCCATATTCCAAGACAAGTCCGTAAATCCAAACTCGAAAGGAGAGCTGTCAAAGGTAACCTTGTTGGATATGCACTCAGAGGACGTGGCTACAGAGTGTGGATTCCTGAGATGAAGAAAGTGGTGGAATCTCGGGACTGTGTCTTCAAAGAGAGTGATGTATCGAGGAACGACAGCAACCGGGAGGTGCTTCCATCAGTTGAACACTACAGCTATGAGACTCAACAGGAGATTGAAGAGTATCCAGTGTCTTTATTAGATCAAGAAGACGTGATACCTACAGAAGAGGACAGCCATAATGAAGATACTGTGAAGCCTTCTCCTACTCGATCTCATCCAATGATCCTAAGGAACCAGAGAAATGCTCAGAACTCAATTGCACTCCTCAGTACTGAAGTAAATAAGTGGAAGAAACCTAGCGGACATTTTGACCAAGCCACTGGGGAGAAACCCACACGAACTTCATCGTTCGAGACTCTTAAGCGGCGAAGTGATCCATGAATAGGAGGTCACTTCGAGGGAGGAGTTTGCTGGATCATGGCAGCTACGGTTGGCTCCGGCAACACTGAGCTGACGTCACACTTCCTGCCGATGTTGTAACCCTACCTGCGGCGTTGCCACGCCATTCCTTCTCTCCATGTGTGTTTACTTTTAATCTATATATATTCCCTTTACCTTATAGTTAATTAAAGTATAATTAACGTTGAGCGCTGTGTGTAATCAATTGGAATACAACAAACACACTGCTGATTACAGGGTTGCCTAAAGTGTTCGCTATAGACAGGGTGGTCTGTATAGACAGGTGGATGTAACACACTGCTGATAACAGGGTTGTCTAGAATGGCTGCTATTGACAGGTGTATGTATCACACAGCTGATAACAGGGTTGTCTAGAGGGGGGCAGGGAGGACACATGTTCGCCAGCGGCAGCCAATGGGCGCGCATTCTATCCGTGAGCTTCAGAATAAGGCAATTATATAAGTAGATGACATAATCCCTTGTATCAATATTAAAGTGAAAATACCAGGGATAGATTTCTTTAAGAAAAAATGTTTTTTTTTTACAAATCTCAAGCTTTTGGGCATGCAAGCCTTTCTACAGGATATACACACAATACATTGTATCGTGCTTTTCTCCTGTAGAAAGGCTTGCATGCCCAAAAGCTTGAGATTTGTAAAAAAAAAAAAACATTTTTTCTTAAAGAAATCGATTCCTGGAGCCTTGATATTTGTACTTTAAAAAATTCCTTAAATAATATTACTTTTTTTTTTTGCTTATCCCTAGTACACGTGGTACAGGCCATGATAATCATGGTGGGTAGTTAGCGACTGCTTTTTACTGTAAGCGCACCACATGTCTACACATGTGAAAGCAGTTCGACTTTGCACTTACAAATGTGCCAGAGCCCCGTTTGGTTACTTGCACTCGGTGGTGGGGTTGGACTTTTTGCAAAAATCGGGGGGCCATTGGAGCATTTTTTTTTTTTTTAACAGAAAAAACTGTCCAATGCGGGGATCGAACCCGGGTCGTAGTGGTCGTAAACCAAAGGGTTTAACCAGCCTTCCACCGACCCCCCCAATATTACTTTAATTTAATTGACTCAAGCGGCCTTGGAGGCCTACAGGAGTAAGGTTATGGCATGAAATAGTTAGGAGAGTTGATGAATTGGTTGGATTAGAGGAAGTGTTGAATTGTAGCCAGTTGAATTGAGGAGGTCAACTGGATCTAGAGAGAAATCACTTGGTACATTTAAACAGGGTTGTGGGGGGTCGGTGGAAGGCTGGTTCAACCGTTTGGTTTACGACCACTACGACCCGGGTTTGATCCCCGCATTGGACACTTTTTTCTGTTTAAAAAAAAAATGCTCCAATGGCCCCCCGATTCTTGCAAAAGTCCAACCCCACCAGCGGGTGCAAGTAACCAAACGGGGCTCTGGCACATTTGTAAGTGCAAAGTCGAACTGCTTTCACATGTGTAGACATGTGGTGCGCTTACAGTAAAAAGCAGCCGCTAACTACCCACCATGATTATCATGGCCTGTACCACGTGTACTAGGGATAAGCAAAAAAAAAACAGGGTTGTGGCCAGAAAATATGATACATTTTAAACTGTCAATACTTTCTTTATTATCATCAAATTGATGACAAAGTTCATGAACTACAACACAAATGGTCTATAAATGTATAATAATATTGAGCAAAAGATTTCCATTTTCAGCTTTGCATAGATATATCTGTGGATAAAATTTTAAATCGCATCGTCACTTTATTTGTCATGACTTTGATAAGGCACAATTTGGATCATAGATTAAAAAAATACAAAATGACAATATCATTTTTGATAGACTTCAATGGACCTAAGAAGTTATTCTTCCTATGAGCTGAAGAATTCCAAAGTGAATATCAATGTTGATGGCATCACTTGAAGATTCTATTTTACAGAATTCAGGATCTGAAGCTCTCCTCTATTTCAAAAAGTAGAGAAAACACAGCATTAAAAGGGTAAGTTCTTTTTCTTTAGATTTGGTCTTATTACCTTGTATTTTGGTCATAACTTTGTCAAGTGTACCTACACTGCAATAAGTGCATCTGGGTTTTATTGCACAAATTTCAGTAATGATATTGTTTTTTAGCTGTGGGCAGGTTTTTATTTTATTTTAATAGAACACTGCAACCCCACCAATCTTGAAGATGGTTTTCTCTCCCAATAATGGTTTACTCTGTGTCTGCACAATATGAAGGAATTTTTTTTTTTTAATTCTATAATGCATATGCAATAAAACCTTCATAAGAGGACACTCCTGCTAGAGGACACCTCTCTACAAAGGACAGTTTTCATTTACAAAATATCACTTTTACTATTTAGTAACTCTCCAGTAAGAGGACACCTCTCCCTAAAGGACACTTTGGCTCTACAATTAGGTGTCCTTTACATGGAGTTTCTACTGTATTTTTTTTGCAAAATTGTAAATTCCCAATAAATGAAAGAATAATGTGATTGTTAAAATGTAAGTTCTGGCCCACCCTGTATAGAGTACCAAGTTACTTCCCTAAATACAAGAGAAGAGGGGTCTATAGAAGGATGGTCTAAACCATTGTTTTTCAACCGCTACGTCCCAGGTTTGATTCCTACATTGGGCACTTTTTAGATTTAAAAAAAAAAAAAATGCTCCAATGGCCCCCGATTCTTACAAAAGTCCTACTGCACCAGCGAGTGCAAGTAACCAAATGGGGCTCTGGCACATTTTTAAGTGCAAAGTCGAACTGCTTTTCACATGTGGTTCACTTTGTACCAAGTGTACTAGGGATAAGCAAAAAAAAAGGGAATGAATCCAACCAACTAGAATTCAACACTTACTTTGATCCAACATATTTCCCTTCCAAATTACAATCTCTAATTAACACTTACTAAAATTGAGCAGTTTTTCAAATATCAACCAGCCTATGTACTACATACTACAATTCTTGGTTATTACATCCGGGTAGTTCAAGATTGTCAAGTCAATGTGGAGAAGTTGTACCTTGTTGAGGGGGTTGTACTGGAACTGTGCCTTCTCTCCATTTACTTCCACTGAGGTTGGTTGGACTTGGAGTCCCAGGACCACCACTTCTTTCAGGTCAGGGAGTTGGATTCTGTAGCCAGTCCAGGCTGGGATGGTCATCAGGGTGTTCTGTTACAGTCCACCAGTTAGCTGCAATCTGGGTTAGCTTCAGTCTGGTGACATTGACCACAGAATGAAAAAGATCACCCAACCTAATTAAAAACCTAGTCCCTCAGCAGAGCTGACTGCTACAGGGCGCTTCCCCAGGTGGCAGATAGGGGAACAACCTTCAAATATGAAGGCCAGCTGCGAAACAAGCAGAATAACTCTGACAAATAAGCAGTCTCGGACCAACAGCATTGTTAACCTCTTTAAAAATCCTAAGTTCAAATGACCCAGTTTTATGGACCTCAGAAAGAGTCCCTCTCCAGGGATACGGGGAGCTGCGTCTGTACTCATTGTTAGAGTCAGCAGCAAAGGCATCTGCTTAAATATTAGGAACAGCCTCAAAATACAGGCAAAGTCAGACTTTCACCAAAGTGTGCCTGGATCATGGTGCCATGATCAACGAAAGCTGCACCTCTACACCCCATTCCATAAGATAGCTTGAGGAGCATTAATTCATGGAAATTGTGTAATATTTACACAAGGGGGTAAAAAACAACAACGACAAAAACATAGTAAAAAACCAATAGGCTAATGTAACTGGCATACATCTAACAAATTAGGATCACCAGAATTTATCTGAAGGGACAAAGGATAAAGTAAAAAAACTAGTAGAACAAAAAAAAAAGTAAGCCTAAAAAAATCAAGTTGTTTAGCCAAAATGAATAAAAGAAGACTTACATTGGCAGCTACAAAGTTGATATGGCTCCAGTTTCCTTTGGGAGAGTTGTAGGTATCTGTATCCACAGGACATCAACCTCACTGCTGGCTTAGGTCTCACACAGCAACATTGTATTTGAATAGGTGGTTTTTTAATGAGTATTTTAATCATATCGAATTACATACAGCAGAACCTCAATGTAAAGGACACCTAATTGCAGAGCTGAGATGTTCTTTAGGGAGAGGTGTCCTCTTACCGGAGAGTTTCTAAATTGTAAAAATGGTCATTTTTGCAAATGAAACCATTGTGGAGAGATGTCCGCTAGCGGAGGGTCTGCTAAAGAGAGGTTCTACTGTATATATAATTATATTTTTTTTTCACTGTCTTGAAAGCTTATGTCCATATTTCATTTAAAATATTTTTCCAAGAGGTCAACTTCAGTATCGATATGAAGGAAAACAGCATAATACAATATTAAAGCAGTATTCTATATACAGTTACGAGCGTAATTCTTCATCTCCTAATCAATCAACTCTGTCACCGTTTGCTTTTTTTTTTTGGAATGGCGCCCTCCTATTGGTTGGCTACGATCACGCCACCTTTGCCCCCCCCCATCATGCCTCCCCCACTCGCTTTTTCGTTTTTGTAACTATTGTGTTGGAGTGGGTCGCTCCTTAAATAAATGCATATATTAGTTAATAACCAAATGGAATCCTCTCTTTCTTTTTCCCAGTATGAGACTCCTACGGAAGCCAACAGTACATAGACAGATAAAGCACATAGGCTATAGTTATTAACTAACATATGCATATATTTAAGGCGCCAATATATAATTGTAACAAATAGTATTTGAATAAAAACATTCAATCGGGTAAAACACGGGCGTTGCCCGGGTCATTCGGCTAGTGGTAGAATAAATTGGAGAAACCAATGGAAAGGTTAGCCATTGGTGAGACAGGCCCTACCAATATTTTTCATTGCAGTAAGGACAGAAGGAGAGGTTTTATTATTTGGAAAAAAAATAAATAAAAACCCATTTTTAAATTTGTATTTATAATAGATGGTGCATTATTCTCTAATGTTCAATGCAAATCAGCTATGGT
>CP092869.1:52134729-52149345 GCA_030710605.1 Cordylochernes scorpioides | reverse complement strand
TGAGACCCATTTGTTTTAACCATGGTTATAACAGCATAATTCTAAGCCCCAAAGTCTTGAGACCCAATTGTTTCAACCATGGTTATAACAGCATAATTCTAAGCCCCAAAGTCTTGAGACCCATTTGTTTCAACCATGGTTATAACAGCATAATTCTAAGCCCCAAAGTCTTGAAACCAATTTGTTTTAACCATGGTTATAACAGAATAATTCTAAGCCCCAAAGTCTTGAGACCCATTTGTTTTAACCATGGTTATAACTGCATAATTCTAAGCCCCAAAGTCTTGAGACCCATTTGTTTTAACCATGGTTATAACAGCATAATTCTAAGCCCCAAAGTCTTGAGACCCATTTGTTTTAACCATGGTTATAACAGCATAATTCTAAGCCCCAAAGTCTTGAGACCCATTTGTTTTAACCGTGGTTATAACAGCATAATTCTAAGCCCCAAAGTCTTGAGACCCATTTGTTTTAACCATGGTTATAACAGCATAATTCTAAGCCCCAAAGTCTTGAGACCCAATTGTTTTAACCGTGGTTATAACAGCATAATTCTAAGCCCCAAAGTCTTGAGACCCAATTGTTTTAACCATGGTTATAACAGCATAATTCTAAGCCCCAAAGTCTTGAGACCCAATTGTTTTAACCATGGTTATAACAGCCTAGAATCTTGATCCCAAAGGAAGTTAATATAGCAAGGTTCAACGCTATGTATAGCTATGGGATCCAGATTATTCTCCTGCTAATTGGCCTTTTTTTGCTTTATAACGCCCTCTAGGTGACACGTGCGCTGTTCATTCATCTTCAGCCATGGTAGCACGGGTCAGTGTTTAGTTCACACTGAGACAAGAGCTGTTGTAAAGAGCAGTACATATTGATGATTGGTCAGTGGGGCGCCTGCGCAACTGGCTAAGTGTTTTAGTGAACTCATCAAGTATTTATAATTAAATGTGGTGCTCTGTTTCAAGGTTATATTAAAGCAAATATGGTCCTATGTGGGTTTTACAAGGCAGTGAATAAAAAGGCATCGTTATTGTTACTTTGAATTGAGTGAATATGTATATATGTGTATATATTATTTTTTAAATTTTTTTTTTGTTGTTTGCTTTTTTATCTCTTTCTTACTTTGCTTCTTGGATCCTGCAGTCGAGTCTTTTGTAAGACTTTAGGTCTTAATGGGGGCTTTTGTTGTTATGTTGTATATATGTATGTATATATCATACTTACATAATCTTTCTTTTTCTTCTTCTGTATATTCCCCACTTTCACAGGCCTATCTCTCTTGTGATCTCGGGGAGAATCCTCTATAAGACCAGTGTGTCTTAATAAAGGCTTTTGTGTGTTGTTTGAAGGTTGTATTAAAGCAAATATAAATCTAAAGCAAAGTGTTGTTAATAAAGTTTCTGTTATCACAGAGGTTTCAATAGAAACAAATTTATAAATAACTATGGTGTAGATATACAGTAGGCTCTCTCTCTCTAAACATCTATTTGCCAAAGTGTTCTTTAAGGTAAGGTATCCTCTTACCTGAGAGCTGATAATTAGTAAAACTGGTCATTTTGGTGATGAAATGTCCTTTCATGGCTATCCTCTAGTAGAAATGTCCTTTCATGGCTATATTCTGTACTCGAATTTCTCATGTCCCATTTCTGACAGGCAAATTCTCTGGTGTATATACGTATACTAGCCGAATGACCCGGGCAACGCCCGTGTTTTACCCGATTGAATACTTTAATTCAAATACTATTTGTTACAATTATAAATTGGTGCCTTATATAAATGCATATATTAATTAATAACTATAGCCTATGTGCTTTATCTGTCTATGTACTGTTGGCTTCCGTAGGCGTCTCTTACTGGGAAAAAGAAAGAGAGGATTCCATTTAGTTATTAACTAATATATGCATTTTTATTTAAGGAGCGACCCGCTCCAACACAATAGTTACAAAAACCAAAAAGCGAGTGGGGGGGGGCAAAGGTGGCGTGATTGTAGCCAACCAATAGGAGAGCACCATTCCAAAAAAAAAGCAAACTGTGACAGAGATGAAGAATTAAGAACGCATGACGCTCGTAACTGTATATAGAATGACACATAGAGTGTCTTCAAATGATAACCAGTTGTAATTTTCTACCATTTGTATATACAGTAGAACCTCCCTTTAGTGGACACCTCTTTACAAAGGACTATTTTCATTGCCAAAATTACCATTTTTACTATTTAGCAACTCTCTGGTTAGAGGACACCTCTCCCTAAAGGGCACTTTGGCTCTCCAATTAGGTGTCCTTTACAGGGAGGTTCTACTGTATATATCTATATATATAAAAATCAATGTTTGTATGTTTGTTAGTTTGTATGTCCGGTATACAAATTTGCAGTAGTTCACTAATTCAAACCAAAATTTCCATACATAGGTAAAAAAATACGGGGAAGACGATAGGCTATTTTAAAAAATATATAAATAAATTATTAAAACTATATATTCAAATTATTCTACTTAGCTCATGAACAGCGCCCTCTATCAAAGATTAGATTAAATTATGCTGATGCAAACAAATAGATAATGCTAATAACAAACAATTATTTAAAAAATCTTATCTAAATATATATCACTCGGGTAGATATGCACACGGGTCAATCCCGGGGCGAAGCCCGGGTCACCCGTCTAGTGTTACATAAAAACTTTCATTTTATTTTAAAATTATAAATCCTAGAACAAACTACTCTGTAAAGTCGACCGCCAGATGTCACAGATTTCCCTATATAAACCTATTGTTGTTGTTTCCTGTTGGTCAGCTCAAATCTTTTTGTACATCTGTAAATATGTAAATACGTAATCTTTTATTTTATTTATTCTACTCGCCTTAAGTCAGGTAGTATTTTCTCAAATGATGTATTTTATACCTTATAAGCACAATTAAAGCAAATGTGAATAGTATTGTTTTTATTAATATTACCACAACTACAATTTAAATACTCATGTATACCAAAATCAGTTAATAATTCTATATCTCAATCATATTTTAAAATCAGAAGAATTTTTTTATAGCATACTAGACGGGTGACCCGGGCTTCGCCCCGGGATTGACCCGTGTGCATATCTACCCGAGTGATATATATTTAGATAAGATTTTTTTTTTATAATGTTTGTTATTAGCATTATCTATTTGTTTGCATCAGCATAATTTAATCTAATCTTTGATAGAGGGCGCTGTTCGTGAGCTAAGTAGAATAATTTGAATATATAGTTTTAATAATTGATTTATATATTTTTTAAAATAACCTATCGTCTTCCCCGTATTTTTTTTACCTATGTATGGAAATTTTGGTTTGAATTAGTGAACTACTGCGAATTTGTATACCGGACATACAAACAAACAAACATACAAACATTAATTTTTATATATATAGATATATTCTGTTTTATAGAAAGAAGTATTTATTTAGTAATGTGTTGTGTTTTATTTGCACAGCAATCTTGCACTTCGGAATGGTGGGCATCCCAATGGTTGGGGCGGACATTTGTGGCTTCAACGGCAACACCACTGCAGAGCTGTGTGCTCGGTGGAGTGCCCTTGGGGCATTTTACCCTTTCTCCCGCAACCACAACACAGACGATGGAATTGTGAGTAGTGGGTGGAGTGAGGATGTTTGCAGCGTAAAACTTGTATCACCTCGTTGTAACATCATCTTTTATAACAACTATTTTACTATAACATCATAATTTTAAAGTCCATAGTTTTATAAACTATTTGTTTAGCCTTTTTAAACCAATTTATTTATTTGACATATGGGAGATGATATTTCAGATTGGGATATATGCGCCCAAGTATATTTTAGCAACTTAATTTAATAAACAAAACCAAAAACAAAATCAGTATATATTATAAAACTAAACTATTTTTTTTTATCAAATAAAGAAATCTATAATGAATCTATAAAAATCATTGAATTTTTTTTACATATGTACGTGCCTTTGCTATATAAAAATTTGCATATGTCTTCAATGGAAAAAAAAAATTTACTTGTGTAGCTGTGAAAGATTGGGCATTCTCCATACCTCTCTCTCATTTCTCCAATTGTTATTACCACATTATTGTTCCCACTTGATGCTGTTATAACAAGGGGGTTAAAACAATTAGAACTTAAATCTTGGGATCTTAGGAACATAATGTTATAGCCATGCTGTTTTAAAAGAGGCTGTTTTACTGAGATTCCGCTGGTTGGTCTTTTGGTTTTAACATTATAGCCTGTGATACACAAATGCCTAAAAACAAAATTGGCCATGAAAGTGATTAGACACAATTTGGATTATAGATTAATACCATTCAGTACTTCTTTCTTATGATGGTAACAATGCTGTTACCAAAATGATATACACTAATTTTTATTTGGATTTGGTCTTATTACCTTGTGTTTTTGCCCATGATAGTTTTTTTTTTATCATTATTAAGAACATTCAATATTAAATTAAATTTGGATAACAGCTAAACATTGTATGCAAAGAATTTTTTAAACCTTTTTCAAAAAAATATAATAAAAATTGTTTACTATGCACTTCCCAAGATTATAGTATGTGTGTGGTATAAAAAGGTAACAAGACCAAATCCAAATTATTGAAATATTATGGATTGAGGAGTAATGAAGATTATGAAAATATAAAATCAAATCTTTCTCTCTGAAATGTCACATTTCAATGTTTATGAGCACTTGCTTCAGTCATCAACAGTGTGGTGGGATAGATTTTGTGGTGCAGCTATTGAAATGTAAAAAGCAACAAATTCTAGATGAATGGCAAAATGATGGCAAGGTGTCTGTTCTCCATGTCAGGGTCTGCAGACAAGGTGTCTGTTCTCCTTGTCAGGGTCTGCAGACAAGGTGTCTGTTCTCCTTGTCAGGGTCTGCAGACAAGGTGTCTGTTCTCCATGTCAGGGTCTGCAGACAAGGTGTCTGTTCTCCATGTCAGGGTCTGCAGACAAGGTGTCTGTTCTCCTTGTCAGGGTCTGCAGACAAGGTGTCTGTTCTCCATGTCAGGGTCTGCAGACAAGGTGTCTGTTCTCCATGTCAGGGTCTGCAGACAAGGTGTCTGTTCTCTATATTAGGAGAGATCTTGTCTGAAACCAAGTCAGACTGCCACAGTATGTAATTCAGATTGTTTGAATCAGTGGCACATTTACCCCTAGTGGCATTCACTTAGTGAAGTTAGTCCCAGGCAATGGGATAAGAAAGAAGAAGAGACCTGCACATCTTAGGGAATATTTCTTATTTAGAATTGGACATTTTCCCTTCCTCCACTTTTATTTTTCAATCTCTCAGAGGAGAGTCTTATATAAGACTGAGAGATATTTGTACAAGTCCATTGGTGGTGATATAATGTATGGTTTGGATTCTAGATAGAAATTTTACCAGGAGGAAATCAAACCTAAAAAAAAAAAAAATCGAAAATACACTTTCCCCATCAAAATAGGTGCATAAATTATATACCATATATCTGTAGACATCTTGTGGACAGCTTCACTTGCTAATATTTTGTCCGAACAGGTGTTATTGGCCTATTGCTTTTTACAAAGTGAAAATGTTCCTTACATTGGTACAGTAGAATTCTATATACAGTTACGAGCGTCATTCTTCATCTCCTAATCATCTCTGTCACCGTTTGCTTTTTTTCTGGAATGGCGCCCTCCTATTGGTTGGCTACAATCACGCCACCTTTGCCCCCCCCCCCCCCCCCATCATGCCTCCCCCACTCGCTTTTTCATGTCAGGGTCTGCAGACAAGGTGTCTGTTCTCCATGTCAGGGTCTGCAGACAAGGTGTCTGTTCTCCTTGTCAGGGTCTGCAGACAAGGTGTCTGTTCTCCATGTCAGGGTCTGCAGACAAGGTGTCTGTTCTCCATGTCAGGGTCTGCAGACAAGGTGTCTGTTCTCTATATTAGGAGAGATCTTGTCTGAAACCAAGTCAGACTGCCACAGTATGTAATTCAGATTGTTTGAATCAGTGGCACATTTACCCCTAGTGGCATTCACTTAGTGAAGTTAGTCCCAGGCAATGGGATAAGAAAGAAGAAGAGACCTGCACATCTTAGGGAATATTTCTTATTTAGAATTGGACATTTTCCCTTCCTCCACTTTTATTTTTCAATCTCTCAGAGGAGAGTCTTATATAAGACTGAGAGATATTTGTACAAGTCCATTGGTGGTGATATAATGTATGGTTTGGATTCTAGATAGAAATTTTACCAGGAGGAAATCAAACCTAAAAAAAAAAAAAATCGAAAATACACTTTCCCCATCAAAATAGGTGCATAAATTATATACCATATATCTGTAGACATCTTGTGGACAGCTTCACTTGCTAATATTTTGTCCGAACAGGTGTTATTGGCCTATTGCTTTTTACAAAGTGAAAATGTTCCTTACATTGGTACAGTAGAATTCTATATACAGTTACGAGCGTCATTCTTCATCTCCTAATCATCTCTGTCACCGTTTGCTTTTTTTCTGGAATGGCGCCCTCCTATTGGTTGGCTACAATCACGCCACCTTTGCCCCCCCCCCCCCCCCCATCATGCCTCCCCCACTCGCTTTTTCGTTTTTGTAACTATTGTGCTGGAGCGGGTCGCTCCTTAAATAAATGCATATATTAGTTAATAACTAAATGGAATCCTCTCTTTCTTTTTCCCAGTATGAGACGCCTACAGAAGCCAACAGTACATAGACAGATAAAGCACATAGGCTATAGATAGATATTAACTAACATATGCATTTATTTAAGGCGCCAATTTATAATTGTAACAAATAGTATTTGAATAAAAACATTCAATCGGGTAAAACACGGGCGTTGCCCGGGTCATTCGGCTAGTATCATTATAACAACCTCTTTTATAACACCAAACCTGTGCCAGGACCAAGATCCAGTGGCCCTTGGCCCCAATGTGGCTGCAGCTGCGCGCAATGCCCTGATGAAGCGGTACTTCATGCTTCCCTACCTCTACAGCCAGTTTGTCCTGGCCACTATGTACGGGGATGTGGTGCCTAGGCCTCTCTTCTATGAGTGAGTATTTTATTTCTTTCTTTCTTTTCACACATATATATTTGACATTAAGTGTCGGGAGGATTAAAATCATGTACTTAGAGAGGTATCTCTCCCTCTAATTATTAAAAAATATTTGAAAAACTATAAAAAAAAAACTTTATTAGTGGTAAAATAGAATGAGCCACTACACAATTTTTGGCAAATTCAGACAAAAAAGCCAATTTGTATACCATAGTTTCAGGTTATGGTCCTAATTGTTTTACTAGGGTAATGCACAGTGCTATTGTTCTGATGCACAATTAAAGGTAGAGATGCCTCTCTAAGTACAATAATATATATGTCATGTGTGATATTAGGAAATATTTAAATAAAGATTGCCTGTGTGGGAGTATGAGGAAAGGGAAAAGAAAATGACCTGGTCATCACAACCCCCTTGGTAACCAGATGTCCAGCCTTCTAACCCATTCCACCCCACTTCTCCCTGGGGATAATTTATCCTACTTAAAGCAGTTTGAAAGCACCGATATTTAATGATCAAGGGACAATTCACACTGAGGTGGTCTCCACATCAGTTGTTCCCAGGGTGGACCTTCTCTTTGCTCTCCGATCTACTCCTCACAGTTTAGTTCCCGAATCCTGCTTCCTTGGTGCACCTCACCACTCACCACACAACTACAAAGACTGCTTCACAAATCACCACAAATATATATATTCTATTTGACACAATCTTCTTTCTTATCTCCACTCAATCACACTAAGGTATCAAGCTTGTAAAGCTTGAGATTTTTGATGGTGTCTGCCGGGGAAGAGTAGAGCTCATCAATGGATGAGTCAATACAGTCAATAATATGTCTTGGGGTTGCAGGCTGAGAATTGCACTTAGTACATAGTGGGAAAACCTTGCAACCATTCTGGAAAGTCATTGTCCGTAGATGACCAGACTTAAGTCTGGAAATCCAAAGACTGTTGTTCTCTTGGGAGGACAGAACCGGTGCTTGTCCCTCTTGCTCTGTACCAGTCATGTGCAGCATCAGATTTCCATTCCTGCAGGCATTTGACACAATGATTTGGCATATTCGGCTCATTTTATAACTCCTCCCATATAGAGATATTAATTTGAATCAATCATCCTGTAATTAATTGAGGATGATTAGATCTTATTTGCTCTATTTGTGATTTGATTTGTGCTTCACTAATTTAAAAAATATATTTTATTTATTATCCCATGTGCCATTCCATACATTGAGATCTTATATAGAGATGAGGAGTCTCTGTGATGGAAACTACTGGTTGGGGGACTTCTAGGAGGTCAGGTTTAGCTCCCCCTATATAGAAATGGAATGTTGAATTGGCCTTTGTTACTCTTCTCTGTTAAAACTACTGAATCAGTCTTAAGAAAGGTCACTTGAGGATATAATTTAACAGACATTGTAGTTTGACGCCATATGCAGAGACATTAAGGGACCTCCCTAAAAACAAATCAACCCAGTGACATCTGATCAGCTGGATGTCCACCGCAACAACTAGACAATAAGTTTGAAGACGACAGTTGGCAACTTCCAGTTGATTGCTAGTTTAATGAATAAATAGGCTATTGAATCATTTGATTATTTTAATAAATTGTAAACCAATTAAAATGCCTCTCTCCTATTGGAGAAGAGTCGGTGGACAAGTGGGTAAAACCTTCGATTTTCCCCGACAGCCATGAACTGGGATCGAATCCCGCTTTGGACTCTTTGTTTTTATATGTGAAGAACTCTCACATATTATTCCTTGTTGCAAATATCATAAACTAGGTTGCTCTCTTTTTGAGTGATACCTAATAAAGTGATTTTGGAACAAGAACAATCCTATTGGAGGCCACTGGCCCCTATCATTACAGACATAGCCTTGGTAAATGTATCCAATAATGTATGTGGTGTAGGTTCCCCAGTGACCCGGCCACCTACGACATCGACAGCCAGTTCCTACTGGGTCCAGCTGTCATGGTGATGCCAGCTCTCTACCAGGTACTGGCTCTATTCCACGCTACATACACTACAGCTGTGACATATACACTAGAACTGATGTGTACAGTAGAACCTCCCTGTAATGGAAACCTAGTTACACAGCCAAAGTATCCTTTAGGGAGAGGTGTCCTCTTACCGGAGAGTTGCTAAATAGTAAAAAAGGTGATTTTGCAAATGAAAATTGTCCTTTGTAGAGAGGTGTCCGCTAGCGGGGTGTTCGCTAAAGAGAGGTTCTACTGTATATACAGTAGAGTTAGATTACAGTAGAAACTTACAAACTATGGGAGATGACTAAAAGCTTTTACTGGTCATTCATCTGAGGACTCTATTGATGTCAAATGATAGAAAATATATAGTGTTAAATCTTGATATAACATCACTTGGGAATACAAAATATATTTTGTTGTTATAACCACAGTTAAAAATACAATCGGAACTTAAAACTTTGGAACCTTAAGAATAAGATGATATAATCAGGTTGCTGTCATAATGACGTTCCACAGTATATACATTTTTAAGATATATACAGTAGAACCTCCCTGTAAAGGACACATAATCGCAGAGCCAAAGTGTCCTTTAGGGAGAGGTATCCTTTTACTGGAGAGTTGCTAAATAGTAAAAATGATAATTTTGCAAGTGAAAACTGTCCTTTGTAGAGAGGTGTCCTCTAGCATGAGTGTCCTCTCATGGAGGTTCTACTGTATCTGTTATTGTTGTTGTTGCATATTCCTCGAGTCGTTTAAAGGATCTCCATTAGGTTCCATTGTCTCATCTTTTCTATTATAGTCCTGGGGTTTTCCCAGAGGTCTTTTTTGGAGGATTTGATACAATTGAATAGATGTTCAGGACTGGCTGGTTGGGAATCACATTTGGGGCATTTCGGGAATGTTTTGATTTTTCCCATTAAATTTGAGCATTCTAAGATGTCCTGTTCGTAATCTTGAAATTTCCGTTTGTTCTTCCCTAGTAAGGGTGTGGAAAGTCTACTGTATCTAGTATATTTGGTAATCATTCTTACAGCTCCAACTCTGGAACATTCAAGGGTTGGAAAATGAAAATGAAAGTAAATTTAAAAAATTGAATAATATAATTATCAGGTAAATAATTTAGGGGTTAGTTGCATATTCTGGATATGGAACTGTGTAAATATTCCTCCCAGACCTAACTCTATATTGTGGCAAATTTTCTCTCTTCTGGTTAGCTCAAATATATAAATAGTTATTTATAATCTTTGTGTTTTTTCTGAACTTAAAAAAAAAAAAGATTCTATCATATTAAATATTAAAAAATGAAACTAAATGTTCATAGAATATATTTTCTTTTTTTTTTTTTTCATGTGTAGAACCTGTGAAATTTGTATGTTAGATTCCCTCCTGTATATGTAGGTAATATGTTGTCTTACAGGGCCAGACCCAAGTTGAAGCCTACTTCCCAGCTGGCCTGTGGTATGACTTTGAGAGCCAGAAGGTGATTGCCAGCACAGCAGAGCGAGTCACGCTGGACGCCCCCATTGACCACATCAACATAGCCATCCGTGGAGGCCATATCCTGCCTTGTCAGGTCGCTAACCTCACCACCACCTCCAGGTGGGTCGTCCATCTTGTTTCTTATTTTACAATCCTTTCATACCTCTTTTTATTTGGCTTGTGAATCAAATCCTTCCTAAGCTTTAAAATCATATTACAGTAGAACCTATCTCTATAGGACAACATATGGTTCAGAGACAAAGTTTCCTCTTACCAGGGAGCAACTAGAGTAGAACCTCCCTGTAAAGGACATCTAATTGCAGAGCCAAAGTGTCCTTTAGGGAGAGGTGTCCTCTAGCGCGAGTGTCCTCTCATAGAGGTTCTACTGTATTGTATTCCACTGGTTTTCGTATATAGCCTATAGTTTACAAGGAAGACAGTTTAGTGGTATTTAGGAAATCTATGGACATATAGGTCTGCAGAAGTGCATGCATATAATTACAAGTAGATGTATCGAGGGGAAAGCTCTAATTGCTTTTAACAGCTTTAATTGAGGTATTTTTTTTTAGAAAGAGAGTATTTCTCTATGTGCATTCACTTGTAAATATATGTTACTAGCCGAATGACCCGGGCAACGTCAGTGTTTTACCCGATTGAATGTTTTGATTCAAATACTATTTGTTACAATTATAAATTGGCGCCTTAAATAAATGCATATATTAGTTAATAACTATAGCCTATGTGCTTTATCTGTCTATGTACTGTTGGCTTCCGTAGGCGTCTCTTACTGGGAAAAAGAAAGAGAGGATTCCATTTAGTTATTAACTAATATATGCATTTATTTAGGGAGCGACCCGCTCCAACACAATAGTTACATAAACCAAAAAGCGAGTGGGGGGGCAAAGTCAAAAACAAAGTGTCTCGCGTAGTGGCGGCGCCATCATAGCCATGTGATCGTAGCCAACCAATAGGAGAGCGCCATTCCAAAAAAAAAAGCAAACGGTGACAGAGATGAAGAATTAAGAACGCATGACGCTCGTAACTGTATATAGAATTATGTGTATATATTGGTAAATATGATGCACTAGCGCGCCATCTGTTATCAAAATTCGAAACTATTTTAAAGGCATAAGATTCTTTTTGATATTAAACCATTTCTACTGACCTTACTGCAATGGAATAATTAATGAGAGGGCCTGGCTCATCAGTGGTGAACCCTCTCAGCGGTATGGTAGATTAAACTGGCGAAACCGCTGAGAGGGTTCACCACTGATGAGCCAGGCCCTCTCATTAATTTTTCCATTGCAGTAAGGGCAGTAGAAATGGTTTAATATCAAAAAGAATCTTACGCCTTTAAAATAGTTTCGAATTTTGATTGTTAAATATATAGGGAGGGTCGGTGGAAGGATGGTCTAAACCATTGGTTTTCGACCCCTACATCCTGGGATCAAATCCCGCATTGGGCACTTTTCTATAATTAAAAAAAAAAAAAAATCCAATGGTTCCCAATTCTTGCAAAAGTCCAACCCCACCAGAAAGTGCAAGTATCCAAATGGGGCTCTGGCTCATTTGTAAGTGCAAAGTCGAACTGCTTTTCACATGTATAGACATGTGGTACGCTTTCAATAAAAGCAGTTGACAACTTCTTCCCACCATGATTATCATGGCCTGTACCATGTGTACTAGGGATAATAAAAAAAAAATTATATGTATGTCGAAATGCTGTCGACTCACTGTGGAAATGCTGTCGGTTTTATGTGGAATGCTTGTCAACTTTATGTGGAAATGCCTGTCGGTTTTATGTGGAATGCTTGTCGACTTTAATCCTTTGCTGTGGTATTTTGGTTTGCTGTATTGAGTTGTGGTGTAAGATGGTGATTGCGCAGTCGTGATGGTGGTGAGTGGTAAAGCACACAGAGACGAATCAAAGGGTAATCCGAGGCATCAGAGAGAGAGAACACAGCGACCTTGCGGCCGGCGGCCACTTACTAACGAACTATCTGATGCTGCTGTCTGCTCTTGCAACACTCAACTGACTAACTCTAACCTTGACTCTTATTAGCTGCGGGGCAAGCCCTTTTTAGCTCAAGCGTGACGACGCGCCGCGGTGTCTGGCGATTGATCTCAGGTTTTGGTTTTGATAGTTTGGTTTTGGTTGCTACGTTCTCTAGATGCCTTTGTATTTATTTGAACACACCAAAACGATACATACAAAGTTATTGGATTAAAGGAGGATTGGGTACAATGATTGAAAGTCAATAATAGAGTAGGGGGTGTAAGAAGGGGTGGGGAGTATTTACACAGGTATTGACTTATTCTTAAATTACCACATGTATGCACTTCTGGAGACCTTCAAGCTTATATCTATAGATTCCCCAAAATACCACTAACACTGTCATCCTTAGATCACTATATAAGCTGCCTAATTCAAAAGTAAGTTGGTATAAAGAATAATTTGGTGTCACTGCTGAGAGGGTTCACCACTGATGAGCCAAGCCCTCTCATTCAATATATGCCTTTTTAATTAACTTAATGTAATCATCTTCAAACAAAAGAGCACTGGATAAGAAAATATCACAGCATGTTCTTTAAATAATTGGTTCTGTACCAATTCCAACTACTAATTGATACAGTACCAACTATTTAAGAACATATTTTCTCATCTAGTACTTTTGTCAGAAAATGATAACAATACTATTACTGTCACATATATATATAATTTGCTTATTTGGATTTGTTGCCTTGTGTTTCTTATTTAAAATCCAAATTTCACCTTTATCATTTGATGTCAATAGTTTCCCTAGTGGAAAATGTTTTGTTAAATAAATATTGTTAATAAGGTTCCCCTGTATCAAAGGCCCAAGGATAGTTGTTAGAACAATTGTGTTTGACAGCCGCATCAACCCCTTTGTACTTCTGGTGGCCCTGGACAACCAGAGTTCAGCTGTTGGAGAGCTCTTCTTGGATGACGGAGAGTCTCTGGGTGAGTTCACCTACTCTTTAGGATTTACTGACCTCCCTTGAGACACTGCTCAACAGATACTACTGGGTTCTCTTGGAGGTGGTCTCTCACCAGAGGTTGTTGGGGTTAGGTCAGTTTTGATGTCACCAAAATGGACCCACATTGTGCATATGTTTCTGCTTCAATGGCTCCCAATTATTGTTGTTTGTTGTTTCTTATCCCCTTGTGTAAAGATTACACAAATTCCATGATCTCATGGAATGGGGGTATAGGGGTGCAGCTTTCGTTGATCATGGCACCATGATCCAGGCATACTTTGGTGAAAGTCTGACTTTGCCTGTAGTTTGAGGCCGTTCCTAGGAAGCCTTTGCTGCCGACTCTAACATAAGTACAGACACAGCTCCTCCGTATTCCTGAAGTACCCAGTCAGTTGAACTCAGGATTTTTAGAGAATCTTGCACAAGTTCAACTCCACCACCAGTGTTACAAGTAACTAAGTAGGACTCTTGACACATCATAAGTGTAAATGTTGAACTGCTGTCTACCTGTGTAGACATGGGGTGTATTTACAGTAAAAGCAGCCCGCTAACTACCCACCATGGCATGTACCATGTGTTTTTTAAATTTATTTTTATTATTCTTACTACATCTGATACAGGCCATGAAAATCATGGTGGGTAGAAATTGGCGACTGCTTTTACTGTATGGAATGCTTCACGATTTTGCGTGTCATCCTTGCGCAGGGGCCATGCTAATCTTCTCTGTATCGTTCCAATTTTAGTATATGTACCGCCGAACAAGCGTGTACTGCTTTTACTGTAAGTGTACCACATGTCTACATAGGTAAAAAGCTGTTTGACTTTTGCACTTACAAGTTTGCCAGAGCCCCATTTGGTTACTTGTATTCCCTGGTGGGGCTAGACTTTTACAAGAAATTGGGGGCCATTGGAGCATTCATTTTTAATTAGAAAAAAAGTGACCAATGCAGGATTCGATCCCGGGTTGTAGCAGTTGAAAACCAATGGTTCAAACCACTTGTCCACTGACCTCCCTGAAGGGTGATAACTTATAAATTGTGTAAATAGAAATTTAAACAATTCCCTATTGGTTGACAAACCAACTGTGCAAAATGATTGGTGACTTTTAG
>CP092869.1:52116890-52134629 GCA_030710605.1 Cordylochernes scorpioides | reverse complement strand
TACTGTATCAATTAGTAGTTGGAATTGGTACAGAACCAATTATTTAAAGAACATGCTGCGATATTTTCTCATCCAGTGCTCTTTTGTTTGAAGATGATTACATTAAGTTAATTAAAAAGGCATATATTGAATAAGAGGGCTTGGCTCATCAGTGGTGAACCCTCTCAGTAGAGACACCAAACTCTAGACAGAACTCTATGAGAGGACACTCGCGCTAGAGGACACCTCTCTACAAAGGCCAGATTTCATTTACAAAATTACCATTTTTACAATTTAGCAACTCTCCTGTAAGAAGACACCTCTCCCTAAAGGACACTTTGGCTCTGCAATTAGATGTCCTTTACAGGGAGGTTCTACTCTAGTTGCTCCCTGGTAAGAGGACACATTGTCTCTGAACTATATGTTGTCCTATAGAGATAGGTTCTACTGTAATTTGATTTTAAAGATTAGGAAGGATTTGATTCACAAGCCAAATAAAAAGAGGTATGAAAGGATTGTAAAATAAGAAACAAGACCCACCTGGAGGTGGTGGTGAGGTTAGCGACCTGACAAGGCAGGATATGGCCTCCACGGATGGCTATGTTGATGTGGTCAATGGGGGCGTCCAGCGTGACTCGCTCCGCTGTGCTGGCAATCACCTTCTGGCTCTCAAAGTCATACCACAGGCCAGCTGGGAAGTAGGCTTCAACTTGGGTCTGGCCCTGTGAGACAACATTCCTCTTTACATATTACACATACATATACAGGAGGGAATCTAACATACACTGATGACAAACTTCACAGATTCTACACATAAAAAACAATGAAAATATGTTCTATGAACATTTAGTTTCATTTTTTAATATTTAATATGATAGAATCTTTTTTTTTAAAGTTCAGAAAAAACACAAAGATTATAAATAACTATTTATATATATTTGACCTAACCAGAAGAGAGAAAATTTGCCACAATATAGAGTTAGGTCTGGGAGGAATATTTACACAGTTCCAAATCCAGAATATGCAACTAACCCCTAAATTATTTAACTGATAATTATATTGTAGCGAGTAATTAGTTTTATCATTTTTATGTAAATATTTTAATTTATTTTTAATGCCTGATTTTTGCATAGGTTTTTGTTGTATTTTTGATTCCTATATATACTTTGGCGTGTATTCATTAATGCATGTTTTTCGGTTGTTCTTCTTTTGATCTCGTTTTGTTTGGTTAATAAAATAACTTTCTTCGTTTGCGGATCACCGACTCTACCTTTCTGCTACGCTACAATATTATTCAATTTTAAATTTACTTTCATCTTCATTTTCCAACCCTTGAATGTTCCAGAGTGGGAGCTGTGAGAATGATTACCAAATATACTAGATACAGTAGACTTTCCACACCCTTACTAGGGAAGAACAAACGGCAATTTCAAGATTACGAACAGGACATCTTAGAATGCTCAAATTTAATGGAAAAAATCAAAACATTCCCGAAATGCCCCAAATGTGATTCCCTAACCAGCCAGTCCTGAACATCTATTCAATTGTATCAAATCCTCCAAAAAAGACCTCTGAGAAAACCCCAGGACTATAATAGAAAAGCTGAGACAATGGAACCTAATGGAGATCCTTTAAACGACTCGAGGAATAAGCAACAACAACAATAACAGATACAGTAGAACCTCCATGAGAGGACACTCGCGCTAGAGGACACCTCTCTACTAAGAACAATTTTCATTTGCAAAATTACCAAGAGAGGACACCTCTCCCTAAAGGATACTTTGGCTCTGCAACTAGGTTTCCATTACAGGGAGGTTCTACTGTATACATCAGTTCTAGTGTATATGTCACAGCTGTAGTGTATGTAGCGTGGAATAGAGCCAGTACCTGGTAGAGAGCTGGCATCACCATGACAGCTGGACCCAGTAGGAACTGGCTGTCGATGTCGTAGGTGGCCGGGTCACTGGGGAACCTACACCACATACATTATTGGCTACATTTACCAAGGCTATGTCTGTAATGATAGGGGCCAGTGGCCTCCAATAGGATTGTTCTTGTTCTAAAATCACTTTATTAGGTACTGCTTAAAAAGAGCAACCTAGTTTATGATATTTGCAACAATTCTATGTACAGTTACGAGCGTCATCATCTCTGTCACCGTTTGCTTTTTTTTGGGAATGGCACTCTCCTATTGGTTGGCTACGATCACGTGGCTACGATGGCGCCGCCACTACGCGAGACATTTTGTTTTTGACTTTTCCCCCCCCCCCACTCGCTTTTTGGTTTTTGTAACTATTGTGTTGGAGCGGGTCGCTCCTTAAATAAATGCATATATTAGTTAATAACTAAATGGAATCCTCTCTTTCTTTTTCCCAGTAAGAGACGCCTACGGAAGCCAACAGTACATAGACAGATAAAGCACATAGGCTATAGTTATTAACTAATATATGCATTTATTTAAGGCGCCAATTTATAATTGTAACAAATAGTATTTGAATAAAAACATTCAATCGGGTAAAACACGGGCGTTGCCCGGATCATTCGGCTAGTGAATAATATGTGAGAGTTATTCACATATAAAAACAAAGAGTCCAACGCAGGATTCGATCCCAGTTCATGGCTGTCGGGGAAAATCAAAGGTTTTACCCACTTGTCCACCGACTCTTCTCCAATAGGAGAGAGGCATTTTAATTGGTTTACAATTTATTAAAATAATCAAATGATTCAATAGCCTATTCATTAAACTAGCAATCAACTGGAAGTTGCCAACTGTCGTCTTCAAACTTATTGTCTAGTTGTTGCGGTGGACATCCAGCTGATCAGATGTCGCTGGGTTGATTTGTTTTTAGGGAGGTCCCTCAATGTCTCTGCATATGGCGTCAAACTACAAGGTCTGTTAAATTATATCTTCAAGTGACCTTTCTTATGACTGATTCAGTAGTTTTAACAGAGAAGAGTAACAAAGGCCAATTCAACATTCCATTTCTATATAGAGGGAGCTAAACCTGACCTCCTAGAAGTTCCCCAACCAGTAGTTTCCATCACAGAGACTCCTCATCTCTATATAAGATATCAATGTATGGAATGGTACATGGGATAATAAATAAAATATATTTTTTAATTAGTGAAGCACAAATCAAATCACAAATAAAGCGAATAAGGTCTAATCATCCTCAATTAATTACAGGATGATTTATTCAAATAAATATCTCTATATGGGAGGAGTTACAAAATGAGCCGAATCATTGTGTCAAATGCCTGCATGAATGGAAATCTGATGCTGCACATGACTGGTACAAAGCAGGAGGGACAAGCACCGGTTCTGTCCTCCCAAGAGAACAACAGTCTTTGATTTCCAGACTTAAATCTGGTCATCTACGGACAATGACTTTCCAGAATGGTTGCAAGGTTTTCCCACTATGTACTAAGTGCAATTCTCAGCCTGCAACCACAAGACATATTATTGACTGTATTGACTCATCCATTGATGAGCTCTACTCTTCCCTGGCAGACACCATCAAAAATCTCAAGCTTTACAAGCTTGATACCTTAGTGTGATTGAGTGGAGATAAGAAAGAAGATTGTGTCAAATAGAATATATATATTTGTGGTGATTTGTGAAGCAGTCTTTGTAGTTGTGTGGTGAGGTGCACACAGGAAGCAGGATTCGGGAACAAAACTGTGAGGAGTAGATTGGAGAGGAAAGAGAAGGACCACCCTGGGAACAACTGATAGGGAGGCCACCTCAGTGTGAATTGTCCCTTGATCATTAAATATCGGTGCTTTCAAACTGCTTTAAGTAGGATAAATTATCCCCAGGGAGAAGTGGGGTGGAATGGGTTAGAAGGCTGGACATCTGGTGACCAAGGGGGTTGTTATGACCAGGTCATTTTCTTTTCCCTTTCCTCATACTCCCACACAGGCAATCTTTATTTAAATATTTCCTAATATCATGACATATATATTATTGTACTTACCTTTAATTGTGTATCAGAACAATATCACTGTGCATTACCCAAGTAAAAAAATTAGGACCATACCCTGAAACTATGGTATACAAATTGGCTTTTTTGTCTGAATTTGCCAAAAATTGTGTAGTGGCTCATTCTATTTTACCACTAATAAAGTTTTTTTTAATAGTTTTCAAAATATTTATTAATAATTAGAGGGAGAGATACCTCTCTACTAGGGCTTCCAATCCCGGTACATATTTTCAATCCCGGGATTCGGGATTGCTTTTTTCTCAATCCCGGGATTGAAAAACATTTTCGTCATTCTACGCCAAGAGGTATGTCGTTTTGTTCGTTAAATTTTTAATTTTTTCTTTTATATAGTGCCAATGTGACGTGGAACTTACTTCGATGAAAACAACCTTAAAGCCATATATTTTGCGCCTGCTTATGAACTAAATCATTGCTTTTGGGTTACAGTTTGAAATTATCTGTCAATTACTGTACACACATCTGGAAAAAATTACTGTTCTTGGAACTCTTAGATCACATCTCTTAATGCAGTGTTGGGCAGTAATCCATTCAAAGTAATACATTACCTTGTAATTACGATTACTTTGTAATGCATTGCAAAAAAATTAATTTTGCATAAGAATGTAAACATAATTACTCGTAATTCTATATATAATGATAGCAATTTTGATTAAAATTACTTGTAATTGTAATTATAGCAAATGTAATCATGATTATTTGCAATTGTGATTATAGAAAATGTAATAATTATTGCATTTTGCCCAACTATGTATTAATGTTTAGAAAGAAGACAGCACCGTTTAAAAACCATGAATTACTTTATTTTAAGGATAAAAATTCAATTTCGAGAAAGATTTGAGCGTAGGAAAGATAATTTGACAAGAGTGTCATCATGCAAACTAGAACGTATCTTATTGCATAGGTATCCAGAGGAGGAAAATACTCTTTCCGATTCCACAGACATTGGAGGAATTGTCAGCAAGTATTGATACACACTCTCTAAATGGGGTCCTTGTTTGCCTGACTGAGCAGCAATATTAAGTTCGTGGTAAATCATAGTTGAGTAGGATGCGGAGTCTGGTGTAGGTATTGCAATTGAAGTTGAAGAGGCAGCCTCAATAGCTTCTTGCAATCGGCGCTCAATTGTAAGATGGTCATTCGATTGTGATGGCTCATGGCGTTCTTGTAAACTCCGAGGAATTTGTGAATTATCAGCCTGAATTCTTACTTCGGCCATTTGTTCCTGTAACGGTTTAAGACGCAAAAGCAATTTCACGCTAAAGTCTTTGACCATCTTCTTTTTTTCTAAATGCGCTTGCGGATTGTGCAGATATTGGACGACTAAAGATGTTTTATTGCATCGCTCTTCTAAAATTCTCTTTTGAAAATATTTTTACATATCTTTGCTGAGAGAATGAGATTGTGCTTGCAGCTCCTCTAGAAGAAACTTTACCGTTGCTTCTGCAATCAAAAGCGTAGCGTCGCGTCTACAGATAGCCGCCACAGCTGCCCGAAATGGTTTCAGTGCGGAAATTACTTGCGTCATGATATAAAAAACTTCATCAGTTAGACGGAAATTTGCATTCACATCTATTAGCGTCTTCTGAATCGCTGACTTCACACTGAGAAGTATCTCCAAAATGCAGCTGTATAAACAAAACGTCAAAAGTGTGCTATCTCATCATCTGTTTGATTACCAAAATGCTAGATAAGAAAAATATATTTTTGCCCTGGTTTTCATGCTCAAACCAGTAATCCCGGGATTTTTCGAGCAGAATCCCGGGATTTCGGGATCATTATTTGGCTCAGGGATCCCGGGATTGGAGGCCCTACTCTCTACGTACATGATTATAATCCTCCTGACACTTTATGTCAAATATAGATGTGTGAAAGAAAGAAAGAAAATACTCACTCATAGAAGAGAGGCCTAGGCACCACGTCCCCGTACATAGTGGCCAGGACAAACTGGCTGTAGAGGTAGGGGAGCATGAAGTACCGCTTCATCAGGGCATTGCGTGCAGCTGCAGCCACATTGGGGCCCAGGGCCACTGGATCTTGGTCCTGGCACAGGTTTGGTGTTATAAAAGAGGCTGTTATAATGATATTCTACTGTACCAAGGTAAGGAACAATTTTCACTTTGTAAAAAGCAATAGGCCAATAACATCTGTTCGGACAAAATATTAGCAAGTGAAGCTTTAGGGTTGATTTCCTCCTGGTAAAATTTCTATCTAGAATCCAAACCCTACATTATATCACCATCAATGGACTTGTACAAATATCACTCAGTCTTATATAAGACTCTCCTCTGAGAGTTTGAAAAATAAAAGTGGAGAAAGGGAAAATGTCCAATTCTAAATAAGAAATATTCCCTAAGATGTGCAGGTCTCTTCTTCTTTCTTATCCCATTGCTTGGGACTAACTTCATTAAGTGAATGCCACTAGGGGTAAATGTGCCACTGATTCAAACAATCTGAATTACATACTGTGGCAGTCTAACTTGGCTTCAGACAAGATCTCTCCTAACATGGAGAACAGACATCTTGTCTACAGACCCTGAGATGGAGAACAGACATCTTGTCTACAGACCCTGACACGGAGAACAGACACCTTGTCTACAGACCCTGACACGGAGAACAGACACCTTGTCTGCAGACCCTGACAAGAAGAACAGACACCTTGTCTGCAGACCCTGACAAGGAGAACAGACACCATGTCTGCAGACCCTGACAAGGAGAACAGACACCTTGCCATCATTTTGCCATTCATCTATAATTTTATTTTTTGTTGCTTTTTATATTTCAATAGCTGCATCACAAAATCTATCCCACTACACACTGTTGATGACTGAAGCAAGTGCTCATAAACATTGAAATGTGACATTTCAGAGAGAGAGATTTGATTTTATATTTTCATAATCTTCATTACTCCTCAAAATCCATAATATTTCAATAATTTGGATTTGGTCTTGTTACCTTTTTATACCACACACATACTATAATCTTGGGAAGTGCATAGTAAACAATTTTTATTATATTTTCTCGAAAAAGGTTTAAAAAATTCTTTGCATACAATGTTTAGCTGTTATCCAAATTTAATTTAATATTGAATGTTCTTAATAATAAAAAAAAAACTATCATGGGCAAAAACACAAGGTAATAAGACCAAATCCTAGTAAAAATTAGTGTGTATCATTTTGGTAACAGCATTGTTACCATCATCAGAAAGAAGTACTGAATGGTATTAATCTATAATCCAAATTGTGCCTAAACACTTTCATGACCAATTTTGTTTTTAGGCATTTGTGTATCACAGGCTATAATGTTAAAACCAAAAGACCAACCAGCGGAATCTCAGTAAAACAGCCTCTTTTAAAACAGCATGGCTATAACATTATGTTCCTAAGATTCCAAGATTTAAGTTCTAATTGTTTTAACCCTTGTTATAACAACATCAAGTGGGAACAATAAAGTGGTAATACAATTGGAGAAATGAGAGAGAGGTATGGAGAATGTCCAATCTTTCACAGCTACAGAAGTAAAATATTTTTTTTTCCATTGAAGACATATGCAAATTTTTATATAGCAAAGGTACATACATATGTAAAAAATTCAATGATTTTTATAGATTCATTGTAGATTTCTTTATTTGATATAAAAAATACTTTAGTTTTAATATATACTGATTTTGTTTTTGGTTTTGTTTATTGAATTAAGTTGCTAAAATATACTTAGGCGCATATATCCCAATCTGAAATATCACCTCCCATATGTCAAATAAATAAATTGGTTTAAAAAGGCTAAACAAATAGTTTATAAAACTATGGACTTTAAAATTATGATGTTATAGTAGAATAGTTGTTATAAAAGATTATGTTACAACGAGGTGATACAAATTTTACGCTGCAAACATCCCCACTCCACCCACTACTCACAATTCCATCGTCTGTGTTGTGGTTGCGGGAGAAAGGGTAAAATGCCCCAAGGGCACTCCACCGGGCACACAGCTCTGCAGTGGTGTTGCCGTTGAAGCCACAAATGTCCGCCCCAACCATTGGGATGCCCACCATTCCGAAGTGCAAGATTGCTGTGCAAATAAAACAAAACACATTACTAAATAAATACTTCTTTCTATAAAACAGAATATATCTATATATATATAAATCAATGTTTGTATGTTTGTTTGTTTGTATGTCCTGTATACAAATTCGCAGTAGTTCACTAATTCAAACCAAAATTTCCATTCATAGGTAAAAAAAATACGGGGAAGACGATAGGTTATTTTAAAAAATATATAAATCAATTATTAAAACTATATATTCAAATTATTCTACTTAGCTCACAAACAGCGCCCTCTATCAAAGATTAGATTAAATTATGCTGATGCAAACAAATAGATAATGCTAATAACAAACAATTATAAAAAAAAAATCTTATCTAAATATATATCACTCTGGTAGATATGCACACGGGTCAATCCCGGGGCGAAGCCCGGGTCACCCGTCTAGTATGCTATAAAAAATTCTTTTGATTTTAAAATATTATTGAGATATAGAATTATTAACTGATTTTGGTATACATGAGTATTTAAATTGCAGTCGTGGTATTATTAATAAAAACAATACTATTCACAATTTGCCTTAATTGTGCTTATAAGGTATAAAATACATCATTTGAGAAAATACTACCTGACTTAAGGCGAGTAGAATAAATAAAATAAAAGATTACGTATTTACATATTTACAGATGTACAAAAAGATTTGAGCCGACCAACAGGAAACAACAACAATAGGTTTATATAGGGAAATCCGTGACATCTGGCAGTCGACTTTACAGAGTAGTTTGTTCTGGGATTTATAATTTTAAAATAAAAATAAAAGTTTTTATGTAAGATATATATATAGTTAAGAAAAAGACATCTGATTGTGCATCTAATAGTTGCTGATGGCTTGCACAATCTATCAGAATAAATGTCAACTTTTTGTTGATTTTTAATTATTCCAGAATTGGCCAAATATTTATTTAGACAGATGGGGCAAGCCATCAGCAACTTTTAATTGTACAATCAGGAGATGTCTTAATTTATCCACCTGATCCCACTACAATTTGTGCTATTTTTCACAAAATATATAGAACCATCTGTATTCATATATAAAATTTAATTATTTCTGTGCTTCTTTTACAAAATGGCATCAAGTTTCTAAAAGGAAAAGCTAAACTAGATGTGTAATGTTGCTCTTTATCTGAGTTATTGGCTTGATATTTTATAAGAAAATAATTTACAGTGATTTCTCAACTATTTTAAGTTTTAAAATGTTTAAAAAAAGACCTCTATCTTTTGGGTATAAAAGACCTTCTACTGAAGAAACATAATAAATTGCCAATAGGACACAAGTTATAATCAGATACTATTTTACACAATTCATATAAAAGTGGAAGAGAAATTTTCGAATTTAATTTATAATAAGTATATATATATATACAGTAGAACCTCCCTGTAAAGGACACCTAATTGGAGAGCCAAAGTGCCCTTTAGGGAGAGGTGTCCTCTAACCAGAGAGTTGCTAAATAGTAAAAATGGTAATTTTGGCAATGAAAATAGTCCTTTGTAAAGAGGTGTCCACTAAAGGGAGGTTCTACTGTATATAAAAATGGTAGAAATTACAACTGGTTATCATTTGAAGACACTCTATGTGTCATTCTATATACAGTTACGAGCGTCATGCGTTCTTAATTCTTCATCTCTGTCACCGTTTATTTTTTTTTTGGAATGGCGCTCTCCTATTGGTTGGCTACGATCACGCCACCTTGGATAGCCATGAAAGGACATTTCTACTAGAGGATAGCCATGAAAGGACATTTCTACTAGAGGATAGCCATGAAAGGACATTTCTACTAGAGGATAGCCATGAAAGGACATTTCTACTAGAGGATAGCCATGAAAGGACATTTCTACTAGAGGACACCTCTTTATAAAAAATAATTTTCATCACCAAAATGACCAGTTTTACTAATTATCAGTTCTCAGGTAAGAGGATACCTCTCCCTAAAGAACACTTTGGCAAATAGGAGTTTAGAGAGAGCCTACTGTATATCTAAACCATAGTTATTTATAATTTGTTTCTATTGAAACCCAGTCTCTGTGATAACAGAAACTTTATTAATAACACTTTGCTTTAGTTTAATATTTGCTTTAATACAACCTTCAAACAACACACAAAAAACCTTTATTAAGACACACTGGTCTTATAGAGGATTCTCCCCGAGATTACAAGAGAGATAGGACTGTGAAAGTGGGGAATATACAGAAGAAGAAAGATTATGTAAGTATGATATATACATACACATACATATATACAACATAATAACAAAAGCCCCCATTAAGACCCAAAGTCTTACAAAAGACTCGACTGCAGGATCCAAGAAGCAAAGTAAGAAAGAGATAAAAAAGCGAACAACGAAAAAAAAAAAATATATATATATATATACACATATATACATATTCACTCAATTCAAAGTAACAATAACGATGCCTTTTTATTCACTGCCTTGTAAAACCCACATAGGACCATATTTGCTTTAATATAACCTTGAAACAAAGCACCACATCCAATTATAAATACTTGATGAGTTCACTAAAACACTTACCATAGAGATAGTTTCCATCATTCTTGGTACCAGGTAGAAAACCCCAAAAAACAGACCCTCCAACTAAACAGAAGGGAATCGACACAGTTGGCCAGATGGAAATCTGGTCACCTGCGCCCCCTAGTCTATAAAGAGGGAGCCAAAAGCTTCCCCATGTGCACTAGGTGCAAAACCGAAGAGGCCACTCCCCAACATTTACTAAATTGCATTGGAAAGGACAAAAGATCCCTGTACAGAGAACCAAGAAGAGTTCTTGAGCTTCTTTACGAGCACGACCTCCAAGATCTTGTCTAATTTAGACTAAAAGGATAAGTAAAAAAAAAAAAAAAAACTAAAACACTTAGCCAGTTGCGCAGGCGCCCCATTGACCAATCATCAATATGTACTGCTCTTTACAAAAGCTCTTGTCTCAGTGTGAACTAAACACTGGCCCGCTACCATGGCTGAAGATGAATGAACAGCGCACGTGTCACCTAGAGGGCGTTATGAAGCAAAAAAAGGCCAATTAGCAGGAGAATAATCTGGATCCCATAGCTATACATAGAGTTGAACCTTGCTATATTAACTTCCCTTGGGATCAAGATTCTAGGCTGTTATAACCATGGTTTAAACAATTGTGTCTCAAGACCTAGGGGCTTAGAATTATGCTGTTATAACCATGGTTGAAACAAATGGGTCTCAAGACTTTGGGGCGCTTAGAATTATGCTTTTATAACCATGGTTAAAACAAATGGGTCTCAAGACTTTGGGGCTTAGAATTATGCTGTTATAACCATGGTTAAAACAATTGGGTCTCAAGACTTTGGGGCTTAGAATTATGCTGTTATAACCATGGTTAAAACAAATGGGTCTCAAGACTTTGGAGCTTAGAATTATTCTGTTATAACCATGGTAAAAACAAATGGATCTCAAGACTTTGGGGCTTAGAATTATTCTGTTATAACCATGTTGCTGTTATATAACTGGAGATTCCCCTGTATATATATGTGTGTTTCTCAATGTGTATCAGTGACCACCACAACGGAACAGAGCTAAGTACCAGGGATGGAGAGCCGCAGATCCTCCCAAGTAGAGAACACATCCCCAGTCCAGTGACCTGAGTAGTAGCCTTGTCCCAGGAAGGTGGATCGGGATATGATGAACGGCCTCTTGCCCGTGACATTCCTCAGTGCTCTGGACAGAGTTTCCAAATTGGACATTAGATTATATATATATATATAGAGAGAGAGAGAGAGAAAGGCAAATAAAGCGTTATTAAAGATGACAAATTTTTTATGGAAAAGTTCAAAGAATATTTTAAAAGCAGTCATGGTAAAAATTTTAACAAAAGTTTATGAAGCAGTCTAGTTAGAAACAAGCAATCATAGACCAACCCTTATTAAAGAAATTTTCCTCTCTTTTAGCCAGAGCCATCCTGAGGGTTGTATATGTCTGGTGTGAGATTTCTTATCTCATTCCATCCATGCTTCCTATCCTCATACCTCACATCTTTCAAATAATCTCTATCAATATGATCTACTCATTATTTTCAATGTTGAGTAAATCATATTCATAGGGATTAGTTTCAAGATATGGTGTATGGAGGAGTGTGTCAGAGCCCCATTCAGTTACTTGCACTCACTGATGGGGTTGGACTTTGGCAAGAATCAGGGACCATTGAATTATTTTTTTAAGATTAGGGATTTGATCCCGGATTGTGGATGTTAAAAACAACAGCTTATACCACTCCTTCACCGACCAAATCCCAAAGTGTACAGAATAAAAACATTGCCAATAATGTTATAAAAGCTACAATGGCTACCCAACTCACATGTTAGTGATCTGGGCCTCTGCGATGCCATAGAGATTGTGGAGATTGTAGTGGAGTCCTGCGTAGTGCTGGGCACTCATGCAGGCAGTCTTGTGGTAGATGGGATTTGTGTCCTGGGGTAGATAGGGCGGGTGGTCAATACCAGTGTTGGGGCAGCCATGGATGCTGCCGTCCACAAAGTTGGAGGGCTCGTTCATGTCCTGTCAACACATTGTTCTCACTGCACATGGTACATGTGATAATATTGGAACACTCATGATAGAGTAGTACCACATTATTCTGACACTACATGCTGCTTTCAACAATGTGGGGGAGAGCTTTTTAAAGTTCTGCAAATATTTCACATAAACAATCTCAAATATCTGAAACTGAATGTGAATTTCAAGGCTGAAGTATGAAGAATTTCATTAGTTTCTCTTTGGTTTTCAAAAAGTTATTTTTATTCCAGCTGTAAGAATACCAATGAAAGAAGAACAATGAGGAACTAACCTCGATATTTAACCAAAGTTAGCAGACCACCAAAGAAAAGAAGAACTATGAGAGAAAATGAACCTGACACTAAGTGAACCCCAAAAAGAGAACAATGGAGGAACAAGTGTCAACAATGGAACTGGTGTTAAGTGAACCCAAAAGAAGAGAACAATGGAGAAAGAGTGTCAACAATGGAACTGGTGTTAAGAGAACCCCAAAGAAGAGAACAATGGAGAAAGAGTGTAAACAATGGAACTGGGGTTAAGAGAACCCCAAAGAAGAGAACAATGGAAAAAGAGTATCAACAATGGAACTGGGGTTAAGAGAACCCAAGAGAAGAGAAAAATGGGTAAAGAGTGTCAACAATGGAACTGGGGTTAAGAGAACCAAAAAGAAGAGAACAATGGAGAAAGAGTGTCAACAATGGAACTGGGGTTAAGAGAACCCCAAAGAAGAGAACAATGGAAGAACAAGCATCAACAGAGAACAACAAATAAGATAGCAATGGAGAAACGAGCGTCAACAATGAAACTGAGGTTAAGAGAACACCAAAGAAGAGACCAATGGAGAAAGAGTGTCAACAATGGAACTGGGGTTAAGAGAACACCAAAGAAGAGAACAATGGAAGAACAAGCATCAACAATGGACCTGGGCTTAAGAGAACAACAAAGAAGAGAACAATGGAGAAAGAGTGTCAACAATAGAACTGGTGTTAAGAGAACACCAAAGAAGAGAACAATGGGGAAAGAGTGTCAACAATGGAACTGGTGTTAAGAGAACCCCAAAGAAGAGAACAATGGAAGAACAAGCATCAACAATGGAACTGGGCTTAAGAGAACAACAAAGAAGAGAACAATGGAGAAAGAGTGTCAACAATAGAACTGGTGTTAAGAGAACACCAAAGAAGAGACCAATGGAGAAAGAGTGTCAACAATGGAACTGGGCTTAAGAGAGCAACAAAGAAGATAACAATGGAGAAAGAGTGTCAACAATGGAACTGGTGTTAAGAGAACACCAAAGAAGAGACCAATGGAGAAAGAGTGTCAACAATGAAACTGGGGTTAAGAGAACACCAAAGAAGAGAACAATGGGGAAAGAGTGTCAACAATGGAACTGGTGTTAAGAGAACACCAAAGAAGAGACCAATGGAGAAAGAGTGTCAACAATGGAACTGGGATTAAGAGAACACCAAAGAAGAGAACAATGGGGAAAGAGTGTCAACAATGAACTGGTGCTAAGAGAACCCCAAGGAAGAGAACAATGGAGGAATGAGTATCAATAATGGAACTGGTGTAAAGAGAACCCAAAGAAGAGAACAATGGAGAAAGAGTGTCAACAATGGAACTGGTGTTTAGAGAACCCCAAAGAAAAGAACAACGAAGGAACGAGTGCTGACAATGGAACTGGTGTTAAGAGAACACCAAAGAAGAGAACAATGAAGAAAGAGTGTCAACAATGGAACTGGTGTTAAGAGAACCCAAAGAAGAGAACAATGGAGAAAGAGTGCCAACAATGGAACTGGGGTTCAGAGAACCCCAAAGAACAATGAAGGAACGAGTGCTGACAATGGAACTGGGGTTAAGAGAACCCCAAAGAAGAGAACAATGGAGAAAGAGGGTCACCAATGGAACTGGGGTTAAAAGAACAACCTAAAGAAGAGAACAATGGGGAAAGAAGTCCAGAGAAGAGAATGATAAAGACCAAGACACAAAAGGGAACTACCAACATAGGAAAAGCAATACTTACAATCCAGAGTCCATCAAATCCAACTTGGCTGTGGAAATCAGCAATTTGTTTTCTCCAGTAGTCTGTGATGTTGGGGTGTGTGAAGTCCGGGTACACGGTGCTCTTGGGATTCCACACCTGAATACATATTTACATATTGGGGTGGGACACGGAGAGAACAATCATCTCTACCAGTTTACCCAATGGACATAGGACAGATGACATTTTGTTCTTAAACCTAACTAGGTCTTATATATTTATCCAACATTTTGTTTAGCCAATTTTCAAAAATAAATGGAAATAGCAGTTTGAGTTCTCTTCAAGTCAACATCCCAAAGGATCAGAAATTGCGATTGAAGTATGCTTTAAATTATAGTCAGTTAAGGTAATTGATTATGAATTCATCACAACATCATTGCAAATAGACATTTTTAGAAGGTATTTTGTTAACTTAACAGGGAGAGTTGAATTAAAGCTGGTTAAGGTAATTAAACTGATTAAATATGTTTGATAATAAGTGTTGACTTGTATTCTGGTTAAAGAGATGGGGATTTCAAAGAGAAATGGCTGGAAATTTTGACAAATTGGTTAAATTTAACCAAAAATGAATATAAATTAACACTTACTTAAATTCAACTCATTTTCACATACCACATTCAGCCTATTTACCTTAATTTAACCAACTATAAATCAACGCCTACTACAAATCAATCAGTTTGTACACAAATCCCCCAACAAAGTTACCTACTTGAATGATAAGGTACAATTTGGATTATAGATTATAAACACAAGATAATAAGAACATTTATTTGGATTTGGTCTTATTACCTTGTGCTTACCTACTTTAATTCAACTGACTATATTCCAACAAGAAACAGCTTTCCTTGTGCATTGAATTAAAGGGTTTGACTGTATATAAATATATACAAATTATATTAGTTTATATTAGTTATAAAATGTTTATTTTATAACAGCCACTTTGTTATTATAACATAATTCTAAAGTCCCAAGTTGCAAATGTTTTAGGCCTGGTTTTAACAACAACATAATTTTAACCACATATAACCTTGATCCCAAGTGAAATTGTTATATGAAAAACAACTTTCAAGCATGATTTTTTTTTTTTCAAATAAAATAAGCGTTCTACTGTTCTTTACAACAAAAAATATTGGGAGGGCTTGGCTCATCAGCAGATTTAATAATGTATTGAACGAATCTACTTAAATATGCGGCATCGAAAGGTAGAAAAAACTTTGCCGGTCCCAAGCCCGGATGAAAAAGGAAGAGGGGGAGCAGTAACAAGCTCACTAAAAAACCTGGGTTCAGCTGGCCCGGCTGATAGTACCCTGTAAGGGCTCCTGATCCAGGGATACAGGATGAGCAGTGTTTATACTCCATGTTAGGAGCGGCTGCACATGGCGTCTGTTCCTCATGTCAGAGGCGGCCATTTCTTTTGGAGCTAAGTCGGCCTGCCACTGAGTAGTGCTCCCAGTCTTGATGACAAAGGCAGATGCATTCTACTTCACCCAGTGTGGAGATAAGAAAGAAGAAGAAGAAGAAGATTTCTTATAATAATAAGGCACAATTTGGATTATAGATTATAAACACAAGGTAATAAGACCAAATCCAAATAAATAAATTTGTTATGTAAAATGTCTTATTACCTTGTGTTCATTTCTTAATAATTAGCATGTTATTGCTTTATAATTGATGTTATAGTGAGGTTCGACTGTAAATGTGAAAGTATTTAGTGGGAAATTTTCCTTTTGCAATTAGAACAAATTCCTATGGCCTTTACCATTATTGGTAAATTAATTATAAAAATATTGGTTAATTACCATTGAAGATAGAAAAAAATAACAAAATTTATCCCACTTGCCCAAAATGTAGTTTGGTACCTGCAGCTCCAGAACACATTTTGGCTTGCATTAGATGTACTAAACAGGACCTTTGGGAGAGGCCGCTGCTCATCATAAAACAGCTCGAGGAGCATGAACTCATGGAATTCGTGTAATCTTTACACAAGGGGATAAGAAACAACAACAACAACACCATTATTGGAAAAAAATATTGGGAGGGCCCCTGGATAGTGACTCCTCCCGTTAGTTTTGCCAATTTATAACCTACCAAAATAGTTGTAAAAGCACAAAAATTTCCATCTGTATATGCTCACAAAGGCCTCCAATGACAACCTGAGCCAGACACATCAGTCCAGAAATAAGGATTTTAAAAAAGTTGATTAAATAAATCAACAAAATTGAATCTATGTGAAGGAATAAACCTAGTTGTAAAGCCAAAGTGTCTTTGGGGAGAGGTGTCCTCTTTCTGGAGAGTTGCTAAGTAGTAAATAGGGTAATTTTTTATAAAGAAAACTGTCCTTTGTAGAGAGGTGTCCTCTAGTAAAAGTGTCCTTTCATGGAATATGTTCTACTGTAACTAATTTCAAACCTCTTTTTTTTGCTTTTCCCTAGTAAACGTGGTACAGGCCATGTTAATCATGATGGGTAGAAGTAAGCAACTGTTTTTATTGTAAGTACATCACATGTCTACACATGTGAAATGCAGTTCAACTTTGCACTTAACAAATGTGCCAAAGCCCTGTTTGATTATTTGCATTCGCTGATGGAATTGGACTTTTGCAAGAATTGGGAGCCATTGGAGCATTTTTTTTTTAATAATAAAAAAAGTGTCCAATGCTGGAATCGAACCCGGGTCATAGCGGTCAAAAACCAATGGTTTAGACTATCCTTCCATCGAACCCCCTTAATACAATACCTCAAGGTTACAGTTGAATAAGATTCAGAGAAAAACACAGCCATATCAACCAATGATTTATTTAACTCCTGACTCACTTCCACTGAGGAGAGTGACAGGAAGTCACTGAAACTCCATATGGGGGTCGGTGGAAGGCTGGTTAAACCGTTTGGTTTTCGACCACTATGACCCGGGTTCGATTCCCGCATTGGACACTTTTTTCTGTTTAAAAAAAAAAATGCTCCAATGGCCCCCGATTCTTGCAAAAGTCCAACCCCACCAGCGAGTGCAAGTAACCAAACAGGGCTCTGGCATATTTGTAAGTGCAAAGTCGAACTGCTTTACACATGTGTAGACATGTGGTGCGCTTAC
>CP092869.1:52039039-52116790 GCA_030710605.1 Cordylochernes scorpioides | reverse complement strand
AGACTTTGGGGCTTAGAATTATTCTGTTATAACCATGGTTAAAACAAATGGGTCTCAAGACTTTGGAGCTTAGAATTATTCTGTTATAACCATGTTGTTGTTATATAACTGGAGATTCCCCTGTATATCTATGTGTGTTTCTCAATGTGTATCAGTGACCACCACAACAGAACAGAGCTAAGTACCAGGGATGGAGAGCCGCAGATCCTCCCAAGTAGAGAACACGTCCCCAGTCCAGTGACCTGAGTAGTAGCCTTGTCCCAGGAAGGTGGATCGGGAAATGATGAACGGCCTCTTGCCCGTGACATTCCTCAGTGCTCTGGACAGAGTTTCCAAATTGGACATTAGATTATATATATATATATTTTTTGTTTTGAAAATAGAGCAATCCATACTTAATTCATTAGATAATAAAAGGCATATATTGGATTTAATAAAATATTTATTTTGCCAATATTTTGGCTGGCTGAACGCCAACCTTTATCGAGGCATTACATTTTTGTGTTTGAGTTTGTGTATACAAAAATGTAATGCCTCGATCCAGCCCGTTCAGCCAGCCGAAATATTGGCAAAATAAATATTTTATTAAATCCAATATATGCCTTTTATTATCTAATATATTTATATATATATATATATATATATAGAGAGAGAGAGAGAGAGAGAGAGAGAGAGAGAGAGAGGCAAATAAAGTGTTATTAAAGATGACAAATTTTTTATGGAAAAGTTCAAAGAATTTTAAAAGCAGTCATGGTAAAAATTTTAACAAAAGTTTATGAAGCAGTCTAAGTTAGAAACAAGCAATCATAGACCAACCCTTATTACAGAAATTTTCCTCTCTTTTAGCCAGAGCCATCCTGAGGGTTGTATATGTCTGGTGTGAGATTTCTTATCTCATTCCATCCATGCTTCCTATCCTCATACCTCACATCTTTCAACTAATCTCTATCAATATGATCTACTCATTATTTTCAATGTTGAGTAAATCATATTGTGTGTGTTGTGTTGTGTTTTGTGTGTGTGTGTGTGTGTGTGATAGGGATTAGTTTCAAGATATGGTGTATGGAGGAGTTTTCAGAGCCCCATTCAGTTACTTGCACTCACTGATGGGGTTGGACTTTGGCAAGAATCAGGGACCATTGAATTATTTTTTTAAGATTAGGGATTTGATCCCGGATTGTGGATGTTAAAAACACAGTTTATACCACTCCTTCACCGACCAAAGTGTACAGAATAAAGACATTGCCAATAATGTTATAAAAGCTACAATGGCTACCCAACTCACATGTTAGTGATCTGGGCCTCTGCGATGCCATAGAGATTGTGGAGATTGTAGTGGAGTCCTGCGTAGTGCTGGGCACTCATGCAGGCAGTCTTGTGGTAGATGGGGTTGGTGTCCTGGGGGAGATAGGGCGGGTGGTCAATACCAGTGTTGGGGCAGCCATGGATGCTGCCGTCCACAAAGTTGGAGGGCTCATTCATGTCCTGTCAACACATTGTTCTCACTGCACATGGTACATGTGACAATATTGGAACACTCATGATAGAGTAGTAGCACATTATTCTGACACTACATGCTGCTTTCAACAATGTGAGGGAGAGTTTTTTAAAGTTCTGCAAATATTTCACATAAACAATCTCAAATGTCTGAAACTGAATGTGAATTTCAAGGCTGAAGTATGAAGAATTTCATTAGCTTCTCTTTGGTTTTCAAAAAGGTATTTTTATTCCAGCTGTAAGAATACCAATGAAAGAAGAACAATGAGGAACTAACCTCGATATTTAGCCAAAAGTTAGCATACCACCAAAGAAAAGAAGAACTATGAGTGAAAATGAACCTGATACTAAGTGAACCCCAAAAAGAGAACAATGGAGGAACAAGTGTCAACAATGGAACTGGTGTTAAGAGAACCCCAAAGAAGAGAACAATGGAGGAACGAGTGTCAAAAATGGAACTAGTGTTGAGAGAACCCCAAAGAAGAGAACAATGGAGGTAGAGTGTCGACAATGGAACTGGTGTTAAGAGAACCCACAAGAAGAGAACAATGGAGAAAGAGTGTCAACAATGGAACTGGTGTTAAGAGAACCCCAGAAGAGAACAATGGAGAAAGAGTGTCAACAATGGAAATGGGGTTAAGAGAACCCCAAAGAAGAGAACAATGGAGAAAGAGTGTCAAAAATGGAACTGGTGTTAAGAGAACCCCAAAGAAGAGAACAATGGAGAAAGAGTGTCAACAATGGAACTGGTGTTAAGAGAACATCAAAGAAGAGATCAATGGAGAAAGAGTGTCAACAATGGAACTGGTGTTAAGAGAACCCCAAAGAAGAGAACAATGGAAGAACGAGCATTAACAATGGAACTGGGCTTAAAAGAACAACAAAGAAGATAACAATGGAGAAAGAGTGTCAACAATGGAACTGGTGTTAAGAAAACCCCAAAGAATAGAAAAATGGAGAAACGAGCGTTAACAATGGAACTGGGGTTAAGAGAACACCAAAGAAGAGAACAATGGAGAAAGAGTGTCAACAATGGAACTGGTGTTAAGAGAACAACCTAAAGAAGAGAACAATGGAGAAAGAGTGTCAACAATGGAACTCGTGTTAAAAGAACAACCTAAAGAAGAGAACAATGGGGAAAGAGTGTCAACAATGGAACTGGTGTTAAGAGAACAACCTAAAGAAGAGAACAATGGGGAAAGAAGTCCAGAGAAGAGAATGATAAAGAACAAGACACAAAAGGGAACTACCAGCATAGGAAAAGCAATACTTACAATCCAGAGTCCATCAAATCCAACTTGGCTGTGGAAATCAGCAATTTGTTTTCTCCAGTAGTCCGTGATGTTGGGGTGTGTGAAGTCCGGGTACACGGTGCTCTTGGGATTCCACACCTGAATACATATTTACATATTGGGGTGGGACACGGAGAGAACAATCATCTCTACCAGTTTACACAATGGACATATGACAGATGACATTTTGTTCTTAAACCTTACTAGGTCTTATATATTTATCCAACATTTTGTTTAGCCAATTTTCAAAAATAAATGGAAATAACAGTTTGAGTTCTGTTTAAGTCAAAATCCCAAAGGATCAGAAATTGCGATTGAAGTATGCTTTAAATTATAGTCAGTTAAGGTAATTGATTATGAATTCATCACAACATCATTGCAAATAAGACATTTTTAGAAGATATTTTGTTGTTAACGTAACAGGGAGAGTTGAATTAAAGCTGGTTAAGGTAATTAAACTGATTGGGATTGAAAAATGTTTGAATTATAGTAAGTGTTGACTTGTATTCTGGTTAAAGAGATGGGAATTTCAAAGAGAAATGGCTGGAATTTTTGACAAATTGGTTAAATTTAACCAAATATGAATATAAATCAACACTTACTTAAATTCAACTCATTTTCACATACCACATTCAGCCTATTTACCTTAATTTAACCAACTACAAATCAACGCCTACTACAAATCAATCAGTTTGCACACAAATCCCCCAACAAAGTAACCTACTTGAATAATAAGGTACAATTTGGATTATAAACACAAGGTAATAAGAACATTTATTTGGATTTGGTCTTATTACCTTGTGCTTACCTACTTTAATTCAACTGACTATATTCCAACAAGAAACAGCTTTCCTTGTGCATTGAATTAAAGGGTTTGACTGAATATAAATATATACAAATTATATTAGTTTATATTAGTTATAAAAGTTTATTTTATAACAGCCACTTTGTTATTATAACATAATTCTAAAGTCCCAAGTTGCAAATGTTTTAGGCATGGTTTTAACAACAATATAATTTTAACCACATATAACCTTGATCCCAAGTGAAATTGTTATATGAAAAACAACTTTCAAGCATGATTATTTTTTTCAAATAAAATAAACGTTCTACTGTTCTTTAGAACAAAAAATATTGGGAGGGCTTGGCTCACCAGCAGATTTAATAATGTATTGAACGAATCTACTTAAATATGCCACATCGAAAGGTAGAAAAAAACTTGTGCTTAATAATTTCATTTCTTATAATAATAAGACAAATTTGGATAATTAAAATATACAAGTATCAGAGTCATCAACAATCAATTCTGTCATCGTTTGCTTTTGTGAATGGAATAAATACCCAAATATGGCCATTTCTTATAAGCATCGGTGGTTCAGTGGTAGAATGCTCGCCTGCCACGCGGGCGGTCCAAGTTCGATTCCCGGCCGATGCATTTTATTTTTTTTTCAATTTTTAAAATTCATTTATATTATTACTAGCCGAATGACCCGGGCAACACCCGTGTTTTACCCAATTGAATGTTTTGTTTCAAATACTATTTGTTACAATTATAAATTGGTGCCTTAAATAATTGCATATGTTAGTAAATAACTATAGCCTATGTGCTTTATCTGTCTATGTACTGTTGGCTTCAGTAGGTGTCTCTTATTGGGAAAAGGAAAGAGAGGATTCCATTTGGTTATTATCTAATATATGCATTTATTTAGGGAGCGACCCACTCCAACACAATAGTTACAAAGACGAAATAGCGAGTGGGGGGGGGGCAAAGGTGACGTTATCGTAGCCAACCAATAGGAGGGCGCCATTAAAAAAAAAAAGCAAATGGTGACAGAGGTGAATGATTAAGAGATGAAGAATTGATGACGCTCGTAACTGTATATAGAATTATTATTAAAATATATAAGTATCAGAGTCATCAATTCTGTCATCGTTTGCTTTTGTGAATGTATGTAAATAATGGATTTCATATTTTTTATTAATTTTTGTTCTGGCCCTTATTTGTTTGATTCTCTTTTTAAAAATCGTTTAAAATGCAGTCGCAATCATTAGCGAACACATATGTTTGCCTAATATTTCCATATGCTCTTTTATTTTTTTACAGAAAAATATTTACATGCCAGTATTTTGGATTAATTTTTTTTATAAACCTTTTTTTTTTTTTTATTCTTACTGAGAAGATGGGCATCGCAGTCAGGATTCTTTACAGTCAGTCACTCAACTCAGGCAATTTCAAAGGTTAATGGGAGTTTGGTGGAAAAGCTGCCGTCTATTTACACTATATTAATTTTGAAACAACTAAATGGATTGCAAAAAATAATTAAATCAAATACCGAAACACTAATATAATACAATTTTTGCCATTACACACTTTTTTCCTGTAGTTTATGTGTTTCTTCTGTATTGCTATTCTATGGCACTTCTACTATTTATTATTGATGTACTTTCAGTATGAAGGATACTTCACTCAGGGGATTTCTCGGACAAAGCCTGGTCATTCTTCTAGTAGATTATAAACACAAGGTAATAAGACCAAATCCAAATAAATAAATTTGTTATGTAAAATGTCTTATTACCTTGTGTTCATTTCTTAATCGTTAGCATGTTATTGCTTTATAATTGATGTTATAGTGAGGTTTGACTGTAAATGTGTGTGTGAAAAGTATTTAGTGGGAAATTTTCCTTTTGCAATTAGAACAAATTCCTATGACCTTTACCATTATTAAAAATATATATTGGGAGGACCCCTGGATAGTGAATCCTCCCGTTAGTTTTGCCAATTTATAACCTACCAAAATAATTGTAAAGGAAACAAAAACATCCATCTGTATATGCTCACAAAGGCCTCCAATGACAACCTAAGCCAGACACATCAGTCCAGAAATAAGGATTTTTAAAAAGTTGATAAATCAACAAAATAGAATCTCTGTGAAGGAAAAAACCTAGTTGTAAAGCCAAAGTGTCTTTGGGGAGAGGTGTCCTCTTACTGGAGAGTTGCTAATTAGTAAATAGGGTAATTTTTATAAAGAAAACTGTCAAAAATGATAAAGCACAATTTGGATTATAGATTATAATAAAGGAAATAAGACCTAATCCAAATAATTTATTAGTGTGTGACGTTTCAGAAACACAATTGTCACCGTATTTCCTTTATTATAATCTATAATCCAAATTGTGCTTTACTGCCTTTAATTACATTTTAAAAAAAAAATCCACTTTTAATTCTAAGAAGATTTCAAGTTGACTTGAAAACCTATTTACCTTATCTGCTATCTTGTATAAACACTTGATAACAGTACTATATAAGAACTTGCTGTAATATTTTTTCTCATTTATTCTTTTGTCTGATGATGGTGACAATGTTGTTGCCGAAACGTCACACACTATTTATTTGGATTTGGTCTTATTACCTTGTGTTCTTTTCTTTAGTTTCCTACATTTGAATATCTATTATTTCCTTTATTATAAAGAAAACTGTCCTTTGTAGAGAGGTGTCCTCTAGCAAGAGTGTCCTTTCATGGAATATGTTCTACTATAACTAATTTCAAACCTTTTTTTTTTTGCTTATCCCTAGTAAACGTGGTACAGGCTATGATAATCATGATGGGTATAAGTAAGCAACTATTTTTATTGTAAGTACACCACATGTCTACACATGTGAAAAGCAGTTCAACTTTGTACTTAACAAATGTGCCAGTTGGGCCTGTTTGGTTATTTGCATTCGCTGGTGGAATTGGACTTTTGCACGAATTGAGAGCCATTGGAGCATTTTTTTTTTTAATAATAAAAAAAAGTGTCCAATGCTGGAATCGAACCCGGGTCATAGCGGTCAAAAACCAATTATTTAGACTATCCTTCCACCGAACCCCCTTAATACAATACCTCAAGGTTACGGTTGAATAAGATTCAGAGAAAAAACACAGCAACCAATGATTTATTTAACTCCTGACATTCCACTGAGGAGAATGACAGGAAATCACTGTAACTCCGGGAGTTAAATAAACCATTGGTTGATGTGGTTTTCTCTGAATCTACTTCCAACCAACAAATGAACTCCGGAACAGTTGAATAAAAGTGAAGGAAGAAGAGAGTTGTGGTGTTGAATTAAAGAGAGTTAAACACAAATAAGACCAAATCCAAATAAATAAATAGTATGTGACGTTTTGGTAACAGCATTGTTACCATCTTCAGACAAAAGTACTGAATATGAAATTTCACCACAGCATGTTTTTAAAGAGTTACTGTTATCAAGTGTAAACAAGATAACAGATAAGAAGAAGATAGTTATCTGAGAAACACAGAATATTATTCTTAAAATTAAAAGTGGAAAAAAAAACCTTTTTTTTTAAATATATAATTAAAAGCATATCTTTAAATATCATTTATCAGATAACTATATTCTTCTTATCTGTTATCTTGTTTGCACATGATAACAGTAACTATTTAAACATGCTGTAGTAAAATATCTCATTCAGTACTTTTGTCTGTAACAACGCTGTTACCGAAACATCACACACTATTTATTTATTTGGATTTGGTCTTATTACCTTGTGTTTATAATCTATAATCCAAATTGTGCCTTATCAAAGAGAGTTAAAGTTTGTAATTTTGTTGGAAAATTGAAAAACTTCTCAATTATGGTATAAGTAAGGTAATTGAATAAATGTATTAATTTGTCACAAAGGATATTAGAAAGTTTATTTTACTTGAAAAAAAAAACATGCTTAGTAGTTGGTTTTCATATAACCCTTGGGCCCAGGGTTATATGTTGTCAAAACTATGTTGTTGTTAGAACCATTGTTAAAACATTTGCAACTTGGGACTTTAGAATTCTATATACAGTTACGAGCGTCATGCGTTCTTCATCTCTGTCACCGTTTGCTTTTTTTTTTTGGAATGGCGCTCTCCTATTGGTTCGCTACGATGGCGCCGCCACTGCGCAAGACACTTTGTTTTTGACTCTGCCCCACCCCCCCACTCGCTTTTTGGTTTTTGTAACTATTGTGTTGGAGCGGGTCGCTCCCTAAATAAATGCATATATTAGATAATAACCAAATGGAATCCTCTCTTTCTTTTTCCCAGTAAGAGACGCCTACAGAAGCCAACAGTACATAGACAGATAAAGCACATAGGCTATAATTATTAACTAATATATGCATTTATTTAAGGCGCCAATTTATAATTGTAACAAATAGTATTTGAATCAAAACATTCAATCGGGTAAAACACGGGCGTTAATGATCCAACAGGTCCACGTGTCTAAATTAAAACACGGGCGTTGCCCGGGTCATTCGGCTAGTTATGATATAATAACCAAGTCACTGTGATAAAATGAATACATATGTAAAATTATTTAAATAAATGTCATGCGTAATTTATTAATTTGGTATTTAAATTACTAATTTTTATTAAATATTTATTAATTTTTATTAAATTAAAACGCTAATAGAATTAGAGTGAAAATCAAATGCATTGGATGTTTACATCCAATGCATTTGATTTTCACTCTAATTCTATTAGCGTTTTAATGTAAAATAGTTTCTCCTATAGAAGGACTTTTGTGCCCAAAAGCTAGAGAGATTTGTCAATTAAAATTTTTAAAAAGAAACTTTACTCTGGAGGCTTTCACTTTAATTTGGTATTATAGTTTGAATTAAAATTTTTACTTTATGTAAACGCATCTAATTGAATCTTATAAAATACTTTGAAACGTTTAATAAAGAAAAAAAAATTTTTGAATTGTAATTGCTGACAACAGTATCACATACCAGATTTTTATAGTTGAAAAAAAAACACAAGGTAATAAGACCAAATCCAAATAAATAAATAGTGTGTCACGTTTCGGCAACAATGTTGTTACCGAAATGTCACACACTATTTATTTATTTGGATTAGGTATTATTACCTTGTGTTTATAATCTATAATCCAAATTGTGCCTTATCTTTAGTTATAAAAAGTATCATATATTTGTATTCGACCCCATATGTCAAAAATTGACATTGTCTCCCATTAAGCTATCCTTGTAGACCCTGTAGGGAATCAAGAGGAAGAGCTTCTGAAGAGGAAATCAAGAATTCTACCTTTCCAATGAGCAGCTGTCCTGAGGAATTTTTGAGGAAGACATTGTAGCGGAGTCCGTCGTCATATGGTGGGTAGGTGCCTGGAGTCTCTCCTCCACTGATCCCGGGGTCCTGGGACAGACAACATCTATCAACCTCTATCCAGCATTTCAGGTAGCTCACAATAAAATACAACTCCGCCTTTGCCTGTCCCAAGCCTGGATTAAAAAGGAGGAGGGGGATCAGTAACAAGCTCACTAAAAAACCTGGGCTCAGCTGGCCCAGCTGATAGTACCCTCTAAGGGCTCCTAATCCAGGGATACAGGATGAGCAGCGTTTGTACTCCATGTTAGGAACAGCTGCACATGGCGTCTGTTCCCCATGTCAGAGACGCCATTTCTTTCGAAGCTAAGTTGGCCTGCCACTGAGTAGTGCTCCCAGTCTTAATGACAAAGGCAGACGCATTCTACTTCACCCAATTGTGATGGTTGTCAAAGCTTGATACCCTAATATGATTAAGTGGAGATAAGAAAGAAGAAAGAAGACAATAAAATACTAATTTTTTCAAATACACTCATGAACAAAACTTTAGAAAGTGGAAAGTCATTGATGTCGCTGGTCTTTTATTATTTATTTTTTTAAGGAGACAGAGGCAATTTAGTTCACACTTGGTTATCTTGTGTGTCTTTAATAAAGGTCACTGTGTATCAAATATCTTTCAGAGTTATTGTTTGAATTCCGATATACATGCTAAAAAGTAAAACTTTCTCAAAATTTATCCAGCAATTTATTTGAATACTTCACCTATAGACATATTGTCAGGTAGCTTTACATTTGGTCCCAAGTGTTATACAATGATATTCAACTGTATATAAAATTATTACAGTAGAACCTCCCTGTAAAGGATACCTAATTGCAGAGCCAAGGTGTCCTTTAGGGAGAGGTGTTACCGGAGAGTTGCTAAATAGTAAAAATGATAATTTTGCAAATGAAATCTGTCTTTTATAGAGAGGTGTCCTCTAGCATGAGTGTCCTCTCATGGAGGTTCTACTGTATATACATCAGGGTTAATCAAAGTCAAACCTCTTTTTGGTTGCTTAAGTAGGTAACTAGGTGTTTGGGATGTGTTGAAATAAAGAGGTGCTCTACTGGATTTTTTAAAGATAAACATCGCTGTAAACATTGAATGGAGGATACAAATATTGGGAAGGCTTAGCTCATCAGTGATGAACCCAGGTCTGAGATGTCCCTGCCAGTGCTGAACCCAGGTCTGAGATGTCCCTGCCAATGGTTCTCACCTTTCATGTTTAAGAATGAACACTAATAATTGTAAGTTTGCAGGATGCGATAGCTACTGAACTTTTTTTATATTCACACAATATTCCTTTCATCCGCTAAACTTTAGACCCTCAACTGATGAAAATCATGTCACACATTAATCTTTTTTTATTTTTCAAAATAATAATCCCCTTAGGTAACTAACAAAAAATCCAAGAAAACAAAGAAAAGTTTATTTTATTAGGAATGAGGTTTGAAAGCTTGTGATTTATCGCTGTAATAAAAGAAATTTTCTTGGACTTTTGGTACTTTTATTTTGTTTAAATAAAATAAAAGTTTCAGCATAGTTTTCCTTTATAACACAAAGTTGCAGAGCCAAAGTGTCCTTTAGAGAGAGGTGTCTTCTTACAAATAAAAGTAACTAATTGGTAAAAATGGTCATTTTGGCTATGAAAATTGTCCTTTGTAGAGAGGTAAGTGTTATCTAGCAAGGGTGTCCCCTTCCATGGAGTAGGTTCTACTGTATCAACAATGTTACTAATGAAACAGGGAACAAAATTTGCGTAATTTGAAGTTATTACCTGCCAAATGTCATATACCTCTATACAGTAGAATAATACTCCATGAGAGGACACTCACGCTAGAAGACACCTCTCTACAAAAGACATTTTCATTTGCAAAATTACCATTTTTACTATTTAGCAACTCTCCGGTAAGAGGACACCTCTCCTTAAAAAAGACATTTTCACTCTACAATTAGGTATCCTTTGCAGGGAGATTCTACTGTAATCCAGTTTGTATCCAATGCCCTGTGTTTGGAGCCAAATATCAACAAATGTAGATAGGGGAGATGAGAGGAACTCACTGTGATAATGACGTAGTGCAGCCCATCTCTGTGTAGTTGCTCCACAAACTGTGGAAGTCCCTCGAACCTGGCTGGATCATAGGTGAAGTCATTCTGTCTCACCATGTAGTCAATGTCATTCCACTGGACATCCTGGAACAACACAACAACCTCCAGAACATGCTCCAGAACACATTTTGGCTTGCATTAGATGCACTAAACAGGACCTTTGGGAGAGGCCGCTGCTCATCATAAAACAGCTCGAGGAGCATGAACTCATGGAATTCGTGTAATCTTTACACAAGGGGATAAGAAACAACAACAACAACAACACACAACAACCTCAGTAGTACCTACAGTGTTTGGGATCAGACATGATAATCTAAAGGTAACAAGACAAACAATCAAATTGTATGTTATATAGTTTGGTTATACCATTGTTATCAAAATCTCACTTATTGTTTATTCATTTGGTCTTGTTACTTTTGGAAGCAACAACACAAAAACCTGAGGTTGCACAGTTTGTGATCAGAGATAAGAATCTAAAGGTAACAAGACAAACAATCAAATTGTATGTTATATAGTTTGGTTACACCATTGTTACCAAAATGTCACTTACTATTTATTCATTTGGTCTTATTATCTTTAGATGCATAACATAAGGTAAATATTGCTAAGAAAAGACAAGGTGAAGAAGACCACAATATCTCATGATCTCATGGAATGGGGTATAGGGGTACAGCTTTCGTTGATCATGGCACCATGATCCAGGCACACTTTGGTGAAAGTCTGGCTTGGCCTGTAGTTTGAGGCCGTTCCTAACATGGAAGCAGACGCCTTTGCTGCCGACTCTAACATGAAGATCACAATATAACTACAGAGACTAAAGAAAATACATAGATGGAAATTTTTATGGGAGATAGTTTGATGATGATGGTTATCTCTCCAACCAAAATAAACATAAAAACTAAATGTGCTATTTATTGACCATCTGTGGAATCTAGCAGACTGATGACAACCAGCTTTGACCAATTCAGAATGTCCATCTGGAGACCAGGGCTAATGAGGGCCATAGCCTGAAGCCATGATGGGATTTGATTACAAGAGGTTCATGAAATCTTCAGAAGTTGTCAAAGAGGTGTTTAGCCGGCAACAAGTGGGTAGACTAATTCTATAGTCCAAATATATAGATGGATATATTGTCTAGAGAATATTGACATAGAACAATTTAGACCATCTCTCACAAAATTGATACAAAAATTAGACACCATCTAGTGACAATCTCTACAATCTACTTGGGTTTGTGACAAAGCCTTGTAGATCTAATAAAATCAATGCCACTCTGGACTATAGAGGGCCATAGCCCCAAACAATGACTTCTAGGTGGGTTTTCCGAATTTTTCAAAGCTGGTGTTATGGGTATGTCACTGACCTGAGTCTGCTTGTTCATAGTGACAGTCAAGAGATGGAATATAGCTTTTACATCTATTTAAACTAGCCGAATGACCCGGGCAACGCCCGTGTTTTACCCGATTGAATGTTTTGATTCAAATACTATTTGTTGCAATTCTAAATTGGCGCCTTAATTAATTGAATATGTTAGTTAATAACTATAGCCTACCGCCCACCATGCGCGCGCACAGGGAAGTCACATGCTCGCCGGCAGCCAACGGGCGCGCGCCGCCGGCAGGGGGAGGGCCAAAGGTGGCGTGACCGTAGCCAACCAATAAAAGCAAACAGTGACAGAGAGAGAGAGATGACTGATTAGGAGGTGAGGAAAGACGCTCGTAACTGTATATAGAATGATTGGGGTATAACCATTATATTTTTATAAAAGAAAAAAATAATAAGATGTCTATAGGCTATGCAGCCAGAACAGCAAAAGATCCTCCTTAAAGGAATCAGCCAAATAGACTCAATTGACAAAATAGGAAAAGAGAAACAACAAGAGCAATACCACAGGAATGTTAGCGTTGCGGTTGCGTTCCAGGGTAGCTGCAGTATTGTTGAGAGTCTTGTAGCCGAAGCGACAGAGATGGAATCCCAGGGACCAATAAGGAGGCAGCTCTGGCCGTCCAATCCAGGCTGTCAGCTTGCGGGAGACATCATGCGGGGCAGTGTAGCTCTCGCTGGACTTGCCAGGCAGGATGAGGAAGTGGAGGATTCCTCCTATAGGACGGAAGGTGATGGCTGGTGCTGGTTGGAGAATCACATCTGCCAACATCCTTGTGAGATAACTACTCCACAAAATAAGTAAAGAAGGCACAACTTGAATGATGGTTGTCTCTTTAATCATTTTTTTATTAACTTATTTACATAATAACATAAATATTTCCTCCCCCTTCTGATATATAAGTAAAATGCATTGTTTTGATGCATTTTTAAAATGGAGAATGGGCTTTTATTAACATGGAGATTTTCATTCAGCAATATCAAAATGTATAGTACAAGCTCTCAATATTAGAGGCACTTTTATAACAGCAACTTGGTTATAACATCAGAATTCTAAAGTCCCAATTATTTTAACAATGGTTATTTTTGTCATGTTACAATTGTGTCCGTTGAGTTGAGTTCAACTTTTGGTGACTATATGAACAAATATTCTTCAATTTGATCTGTTAGACACAGCTTATCTTGTGACCTTCCAGTAGTTTTCTTGACCCCTTCTAGCCAGTTTGTTGCAGGTCTTCTTCTCTTCCTTTCAATTTTTCCCTTCCCTTCAATTCTAATCCACTTATTTGCTACTAGCCGAATGACCCGGGCAACGCCCGGCTTTTACCCGATTAAATGTTTTATTCAAATACTATTCGTTACAATTATAAATTGGAGCCGTGGATGTCACTCTTGTGAAACGTCCCGCTCCAAACTTTGCATGTACATTAGGTCAGCTGGTATTATCCCTCATTTTCACCGCTAGAGGTGCGAGCGAAAGAGCAAATTTGCAAATAACACGACGGATATTCGGGATAGAGACCTGAAATTTTCACTAAGAGTTTTTCCAGATTCTACTTTATATACTGTTAAAATATGTTGTGTATATGTTAAATAAGCCGAAATAGCTCAGTTAGGAGAGCGTTAGACTGAATATCTAAAGGTCCCTGGTTCGATCCCGGGTTTCTGCATCTTTTTTTAATTTTTAAATTTCTACTTACCGTAACTGACCAAAATCTATCCGTGAACTTCACACAGTGAACTTCACACAGACAGAATAAGGCAATTATATAAGTAGATCATTATGTGTCAGAAGTACAAGTGATGTTATAACAAAATAAAATCTTGGTTGATGCTATTATAGCAAGGTGTATTCTGCCCCAGGATTAGCCCTACCACTTCACAGTTCCAGGCATAACTCCTCTCATAGGACATCAGGAAACCAAAGCCGACCCTGTACTGATAAGGGCCATAGCCTAAAACCATGGTATACAGGTGTAGGCTACTGTCTGAATTTTCCAAAACTGTGTTGTGGCTTATTCATTGAGATATGAATATGTTTGATATATGCAGAAAGAATTTTTTAAAAATACATATACAGTAGAACCTAGAACCTCCATGAGAGGACACCTCTCTACAAAGGATAGTTCTCATTTCGGGGGTCGGTGGAAGGCTGGTTAAACTGTTTGGTTTATGACCACTACAACCCGGGTTCGATCCCCGCATTGGACACTTTTTCTGTTTAAAAAAAAAAATGCTCCAATGGCCCCCCGATTCTTGCAAAAGTCCAACCCCACCAGCGAGTGCAAATAACCAAACGGGGCTCTGGCACATTTGTAAGTGCAAAGTCGAACTACTTTCACATGTGTAGACATGTAGTGCGCTTACAGTAAAAAGCAGTCGCTAACTACCCACCATGATTATCATGGCCTGTACCACGTGTACTAGGGATAAGCAAAAAAAAAAAAACTATTTAGCAACTCTCCGGTAAGAGGACACCTCTCCCTAAAGGACACTTTGGCTCTGCAATTAGGTGTCCTTTACAGGGAGGTTTTATTGTACATCCAAAGCTCTATGTAACACACAGGGTAAATTAAGGTCTTATTACTTTGTGTTTCTAATCTATAATCAAATATCATCTCTATGACACCATCAATCAGGAACAAAATTTTATGATGTTATAACTATGGGATTGTTATATCACCATGGTTAAAACAATTGGAATTTAAAAATTGGGAATTTAGAAGGACCAAGTTGTTGTTATAAAGACAACTGTTATAAATAAAAAATGTTTTTATGTATTTTAAAACAAGGACACAAGTGCCTCTTACATAAATAGGTCAGGATGTACAGTCAAAAATGACCAGAACCATTTATTTCATTGAATAAAGATATTAACCTACAAAGTGCAATGTTGAGTAAGGGCCAGGTCTATGGTAAACATTTCTTGTAGGCTGATGCAATTCTCAAACTACAACCCCAAACCACATTATTGACTGTATTAACTCATTGATTGATGAGCTCTACTCATCCCCAGCAGACACCATGTAAAAGCTCTACAGGCTTGATACCCTGATATGATTGAGTGAAGATAAGAAAGAAGAAGATTGTATGCTGGAATCTTTATTTGATAAAGTGCCAATATGTTCTACTAATATTTTACTGAAATTTTGGACACCCTGTATTTCAGTAACAGCAATGCTATTCAAACACTATAGTCTTGTAATTTTATAACAAAATAGGTTCTTTTAACAAACAGCTATATGTGGAGTCAGTGAACGAGTGTTGTAATTTTATAACAAAATAGGTTCTTTTAAAAAACAGCTATATGTGGAGTCAGTGAACGAGTGTTGTAATTTTATAACAAAATAGGTTCTTTTAAAAAACAGCTATATGTGGAGTCAGTGAACGAGTGTTGTAATTTTATAACAAAATGGGTTCTTTTAAAAACAGCTATATGGGGAGTCAGTGAACGAGTGTTGTAATTTTATAACAAAATAGGTTCTTTAAAAAACAGCTATATGTGGAGTCAGTGAACGAGTGTTGTAATTTTATAACAAAATAGGTTCTTTTAAAAACAGCTATATGGGGAGTCAGTGAACGAGTGTTGTAATTTTATAACAAAATAGGTTCTTTTTAAAAACAGCTATATGGGGAGTCAGTGAACGAGTGTTGTAATTTTATAACAAAATAGGTTCTTTTAAAAACAGCTATATGGGGAGTCAGTGAACGAGTGTTGTAATTTTATAACAAAATAGGTTCTTTTAAAAACAGCTATATGGGGAGTCAGTGAACGAGTGTTGTAATTTTATAACAAAATAGGTTCTTTTAAAAAACAGCTATATGTGGAGTCAGTGAACGAGTGTTGTAATTTTATAACAAAATAGGTTCTTTTAAAAAACAGCTATATGTGGAGTCAGTGAACGAGTGTTGTAATTTTATAACAAAATAGGTTCTTTTAAAAAACAGCTATATGTGGAGTCAGTGAACGAGTGTTGTAATTTTATAACAAAATAGGTTCTTTTAAAAACAGCTATATGAGGAGTCAGTGAACGAGTGTTGTAATTTTATAACAAAATAGGTTCTTTTAAAAACAGCTATATGAGGAGTCAGTGAACGAGTGTTGTAATTTTATAACAAAATAGGTTCTTTTAAAAACAGCTATATGTGGAGTCAGTGAACGAGTGTTGTAATTTTATAACAAAATAGGTTCTTTTAAAAACAGCTATATGTGGAGTCAGTGAACGAGTGTTGTAATTTTATAACAAAATAGGTTCTTTTAAAAACAGCTATATGTGGAGTCAGTGAACGAGTGTTGTAATTTTATAACAAAATAGGTTCTTTTAAAAACAGCTATATGTGGAGTCAGTGAACGAGTGTTGTAATTTTATAACAAAATGGGTTCTTTTAAAAACAGCTATATGAGGAGTCAGTGAACGAGTGTTGTAATTTTATAACAAAATAGGTTCTTTTAAAAACAGCTATATGAGGAGTCAGTGAACGAGTGTTGTAATTTTATAACAAAATAGGTTCTTTAAAATACAGCTATATGGGGAGTCAGTGAACGAGTGTTGTAATTTTATAACAAAATAGGTTCTTTAAAAAACAGCTATATGTGGAGTCAGTGAACGAGTGTTGTAATTTTATAACAAAATGGGTTCTTTTAAAAACAGCTATATGGGGAGTCAGTGAACGAGTGTTGTAATTTTATAACAAAATAGGTTCTTTAAAAAACAGCTATATGTGGAGTCAGTGAACGAGTGTTGTAATTTTATAACAAAATAGGTTCTTTTAAAAACAGCTATATGGGGAGTCAGTGAACGAGTGTTGTAATTTTATAACAAAATAGGTTCTTTTTAAAAACAGCTATATGGGGAGTCAGTGAACGAGTGTTGTAATTTTATAACAAAATAGGTTCTTTTAAAAACAGCTATATGGGGAGTCAGTGAACGAGTGTTGTAATTTTATAATAAAATAGGTTCTTTTAAAAACAGCTATATGGGGAGTCAGTGAACGAGTGTTGTAATTTTATAACAAAATAGGTTCTTTTAAAAAACAGCTATATGTGGAGTCAGTGAACGAGTGTTGTAATTTTATAACAAAATAGGTTCTTTTAAAAACAGCTATATGAGGAGTCAGTGAACGAGTGTTGTAATTTTATAACAAAATAGGTTCTTTTAAAAACAGCTATATGAGGAGTCAGTGAACGAGTGTTGTAATTTTATAACAAAATAGGTTCTTTTAAAAACAGCTATATGTGGAGTCAGTGAACGAGTGTTGTAATTTTATAACAAAATAGGTTCTTTTAAAAACAGCTATATGTGGAGTCAGTGAACGAGTGTTGTAATTTTATAACAAAATAGGTTCTTTTAAAAACAGCTATATGTGGAGTCAGTGAACGAGTGTTGTAATTTTATAACAAAATAGGTTCTTTTAAAAACAGCTATATGTGGAGTCAGTGAACGAGTGTTGTAATTTTATAACAAAATGGGTTCTTTTAAAAACAGCTATATGAGGAGTCAGTGAACGAGTGTTGTAATTTTATAACAAAATAGGTTCTTTTAAAAACAGCTATATGGGGAGTCAGTGAACGAGTGTTGTAATTTTATAACAAAATAGGTTCTTTAAAAAACAGCTATATGGGGAGTCAGTGAACGAGTGTTGTAATTTTATAACAAAATAGGTTCTTTAAAAAACAGCTATATGTGGAGTCAGTGAACGAGTGTTGTAATTTTATAACAAAATGGGTTCTTTAAAAACAGCTATATGGGGAGTCAGTGAACGAGTGTTGTAATTTTATAACAAAATAGGTTCTTTTTAAAAACAGCTATATGGGGAGTCAGTGAACGAGTGTTGTAATTTTATAACAAAATAGGTTCTTTTAAAAACAGCTATATGGGGAGTCAGTGAACGAGTGTTGTAATTTTATAACAAAATAGGTTCTTTTAAAAACAGCTATATGGGGAGTCAGTGAACGAGTGTTGTAATTTTATAACAAAATAGGTTCTTTTAAAAACAGCTATATGGGGAGTGAGTGAACGAGTGTTGTAATTTTATAACAAAATAGGTTCTTTTAAAAAACAGCTATATGTGGAGTCAGTGAACGAGTGTTGTAATTTTATAACAAAATAGGTTCTTTTAAAAAACAGCTATATGTGGAGTCAGTGAACGAGTGTTGTAATTTTATAACAAAATAGGTTCTTTTAAAAACAGCTATATGTGGAGTCAGTGAACGAGTGTTGTAATTTTATAACAAAATAGGTTCTTTTAAAAACAGCTATATGTGGAGTCAGTGAACGAGTGTTGTAATTTTATAACAAAATAGGTTCTTTTAAAAACAGCTATATGTGGAGTCAGTGAACGAGTGTTGTAATTTTATAACAAAATAGGTTCTTTTAAAAACAGCTATATGTGGAGTCAGTGAACGAGTGTTGTAATTTTATAACAAAATAGGTTCTTTTAAAAACAGCTATATGTGGAGTCAGTGAACGAGTGTTGTAATTTTATAACAAAATAGGTTCTTTTAAAAACAGCTATATGAGGAGTCAGTGAACGAGTGTTGTAATTTTATAACAAAATAGGTTCTTTTAAAAACAGCTATATGAGGAGTCAGTGAACGAGTGTTGTAATTTTATAACAAAATAGGTTCTTTTAAAAAACAGCTATATGGGAGTCAGTGAACGAGTGTTGTAATTTTATAACAAAATAGGTTCTTTTAAAAACAGCTATATGTGGAGTCAGTGAACGAGTGTTGTAATTTTATAACAAAATAGGTTCTTTTAAAAACAGCTATATGGGGAGTCAGTGAACGAGTGTTGTAATTTTATAACAAAATAGGTTCTTTTAAAAACAGCTATATGGGGAGTCAGTGAACGAGTGTTGTAATTTTATAACAAAATAGGTTCTTTTAAAAACAGCTATATGGGAGTCAGTGAACGAGTGTTGTAATTTTATAACAAAATAGGTTCTTTAAAAAACAGCTATATGTGGAGTCAGTGAACGAGTGTTGTAATTTTTATAACAAAATAGGTTCTTTTAAAAACAGCTATATGTGGAGTCAGTGAACGAGTGTTGTAATTTTATAACAAAATAGGTTCTTTTAAAAACAGCTATATGGGGGAGTCAGTGAACGAGTGTTGTAATTTTATAACAAAATAGGTTCTTTTAAAAACAGCTATATGGGGAGTCAGTGAACGAGTGTTGTAATTTTATAACAAAATAGGTTCTTTTAAAAACAGCTATATGTGGAGTCAGTGAACGAGTGTTGTAATTTTATAACAAAATAGTTTCTTTTAAAAAACAGCTATATGTGGAGTCAGTGAACGAGTGTTGTAATTTTATAACAAAATAGGTTCTTTTAAAAAACAGCTATATGTGGAGTCAGTGAACGAGTGTTGTAATTTTATAACAAAATAGGTTCTTTTAAAAACAGCTATATGTGGAGTCAGTGAACGAGTGTTGTAATTTTATAACAAAATAGGTTCTTTTAAAAACAGCTATATGGGGAGTCAGTGAACGAGTGTTGTAATTTTATAACAAAATAGGTTCTTTTAAAAACAGCTATATGGGGAGTCAGTGAACGAGTGTTGTAATTTTATAACAAAATAGGTTCTTTTAAAAAACAGCTATATGTGGAGTCAGTGAACGAGTGTTGTAATTTTATAACAAAATAGGTTCTTTTAAAAACAGCTATATGGAGGAGTCAGTGAACGAGTGTTGTAATTTTATAACAAAATAGGGTTCTTTTAAAAACAGCTATATGAGGAGTCAGTGAACGAGTGTTGTAATTTTATAACAAATAGGTTCTTTTAAAAACAGCTATATGTGGAGTCAGTGAACGAGTGTTGTAATTTTATAACAAAATAGGTTCTTTAAAAAACAGCTATAAGTGGAGTCAGTGAACGAGTGTTGTAATTTTATAACAAAATAGGTTCTTTTAAAAACAGCTATATGTGGAGTCAGTGAACGAGTGTTGTAATTTTATAACAAAATAGGTTCTTTTAAAAACAGCTATATGGGGAGTCAGTGAACGAGTGTTGTAATTTTATAACAAAATAGGTTCTTTTAAAAACAGCTATATGGGGAGTCAGTGAACGAGTGTTGTAATTTTATAACAAAATAGGTTCTTTTAAAAACAGCTATATGGGGAGTCAGTGAACGAGTGTTGTAATTTTATAACAAAATAGGTTCTTTTAAAAACAGCTATATGGGGAGTCAGTGAACGAGTGTTGTAATTTTATAACAAAATAGGTTCTTTTAAAAACAGCTATATGGGGAGTCAGTGAACGAGTGTTGTAATTTTATAACAAAATAGGTTCTTTTAAAAAACAGCTATATGTGGAGTCAGTGAACGAGTGTTGTAATTTTATAACAAAATAGGTTCTTTTAAAAAACAGCTATATGTGGAGTCAGTGAACGAGTGTTGTAATTTTATAACAAAATAGGTTCTTTCAAAAACAGCTATATGTGGAGTCAGTGAACGAGTGTTGTAATTTTATAACAAAATAGGTTCTTTTAAAAACAGCTATATGAGGAGTCAGTGAACGAGTGTTGTAATTTTATAACAAAATAGGTTCTTTTAAAAACAGCTATATGTGGAGTCAGTGAACGAGTGTTGTAATTTTATAACAAAATAGGTTCTTTTAAAAACAGCTATATGTGGAGTCAGTGAACGAGTGTTGTAATTTTATAACAAAATAGGTTCTTTTAAAAAACAGCTATATGTGGAGTCAGTGAACGAGTGTTGTAATTTTATAACAAAATAGGTTCTTTTAAAAACAGCTATATGAGGAGTCAGTGAACGAGTGTTGTAATTTTATAACAAAATAGGTTCTTTTAAAAACAGCTATATGAGGAGTCAGTGAACGAGTGTTGTAATTTTATAACAAAATAGGTTCTTTTAAAAACAGCTATATGTGGAGTCAGTGAACGAGTGTTGTAATTTTATAACAAAATAGGTTCTTTTAAAAACAGCTATATGTGGAGTCAGTGAACGAGTGTTGTAATTTTATAACAAAATAGGTTCTTTTAAAAACAGCTATATGTGGAGTCAGTGAACGAGTGTTGTAATTTTATAACAAAATAGGTTCTTTTAAAAACAGCTATATGTGGAGTCAGTGAACGAGTGTTGTAATTTTATAACAAAATGGGTTCTTTTAAAAACAGCTATATGTGGAGTCAGTGAACGAGTGTTGTAATTTTATAACAAAATGGGTTCTTTTAAAAACAGCTATATGGGGAGTCAGTGAACGAGTGTTGTAATTTTATAACAAAATGGGTTCTTTTAAAAACAGCTATATGTGGAGTCAGTGAACGAGTGTTGTAATTTTATAACAAAATAGGTTCTTTTAAAAACAGCTATATGTGGAGTCAGTGAACGAGTGTTGTAATTTTATAACAAAATGGGTTCTTTTAAAAACAGCTATATGTGGAGTCAGTGAACGAGTGTTGTAATTTTATAACAAAATGGGTTCTTTTAAAAACAGCTATATGGGGAGTCAGTGAACGAGTGTTGTAATTTTATAACAAAATGGGTTCTTTTAAAAAACAGCTATATGGGGAGTCAGTGAACGAGTGTTGTAATTTTATAACAAAATAGGTTTGTTTAAAAACAGCTATATGAGGAGTCAGTGAACGAGTGTTGTAATTTTATAACAAAATAGGTTCTTTTAAAAACAGCTATATGGGGAGTCAGTGAACGAGTGTTGTAATTTTATAACAAAATAGGTTTGTTTAAAAACAGCTATATGTGGAGTCAGTGAACGAGTGTTGTAATTTTATAACAAAATAGGTTCTTTTAAAAACAGCTATATGGGGAGTCAGTGAACGAGTGTTGTAATTTTATAACAAAATAGGTTTGTTTAAAAACAGCTATATGTGGAGTCAGTGAACGAGTGTTGTAATTTTATAACAAAATAGGTTCTTTTAAAAACAGCTATATGGGGAGTCAGTGAACGAGTGTTGTAATTTTATAACAAAATAGGTTTGTTTAAAAACAGCTATATGGGGAGTCAGTGAACGAGTGTTGTAATTTTATAACAAAATAGGTTCTTTTAAAAACAGCTATATGAGGAGTCAGTGAACGAGTGTTGTAATTTTATAACAAAATAGGTTTGTTTAAAAACAGCTATATGTGGAGTCAGTGAACGAGTGTTGTAATTTTATAACAAAATAGGTTCTTTTAAAAACAGCTATATGGGGAGTCAGTGAACGAGTGTTGTAATTTTATAACAAAATAGGTTTGTTTAAAAACAGCTATATGGGGAGTCAGTGAAGGAATGGTATGAACCATCAATTTTTGACAGACACAACCCAGGATTGAGTCCTGCATTGGGGAACTTTTTTTCTTATAAAATAAATTACTCCAATAGCCCTAATTCATGCAAAAGTCCAACCTCACCACTGCTTTCCACATGTGTAGACTTAAACAAGGATGTATAGTATGCTAGCATGATAAATAAATATAATATGTTCATAAAGTTTTTTTTTGTTAGTTTTAACATAAAGTGGTAGCACTTCTCGGGTATGAGGACACCTCGCTGTAAAAGATGCTTTGGTGCTGCAACTAAGTGTCCTTTATAGGGAGACTAGAAGAATGACCCGGCTTCGCCCGAGAAATTCCCCGAGTGAAGTATCCTTCATACTGAAAGTACATCAATAATAAATAGTAGAAGTGCCATAGAATAGCAATACAGAAGAAACACATAAACTACAGGGAAAAAGTGTGTAATGGCAAAAATTGTATTATATTAGTGTTTAGGTATTTGGTTTAATTATTTTTTTTGCAATCCATTTAGTTGTTTCAAAATTAATATAGTTTAAATAGACGGCAGCTTTTCCACCAAACCCCCATTAACCTTTGAAATTGCCTGAGTTGAGTGACTGACTGTAAAGAATCCTGACTGCGATGCCCATCTTCTCAGTAAGAATAATAAAAAAAAAAGGTTTATAAAAAAAATTAATCCAAAATACTGGCATGTAAATATTTTTCTGTAAAAAAATAAAAGAGCATATGGAAATATTAGGCAAACATATGTGTTCGCTAATGATTGCGACTGCATTTTAAACGATTTTTAAAAAGAGATTTAAACAAATAAAGGCCAGAACAAAAATTAATAAAAAATATGAAATCCATTATTTACATACATTCACAAAAGCAAACGATGACAGAATTGATGACTCTGATACTTGTATTTTAATAATAATATAAATGAGTTTTAAAAATTGTAAAAAAAAAAAAAAATGCATCAGCCGGGAATCGAACCCGGGCCGCCCGCGTGGCAGGCGAGCATTCTACCACTGAACCACCGATGCTTATAAGAAATGGCCATATCAGGGTATTTATTCCATTCACAAAAGCAAACGATGACAGAATTGATTGTTGATGACTCTGATATATATTATTATTATTAGTTGTACTGTATATTACACATATATATATATATATACAATCAAACCTAGCTTGAAAGGTATTATTGGCTCCCCAAGCTCATACTTCTTTAATAAAGCAACTTAACAATTCAATGAAACAATCCCTTGTGTAAATATTAAGTTGAAAACACCAGGTCTCCAGGGATAGAAGTTTCTTTAAATATTTCTTAATTTATAAATCTCTAGTTTGTATCACGCTTTCTCCTGTAGAAGGGCTTTCATGCCTTGAAGGCTAGAGATTTATAAATTTATAAATAATTTAAGAAACTTATCCCTGGAGGCCAGGTGTTTTCAACTTAAAATAACTCATCGCTTTCGACTCTGGTTTCTTCTTAGCAATGACATCCGGCAATTCCTCCTATTGTAATTCCAACTTCTGCTTTAATTCAACAGGAAGCACTTTCTTTCCCTTGGAGTGTTGAATTAAAGAACTTTGGGGGGAAATGGCAGCCCTATATCTAAGACAAGGAGGAACTGACCCATGATGTTGCTGTTGATGAGGGCCACTCCAGTGGCGTTAGCTCCGCAGGACTCCAGGACCAGATAGAATGGATGTGCTCCGTACAGAGCTTGGTTCCACTGATGCCATACATACACAACTTGTACATTCCATATATTATATAGATTTAATATACATCTAGTAAAACTGTATGCACTCAGGATGTCTTCATTAGCTCCCCTTGCCTCCAGGTTTAGGGAAAACTTTTAGACAGAGAACTTGGTTCTATTCACAACCGGCACTGTCTACTGCAACTTGCTGTCATGCCCATTGTCCAACAATTCCCAGAGAGACTACCACAAATGTGTCTGTGACTGGTGGGCAACATTCAAGTGTTACTGCCCTCTCAGAGCACACTGCAGACCTTACAGTCCATGCATGCTCTACCTCACCCTGCACTTTTAGCTTCTAACTGGGAATTCTGTATACCTTGTGGGGCTCCAGTTATCTGTCCATCAGTACTGATGATGGCAGTATACCCTGTGGTAAACAGATAGTTGGGACAACTCTCTACGCGAGGGAGGCTACACAGAGGTATATTGTGTCTGCCCCATATATGATCTAGCCTCACATTGTAACCCCCACATTTCAAACCTCACATTGCATCCCAACACACGTATACTACACCACTCATATCACCACCTCATACACCTACAGTAATAGTCTCCGGTGAGAGACCACACCCTAAAAACATGGCTAAAAACATGGCTAAAAACAGTCTCTCTCTCTCCTGATATGTATTTTTCAATAATACAATTTTTTTTTTTACTTTAATCCAACTATCATCATTAAGAAAAAAGAGGGGAAAACTATATGTCTTTTTTGTCGATCTAAGGAAGGCATTTGATACTGTACCTCACTCAATACTTTGGAAAAAACTTTACAACCTAGGCATAAGTTACCAATTCATAAGTACGATCAGAAGTTACTACGAACAAGCAACTATAGCTATCAGATGGAAGGGATCATTTACGGAAAGTATTAAGATAAACTCGGGAGTCCTCCAGGGAGAACCTCACTTTCTTACGGCTACTCTTTTTGTGTTGTTTTTCTTGCTTCCCTCTTTCTCTTTTTTATTTTTTTTTTATTTTTTTTTTCTTTTTCTTCTGTCTATATCGTTATTTCCTTTGTCTCACTGCTTTGTTCTTATGCATACCTCTGGTGAATCCTGTATAGGGTCAGTGACCCTAAATAAAGGCTTTTTGTTGTTGTTGTTGTATAATACTTTTTTTTTTTCTGTGGCCGCACCCTAAGAGTATCTAAATTATTATTTTTTAATTATTATTAATTAAACTCAAACGCCACGTTTTAACAGACACCAAAATATCCCCTTACTTGTTAACAGATCAAATTTCCCTCCCACGTTTTAGCAGACCTCAAAACCTCCCCCTCCTACTTTTTAAGAGACCAAATTTCCACCCTACTCTCTAAAAGACCCCAAATTTTCCCCGAAGGGGATAGAAGCAATATAAACTACAAATGAGTTAAAACATTTCACAGTAAGTTTCCTCATAAGAAATCCATGTAATCAAGATAACTTACTGCAAAAGTTTTCATCTCTTTTGTAATTGGATTGCTTTAAAGTGTTCTCTATCACAGGATGTCTAGGATCAATAACCATGACAGACTATATATGTGGACTGACCACGGGAGCTAGGTCACTGTTGAGGAAGGAGTATCTCTTCCAGCTGGTGTTGAGCCGGAGTCTCTCCATGTGTTCCGGGAGTCCGTAGACATTGGCGGAGGGCAACGTGGTGGTGAGCTGGAGGAGCTGGTCCGCATACACCAGCTGGGACAGTTCTGTCTGGAACCTGGGGACACACCATCCTTCTATACTGACACTTATCATATAGATGGATAATGGGGGACATTTCTAGGATAACATGTGTTGATGTATTGAAATTACAATTTACATTACATTGTAACATTTGTTACATTGTAACATTTGTTACCTTGTTACATTACAAACTAAATGTTTTTCCTATATAGTAGAACCTCCCTTTAGCGGACACCCCACTAGCAGACACCTCTCCACAAAGGACAGTTTTCATTTTCAAAATTACCATTTTTACTATTTAACAACTCTCCGGTAAGAGGACACCTCTCCCTAAGGACACTTTGGCTCTGCAATTAGGTGTCCTTTGCAGGGAGGTTCTACTGTACTATAAATAATAATTAAGTCAAATTTTAATATACACCTATCCCCCGATTTACACGGTACTTGTTTTACACGTTTTCGCTTTTACACGGTTTTCCAAATAAGTTTTTTGTTTTGTTTTTATCGCTCTATGCTAAAATGCGATATTCTACTCTATACTACTTATGTTGAAAATAATATTGGGAGGCTCTGCTTCATGAGGGGGCGAACACCTATTCAGATTTTACAGTTTAATATACACCTATCCCTCGATTTACACATTTTTCTCAGGAACGTATCTACCGTGTAAATCGGGGGATAGGTGTAATTCATAAATAAAACTCTGAAATATATACAATAGAACCTCCATGAGAGGCCATTGGACAAAACCAATGTTGAGGCTCATTCTTTATCATCACTAGCAAAGTTTTTTACTAGAGTGATGAACAAGTGCATCGTTGTGATGCACAATTAAAAGGAGAGGTTCCTCTTTTTTGGTATATTATATTAATAGACAGTAGAACCTCCCTGTAAAGGACAACTAATTGTAAAGCCAAAGTGTCCTTTGGAGAGGTGTCCTCTTATCACAGAGTTGCTAAATAGTCTTCTTCTTCTTCTTTCTTATCTCCACACTGGGTGAAGTAGAATGCGTCTGCCTTTGTCATCAAGACTGGGAGCACTACTTAGTGGCAGGCCGACTTAGCTCCAAAAAAAAATGGCCGCCTCTGACATGAGGAACAGACACCATGTGCAGGCCGCTCCTAACATGGAGTACAAACGCTGCTCATCATGTATCCCTAGATTAGGAGCCCTTACAGGGTACTATCAGCCGGGCCAGCTGAGCCCAGGTTTTTTAGTGAGCTTGTTACTGCTCCCCCCTCCTCCTTTTTCATCCGGGCTTGGGACCAGCAAAGGCGGAGTTGCTAAATAGTAAAAATGATGATTTTGCAAATGAAAACTGTCCTTTATAGAGAGGTGTCCTCTAGCATGAGTGTCCATTCATAGAGGTTTTACTGTAATATACTTAGTCTAGCCATAAATATTGTTACAAAACCAAATCAGTGATAAAAAATTTAATTTGACCGCGTGAAGTATTCAAAATACAGTAGTTGTTATTTGAATATCTCGTGCACACGTGCTCAGAAAAAAATCTGAATATATTTGTTTTTTGATAATGGATTGGGGTGTTAAAGAAAACTGTATAGCTGTAATAGCCTTACACAAGGTAGGCCAAAGTCCTTCATCCATTTTTAAACTTTTACAAAATTTGAAAATTACGCGTCAATTTGTTTATCGAACCATTGAAAGGTTTAACAAGGCTGGCACTATTAATGACCTTGAAAGATCTGGTCGACCATGCGTGCAACGAACGCAAGACCTTGGACTGAGAGCTTTCAAACGACGCACAGGTCATTTGATAACCCCTGCTCTTAAGAGATATTAGAAGGGATAGATCAAAAATGTTGTTGGTGCGGCATGATGGTCGGTGGCATGAGATAATCCTTTTCACAGATGAGAAAATTTTCACTGTCGAGGAAAAGATTAATCGTCAGAATGATAGGATATATGCTTGTAGCTCTCTAGAAGCTTCTTTGAAAGTCTTAAGACCTGAAAAAAGTCACCATCATTCTTCTGTCATGGTTTGGTGAGGAGTTAGCTACCAAGGTGTAACAGATCTCCACTTCTGTGCCAAAGGGGTAAAAACTACAGATAAAAACTATCAAGAATATATTTTGGAACAAATAGTAAAGCCTCTGAATACAAAAATGTTTAATGGAGAACATTGGATATTTCAACAAGATTCAGCTCCTGCTCACAAAGCTAAGTCAACTCAACAATGGTTGGAGACAAATGTTCTGGAGTTCATAAAGGCCAATGAATGGCCCTCTGGAAGCTCTGATTTAAACCCCCTTGATTACAGTTTGTGGGCATATTTAGAAGAGAAGGTGTTCTCTAAAATATATCGTAATTGGATCAATTGAAATCAGCATTGGTGAGAGCAATGAAAGAAATACCCTTAGAAAAGGTGCGTGCCGCCATAGATCAGTGGCCCGAACGTTTGAGATCCTGTGTCAAAAATAAGGGAGGACATTTTGAATGATTGTATATATTTAAAATCTATGTCCTATTGGCTAATAAAATATGTATTTATAAGCCATTAGTTTTTGTTCTTAATCATTTAATTTATAAAATTGTTTATAACAGAATTTATGGCTAGACTATGTACATATTAATTATATAAGCACACAACACACTCTCCATTATCCATAAAAACAATAAAGGGCAAATCTAACAATCCTACACTTTGTTAAAAAAAAATGGACAAAAAAGACAGCTAGATAGTGATCTCCATTGTAATTGGGGGATAAGATAGTGTGATAAGATGGTAAGGGCAAAAAAATACATAAAGGATAAGTAAAACAATGGCAGAAAAATGAAGGGGGGAAAAAAGATTATATCTTGATGATAAGTTGTTACATAGGGCTCTAGAAGGGCGGCCAACAGAGAGTTTGTGGTTAAATTGGTTTATCCATCTAAATTCAATGACTTTTGCCCCCAGGATGATTTAGAAGCTGGTCTCTATTCTCTAAATACAATCTATAAGACTGGAAGGTTGAATCTACTGGTTCACTACTCTGGAGAAGCTAACATTGCTTAGAGAGAGAATTCTATATACAGTTACGAGCGTCATTCTTCATCTCTTAATCAGTTTTCGTCTCTGTCACCATTTGCTTTTTTTTTTTGGAATGGCGCCCTCCTATTGGTTGGCTACGATCACGCCACCTTTGCCCCCCCCCCCCACTCGCTTTTTCGTTTTTGTAACTATTGTGTTGGAGCGGGTCGCTCCTTAAATAAATGCATATATTAGTTAATAACAAAATGGAATCCTCTCTTTCTCTTTCCCAGTAAGAGACGCCTACGGAAGCCAACAGTACATAGACAGATAAAGCACATAGGCTATAGTTATTAACTAACATATGCATTTATTTAAGGCGCCAATTCATAATTGCAACAAATAGTATTTGAATCAAAACATTCAATCAGGTAAAACACAGGCGTTGCCTGGGTCATTCGGCTAGTGGTTATACAAAAGACAAAATATCAATTGATTTGAATCTCATGGACATTAATTAAACAATTTTTTAAAGGTTTCTGGAGATGAAATAAAACCTCGCTTGATTTTGGCATCAGGCGGCGTTTTATTCAATGTAATGTTCTCCTGTAGAAGGGCAGAGATGCCCGAAAATTTGAGATGGTTTAAATAAAATGAAACTTATCTCCGAAAACCTTTAAGAATTGTTTAAAAAAGACAAAATATCCAAGTTAGAATGACAAACTTCAGTTTCTATTGTGCTCTCTGTCTACACAAAGAGAAATGTTTTTCAATAATACTTATTTTGTTGCCGGTCCCAAGCCCGGATGAAAAAGGAGGAGGGGGAGCAGTAACAAGCTCGCTAAAAAACCTGGGTTCAGCTGGCCCGGCTGATAGTACCCTGTAAGGGCTCCTAATTCAGGGATACAGGATGAGCAGCATCTGTACTCCATGTTAGGAGCGGCTGCACATGGCGTCTGTTCCTCATGTCAGAGGCGGCCATTTTTTTTTGGAGCTAAATCGGCCTGCCACTGAGTAGTGCTCCCAGTCTTAATGACAAAGGCAGATGCATTTTACTTCACCCAGTGTGGAGATAAGAAAGAAGAAGAAGACTTATTTTGTTTCTTTCAAAATATAGTGCAACCTCATTACAACAGCCTTTTTTATTACAGCAAAATGAATATTACATCACAATTCTAAAAAAAAAACCCTAGTTCCAATTATTTCAACCCTTGTTATATCAATAACATAAAATCTTGGTCCCAAATGATGTAGTTATAATGAGAGGTGGGCTGTTAATTTATTTTTAAATATATATTTTGGGGGAAAAAAAAGAAACATTCACTCTTGAACAATGTAAATTTATTTTTTTCTTATTATTATCCCAAGTACATGTGATACATTAAGAAAAAGGCATCTCCTTATCGTGCAACTGAAAGTTGCTGATAGCTTGCGCCATCTATCGGAATAAATATCAACTATTCTCGTTGATTTTTAATTATTCCAGAATTGGCCAAATACCCATTCTTGATTAATCAAGAAAAGCTAACCACGGACGCGTTTCGGGCTGTTGGCCCAATTTTTTACATGTGATACAGGCCATGATAATCATAGTGGATATTAGTTGGCGACTGCTTTTACTCTAAGTGCACCAAATGTTTACACAAGTGATAAGCAGTTCGACTTTGCACTTACAAATGTGCAAATGTGTAAATTAAAATATATAAGTATCAGAGTCATAATCAACAATCAATCAACAATTCTGTCACCGTTTGCTTTTGTGAATGGAATAAATACCCAAATATGGTCATTTTTTATAAGCATTTGACAGGTTTCTGAACAAAAATAGTTGTTGTTTTTTAGTCAGAAAATGATTATGACAATATTGATGTATCATATTTGATTATCAGATACAAAATTATATCCGGAAAAATTTCAAAAAGCAGAGACCACGGGTGAAGCCAGTTCATTTTTAGTATGTAGGAACAAAATTCTAACAGAAAAACATTCATTCGAGCAGAAGACACAAAGCCAGATCATCTCTTTATAAAAATATCGCTTCTCAGACACAAAGTTTGGAGCGGGACGTTTCACAAGAATGACATCCACGGTGCCAATTTATAATTGTAATGAATAGTATTTGAATAAAAGCATTTAATCGGGTAAAACCCGGGCGTTGCCCGGGTCATTCGGCTAGTTTCTAATAAAGATGGTGTATGTTTGCCTTATAAAAACACAAACACATGTTTGTGCAACATTAATGTAACACACAGTCCCAAGTAGTGTGGTTTTAAGTAGGTTTTATTGTAGGTAGACATGTGGTGTGTATAGGCATTCCTAAATCCTACCCAACTAAGGTTACCATAGGCTATGTACCATAGGATGAAGTAACAACAGGGCAGAGAGATGGCTGTCATCCATGGCTGTCCCATTGAGGAAGGAAGTTGCTGAGGTCAAGCCGGAATGATAAGGTGCTGGGTCATAAGGACTTAGATTGTCTCTTCTTTTTATGTATTGGGCACAACTCATGGATGACAGACACTTCATTTGTCAATTCTTATGTTTGGGGATGTTTAAACACAAGGTAATAAGACAAAATCCAAATAAATAAATTGTGTGTATACACTATATTACACACAATTTATTTATTTGGATTTGGTCTTATTACCTTGTGTTTATAATCTATAATCCAAATTGTGCCTTATCATTTGGGAATATTTTACACACAAGATGATATTGCCTGTTTGTAACCTAAAATTATTTTTACAAATACCCTTTGTTCAAACTACAGTCTAAACCAGGGGTCTGCAACCTTTTGAGTTGGAAGAGTCAAAAATTACAATTTACAAAATTTACAAAAGAGCCACCATTTTTTTTTCTAGAAAAAAATAAATAGTACTCTATTAATATTACTGGAGTACACTATATTAATACTCTAATAATACTACACGCAGCTTCACATCCAAAGAGCCGCAGGTTGCTCACCCCTGGTCTAACCTGTTATGGTAACAACATCATTGGGACTCTATATATCATCAACTTTTAACTTATACATTTCTACAGTCCTAAAAGCATATGTCCACATTCAATAGCAAATGCGCAGGGTATATCAGAAATCGAGTCTAATACAATAGTAGATATGTCTGAAGATTAAAATGGTGAAACCGCAAGGAGGGTTCACCACTAATGAGCCATGCCCTCTCTCTTTCAATATTTATTCATTTCTGTAGAAGGGCCATAGAAATAGCTCTTTTAATTATATATAATTTTTAAAGAAAAGTAGCGTTGAAGATATTTCTATTTTTAAACCATATATAGTTAAAATAATTGGAACTTAAAACCTGGGTCTCTAGAATTAAGATGTAATACCCAAGTTGAAGTGATAAGGAGCTTCCAACTCCACCTTTGCCGGTCCCAAGCCCGGATGAAAAAGGAGGAGGGGGAGCAGTAACAAGCTCACTAAAAAACCTGGGTTCAGCTGGCCCGGCTGATAATACCCTGTAAGGGCTCCAATTCAGGGATACAGGATGAGCAGCATTTGTACTCCATGTTAGGAGCGGCTGCACATGGCGTCTGTTCCTCATGTCAAAGGCGGCCATTTATTTTGGAGATAATTCGGCCTGCCACTGAGTAGTGCTCCCAGTCTTAATGACAAAGGCAGACGCATTCTACTTCACCCAGTCATGATGGTTGTCAAGCTTTACAAGATTGATACCTTAATGTGATTAAGTGGAGATAAGAAAGAAGAAGAAGAGGAACTTCCACTATCGATTTATTTGGCCTAATACTTTTATTCAGTTCAGGGCACAGCAGCAGCCCCAAACAAGGTGACATCATGGTAAGTTACCTTACCCGAGAGTGTTCTACAATGTTACATGGGAATTTTATGGAAGCTGGACTCGAGGAGCATGGAATTGGTGTAAACTTTACACAAGGAAATAAGAAACAACAACAAGGAAGCTGAGACAAACCAACCTACAATCTGCTGATTCTGATGAAGAAAACTTTGGTACAGATTCAGGAAATCTAGGTTTGCTGACACCTGGGTGGTATGGCAGTAATTCTGGCACCTAATTCTATCCGTGGTTGGTTGATGGGAATTACATGTTCAAGCTAACATCTCACTCAGTTAGTTGCTTTCCTATTTTTTTTCTGTTTTCACTCTAAATTTTAGAATGACTTCTATAAGTATTGAGAAGGGGTTAAAAACTGTGATGATTTTCAGTTCTCACACTTCACTACAAAAAAAAAGATAAAAAAGGGCGATTTCCAACCTAAATAAACATAACTGTCCTTTTATAAATTACTAGACGGGTGACCCGGGCTTCGCCCCGGGATTGACCCGTGTGCATATCTACCCGAGTGATATATATTTAGATAAGATTTTTTTTTATATAATTGTTTGTTATTAGCATTATCTATTTGTTTGCATCAGCATAATTTAATCTAATCTTTGATAGAGGGCGCTGTTCGTGAGCTAAGTAGAATAATTTGAATATATAGTTTTAATAATTGATTTATATATTTTTTTAAAATATCCTATCGTCTTCCCCGTATTTTTTTACCTATGTATGGAAATTTTGGTTTGAATTAGTGAACTACTGCGAATTTGTATACCGGACATACAAACAAACAAACATACAAACATTCATTTTTATATATAAATTATGTAAGGAGGAGCAAGGCTCAATACAATACAGTAGAACTACCTCCTTGTAAAGGAGTAAACCTATTTGCAGAGTCAAAGTGTCCTTTAGGGAGAGGTGTCCTCTTACTGGAGAGTTGCTAAATAGTAAAAATACTAATTTTGGCAAAGAAGACTGTCTTTTGTAGAGAGGTGTCTCTAACAGGAGTGCTCTCTCATGGATTATGTTCTACTGTATACATATCTATATATATAAAAATCAATGTTTGTTTGTTTGTATGTCCGGTATACAAATTCGCAGTAGTTCACTAATTCAAACAAAAATTTCCATATATAGGTAAAAAAATTGGGGGAAGACGATAAGCTATTTTAAAAAATATATAAATCAATTATTAAAACTATATATTCAAATTATTCTACTTAGCTTACAAACAGCGCCCTCTATCAAAGATTAGATTAAATTATGCTGATGCAAACAAATAGATAATGCTAATAACAAACAATTATAAAAAAAAATCTTATCTAAATATATATCACTCGGGTAGATATGCACACGGGTCAATCCCGGGGTGAAGCCCGGGTCACCCGTCTAGTATGCTATAAAATAATGCCTTGTTTCAATATTAAGGTGAAATTATCCGACTTCCAGAGATAAGTTTTTTTTTTTTTAATTGCAACATATTTTCTCCTGTAGAAGGGCTTTCACCCGAAAGCTAGAGTACAAAAGTAAACCTTCCCTTATAACAAACTGGAAATAATTCCCATTTTTATTTTATAATACAGTGATCTATGGCTGTAACGAACCATAGCTATAATGAACTATAAGTTTAGTCCCATTGGAATAGGGGTTTCACTGTATGTATATATTTGGTACCAACATTTTTGCCATCACTAAATGGACATGATTTGGCTAAGTTGGAACATAAGATTTAAAAAGAAGAAAAAAAAACAAGGTAACAAGATTACAAATAAGTCATTTCTATGTGAGGTTTCAGTAACAAAGATGTTACAGAAACCATAAATACATGACTTTTGGTCTTATTTCTCATTACCAAACTTGATTATAAAAAGATGTCAGGGATCGTTTACATATTTGTCATGTATTACTTGGTTAATACTCATAGATGCCTATCTCCTCTATGAATACTTCACCATGACTGTGCAGTCTCACTTTGATGGAATAAACCTATCTGATACAAATAGAACTAAAGATTGATAAGATATCCCTTCACTCTTCTTGTCAGATTGTTTTTAAGATATCAAAGATTTCATTAATGTGTGAAGATAAATCTGTTTGGAGGACCCCACATGACATCATTACAGTAGAACCTACTCCATGAGAGGACACCTCTCTACAAAGGACAGTTGACAAAATCAAAACAAAATATATCCCACTTGCCCAAAGTGTAGCTTGGCACCTGCAGCTTCAGAACACATTTTGGCTTGCATTAGATGCACTAAACTTTGGGAGAGGCCGTTGCTTATCATCAAATAACTCAAGGAGCATGGACTCATGGAATTTGTATAATCTTTACATAAGGGGATAAGAAACAACATCATTATGGTAGAACCTCCATTGATTAATAAAGAAAGGGTATTTGACCAATTCTGGAATAAGTAAAAATCAACAACTAGTTGATAGTTATTCCAACAGATGGCGCAAGCCATCAGCAACTTTTAGTAGTTCGCTATTAGATGGCTTTTTCTTTATTTATCGACCTGATCCCAGTACAATTTCACACTTTTGTATTATTTTTTCACATTAATTGAATTGTTTTCTGAGCTGTATGGCACAGTCTTTATGCAAAATGGTCATAACCCTATATATGCTTTATGAATTAATAAAAAATTAACAATTTTTTAATTATAAACCCATGATTTTGTCAATCACAAATACTGGTATGAGGAAGCCTGTAGTGGATTCAGTTTAGAGAGGAACTCACAAGACGGAGTCAGTTCCAGCTCGGAGCACAGTGAGCCGACCAGATGGGGTGAGATCTACATTGTAGAGCTTCGGTTCGTCTGTTCTCTCTGAGGGAGGGGACAGCTTGGGGTAGAGGCTCTCGTAGCGCGGGGCATCCCGGTCTGTGATCTGGCCAACAGATTAATGGAGTTAACTCTTACTAATTGGGAATATTTGGGAGAGAATAAAAAAGTCGCAATTAGTAAATTAGGCTTTAACTAATTATCAAAATATCAAGCAAAGTTTGAATATGTCTTTGAATGAGACTAATTAAAGTATATTCAGCTATCTAGTTTGAAGATGAATCAATGCTAGTTATAAAGCATTATTTACAGGTATTTCTACTGTCATTGATGTCCATAATTTGATTAAATATCATAACTAAAGATCCATTCTTCATTGTAGCATATATAATCAGAATTACCCAATACAATGGTAGCGCTCTAGGAAGAAGTATGATAGATTAAACCTCTGAGAGGGTTCACCACTGATTGTGTTCGAGTCAGACCCTCTCAATATTATTTAATAGCAGCTAAGAACAGTATAGGAGGTGCATTTTATATTATTAAATAATTTCTCAAAGATAACATTATGTTAAGAATACTTATTTGGTCGTTGTATTGTATAAAATTCTTATCTAAGAACAGTGAAGTATTGTGCCCAATTACCCCTAAAGTAGTGGAGTGTGGGAAAAGCTTTACTATAAGGTCCAATCTCTAGGAAGGTAAAATCTCCACTTGGCATCTCCACAATGCACAGTATGGACAACACTCTAGAGTGGCTAAGCCAGGAGTGGGCTGAGCTGAGACTGGAATAGGTCTCCAACCCCGCCCTAATATGGAGGAGTCACTCTCTTGTCATTTTTTAAAAATAATCCCTAGTACACGTGGTACAGTCCATGATAATCATGGTAGGTAGTTAGCGACTGCTTTTACTGTAAGCGCACCACATGTCTACAAATGTGAAAAGCAGTTCAACTTTGCACTTACAAATGTGCCAGAGCCCCGTTTGGTTACTTGCACTCATTGATAAGGTTGGACTTTTGTAAGAATTGGGGGCCATTGGAGCATTTTTTTTTTTTTTTATTAGAAAAAAGTGCCCAATGCGGGATTCAATCACGGTTCATAGTGGTTGAAAACCAAGAGTTTAGACCATCCTTCCACCCTCTCTTGTCAATGAAGTTGGAGTTCTAATAGTGGATGGTATTAGTACCAAGGCACAAACAAGTCTCCTATTATAGACCACCTAAAAACATGGTTAAATCCGGTCTTTCCTGGAAGTTGCCTTTTATAGAAACTCTGCCATGTCAGTCATAAGAGATCTTTCACAAATATTCTCTGAGACCACCTTCAGGAGAGACTGTACTTAGCCATGTCCCATGGTCTCCCATGGGACTCTGCTGTAGTGGAGTTTCAAACTGAAGATGGCTGGTTACCATTGTTAGATAGAGACTGTATGAAGTTTATGGATGGAATTTTACATCTGTGACTACAATAGCAAAAAAAAAAAAAAAATTATCACTCAATTAGTAGCAGTTCCAATTAACAAATATGAATCTAAACCCAAGGTAATCAGACCAAATCCAAATAAATAGTTTCACATTTTGGTAACAGCGTTGTTATACCATACAATACTTATATACATACAGTACTTTTGTCTGAAGATGTTAACAACACTGTTACTGAAACGTCACACACTATTTATTTGGATTTGGTCTTATTTACCTTGTGTTTAATATCTATAATCCAAATTGTGCCTTATCAAATATGAATATAAAATACTCCTTTATACCAAAAATGTGCATTAGAAGCTAAAAAAACTCATATTTTTTGGGGACATTAAGTTAGGTTTGGGATTAGGTTAGGTTAGAATGGGGTAAGTTAACATAAGAACTGGTCCAGCCTCCATACTTTTTTTTTTTTTTAAGATTTAGAAAACATAACTGATATTATAATAAAGCACAATATGGATTATAGATTATAAACCTAAGGTAATAAGACCAAATCCAAATAATTTATTAGAGTGTGACATTTCAGTAACAAAATTGTTACCATCATCAGACAAAAGAATAAATGAGAAAATAAAAATTTTAATCAATTATTTGGATTAGGTCTTTCACAAATAAATCAAATCTCTACTGTCTTTACTGCGATGAAAAAATATTGGGAGGGCTTGGCTTATCAGTGGTGAACCTTCCCAGCGGTTTTGCCAATATAATATACCAGAATGCTCCTTTAGAGCTCTAATACTGTATTGAATCATTCTGCTTTTATATGTTACACTGAAGAGTGGAATCTTATAAATGGTATTTAAGCAAACTATGAACATAAGCTTTTAGGATAGTAGAATTACATTTAAATATTTGCATCGAGCAATGCTCTTCTGCAAACAATAAGGTCAAGGCCAGTTAGGCATAAATTAATACAAAGCAATAATGCAAAGCAAAAGTACAAATATTTGATACTTCATTACTCACCTTTATTTCCAATGCTGTTTGATGTTGAACAAGTGTAACTTTTAGATTTTGAATATCGTTTGGTATTCCAGAAGGTACTCCTCTTTTTAAATAAATTTCTGTTATTTTTGATCCAAGTACAATATTGACTATTTTATAACCTGTATAATTAGTAGGATAATAACAATATGGAATTCCTGGTGGATCATTTAGGCTTTTTCCATGTAAAGGTCTCCAACAACAGCCTCTTTTGATGCAGGTATCTTCATTTGATGGTCTATCTGGGTTGCAATCATATTTAGCTTCATCTCTTATGTTCGAACACTGTGGTTCATCAAACAAATGAGTTTCATTTTTGGAAATTTCATTAATAAGTTTTTCGAGTTTATTAATATTTTGATCAAAAAGTCGAGCCGATGTAAAATTCTGTCGATTTTCGAAGTAAAGAATTGTCAGAGTTGCAAATAATGTGAAAAACGTTAAAAAGAAAAAGCTTTTAAACAAAAAGTTCTTGCGGGAATTGGTTTCAATTTTATGCGGAAAAGCAAAAAGGGGATAGCGATCAGGTTCCAACTTTTTCTCCATAGTTTTGTTTCGTAAATTTCGAGGTTTAAAATATGCCTAATTGGCAAAATATATATACTGACGTTTTCCTTCCTTCTCCTAAAATGCTCGCAAACACAAAAGTGCGATAAAGATTTTCAACTAGCAATAATCGCGCCTCGGAGAAAAGTGCGATATCAAATTACGTCAAATAAATAAGCAGCGTAAAGGAAAACAAAAACAGCGAAAGCTTAAATATAATTTTTATTGACGACATTTCAGTGATAGAACATTATTTGGTTTTAGAAAAAAAAAATATTTTGATATAAAATGCTTCATTTAATGCTTCAATCAATCTAATGCCTCTTTTGGTTTATGATCAAGTTCTTATTTATTTTTATTTCCGCCCTAGAGTTGTATGAAAATATATATAGTATTTTTTTTTTTGTCCAGCATTGAACATAACTTTTTAGATATATATTTATTTGTATATATCTTTTATTTTTTCTATTGTTTTTTCATATTTATTTGTGTAAATCTATATAAATAGTTATCTTAAATTAATAAACATTTTTAAATACATTTTTAAAGCCAACATATTGTCTCGTAGAGAATGAGGAAAGACAAATGTGAGAATGACAAGTCAATTTATTTGTATAAAAACAATTAGTAATTTACTAACATAAAATAATAGATAAGCAAAATAAGATAAAATAGGCTGTTCTACAATATATCAAAATTAGTAATACCAAGCTGTATCAAAAGATTTCTTTCCCATAAATAAGATTTTAATAAACATTAAATAATATATAAATAAAAATATTTATTCATTGAAGTATAAAGACTTTATTTTCAATAGAAGCCAGGTTTTAAATTTGCTGACTATATGATTCTCTAAACCAAAGTCACGACAGGCAATTTCGACTTCTGGAATGTTTCAAAGTGTCTTCCTCTTAGAAATGTAACCATTGACCTAAATAATGCTTAATCAGATGGTGCAATATCGGCTATAAGCAAGGTGAGATAAAACTTCAATACCCTCTAAATCCTTTATTTTATTCGTTGTTAACCTAGCTCATTGAGCTGGAGCGTTGTCATGTTGCAGGAGTACTCTCTTTCAGTTGATCAAAGCAGGATATTGAGTCTTCAAAACTTTATATACTCGGCTGAGTTGTTCTGATTAGAGATTGGCATTAACTGCACAACCATCAGTGTTGCGTTCCCGGTTTGGATAGATGAAAAGGGAGGATACACGATGTGACTTATTAAAGTTTCCTTACTTAAGTATATATATATATAGCAATTTAGGCCAACAACCCCATGTATATAACCCGCAGCAAGACCTTAATGTTGTATAATAGAAGCACAGCTGTCAATGATGCACTATCGACATATGTCTTTACATCATCACATGTAATGCAATTTGTGCAAACAGGATAAATAAAAAAAAAAAGGGGGGGGGAACTTTGTAATTGATTAAGAGTTGAGCTAAAGTAGGGATCGAGCATATAATATTGTCAGAACAAAGGTCTAAAGATGGAAACAGCCACGACACTAGTATACAATTTCATCAGACAACCCATGAAATCGTTATTAAATTGGACAATCTATAAAAGACTCCTTCTGGAGGTTTAGCAACCCACTGAAGACGCTGGGAGCTATTTCATAGAGGAAAATTATAGCAACAGATCTCTATAATTTCTACAGATCAACTGTAGATAGATTCATATTAAGGCATTTTTTTATAGCCCAAATAACACAAACAATAGTCAAACATACGAATCTGTTTGCATGATGCCGTACCCTCCTAACAGCGTAACAATAGCCCGAGGAATCAGAAAATATGGTATAATGGTAAATATGATGGAATAACGCACTGAAACACATAAAAGTACAAACATTACTAAAACCTGACAGATAGATACCCTCAAAGTAGCTCTAATAAAGTCGTATTTTGCAACTGTTGCTGTGTCAATATATCACAGCAAAGATATAGTACACAACTCTATTCCAACAGAGTCGGTAGTTCTATATTTAGTACAATTTGTGAAATTAAGGTGTGGGGGGTAGTACCATAAAGCAAAAAGGAATGAAATATGTATGAGAGGAAACAAGAAATTTTCTCTAGATATTTATTTAAATAAATTAAATTTGGGAACATGTCTATATTGACGAGATATGCTATTTACATAGTAATCTAGATAGAGGTGACCTGAAGTTATTTAAGGCCCTTTAGGGCCTTTGCGAAATCTAGGTTGGTTACTACACAAAAAGGGGGGGGCGCTAAGTCATAATGACAAATGGCTTACCTTTTCTCGAAAGTGCCGGCAAAGGTCTGGTCTCCCGACTGAAGACTGTCCTCTCACTGAGCGACTCCGATTGAATCTGCCTTTTGGCAAAGAAACCCTCTTTTATTCTTGTCTCTCTCCGTTTTCATTCGCTGGCCGCGCCAAAGTTTTTATTGGTTGGCATTTTCATTCGTTGAAAGAAACACCAATCAAAATGGCCAACGGCTCCAGTATACGATTTCACAGACGCCCCAGGCCTCTCCCATCAAAATAGAACATATAGTATTACCAAAACAAAAAAATTCTAAAGAGAGAAACAGCCACGGCAATAGTGTAAAATTTCATCAGACCCCAGGCCTCCTCCACATGGGCTGTAATACGATCCTCCCTTTCCTCGGGACGGTATATATATCGCCCCCCCCCCCCCCGTCTTGGCTAAAAATCGACCCAGGCCCCTTTTACCTGGACTGTAATGTGATGCTTCCCCTTTTCGGGAAGGATATTTATAAGGCTTAGTCTTTTAGAAATCTTCCTTCTCCATTTCTTCTGGTCATCTCTACCTAAATTTTTGGTGAGGGGAATATATGTACATATGGAACAACAGCTTCCAGCGCGAATGTCTCTGGATGTCACTGGTGTCTTCTTCACCAGGCATCAGCTTTCGGCATGGAAGTCTGGTGTCATCAAGTGTCTAGGTTTCTGGGCAAAAAAAAGGTGGTCTATAAGTCTATGTGGGAGGGAAGCCATGTATCCATTTGATGTTGATTATACATACGCCTTCTGTTGGGGTATGGTTACAAAAACGTGCCCCAACAATCCTCCCCCTGCCAAGTAATGGACAAATGCGTTTGTGCTACTCATTATTCATCTGCCTTTCATCAGTTACTATGAAAGCAGGCCTATTTCTAGCAAAATGCATTTTCCATTACTAGGTGAAGCCAGATGTACCGAAACCTATAGGGAAGATAAGGCTAATCAAAATGATGGTATGCTATTCTAGATGTTTATTATTCGAACATTAGTGGGCATTGTGCGTCCTGGCAAGGGGGTTTTTATGTGTTATTATTCTGTCAGCACACTGTTATCAACATAGGTTATGGGGGACAGTCATATCATATGTATGGAAGTAAGCAAGGTCATCTGTCTCACCATTCATGGGTATATATACCACCCTTCCACTTTCTTCTTTGGCCTTGAGGAGTAGGCCATCCTTGTGGTAAGTCCTCTCACCTCATCCTTGCCTCTTGGTGTGCTGGTTTCATTGCTACCTTCTTTCTGTTAACAATACAGTTAGAACATTTTCCTATTACATATTATATATAAAAAATATTGGGCGCCAAGAAGTCGTTTAGAAATAACTGACTAGTCCAACTCCTAAAACATGCCAGTATCTTTATTTAAGTACCAATCAAGACATTCGTGTGGTATAGTTATATATATACAATCAAAGGAAAGGATAATTATAGTTAGCTGAAAGAAATATCTTGGTATATAATGATTAGCCTATGACATGATGACTTTTGCTAAATTAAAAAAAATTACAGAAACAAATTATGAAAGTAATTATTAAATAAGGCACGAAATATGTAATGATAAAATGAATCTTCCATGTTATATGATGGGTATAATATACAGTCTACTCTCGTTATAACGCCACCATCCGGAATTTGCAAAAAAGCGGCGTAAGGCGAGGGTGGCGTTGTATCGAACACGTATAAAATGTGAAATTTAAAGATACATTAAATTATTTATAACAATTTATAATTCAAGCCAATATATAGAATGCAAAACCGGCATTAATTAATTAATATGATAAATAGAAAGAATTAATTTATAATTTATTCATAAAAAGGTAATTACATTTTCTTGAAGAAGTCTGTGATTGCAACTTGTGTTTTCTTTCCCTCACTTATGGCATAGACACGGCGTAACAAATCCGCAGATAGATTGACGTTGTCAGATGTTGCTCTCTTGGAGTGCTCAAGAAACAACAAAACTGTCTCAGCAGCTGTTCTGGCTTCCCTTAACGATGGTAGGCGCTGGGTCACTATTGCATCATCGCCAAGTTCTTCTTTCGCTGTAACAGTGGACACCAGCAAATTGTCATCTGTTAGCTTCATTTCCGCCTCCTGGGAATCATCAACCAGTTGAAACTCCCTTTCAGTCATCAAATTCTCTGGTGTAATAGCGAAGATGTCGCGAATGCGATCGAGCAGATTTCCATAATTAAGAGGCTCAACTGCAGCAGTAGAAGTGAAGCGAATGCCTGTGTGATTCCAGCAGTTGCTGATGGAATCAGGGCTCACAGAATCCCAAACCATTTTACAATAGCGCACAACGTAATCCAGACGTAATTCTGTGGGTAGATGGGCATCCGCCAATTCCACCATTTTCTGGAGTTGAAGCTTGCGATATTGAGCCTTGAAACTTTTGATGATGCCACTATCCAGTGGTTACAGACTGGCAGTCATATTTGGTGGAAGGAAGTGTATCTTTATGTTGCTGAGACCATCATTAGGGACGCAGTGAGACGTAGCGTTATCTAACAACAGTAGGATACGACGTCCTTCAGAGACAAGCTGCTTGTTGAACTGCAGTAGCCATTCTTGAAAGATGCTAGAGGTCATCCATGCTTTGCTGTTAGATGTGTAAGTGCAGTAGAAGTGTGGACTAAAGTTTCTGAAGCATCGAGGCTTTGCCGATTTTCCAATAATCAGCAATCGCCAATTGTCTGTTCCAGTAGAGTTGCAGCACAATAGAACAGTGATTCGTTGCTTCATCCTTTTGACACAACGGCAGTTTTAATTTTGTGAGCAAGTGTTTGGTCAGAAATTAGCTGAAAAAATAATCCTGTTTCGTCTGCATTGTATATGTTGGCTGGGTCATATCCGGAGTTCGCCAGCATACTGTTCAAATTTGTAAGGTGTTCCATCAATGATAGCTGGAGAAATCGATGCGCCTTCCCCACAGAGACGTCGTTGCGAAATATGGAATTTCCCTTTAAATCGCTGCAGCCACCCACTGCTGTACGCGAAATTTTCTGATACATCCAACCGCTCGCCAAGTTTTTTTTGCCATTTCTCTTAGGAGGTCATCAGTAATAATAATATTATTGGAACTCTTTTGGTTAAACCAGTTGAAGAGAGCGTCTTCCAAGTCACTAAATTCCCGACTCTTTTTCTCTTTGAAGAACCAACAGTATAATTTTCCCACTTCTCAGCCTGAGTGAGAATATCACTGACAGTTGTTCGTGGAAGTAAGAAACGCTCTCCAATCTCATTCTTCGACATCGTAGGGTTATTTCTTGCCAACTGGCATATCTCCTTCTTTTTTTCAATGGTGATCGACTCACGTTTACGCTTTTGGGAACTCATGATACGACAATAAGGTTGTTGTGTTGACGTTAGCAAAGGATGAAGCGACTGTGTATGTCCCAGGCACAAGCAGGAAAATGGTCTGCTGGCTTTTCACACAATCTGTTGTGTCAACATCAGGCAAAGTCCGGTGCCGCTGGCGGAAAAAATGCAGAAAAAGGGGAGCGGGGGGGGGGGGACGTTGTGAGCGGCGCTATAACGAGTGGTTTTTGCTACTTGGGATACGAAAAATCAGCGGCGGAAGGCGAACAGCGAGGGAGTGGCGTTATATCGAGAAAAATACATTGATGTCGACTGGGACAAAACGAAAAAGCGGCGTAAGGCGAGGGTGGCGTTATATCGAGTGGCGTTATAACGAGAGTAGACTGTATATATATTGAAGAAAACACGTATCATGCAGATAGTGATTAAATATGATAAAAATCATCCCATGATAGATGATAAAGAAAACTACTACAAATTTATATATGATGACAAAATATATATACATATACAAGTAAGGCGGATAAAAGACAATAAGGATAAAATAGATCATGCCTTGAGGGAAGAATAAGCCATGACAACATGTTAAAAAAAAAATCGCAACATGGCAGGTAAATATTACTAATATCATGAATATCAAAGGAAATAAAATTGCTGAAATGAATAGTATATGATTATAATATAATATATATGATATAAAATAATAACATATTCAATAAGAAAATGAAAACACATTATATATATTTGTGCGCTGAAGGTTCAAGGTTTAGTATCTCAGTTAAGTTTTCAATCTTATTCAGTCTGGAATCACGAGTTGGTCACTGGGTAATATTCGTCTATCCCGATCCTACTGGAGGGTGTGTTCTCTCTTGTGTGTTAGATTCCTCAAATTACAATACTCTCTCAACCCAGATGGGTACATCATTTAGAATCTTGGTCAAATGGAACATAGCCCAGACCTCTATTAAACTACACAGTCCATTAAAATCTAGGGTGACAACCGTATGAAGAGAATTTTTCTGTTTTGGCAGAGTGACTAATCAATTTCTACTATTTTGTTTGTGGCTCCGTTTACCTTGCCTCTGGGGTGTGTACAGTTCAGCTACCTCCCCCTTCCAAGAAATTCATATTACTTTCATCTACTAATATACTCTCTATTCATTGACCTGAATCCTACAAATCTACATCTTATAAATTTGAATTTTATCAATCTGAAATTTTGGTTCTTTTACAAATTCCTTCAGAATTCTACTCCCTGCATAACTGCTCTTAATTCTACTGTCCTCATTACAACACTTCTAAAAACTTTGACTCATTGGCTCGTTCTGGCGTCTCTCGTTCGCGGTTCTTATAGTTAACTAATACTTTAGAGTCTTATCCTAACATGGAACGAGTTGAAACTCGTTGAAGGTCCTATTAATTACTTATTCTGCCTCTCGAATCGGTCTTATGCTTGAATTCATTCCAACAAAACGTATGGCAGGGCGAATCCTTTATTAGAAGAAACTTCCGCTAGCTATGGGGGATCAAACTGGTACCAAAAAAAATTCAATAGACGGAAACACTTCGTCTAGAAAAAAACTGGGCAATCTCTGCCTACATGCCAATCTTACAGGACCTCCCGCCTGGAATACCCTCGCTCCAGCCACGCTAAAAGCGTCGAAACTACGGTGTCAGATCGGTTACCCAAGGTCGCGCCGTTATACCCCAGGCTATACGGCATGGCTAAAACAAATCCCCATTCTGCATAAAATTCAATCTATACCTCTTCGCTTCCTCTTGCGAGGAGGAGATGAGTGGGCTTTCGGCTTGATCCTTGCCTCCCACTATCTCCTAGTCTGAGGGTCGGGATAGGGATCATTTATCCACAATCCTTAGAATTCAAGTTAAACTAAGATAAAAGAAAGTCAAAGGAAAATTATACCCCCTAACGAGGGACCTAACAAAAGGGAGCGAATATTTTCTAACTAGATAGAGTTGTAGTTGTCCTGTGAGGCTCCCGATCCTAACAAATAAAGAAATCAAATTTAAAAAATCGAACCTATTAATTCCCTATACTATTCTAAAGTAAATTTTGGTCTAACAATATAATAGTTTTTAACCTTCTTCTACATTTATTCCTCTTCACATTCACACAATTCAGTCACTGAGGGCATTCATCCTAAAGTTAGAAGCTGCTATAGACGCCAAAACACTCAATTATTTCTATCAAATAGACCCTTACAATAATAAAATCTTCTAGGACTAGACGTGAAATCAAATAAAGTTACCTAATTAAAACAAAGTGGGGACCAAAGCCCTATTTACTTAAACGAAATGCCTCTGCACAAGCTCTACATATATATTAATTCATTATACTCACTAAATGATTGTTAACAATAACTGTTGACAAGTCTAAATAACCTGGAAGCTAATCTACCAAAAAAAAAAAAGAATCAGTGTAACTTCAAAAACTGCCCTTGCCTTGATACTAAGCGACTATTCACGACAATTTTATATAGACACACACAAATTATTGGGGCGAATAAAGAACCATTAAACGTGACACCTCATAAAAGCGGATTGAGTCATTCCCCTAGCCACCGTGGGTGGAGTCACTTTCTTCTTACTTCCTCGTGCGTCTGCCCCCTTTGCAGTAGTCCGACCTCAGCACTCTATTGAAAAATGGATTTATAGGGTTTACGATTCACTACCCAACACTAACATTCTCAAGTGCTTTCCAAGGATCGACTACAGTCTGGGCCTACTTAACTTCTACCCCTGGCTTAGGGTCCCTATACTTCACAACTTCACTCTGAGAGATTGAACTTTTATGTCCTCATTAGAAACCTATTTCAACGCTACTACCTGAAAGCCAGGGATTATAGGGTTTCTTTTCTAAATTACCCAACACTAGCCATAGGATGCCTATTAGGTTTGTTGTTTTAGACATAGCCCCCCTCTAAGTTGTGATTTCCTACACCTTCCTTCACCTATTACTCCCGATAATAACTAAAATTTCAGATTTACCCTGAATAATTAATTCACAATGGTATACATTATTCTCACTGGTCTTTGAAACTCGGGATTTAACAAGAAATAGTTTGTATAGAGAAAAAAAATCCTATTGAAGTTTTACCTTGAAAAAAAAAAAGGTTTAAAAGAAAAAAAAAAGGTTGGAATATCTAAGCTTCTCATTCTATTGAGATGATTCTCCGTACACACTCCAAAATCCTAGTTAGTGGCGACAGTCTGAGCATAATTTACACTGTGTGGGCCTTTTCACCCTTGTAGACCTGCGTAAAGTTAAACTGTCCACACTAACTCTGTCAATTTCCCCTCGTCTCATTACTTCTGAGTTCGCTCTGGTTGTCACCCCTTGTGGAACCACTACATTAACAGACCTATTAGGGAGATAAGCTGGACCTGTAAGATGAATCCAATGATCTTCATCACTGGAACCTTGACTTGAATTACCATCACTAGTCTCCTCCTCCTCTGTGGGGAAAATCCTAATTGGTATATGGTATTGTTTTAACCTATCTATATGGTATTTATCCAAATTCCCAGTTTCTAGATTCTTCAAGAGATATACAGTATCACCAGCTCTTTTTAGTACCTCATATGGACCCCCATACCTTGGCTCAAATTTGTGACGCCCCTTCGTCTCATGCATTCTCTCCACTAGGACTAAATCCCCATTATTAAAAGTTCTCAGCCTTTTGTTTTCAAACTTAGTCCTAGCTTCTTCCTGTTCACTCAAGTAGGTTTGCCTTACCCCTTAACACGTGCATGTGTCCATTGCCACTTAGCGGCTGTTATTAGAAATTTCCTTCATGTATTTATACAGTATGAGGCATAGTAATTAAAAGGCTGCATTTCCATGAGTTCAATTCTCTCACAACATGCTGAAACGAAATCAAATGTCGTTATAAGATCACTGTCTATGTGGTAACAGGTGCACATTGGATTGGGAAAGGACAAAGTTATTTCGCCCTTTATGATACCAATTGTAACTGGGTTTTCTGTTGAGTTATGATGATACACTGTGAATTTGGTAGGGAAATTATTTTGTAGGATTGTGTTGCATATCAGGGGTTTTGTTTGTTCCTGGGTTAGAAATTTTATATTATTCCTTATTACTGTCAGTCTGATAATTACATTCCTGGCTCATGAGATAGGTGTGCAACTTCTATAATTCACTGTGGAAATATATGTGGACATTTAAGAATTTACAGAGGTATATTTAATATGGAGTCGTCACCTCAGCTCGATCCATCCACATTTTGTTCTGGAATTAGCGCCATATTCTAGATGGACTTCACTGCCTCATCTATAGTCCAGGCGTATCACCTTAAATGTCAATTTTAGGAAACGTCATCTCGTCCTAGACCTTTCTTCTCTGCATGCTGGCACATCTTCAATGACATTTCCAATGCGGGGGGCACACCCTTTAAGCGGTCTATCGGTATCCAGTGATCATACTTGGCAGAAAACGTCGTCAAGGGGGCCACCCTCCTCGCGTGCTAGCCATCTAATCCAATCACGATACCGCCTCACGCCTACAGGTTCCGAATTATATTCAATGTAATATTTTTGCTCGGGTGTCCCGACTTTATCAATCCTTATTCACAGCCTTTAGGTGATATTACTCTGCACTGGAGACTCGCATTCCGCTAACTTCCTCATTATATATAAGTGTTAAATCGAGCCTCGATAAACTCTCCTGTCTCCTATACCCCCATTATTAGATAGATCCTGTCTCTAACGCAGGTGGCTTTTTTGCTGCCTTGTCATCAACTTAAAACTGTCCAAGCACATCTCGGGATATCTCAGCTGTCTTGTAGACACAAGCTCCAGTCATCTCCTTTCCTTTGAATATTTTAAAAGATTATCCCAGGTAGTTGTCATAAGTTAATAAATAGTTCCACAGTGATTAAAAGGTACTCGCGCAAATTGGTCACCAGATCTACTCCTTGAGATTCTGCCATTGGAATGTTAAAACCAGATTTCTATCCATTATTGATTTCAAATAAAAAAGGTTTTACGAAGAGAGAAAAAAAAAAGGTGCGTCTTTCTATGGTGATCAAACTTCTCTCTTCACGGGTACGCTAACTGGATCTTCAATTCTATTTTCACCTTAAGGCTCATATATTTGCCACTCTCCCAATCCACTATGCGTTAAAAAAAATAAAATCGATTAACTATCATTCAGCATGTTAGCCTTAATCTGGATGCACAGGCTTGTATGACTTGATAGAAAGCGCTATTAAAATGAAGTTAAGATATTTGTATCCAGCAATAATTATCAGAACTCACCTCTGCTGTGAGAAAATTATATCAGAGCTATGATGAAAAAAAATGCTAAGTCATTTCAGTAGACTACTGTAAAACACTGATCACCGTTCTAAATTTGAACCATGGCAATCCAACCTCATTTCTCATACTGTGTAAAATAATTTAAAAAAATAAAAATAAAAAATGTAATCAATAAATTGTTAAGGCTTTGTCACAAACAATGTGAATCGTAAATGACCGCGGCGAGTGATGCGGTATACACCGCCTCAACATAACTTTCATTGCCTGATAAAATGCCAGTGAAACGGAAAGCATAAATTAAAATTCACGATTTATAATAGAATGTTAATCTCAGGATGCGTGGACTACTTCACCAATACTTAAAAATAGTATGGCTTTTCATTAGGTATATATTTCTAAAGTATAGGGGATGAAACATATACTAAATTCGGGCCCCGCGGCGGGCGACATTGTTGCGTTCCCGGTTTGGATAGATGAAAAGGGAGGATACACGATGTGACTTATTAAAGTTTCCTTACTTAAGTATATATATATATAGCAATTTAGGCCAACAACCCCATGTATATAACCCGCAGCAAGACCTTAATGTTGTATAATAGAAGAACAGCTGTCAATGATGCACTATCGACATATGTCTTTACATCATCACATGTAATGCAATTTGTGCAAACAGGATAAATAAAAAAAAAAGGGGGGGGGGAACTTTGTAATTGATTAAGAGTTGAGCTAAAGTAGGGATCGAGCATATAATATTGTCAGAACAAAGGTCTAAAGATGGAAACAGCCACGACACTAGTATACAATTTCATCAGACAACCCATGAAATCGTTATTAAATTGGACAATCTATAAAAGACTCCTTCTGGAGGTTTAGCAACCCACTGAAGACGCTGGGAGCTATTTCATAGAGGAAAATTATAGCAACAGATCTCTATAATTTCTACAGATCAACTGTAGATAGATTCATATTAAGGCTTTTTTTATAGCCCAAATAACACAAACAATAGTCAAACATACGAATCTGTTTGCATGATGCCGTACCCTCCTAACAGCGTAACAATAGCCCGAGGAATCAGAAAATATGGTATAATGGTAAATATGATGGAATAACGCACTGAAACACATAAAAGTACAAACATTACTAAAACCTGACAGATAGATACCCTCAAAGTAGCTCTAATAAAGTCGTATTTTGCAACTGTTGCTGTGTCAATATATCACAGCAAAGATATAGTACACAACTCTATTCCAACAGAGTCGGTAGTTCTATATTTAGTACAATTTGTGAAATTAAGGTGTGGGGGGTAGTACCATAAAGCAAAAAGGAATGAAATATGTATGAGAGGAAACAAGAAATTTTCTCTAGATATTTATTTAAATAAATTAAATTTGGGAACATGTCTATATTGACGAGATACGCTATTTACATAGTAATCTAGATAGAGGTGACCTGAAGTTATTTAAGGCCCTTTAGGGCCTTTGCGAAATCTAGGTTGGTTACTACACAAAAAGGGGGGGGCGCTAAGTCATAATGACAAATGGCTTACCTTTTCTCGAAAGTGCCGGCAAAGGTCTGGTCTCCCGACTGAAGACTGTCCTCTCACTGAGAGACTCCGATTGAATCTGCCTTTTGGCAAAGAAACCCTCTTTTATTCTTGTCTCTCTCCGTTTTCATTCGCTGGCCGCGCCAAAGTTTTTATTGGTTGGCATTTTCATTCGTTGAAAGAAACACCAATCAAAATGGCCAACGGCTCCAGTATACGATTTCACAGACGCCCCAGGCCTCTCCCATCAAAATAGAACATATAGTATTACCAAAACAAAAAAATTCTAAAGAGAGAAACAGCCACGGCAATAGTGTAAAATTTCATCAGACCCCAGGCCTCCTCCACATGGGCTGTAATACGATCCTCCCTTTCCTCGGGACGGTATATATATCGCCCCCCCCCCCCCCCCCCCCCCCCCCCCGTCTTGGCTAAAAATCGACCCAGGCCCCTTTTACCTGGACTGTAATGTGATGCTTCCCCTTTTCGGGAAGGATATTTATAAGGCTTAGTCTTTTAGAAATCTTCCTTCTCCATTTCTTCTGGTCATCTCTACCTAAATTTTTGGTGAGGGGAATATATGTACATATGGAACAACAGCTTCCAGCGCGGATATCTCTGGATGTCACTGGTGTCTTCTTCACCAGGCATCAGCTTTCGGCATGGAAGTCTGGTGTCATCAAGTGTCTAGGTTTCTGGGCAAAAAAAAGGTGGTCTATAAGTCTATGTGGGAGGGAAGCCATGTATCCATTTGATGTTGATTATACATACGCCTTCTGTTGGGGTATGGTTACAAAAACGTGCCCCAACATCAGGAACAAGTTCTTAGCGTACAATACCATCAATGCTCAACCCCATACAGACAACATCACTTTATGGCGCCAAAGCGATCCTGTTTAACTACAGGTTTAGCCTCTTAATAATTAGGTACGCATTGTCTCTTCTTATTTCGGGGTTACGAAAATAGCTTCACTTTTCATCCCCAGTTACAATCCGCTCCCAAAACCGAAGGTCTTGCGGATTTTCTATCAATCGTTTACAGATATTGACTCGCCTCTGGGTAATAGTCAAGTCGTGGGGATCTTGTCTTGGGTGTTTGCAAAAAAAGTACAGCTTGTGCAAAGTTTGGTTGACTGTATCTTTGGATGGTCCAAGTCTGGCTGACAATTCACATAGATTGTTGTAGGTTGTCCATCACCAGAAATCATAGGGCCTCAATATCAGTCACAAGTGGTCATCCCATTCAAGGTTTATTCTCAATAATCTCAATATTCTCAATAATTCTCAATATTCTCTCTTTCTAAATATCTTAAACCATTTTGAAGGTATTCTTCTCTTGACTATTCTTTTCCCTTCCACATCGTATATTCTTTTGCCGCCATATTTGCAATAAGCCCTTTTTTCCAAAAGAAGCGCAATAGTACTCAGATTGTAATTTTTATCACACATTCTTTAGCTCTCTACTAGAATAATGAAATGTCATTCTAAACCCTATTATATGTTCACGAGGGCACACTCATCGACCTGGGGCCATGCCTTTTTTTTATATTGGCATATATTTAAATAATTTGATTTTATATTGGGCTTCCGCTTTGGGAAAGAACTTTTGATACAGCCTGCTATATATTGAATGAAAATTAAAAATTCGTTAAATAGTTCTCCTCCCTATAGGAGCTACTCCCCACAGGTTGATTTTTTTTTTTTTTTTGTTACTGATTGCGCTATACTGGTCAAGATTTCTCTCAGATTCTTGAAAGTATGGTCCCCAGTAACTTTAAGTCCTTTCTCTTAAGACATGAGGAGCAGCTTTATCGTCACAGTGTCTATATGAACATAGTCTTCTTTGAGATAAATATTGGCTTTGACACAGAAGTGGAATTTTAGTGTCAGTCAGCAGAACATGTAATTCACAGCACCCCTCTCAAGGTCTGCTAGGTGATCTTCAATCTGGCTACCCTAATCTACCCAGCATATCCACCAAAATGTCACAAAGAAAAGAAATGATATGTCAATTATATATTTTTCCAAACCATTATCAATTTATTAATAGAAAGATATTTATAACCCAGGTTATCCCTGGAAATCAATTATTTACATAAAATAATAAAGAGGTAATAAAATAAATATGCTGAGAGTATCGAAATTAATAATATGTTCATTAAAAATTGAATATTCCATTACAATACGATCTGATAGTATTTTGCTGATAGAGAGATAAGATAAATGCCTGGTCTATATATGCTTCATAAAAAAGTATTTATAAATTTAATAATCTAGAAAAATTAATTTGGATCTTATTATGTTCACAGATATAACTTTTCATTGAGGCTAAGGTTCATATCCGCCTTTTTATGAAGTATAACTGTAAACTTGACAGAATAAGATGTAAATTTTGGTTGGATTACATTGGTCTATAAAAAAGGCCATCTCTATCTTCAAAATGGAGGCTGGAACAAAATTTGTAGTGTTGCTTTGTCACCGACTAGAGTCCGCTAGTTTGCAGAGACGTCAATAAATGGTGCCTAGTTTTAGAGACTATTTTGAGGGATAGAATGTCTTTCTTTTTATAGATCAACTAGCCGAATGACCCGGGCAACGCCCGGGTTTTACCTGATTAAATGTTTTTATTCAAATACTATTCGTTACAATTAAAAATTGGCGCCGTGGATGTCACTCTTGTGAAACTTCCCGCTCCAAACTTTGTGTCTGAGAAGCTATATTTTTATAGAAAGATGATCTGGCTTTTGTTTTCTGCTCGAATGAATGTTTTTCTGCCAGAATTTTGTTCCTGCGTACAAAATAATGAATTGGTTTCACCCGTGATCTCTGCTTTTAGGAATTTTTCCCGATATAATTTTGTATCTGATAATCAAACATGATACAGCAATATCGTCATCATCATTTTCTGACTAAAAATATATAGTTTTAATAATTGATTTATATATTTTCTAAATAGCCTATCGTCTTCCCCGTATTTTTTTACCTATGTATGGAAATTTTGGTTTGAATTAGTGAACTACTGCGAATTTGTATACTGGACATACAAACATTCATTTATATATATATATATATATATATATATATATATCCTCTCGCAATAATGACTCTCTATATTCCAACCATAGAATTGTCCTAGCCAATGACAAATAAATACTTATTTAGCAAATTATGAAGATTTAATGAAAATCATTGCAAAAAATATATATACCTTGGACTGATAAGGGCCATTTGCTCGAAACCATGATATAGATCGGCCTTCTGAGCAGGTATTGTAGCTTTGTTTCCAACCTGAGTCCGCTAATTTGCAGATGGGGTCTCTTATGATGTGGGAGAGGAACCTCTTTTCTTTTATTAAGAATGAGATGTATGAACAACTGGCATTACTTGTTTTTTGCACTAAATAACTGTTAGACTGAATTTTTAAATTAAATTTTGTTAATAGACTATATACCCCAAATATTTAATATTTAAAATATATATTTCTATATAGTTCTTCATAAATATGTGGCGACTACACTTTACTTCAGCGAGCGCGAACTGGGACAAAGCTCCACTACACACACGGGGCAGTGGACGGCCTCGGCAACCGCGAGCGTCAACCTGACTACGCATGCGCGTGGGGCGTCTTCCGACACTTGATCTGGCACGCGCGGTAAACAACAAGGCCTGCTACAACGGCCGTTACTTCAACCGTTACTCCTTTTCTCTTTATATATTTCTGGCTTTAAATAAATTAATTTATAATTTTATCAGAGGCCTTTCCACCAACCAATATCTCATTAATATCATTAATCAACAAAAACGACTTATACAAATGTCTAATATATGCGCCAAATATTTGACATATTTAACGCTGTCAACGTACAACAATTTTGCATATTTTCTGAACAAAAGAAGCACTCTGTGTCTTATTTACAATATATGCCACATACCTTGCGCAAGGCACATTGTAGAGGGGGGGGATACAATGTTTTGTCCATTTTTTAAGGAAAAGTTGAATTTTTCGCAAAAATAATGAACAAGGAAAAATATTAGTACAGTAGAACCTCTCTGTAAAGGACACTTAATTGCATAGCTAAAGTGTCCTTTAGGGAGAGGTGTCCTCTTACCATAGAGTTGCAAAATAGTAAAAATGATTATTCTGCAAATGAAAACTATCCTTTGTAGAGAGGTGTCCGCTAAAGGAAGGTTCTACTGTATTTTCTTTTGAGCATATATATATTTCAAATTAAAATGCATGTTTAAAATAGGGGATAAATTATAAAACATGTTTATTTTTATTTACATGAGTTCATAGAAATGATATTCAATTAACAATTTACAGGGTGAAGAGTATTTACATCGATGCACTTAGTTCTAAAATTCAAAATAACACTTGTTTACTATGCGTCGTGATCAAAACTGCACAAACAAAAATTTCAAGTTATTGAAAAACATCTCATGAAAGATAATATTCAGACAGTTTAGATTATATTATATACTATTTGTGATATATGTAGTATATTTTAAACTGTATAATAATGAAACTTTTAGTATATTTCACATATCTTACAATTAGTTGGAGCCAATACCTCATAAGATCATACCCTCCTATTAAAATGTACACTGCTCCTATTTGCTACCACCCCCCATATTTTGTATGATATACTGTATCTTTAGTAATATAACCTGTCATCCTTATTTGTATTTAAACTCGAAATGATGACGTCAAAATAAAAACAGCAAAAGAGTGGTCAGCTGGGGATAGCTTAGTTGCCAGAGCCAAAGGACATGACACCCCCCTGAAGGTCCCCTTCCGGAGATTTTTATAGGCGACCCCTCTCGGGGTCAGCAGAACAGTTTTATCTCAGAGGGTCAGCGCAGTGTGTGCTACAGTGTGTCCATCGGCAGACCGCTTCTGTCTCTCTCTCTGCCTCTCTCTCCATGTCTCGGTGTTAGGAATCCAGGTTTGTGTCATGGCCTCTCCCTCTGTACCGTGGTCCGTGGTACCGTTGTTGTCCGCGTGTGGGAAGAACATCAACACTCGCCTCACGTACACGACTGCCAGTTTATCCATACGTCGACAGGATCATTTGCAACAATATGACAATACAGTGGACCCTCGGTTTGCGAGCATAATCCGTTCCAGAGCCATGCTCGTACTCCAAAACGCTCGTAGTGCGAAACTAATTTCTTATTTTTAATAATTGAAACTCGGGCAATTATTCTTGCTACGAACAATTGCACAGTTTCCCACATTTTACATATTTCCCGAATCTGATCTGAAGGGAGGGATCCCAGTGAATTTTCATCCATCACGATTACGGGCAACCATCACGAGTTGCTCGTAATGCGAAATTTCACTCGTAATCCGAGGTAAAATTTTTCAAAAAATTTTGCTCGTACTGCGAAAAGCTCGTACTCCAAGGTGCTCGTAAACCGAGGGTCCACTGTATATATATACTTTTTTTAGATCTACATAAATTGTGTGTGCCTTTTTTTCTCCCTTCTAGGCATGAATATATTTGGGTTAAGTAAATGAAAATTGAAAAGGCAACATAATATATTTTATATATGGATATTTTCCGGGAGGATATTGATCTGTAAAAATGAAGATCACCTCTCTCGTCAAAATATACATCAAATCTAGACGCCATCTATTGATCGTCACCCAAGCAAGTGGCCTCAAGCCGGTGACAAAGCCACAACACCAGCTTTTGCAAATTGAGAAGCACCCACCTGGAGACCATGTTTTATGCTCATGGCCCTCTTCAACCCAGGGCGGACTTTATTCCATGGGATCCACAAGGTATCCAAAGGAATTTTCACAATCTTCAATTAGATCCCTTATGGATCTCGTGAAATTAAGTCCGCTCTGGGCTGAAGAGAGCCAATAGCTCGAATTCACGGTCTCCAAGTGGACGCTTCTCAGTTTGCCAAAGCTGGTGTTGTGGCTTTGTCACCGACCCGAGGGTGCTAGCTTGCGGTGATGATCAATAGATGGCGTTTAGCTTTGACGTCTATTTTGAAGGGAGAGGTGACCTTTATTTTTTATACACATTGTATTTTTACAGTGTGATAGTATAGTATCTTTTAGTATATTTACCTTGTCTTTAAGTACCCTCGGTTTTGAACAACAGGCACTTCCAGGTTTTGGTCCACGATGTCAATGGATAGTTTTGGTTGAGTACAAGCCTCAGAGATGGATTGGCCCTTGGTTCTTGAGTATTGTCAACTTCCTCCTCTGTTTGGACTGGGTCATTTTTCTGTTCCACTAAAAATCATTCACACATTTTAGAGTAATCCTAAAAAATCCAAATACAATAAAAGTATAAATATCCTAAGTATACACAAATATTTCAAAATGCAAAGACTATAATATCCGGGTTTAGAGTTGTAATATAACATTAGTTAGAAAAGACTGATGGTCTCTAATAGAATATACATATATAAGAAGTATATAGGCTCACCATTTGGCAGCATAAATAGCTCAATTGGAAGATTGATGATCTAAAGGTCTCTAATTTGACCAAGGTTTCAGCACTTTTTTGGCATGTAGAGCTCGCAAGGAGTGAATGGTACGTACGCAAAGAAATAAATTGATACACACACCATATTTAGAGACAGCTAAAACTGACATGCCTACTACTAGCTCGAACGTGCTTTATATAAAATATGGAAATATATTAAGACGAACATGTATTCTCCAGCTGGGCTCTCTAAATTAGCCAAAGCTGGAGTAATGGCTCTGTCACCCACCCGAGTTCTCTAGTTTGAGGAGACGGTCAACAGATAGCTTAGTTTAAACGTTTATTTTGACAGATGTCCTTTCTTTTTATGAAGAAATTCGAGTGTATATAAAAACCAAAATTTTAAACTGACATATATACAGTAGAATCTCCCTGTAAAGGACACCTAATTTCAGAGCCAAAGAGTCTTTTAGGAAGAGGTGTCCTCTCATCGGAGAGTTGCTAAATAGAAAAATGATAATTGTTGTATTTCAATTTGATTTCACACACAGCGCTTAAATGGTAATCATGGGGAAAGAAAATATGAGTGAAAGTAAGGGTGTGTGACGTCAGCTCCGGTGTTGCCGAAGTTAGCAGCCCGCCGTCACGGTCCAGCAATCTCCTCCCTCGAAGTAATCTCTTATTCATGGATTACTTCGCCGCTTAAAAGTCTCGAACGATGAAGTTCGTGTAGGTTTCTCCCCAGTGGCTTGGTCAAAATGTCCGCTAGGTTTCTTCCACTTGTAACATAGTCCAGTTGAATCACACCGTCATCCACCTTTTCTCTGACGAAGTGATATCTAATAGCGATGTGCCTGGTCTTGGATCGGTCGATGTAGCTCTTGGCGTGTGTTATAGCCGCTTGGTTATCGCACCACATCGGAGTTGGCTCAACCATATTATGTGGTATATCCAAATGGTTCAGGAACTCCCTGATCTATGTCACTTCCCTGACTGACGATGATAGGGAAATGTATTCCGCCTCCATTGTGCAGAGGGCGGTGACAGTTTGCTTTGAACTTCGCCATAGGATTGGAGCGCCTGCAAACATCACTACGTAACTCGATGTACTCTTTCTGTCTTCCAGGTTGGTTCCCCAATCTGCATCCGAATAGACACACAGTTGTTCCCCAGTCCGTCTATAGGTGATGCCTAGGTGCTCTGAAGATTTTAAGTATCTTAAAATTCGTTTCGCAGCATCCCAGTGTTTTCTAGTGTACTTTGAACAATAGCGAGCCAATTGACTTACTGCACCAATTAGTTCACGGTAGGGAAGGTCTTGGCAGTTTTCCTCATCTTCTTCCTCAAGAAGTTCTGGTCTGGTTTCCATCGGCGTTGAGACTTCTCTTCCTTCCTGAAGATTGAACCGTTCCAGTAGACTTTTTATATAGGCTCTTTGTGTTAGAGTTACGCATCCACCCTTTGATCGAGTGAAGTTGACACCAAGCAGGTAGGATACTGGTCCGATGTACTTTGTTTCGAAGTGACCTCTCAGCAGTTCAATGCACTTTTCTCTCACTTCTTGATTCTCCGTCAGAGTAAGAATATCATCCACGTATAACGATAAGATTATCATCCACGTATAACGATAAGATTATCATTCCTTCGTTCAGCTTGAGCTTGTAGACACAAGGGTCAACTGGATTCCTCATAAATCCCTTTTTCTTCAACCACTCATCAAGGCACTTGTTCCAACATCTGCCGCTTTGCTTCAGTCCGTACAGAGACCTTTTGAGTTGGCAGTAAAGATGTTCCTCACCAGGTTTAACAAAGCCTTCTGGTTGTTCCATGTAGATCACTCGGTCAATCTTGCCGTAGAGATAAGCACTTTTCACGTCATATTGGTCTATGAACCAGTTATTTTCAACACCTATTGCTGTGACCAGTCTTGTCGTTTCAAAACTAGTAACAGGTGAGTAAGTCTCATCATAATCGATTCCCTTTTGTTGAGTGAAGCCCTTTGCCACAAGTCGGGCCTTGTATCTAACTACTTGACCCTCGGCGTTGGTCTTCTTGTGTAGTACCCACTTACAAGCAATTGGGGCAGAGTCTTTTGGTAGTTCTGTTAGTTCCCAAACTTTGTGCTTTCTCAAGGATTCCAATTCTTCTTCGATTGCTTCAAGTCAATGCTATGCTTCAGGGCCTTGGATAGCTTCTTTATACGAAGTAGGATCTCCCTTATTTACTTCAGTACTGAGGAGTTCAATTGAGTTCTGAGCATTTCTCTGGTTCCTTAGGATCATTGCATGAGATCGAGTAGGAGAAGGCTTCACAGTATCTTCATTATGGCTGTCCTCTTATGTAGGTATCACGTCTTCTTGATCTAATAAAGACACTGGATACTCTTCAATCTCCCGTTGAGTCCCATAGCTGTAGTGTTCAACTGATGGAAGCACCTCCCGGTTGCTGTCGTTCCTCGATGCATCACTCTCTTTAAAGACACAGTCCCGAGATTCCACCACTTTCTTCATCTCAGGAATCCACACTCTGTAGCCACGTCCTCTGAGTGCATATCCAACAAGGTTACCTTTGACAGCTCTCCTTTCGAGTTTGGATTTACGGACTTGTCTTGGAATATGGACAAATACTTGACAGCCAATAGCTCCTATGTGTTTAAGGCTAGGCTTGTTCCCTGTCCACAGTTCATATGGCGTGCTTTCACCATTGTGATTGTTGAGAACTTTGTTTCTGACATAGGCTGCAGTGTCAGTTCCGCCCAGGAAGCCTTTAGCAGACCACTTCCAGATATAGTGCTCCTGACAAGATCTAGAAGTGTCCTATTCATTCTTTCTGCCACACCATTCTGTTGGGGTGTATACGTCATAGTGTGGTCATGAACTATTCTAACGCTCGTGCAGAAAGTGTCCCATTCCTTGGAACAAAATTCCAAGCCATTATCCGTACGTATTCGTTTTAGTTTCCGGCTGGTTTGTTTCTCAGATTCTTGAATCCACTCTTTGACTTTTCACAGGGTTCCGCCTTTGTTTTTCAGGAAAAATACACTTGCATATCTCGTAGATTCATCAATGATGGTTAAGACGTACTTGGGTCCTCCCCAGCTCAATACGTTAAGTGGACCCATCAAGTCCGCATGCACCAAGTTCAACAGCATGATTTCTTTTTCCTCCTTGTATGAGTGCTGAAGGAATGGCAGACGGTAAGACTTGCCGATCAAGCAGTCTTCGCACTTTTCTGGCTTTGCCGGGCTGCAATCAAGTCCTCTTACGCTTTGGTTCTTGGCCATCTTTGCTATCGTATATGCATTTACATGCATCAGCCTTTTGTGCCAAAGTTCCAGTGTAAGCTCTTCCTTGCATTCAGATGCAAGAGAAACACGATCATTCTGATCTATCGGAGAGGATGGAGTAGTCTGAACGTAGTAAAGTCTACCCAGCTTCTTTCCCTCTATCAAGAGTTCACCTTTCATGTCCATAATGTGGCAACCACTCTTGTTGAAGACAACTTTTCTACCGTTTTCTATCATTTGGAGTACAGACAGAACACTGTGACGCATATCTGAAACGTACAAGGTGTTCTGGGCAACCAAATTGCTGGCATCTCCCTTGTGTCCAACAATATTATCACTGACAGTACCGATACCACATGCTTCTATAGAAGAGCCATTCGCAACAGTGATGGAACTCATATTGCTTGTGCACTCTTTCAGACATGTGAAGTAATCTCTCTTGGGAGTCATATGGTGCGTCGCTCCGGAATCTATGATCCAGGTCTCGGCGGTAGCTTCAAACAAAGTGTTGCACATTGCCGACATATTTACGCCTTTGTTTTTGGTCAAACCTCTTTGGTCTTTGTTCATTCTTTCCTTTCTTCCTGTATTCCCTTGCATAATGGCCTTTACCTCCACATTTGAAACAAACAACCTTTGCTTTAAATTGTTTTTCTGTTTCAATGGGCTTCGAAGAGGCATTAACGACCATGGCACCCACATCTTTTGGTAGATTTGACGAACGCCTTTCTGCTTCTGCCAACAGCCGTCTTTTAACTGTGGCGGTCGTGAAGTCTGAATCAGGTAAGTTACATATGGTTGAGACAACGGTGTCCCAATCCTCTGGTAATACACCCAAAAGAACCATAGCCAAATCGCCATCATCAATTTTGTCGCCAATTAGGGCCAGTTCGTTTACAGTGTGGTTTATCTTCCCCATATACCCTTCCATATTGCTGTGCTGAGTCAACTTTTCGCCATATAACTGTCTTCTTAGTTGTACGGCTCGATATCTACTAACCTTTGGTGCGTATAATTTTTCCAGTTCCTCCCAGACCTCTTTCGGAGTATTCAAATGTTGAACATGCAATTGTTGTTCATCATTAATCCCTAGGCAAATTTTTGAAAACGCCTTACCCTCCCGCGACAAAAAAAAAGTTTTGTTGCAACAAGGTCACTAGGGTCAGGCTTAGCCTCTCCTGGATTGATCAAACTCCACAAGTCGTTTTCGATTAGAACGAGTTTCATCTGGAAGCTCCAGCTGGAGTAAATATCACCATTTAATTTTGTAATCGTCGTGTTTGCCATTTTTACAAAATATTTGGTAAGTAGAAAAAGGATGGACTAAGTAATCAAAGGAAATTTGGTTACTCACGTTTTAGGCCTTGCGCTTCTTCAGTCTGACGTTTTAGGTCTTGCGCTTCTTCAGTCTCACGTTTTAGGTCTTGCGCTTCTTCAGTCTCATAATCTTTGTTGTATTTCAATTTGATTACACACACAGCGCTTAACGTTAATTATTCTTTAATTAACTACAACAAGGTGAAAAGATTATATATATATTGAAATGGTAAGCATGGGGAAAGAAAATATGAGTCAGCGCGGCTACGCCGATGCAGGATACAAAAACAGAAAGTGAAAGTACGGGTGTGACGTCAGCTCCGGTGTTGCCGAAGTTAGCCGCCCGCCGTCACGGTCCAGCAGTAATTTTACCAATAAAAACTACCTTTTATAGAGAGGTGTCCTCTAGCGCGAGTGTCCTCTCATGGAGGTTCTATTGTATTTAACTTTTTAAAATAGAATATAGTAAATTTTTGTTTATATTCAGATTGGAGCGATCAAATATTTTTCAATTTAACTTTCAAAACATGTTTAACGAACATTGTTCTTTAATTTGTGTGTGTGTTACTTATTTGAAAGATAGTTTACAACTACTTGGCCCGCGATCTTGCCGCATGCGTCCTTTCTGAGCCGTTATACAGCTGAAGGGATATTTTGCCATTGGCAAACTGGACCTGGAAAAGGAAGGCCGAGAATGGAATTCATGGACAATTATAGAAAAAGACCCTACGATATTATCAAAAGACAAGATAGAGAACTACTGACAACCTATGGATTGATAACCAAATTATATTTGCACATACCCATAGGCAATATTATATTTACACTTCTAACACTCACCTTTTGGGGGTGGACGCGCTTTCTTTGGGAATTCTTTGAGCCAGTTTTTCATCATTGTCCTACACAACGTAGTAGATGGTTAGCGTTAATCTCTCAGAGAGAACGATTTAGGCTCCACGTTTCGTTTTTGGAACATTTTATATAACAACATGTTAATGAAAACAGAAAGGAATTGTGAAATAAATTCAAAGATAACATTGATATCCTTTAATTGTTTTGAAAAGAACTTACACGGCAAAACCTATTTTGGGGAACCACTCAAGCAATTGAGATGGGCGAAAAACACAAAATGCCTCTCAGCACAAATCAAACCACTTTACTTATAGCAGTAGGGGCTTAGTCAGACATAACAGGTTTCCACACTTAAGTCATATTTTACTGATTATTCGTTCTGATGACTCTCCGTTACCGTAGTGATGACCACATCCTATATGAGGTACCACTGTTCACAACACAGATTGGGAAGTAGACAAACATCAGTTGTAGGGGGCATCAACAACTATACAATACTATAATGAAGAAGAAGAAAGAAACATTTTAGGAAAAGCAAAAACAAAACAAAAGTACTGGTCAAAAAGAAACATTCAAAATCACAGCTTAATATCTTCAACACTACCGAACCGAACTCGTATCTCGAATTTCGCTCGTAACAATATGAACATTAGGCCTCAAGGGAAAAGCTTTTTAAAATATTTTTATTTACAAATTTCTCAATCTTTCGGGCAAGAAAGCCCAAGAAACGCCAATAAAATAAGATTTAAAATTAAATAAAGTGCTTTGGGCGTTTACATTAAAATCTTATTTTATTGGCGTTTTAATGGAAACTATTTTCTCCCGTAGAAGGGCTTTCTTGCCCGAAGGCTTGAGAAATTTGTAAATAAAAAATTAAAAAAATATTTTTTTTCCCTGGAAGCCTAATGTTCTTATTTTAATATTGATTCAAGGGATTATTTTATCGAACTATACCCATCTTTGAAATTAAAAATAGAGAATCTATATTTTGTTAACCAGTATATAAAACTAAAAATTATCTTCTAGACGTCCAACCACCATCCTCTCAGTGACGGGGGAGAAACAGCATGGAGTGGGGGCATGTAAAGTGAAATATGGTGAGGATTTGGTGAGCTTAAGGCCGCTACGGTAACTGTGAAGGCCTACAGAGAACTCTGAAAATGGCCGACTGTGTGAGTACAGTATCGCACTATCTGGAGATCTGTTCATGTGGAAAGTCAAATAAATGACAATGGAAAAAAGTCAGGTGGCATCAGAATACCCATCAGATGGCATTACCAGTCAAGTGAGATGACTACTGCAGCTGAAGGGGGATGCGAGACCCCACTCTACCATCTCCCAAAACCATCTCTCCTTGTTCCTGCGGAGAAACTGAACAAACTGATCTTCACCTTATCTACAACTGTCCGAACTTTACAGAAGTGAGACATCGTTTGTTCCCTGATCTAAATGATTCAACTCTCTTACATCAGCCACTTTGTATATATAAATTTTATGAACTCTGTCGAATAATACATGTAAATTTGTAACTATTTAATTCTAAGTTCTAATTTGTTTGTGTTGTTTTGTTTGTTTCCTCTGTAATAGGCGTAAATATTTCGATATCGCACCTGGTTGATTAATAAATAAATTTTGAAAAATACCATCTCTCAAGAAAGCTCTTTTTCAAGAAAGCTGGTGGGATATAGAACGAGATTAGAACCTTCCACCATCAGTGGGGTCACCAACTTCCAGTAGAATGGATAGACAACTAGAAAGATAGGTATGGGTAGGAATAAGATTTTCTAGTCACAATCCACTATGAATCTATCGTATGGCATTGTAACCAAAGAAAGAGGACATTTCCAGAGTCCAGAAACAAACAATAAAGTTTGTTAGATATATCTTGCCGAGAATGCAAATCATATACTAAGAATCCAAACTCGCCAGTTTTAAATCTTGAAGTCATTGTGTGAATCTTAAAAGTAATCGTAATACACAGATTTAGGGGCGAGATTTCTTGCGATGCCTCCCATCCTACTCATCGCCCCCTACCGTTCTCCTCCAAATCTTCAAGTACCAGAGAAGGTCTTGTTTACCTTACATGATCATACATGTTAAACATTCAGTACGTTCATAGTCATAAACCTTACAAAGACTTCATGGGTTTTGAAAACAATTACTTACTCTGAAGGGCATGAAAATAAGAGTTCCCTTTGTGTTTCCTTCTTTTTGGAGTAGAAGATCATTTTTATAATATGAGGCATTTTCCGATTAAACCAGCCTAGATTTGCCAACTCGCTGGGTTTAAGGCGTCGTAGATGTACTTGGGATCTCTTGCAGTAATCCTTCACCAACAAACGGCCGTCTCTGGGAGAACACAGTAATAGATCAGAACATAGCAGTGCATGAAAACCTACAAAATCTGCCCCAAACACATTCGCCATTTCAAATAGCATGTATTGGATGCACTGAGAAGGGGATCTTTGAGAAAGACTTCATCTAAATATAAAACATCTCGTTTTATTATTATTTATTTAGGTAACCCAGGTTCCTGGAACCACGTACAGAAGTCACCAACTACCCGGGCTGTCACCTTCTTGGTTTTATTCACAACTAGCCGAATGACCCGGGCAACGCCCGGGTTTACCCGATTAAATGTTTTTATTCAAATACTATTCGTTACAATTATAAATTGGCGCCGTGGATGTCACTCTTGTGAAACGCCCCGCTCCAAACTTTGTGTCTGAGAAGCGATATTTTTATAGAAAGATGATCTGGCTTTTGTTTTCTGCTCGAATGAATGTTTTTCTGTTAGAATTTTGTTCCTGCGTACAAAATAATGAACTGGTTTCACCCGTGGTCTCTTCTTTTTGGAATTTTTCCCGATATAATTTTGTATCTAATAATCAAACATGATACAGCAATATCGTCATCGTCATTTTCTGACTAAAAATATATAGTTTTAATAATTGATTTATATATTTTTTTAAAATAGCCTATCGTCTTCCCCGTATTTTTTTACCTATGTATGGAAATTTTGGTTTGAATTAGTGAACTACTGCGAATTTGTATACCGGACATACAAACCAACAAACAGACAAACATACAAACATTCATTTTTATATATATAGAGAAGATGTCAGTGGAAGTCCAATTACTGAGGTGGCGCCAGGCAGATTTCTTTCTTAGGAGATTTTCTAGGGATGCTGCACTTATGTTGGTGATCCCTAGGATGGTGGCCGTCAGCTCGTTGTAATCGATCAAATAAATAGATGCTGTATACGTTTTACAAGATGATAATGAACAAAAATTATGATACATAATATTAAACGAAAAATCTCTAGGAAAACAACTCCAAATACACGTCGTATAAAGCAGTATGGCAGCAACACTACAACTCCGCTGTCTCTGATGCACTAAGCAATGAGATGTGGGGGTTGGTGCAAGAGTGATGCACTAAGCAATAGATATCAATGAGATGTGGGGGTTGGTGCAAGAGTGATGCACTAAGCAATAGATATCAATGAGATGTGGGGGTTGGTGCAAGAGTGATGCACTAAGCAATAGATATCAATGAGATGTGGGGGTTGGTGCAAGAGTGATGCACTAAGCAATAGATATCAATGAGATGTGGGGGTTGGTGCAAGAGTGATGCACTAAGCAATAGATATTAATGAGATGTGGGGGTTGGTGCAAGAGTGATGCACTAAGCAATAGATACCAATGAGATGTGGGGGTTGGTGCAAGAGTGATGCACTAAGCAATAGATATCAATGAGATGTGGGGGTTGGGGCAAGAGTGATGCACTAAGCAATAGATATTAATGAGATGTGGGGGTTGGTGCAAGAGTGATGCACTAAGCAATAGATATCAATGAGATGTGGGGGTTTGGCAAGAGTGATGCACTAAGCAATGAGATGTGGGGGTTGGTGCAAGAGTGATGCACTAAGCAATGAGATGTGGGGGTTGGTGCAAGAGTGATGCACTAGGCAATGAGATGTGGGGGTTGGTGCAAGAGTGATGCACTAAGCAATAGATATCAATGAGATGTGGGGGTTTGGCAAGAGTGATGCACTAAGCAATGAGATGTGGGGGTTGGTGCAAGAGTGATGCACTAAGCAATGAGATGTGGGGGTTGGTGCAAGAGTGATGCACTAGGCAATGAGATGTGGGGGTTGGTGCAAGAGTGATGCACTAAGCAATGAGATGTGGGGGTTATTGCAAGAGTGATGCACTAAGCAATGAGATGTGGGGGTTGGTGCAAGAGTGATGCACTAAGCAATGAGATGTGGGGGTTGGTGCAAGAGTGATGCACTAAGCAATGAGATGTGGGGGTTGGTGCAAGAGTGATGCACTAAGCAATGAGATGTGGGGGTTGGTGCAAGAGTGATGCACTAAGCAATGAGATGTGGGGGTTGGTGCAAGAGTGATGCACTAAGCAATGAGATGTGGGGGTTGGTGCAAGAGTGATGCACTAAGCAATGAGATGTGGGGGTTGGTGCAAGAGTGATGCACTAAGCAATGAGATGTGGGGGTTGGTGCAAGAGTGATGCACTAAGCAATGAGATGGGGGGGTTGGTGCAAGAGTGATGCACTAAGCAATGAGATGTGGGGGTTGGTGCAAGAGTGATGCACTAAGCAATGAGATGTGGGGGTTGGTGCAAGAGTGATGCACTAAGCAATGAGATGTGGGGGTTGGTGCAAGAGTGATGCACTGAGCAATGAGATGTGGGGGTTGGTGCAAGAGTGATGCACTAAGCAATGAGATGTGGGGGTTGGTGCAAGAGTGATGCACTAAGCAATGAGATGTGGGGGTTGGTGCAAGAGTGATGCACTAAGCAATGAGATGTGGGGGTTGGTGCAAGAGTGATGCACTAAGCAATGAGATGTGGGGGTTGGTGCAAGAGTGATGCACTAAGCAATGAGATTTAGGGGTTGGTGCAAGAGTGATGCACTAAGCAATGAGATGTGGGGGTTGGTGCAAGAGTGATGCACTAAGCAATGAGATGTGGGGGTTGGTGCAAGAGTGATGCACTAAGCAATGAGATTTAGGGGTTGGTGCAAGAGTGATGCACTAAGCAATGAGATGTGGGGGTTGGTGCAAGAGTGATGCACTAAGCAATGAGAGGTGGGGGTTGGTGCAAGAGTGATGCACTAAGCAATGAGATTTAGGGGTTGGTGCAAGAGTGATGCACTAAGCAATGAGATGTGGGGGTTGGTGCAAGAGTGATGCACTAAGCAATGAGATGTGGGGGTTGGTGCAAGAGTGATGCACTAAGCAATGAGATTTAGGGGTTGGTGCAAGAGTGATGCACTAAGCAATGAGATGTGGGGGTTGGTGCAAGAGTGATGCACTAAGCAATGAGATGTGGGTTGGTGCAAGAGTGATGCACTAAGCAATGAGATGTGGGTTGGTGCAAGAGTGATGCACTAAGCAATGAGATGTGGGTTGGTGCAAGAGTGATGCACTAAGCAATGAGATGTGGGGGTTGGTGCAAGAGTGATGCACTAAGCAATGAGATGTGGGTTGGTGCAAGAGTGATGCACTAAGCAATGAGATGTGGGTTGGTGCAAGAGTGATGCACTAAGCAATGAGATGTGGGTTGGTGCAAGAGTGATGCACTAAGCAATGAGATGTGGGTTGGTGCAAGAGTGATGCACTAAGCAATGAGATGTGGGTTGGTGCAAGAGTGATGCACTAAGCAATGAGATGTGGGTTGGTGCAAGAGTGATGCACTAAGCAATGAGATGTGGGGGTTGGTGCAAGAGTGATGCACTAAGCAATGAGATGTGGGGGTTGGTGCAAGAGTGATGCACTAAGCAATGAGATGTGGGTTGGTGCAAGAGTGATGCACTAAGCAATGAGATGTGGGTTGGTGCAAGAGTGATGCACTAAGCAATGAGATGTGGGGGTTGGTGCAAGAGTGATGCACTAAGCAATGAGATGTGGGTTGGTGCAAGAGTGATGCACTAAGCAATGAGATGTGGGGGTTGGTGCAAGAGTGATGCACTAAGCAATGAGATGTGGGGGTTGGTGCAAGAGTGATGCACTAAGCAATGAGATGTGGGTTGGTGCAAGAGTGATGCACTAAGCAATGAGATGTGGGGGTTGGTGCAAGAGTGATGCACTAAGCAATGAGATGTGGGTTGGTGCAAGAGTGATGCACTAAGCAATGAGATGTGGGGGTTGGTGCAAGAGTGATGCACTAAGCAATGAGATGTGGGGGTTGGTGCAAGAGTGATGCACTAAGCAATGAGATGTGGGGGTTGGTGCAAGAGTGATGCACTAAGCAATGAGATGTGGGGGTTGGTGCAAGAGTAATGCACTAAGCAATGAGATGTGGGGGTTGGTGCAAGAGTGATGCACTAAGCAATGAGATGTGGGGGTTGGTGCAAGAGTGATGCACTAAGCAATGAGATGTGGGGGTTGGTGCAAGAGTGATGCACTAAGCAATGAGATGTGGGGTTGGTGCAAGAGTGATGCACTAAGCAATGAGATTTAGGGGTTGGTGCAAGAGTGATGCACTAAGCAATGAGATGTGGGGGTTGGTGCAAGAGTGATGCACTAAGCAATGAGATGTGGGGGTTGGTGCAAGAGTGATGCACTAAGCAATGAGATGTGGGGGTTGGTGCAAGAGTGATGCACTAAGCAATGAGATGTGGGTTGGTGCAAGAGTGATGCACTAAGCAATGAGATGTGGGGGTTGGTGCAAGAGTGATGCACTAAGCAATGAGATTTAGGGGTTGGTGCAAGAGTGATGCACTAAGCAATGAGATGTGGGGGTTGGTGCAAGAGTGATGCACTAAGCAATGAGATGTGGGGGTTGGTGCAAGAGTGATGCACTAAGCAATGAGATGTGGGGGTTGGTGCAAGAGTGATGCACTAAGCAATGAGATGTGGGGGTTGGTGCAAGAGTGATGCACTAAGCAATGAGATGTGGGGGTTGGTGCAAGAGTGATGCACTAAGCAATGAGATGTGGGGGTTGGTGCAAGAGTGATGCACTAAGCAATGAGATGTGGGGGTTGGTGCAAGAGTGATGCACTAAGCAATGAGATGTGGGGGTTGGTGCAAGAGTGATGCACTAAGCAATGAGATGTGGGGGTTGGTGCAAGAGTGATGCACTAAGCAATGAGATGTGGGGGTTGGTGCAAGAGTGATGCACTAAGCAATGAGATGTGGGGGTTGGTGCAAGAGTGATGCACTAAGCAATGAGATGTGGGGGTTGGTGCAAGAGTGATGGACTAAGCAATGAGATGTGGGGGTTGGTGCAAGAGTGATGCACTAAGCAATGAGATATGGGGGTTGGTGCAAGAGTGATGCACTAAGCAATGAGATGTGGGGGTTGGTGCAAGAGTGATGCACTAAGCAATGAGATGTGGGGGTTGGTGCAAGAGTGATGCACTAAGCAATGAGATGTGGGGGTTGGTGCAAGAGTGATGCACTAAGCAATGAGATGTGGGGGTTGGTGCAAGAGTGATGCACTAAGCAATGAGATGTGGGGGTTGGTGCAAGAGTGATGCACACCGTCAACCACGACCCAGGAAAGAATCCCACATTGAACTTAATACATCATTGGCACCCGATTCTTTCACATGTCCAACCCCCCCTGTGAGTACACGTGATCAGACAGGGGCTCTAGTACCTTGTAGAGTGCAAGGGTCAAATTGTTTTCTTCGTATGTAGACATGTGGTGTACTTTTAGATGATGGCTAACTGCCCACCATGATTATCATGGCCTGTATTACGTACTACGTGCGATAAGTAAAAAGATGTTTTTTTTTTTATTTGCCAACTGAGCTTGCTGGCGTCATCAGCCAAAATAATAACCAGGTGATCGTTTTAAGAATGATTTTATGTTTTACACTTACATTGATGGCAACTTTACAGATGCCTTTGTTTGCAAATTACCTCCAGAACCCAATATATAACATATACACTCATGGACAAAACTTAAGGAAATTTCATATTTTGAGCATAACTCCTTATTTGCTTATACATATACATGCTCATACATTATGTATAATGGCGGATTTCCCATACATATAAATTCTAACGTTCTTCTAAAAAAATAATGAAAATATACATGTCGTAATTTAATATATATCCTTCTATGAATTAATAAAGAAAAAAGGATCGGGGCGACTTTGAGGAGAATATGTATCGGAAACTGGACTCGCTGTTTAGCTGCTTATCGAACTTGAGACATTTTTATTCTCTCTGTAGTTATCCCTTTATTTTTATTTTTATTAATTGAGTCCTTTCTTTCATTTCCCTTTCACTCTACGCGTATTTTCACATATACACATGCTAAAAGGAACAACTATCTTAAGTTTTGTCAATGAGTGTATAAAGGTATAGTCAGAGAGCGATGTAAAAGGTGAAGTCCAACTCACGCCATCCGCCTGGCGATGACGAAGATGTCGTTGAAGAGAAAGAGATTGACGAGGTTCCTCCCCCACCGCAGTAACATGAAGACAGGACTGAAGGGGGTGACTTGATACAATGAGCCGTGTCTGACCAGCCAGCGAGTGGCGGACACAACGGGGAATGGCTGGACAGTGCGACTAGGTTATTTATATATATAAAACACGCCTAGTACATCACAATCTCTACACACATATATAGCCTTTTATTAACAAATATAGTATTGCAAATACAGTAAAACCTCCATGAGAGGACACTCACGCTAGAGGACACCTCTCTATAAAGAACAGTTTTAATTTGAAAAATTACTATTTTCACCTTTTTGCAACTCTCCGGTAAGAGGACACCTTTCTCTAAAGGACACTTTGGCTCTGAAATTAGGTGTCCGTTACAGGGATGTTCTACTGTATAGTCATTTACCTCGAAATCTCAAAATCAAAGAAATAAAAAGGAGAAACAAAAGATATTTATAAATCAATCCCTTGTGTCAATTTTGAATTGAATGCATCAGACTTCCAGGGATAATTTTCTTTTTATAAGAAGCCTATCCCCCTGGAAGACTGATGTTTACAACTTAAGATATTTACATGTAAATCACAATATACATGCTATCTTTAATGATGTATCTTTTTTTTATTTTAATCTAGCGCCATGGTCCTAGGGGTCGTGGGTAACGAGGGTCATGTGATGCCACATAATGCTTTGCTCAAGGTCTTTGAGTTAACTCTGGGGTTCAGGGGAGGGTTTTAAAGTCGTTTATACAGATAGATACAGATCTGAAGATAGCATGCAAAAATGGCAGATCTTAAATCTTCCAACAGGATTTCGCACCGGCTCACAGTCATTTGAACTCAAAAATGGATGGCCTCACCCTATTTGCATGACCATTCGGCTTCCTAATTGTCCATACCTTAGTTACCTGGACGTGTGGGGCGTGTTGGAACATAAAACCAGTTTTTTGCTTGAAGAATCGTAAAAGTGCATGTAGTTTTTCTTGAAATGTTTTTTCAACGCACATCAAAAGTAAAGATTTTTGCCGACAGCTCAGGAAAAAAATAAGGAAAGACCTAACTGACCCAGTTCTCACGTAAGCTATTCTAGTTGAAAAGAAGATCTCCTAAAATTTAAAAAATTATCAAATTCCATTAACTCTATCTCAACTTATATTGATAAACTATCTATATGGCCGAAAAGCTAGGTTAAGCCTTTTATTAACTAAACATACCTAAATATGTTTTTAACTTTACTATTTATATAATCATATGTTTGTACTGTTCATGTTGATAAAAGAAATTTGATCTCTGAAAGTGAATCATAATTTCGTTTTTTAATCGTTTATGTAAAAATACAACCTGTCAAGAATTTGTTCGAAATTCCCGATACTTTCCCCCAAGAAGTCTTGTTAGATCTTCCAGCCAACAACCATGCTGGAATTGATGGGAGTTGATCAGCTAAATATTTTTGTGTTCCCAACACCTTACACGTATTGACCCCTCTCCTATATGTTTACTTTATTCTTTTTATATATTGTTTATTTTTATTGTGTGTTTACATTGTTTATGACATAAAACTCCTTTGTTCTAATTGATCTCTCTATAATACAAATAATAATTAATTATTTTTGACCATTCTATCCATTGAACAATAAGACTGTGAGATGCGGCCCTGGGTACTGTAAGTACAACTAGACCCCAATATCCCCTCCAATACACAGTGGATTTAAAGACGGTACAAAGAGTAATTCCACTCACCTTCACTTTCCGGAATACCAGACGGCTGCTGATGATCAGTAGTCTTTCCAGTCTGTTGACCTTCTTCACGCTCTCATTGCAGGATTCCAAGAACTGCACCACACGCAGAGGTATGCAACAGGATCCTACCATTGGTCTTCTTTGGACCGGGTTTACCAACCCTAACCTAACCTATAGTATATATACTAAAAACAAAGAAGGCATATCCTGACAACGAGCACATGTGCTTTTAAGATGGCAGAGCGCCATCTAGTGGAACAGAAATCAACTAAACATTGATTTAGTCTTTTCCCTGATATTTGGTCAACCCATTTTCTTGATAAATAAAGAAAAGCCATCCACGAACGTGTTTCGGGCTGTTGGCCCTCGTCATCGTGGAGTAGGCTGTACCACTGCGACCAAAAAAAAGTATATATATTGTAGGTATTTATGATACATTCAAAATATTCATCTCGCAAAAATAAAAATATAAAAACTCTCATTTATTCATTATGTCTCTCCCTTACTCTTTATTATTTTCTATTTATTATTTTTCTCTACCTGCCCGCACTGCTCAGAAGAACCACAGACAGTTGATCATCTCCTCTTCAGCTGTCCAGCTTTCCTGAGACATAGGATACAAACAATTATCCTACATCTATGGCCAGACTTCCAGGCTCAACCTCAGCATGGAACTTCCTGATCAACTGGTTCAACTTAGCAATCAAAACAGGACGCGAGTAAAAACGTTTTGCAATAGTCCATACTGGTGAGCTGGACTTCCCGAGTAGTTGGTGTTCTGCGCTCCAGGAACCTGGGTTATATCTCTCTATAATACATATGAGAAATTAAAGATTATATCAAAAATAGTTTAAAATTTCTTATACAGTAGAACCTCCCTGTAAAGGACATCTAGTTGCAAAGCCAAAGTGTCCTTTAGGGAGAGGTGTCCTCTTACGGGAGAGTTGCTAAATAGTTAAAATGGTAATTTTGGCGAGATGGAAACTGTTCTTTATAGGGAGGTGTCCTCTAGCGTGAGTGTCCACTCATGGAGGTTCTACTGTATTAGAGAATATAAAGAAGAATGGTTTGCTGAGTTACCTTAGCGAATTCTTGAGACGCCCTCTCACAGGACTCGTACTGCGGCGAGTCGAGGTCCAGATCGAGCAGGATGCCCTTCAACAGGAGCGGGTAGCGAGTAAGCCTCTGGAACGGCATGCTGAGATAGGCACTCAGGGGCAGGGCGTTGCAGTCGGGGTGGCTCTCCAACTCTCTCAGCAGCTGGGCTAAGTGAGGTCGCTCAGAACATAGGGTCCTCAGCAATCTCATCTGGTAGGCCTGGTTCGTACAGTAGCTGAGGAGATGCTGCATCTGGGGGAGATGGACCAGTAGGATGTCGGAAACGTCGGTGAGTAGAGGGGCCGAGTCGTTCCATCGCTTCTCTAGGTCTGCTGCTAGTCTAAGTCAACACCAATTGGGTGAGAAATTGGTGTAAAACACGATGTATAGTGTAATGTATATAAAGGTCGCCTCTCGTGTCAAAATAGACCCTAAAACTAAGCGCCATCTATTGACCGTCTCAAACTAGCGGACTCAAGTCGTTGACGAGACCTTTATTTTTATAGATCAATTTTATCCCGGAAAAATTACCAGCTCTATATATTGATACAGTAGAACTAACTCCCTGTAAAGGACAACATCTTATTGCAGAGCCAAAGTGTCCTTTAGGAAGAGGTGTCCGCTTACTGGAGAGTTGCTAAATTGTAAAAATGGTTAATTAAACGAAAAAACATGGTGAAGGAAGACGAGTTTCTTTTATTGATGCATAGGTGCAAGCTTTCGGGTAAAAACCCTTCAACAGGCGAAAAATGAAGCGCGACTTATAAGGATTATGGTACAAATGGTAGGAATAATCCTTATAAATCGCGCTTCATTTTTCGCCTGTTGAAGAGTTTTTACCCGAAAGCTTGCACCTATGCATCAATAAAAGAAACTCGTATTCCTTCACCATGTTTTTTCGTTTAATTTCAAATCAGGAAGAATTATTTATCTATATGTAAAAATGGTGTTAATAACTTTGCAAAGAGTGAAGAGGTGACAGGGGTGATCTCCAACAATGCCGGCTACTCTGTCTACTGATTCTGGCAGGAACCACACTTCGCAGAAGTCTATGAATTTAATCATTTGATACTTGACCAACATGTTATCTACAAAATAAATTTTGTTGTGATATTTCTTGTTTTTCTTGGTGTTGCAATTTGGGTGGCCAGCAGTTGCTACCTCTCACCCTCACTTTTATTTGAGCCATTTAAAAGCGGCTTTTATAAATTTGACGCTATTTCAGTATTTTAATTTGCTAACTCGCGATGACAATGCGATTATTTGGAGCATTTGTTAATTGTATTATATTTTAAATAATAGAAATAAGACTCATCTGATTAAAATTTGAATAATTATTTGATATGGATCAGAACTTATTTAAAACAATAAAACTTGAAATTTTAAAGACTTGTGAAAGAGATATAATATATATGTTTAAAAATATAATTTTTAAAAATATAAAAAAGGTCAGGTATTGATGTAAAAAAAATAAAAATAGGCATACCCTGACTGCTCAAATTAGTTCTTTATTAATAAACAGCATGTTTGTGATATTAGATTTTAGTACGGATCCAATTAGGAATTAACGAACGAAATATTTTGGCATGATTGCTTTTATATTATTTCTTTTTATTTATGACATTTTATATCTGTTCTCAAGCTAGGAAATTGGATTTTATTACTTGTTCCTCCCTTGAAGTCCATAGCAATCATGCCAAGAAATATTTCATTCGTTGATTCCCAATTGAATTCGAAATAAAATCGTGCATTACAAACATGCTGTTTATTTAAATAAACCAAAGCATATATTTAGAACAAATAGGGTCACATTTTATAACAACAACATCCGCCCAAAATGTGGACAGGTTACACTTGCATCGCCCGCTCAAGTCCATCTGGGGACTTTTCCGGGCTCATCTGAAGAAGGTTCAGTGAAAATGGTGGGTCTGGTAAGGAGAGTAAGTCAAGAGTTGAGTCCCGGATATGTACAGAGATACTGTAGTGAGCAGATAGTTAAAGAAAGGTTATGAAAGTATAAAGTGAATTGGTACATTCGAGTTATAATGCAGTTACAAGTTCATGGGCAGCCAGGGGAATGATGGGAGGGTTTAATTATTTTATTTATTTAATTATTCATTTTTATGTATTTATTTATCATTGTTTTTTTCATTTTTTTAATAATATCTTTATGTTTAAAATTATGACCATATTGCCTCTAGAGTTTTTTTAAATTTTATTTCAGGTTTATTTATTTATTTATTTATATTTTATTTTTCCTTTTTATTTTATTTTATTTTTATTTTCCCAAGGGCTGAAAATGAAGGGGATAGCAAAGGAGACTATATACAGTTAGGGAAGACATCATTATGTTAAAAGGAAGAAAGTGATATGATGGAGGAACATATGCGGTTGCAGTGGGCAAAGCAAAAATGATCTAAGTTAGGTCACATTTTATAGATTACTAGAGTATGTACCCGGCTTCGCCTGGGTTTTACTCGAGTAGAAAGTTTGCCTAACGAATAATTGATAAAAATAGTTTTCGAGAAAACATCCTCTATTTGCTGAATCGATTTTTATGATATATATGTGTGTCTATATATGCGCCATCAGCAAATTTTGTTTGCTAGATCAGGAGATGTCTTTTTCGTTTCTCGTAACTTTTTATTATTATTCATTTATACCCGAGGGGCGAATGAAAGGCGCCAATCACAGTCGCCCATCAGGCGCTCCAGCCGCTCTCCTAGGCCTATGGACCAGGAAAACTAAGTCGCGCGACCCTCAAAGGAGGTGATGAGGTCACCAGAGACGAAAGCCGAATTAGATTCCAATTACCTTCTTGTAATAATCAATGGCTGCAAGGTGAGAGCCTTAGTCGACACAGGAGCATCATACTCGGTAATATCTGACGCATTCCGTCGAAAATTAAGAATCGTGATGTTTGAAGGGCCAGATATAACGTTAAAAGTCGCCAATGACCGTTTTATTTCTTCCATTGGAATGTGTACTATCAAACTAGAGGTTAATAATTCCTTGCAGCCATTCGAATTTCTGGTTATTCCTAGCTGTATCCATGAAGTTATTTTAGGATGGAACTTCTTAGAAGCATCTGAAGCTATTATTGACTGTGGCCAATCTCAAATAACTTTCAGAGACAGCTAATGATGAGTCGGCATATTTTAAAGGACACCTTTTGTCAACGATGACTAGATGATTCCACCAAACACAAGCAAATTGATTACGGCTTTCACACCTACAATCACAGGAATCAAAACTTTAATTGCCGAGGGCTCTTAAGAAATTATTCCTGGACAAATAAATGTTAATTCCAGCTTCTCTCGTTACAATACTGCATGGAAAAGCAGAACCTTTGGTCACAAATTGTAGCAGGCAACCCAACATGATTCCCTCTGGAATGCGTGTTGCCTATCTTTCTGAAATTGATGAACATAGAATTTG
>CP092869.1:51974700-52038939 GCA_030710605.1 Cordylochernes scorpioides | reverse complement strand
GACCAAGTATCAAATGATTAAATTTATAGACTTCTGGGAAGTGTGGTTCCTGCCAGAATCAGTAGCCAGAGTAGCCGGCATTGTTGGAGATCACCCCTGTCACCTCTTCACTCTTTGCAAAGTTATTAACACCATTTTTACATATAGATAAATAATTCTTCCTGATTTGAAATTAAACGAAAAAACATGGTGAAGGAAGACGAGTTTCTTTTATTGATGCATAGGTGCAAGCTTTCGGGTAAAAACTCTTCAACAGGCGAAAAATGAAGCGCGATTTATAAGGATTATTCCTACCATTTGTACCATAATCCTTATAAGTCGCGCTTCATTTTTCGCCCGTTTAAGGGTTTTTACCCGAAAGCTTGCACCTATGCATCAATAAAAGAAACTCGTCTTCCTTCACCATGTTTTTTCGTTTAATTAACCATTTTTACAATTTAGCAACTCTCCAGTAAGAGGACACCTCTCCCTAAAGGACACTTTGGCTCTGCAATTAGATGTTGTCCATTACAGGGAGTTAGTTCTACTGTATCAATATATAGAGCTGGAAATTTTTCCGTGATAAAATTGATCTATAAAAATAAAGGTCTCGTCAACGAACTGAGTCCGCTAGTTTGAGGAGACAATCAATAGATAACGCTTAGTTTTAGGGTCTATTTTGACACGAGAGGCGACCTTTATATACATTGCACTATACATCGTGTTTACACCAATTTCTCACCCAATTGGTGTTGACTTAGACTAGCAGCAGACCTAGAGAAGCGATGGAACGACTCGGCCCCTCTACTCACCGACGTTTCCGACATCCTACTGGTCCATCTCCCCCAGATGCAGCATCTCCTCAGCTACTGTACGAACCAGGCCTACCAGATGCGATTGCTGAGGACCCTATGTTCTGAGCGACCTCACTTAGCTCAGCTGCTGAGAGAGTTGGAGAGCCACCCCGACTGCAACGCCCTGCCCCTGAGTGCCTATCTCAGCATGCCGTTCCAGAGGCTTACTCGCTACCCGCTCCTGTTGAAGGGCATCCTGCTCGATCTGGACCTCGACTCGCCGCAGTACGAGTCCTGTGAGAGGGCGTATCAAGAATTCGCTAAGGTAACTCAGCAAACCATTCTTCTTTATATTCTCTAATACAGTAGAACCTCCATGAGAGGACATTCACGCTAGAGGACACCTCCCTATAAAGAACAGTTTCCATCTCGCCAAAATTACCATTTTAACTATTTAGCAACTCTCCCATAAGAGGACACCTCTCCCTAAAGGACACTTTGGCTTTGCATCTAGGTGTCCTTTACAGGGAGGTTCTACTGTATAAGAAATGTTAACTATTTTTGATATAATCTTTGATTTCTCATATGTATTATAGAGAGATATAACCCAGGTTCCTGGAGCGCAGAACACCAACTACCCGGGAAGTCCAGCTCACTAGTATGGACTATTGCAAAACGTTTTTACTCGCGTCCTGTTTTGATTGCTAAGTTGAACCAGTTGACCAGGAAGTTCCATGCTGAGGTTGAGCCTGGAAGTCTGGCCATAGATGTGGGGTTGAGGTGGGTCAGTCTAAGTAGGATAATTATTTGTATCCTATGTCTCAGGAAAGCTGGACAGCTGAAGAGGAGATGATCAACTGTCTGTGGTTCTTCTAAGCAGTGCGGGCAGGTAGAGAAAAATACTAAAGAGTAAGGGGGAGAGACATAATGAATAGAAGAGAGTTTATATTTTTATTTTGTGAGATGAATATTTTGAATGTATTATAAATACCTACAATATACTTTTTTTTGGTCGCAGTGGTACAGCCTACTCCACGATGACGAGGGCCAACAGCCCGAAACATGTTCGTGGATGGCTTTTCTTTATCAAGAAAATGGGTTGACCAAATATCAGGGAAAAGGCTAAATCAATGTTTAGTTGATTTCTGTTCCATTAGATGGCGCTCTGCCATCTTAAAAGCACATGTGCTCGTTGTCAGGATATGCATTCTTTGTTTTTAGTATATCGTCCCTACAACTGCAAACTATCGAATGTGAAAAATTCAATTTTGAAGGAGAGAGAAATGAAGAGACCATGACATGGTCTCTTCATTTCTCCCTCCTTCAATGCCTTCCTCTACTGAGGGTAGGCCACATGGTCTCTTCATTTCTCTCTCCTTCAAAATTGAATTTTTCACATTCGATAGTTTGCAGTTGTAGGGACGATATATTCAAGTATACTTGTATTGTATTGTAAGTATACTTGTACTATAGGTTAGGTTAGGGTTGGTAAACCCGGTCCATAGAAGACCAATGGTAGGATCCTGTTGCATACCTCGGCGTGTGGTTCAGTTCTTGGAATCCTGCAATGAGAGCGTGAAGAAGGTCAACAGACTGGAAAGACTACTGATCATCAGCAGCCGTCTGGTATTCCGGAAAGTGAAGGTGAGTGGAATTACTCTTTGTACCGTCTTTAAATCCACTGTGTATTGGAGGGGATATTGGGGTCTAGTTGTACTTACAGTACCCAGGGCCGCATCTCACAGTCTTATTGTTCAATGGATAGAATGGTCAAAAATAATTAATTATTATTTATATTATAGAGAGATCAATTAGAACAAAGGAGTATTATGTCATAAACAATGCAAACACACAATAAAAATAAACAATATATAAAAAGAATAAAGTAAAGATATAGGAGAGGGGTCAATACGTGTAAGGTGTTGGGATAACAAAAATATTTAGCTGATCAACTCCCATCAATTCCAGCATGGTTGTTGGCTGGAAGATCTAACAAGACTTCTGGGGGGAAAGTATCGGGAATTTCGAACAAATTCTTGACAGGTTGTATTTTTACATAAACGATTAAAAAACGAAATTATGATTCACTTTCAGAGATCAAATTTCTTTTATCAACATGAACAGTACAAACATATGATTACATAAATAGTAAAGTTAGAAACATATTTAGGTATGTTTAGTTATTAAAAGGCTTAACCTAGCTTTTCGGCCATATAGATAGTTTATCAATATAAGTTGAGATAGAGTTAATGGAATTTGATAATTTTTTAAATTTTAGGAGATCTTCTTTTCAACTAGAATAGCCTACGTGAACTGGGGCAGTTATGTCTTTCCTTATTTTTTTCCTGAGCTGTCGGCAAAAATCTTTACTTTTGATGTGCGTTGAAAAAACATTTCAAGAAAAAACTACTTGCACATTTACGATTCTTCAAGCAAAAAACTGGTTTCATGTTCAAACACGCCCCACACGTCCAGGTAACTAAGGTATGGACAATTAGGAAGCCGAATGGTCATGCAAATAGGGCGAGGCCATCCATTTTTGAGTTCAAATTACTGTGAGCCGGTGCGAAATCCTATTGGAAGGTTTAAGATCTGCCATTTTTGCACGCTATCTTCAGATCCGTATTTATCAGTATAAACGACTTTAAAACCCTCCCCTGAACCCCAGAGTTAACTCAAAGACCTTGAGCAAAGCATTATGTGGAATCACATGACCCTCGTTACCCACGGCCCCTAGGACCATGGCGCAAGATTAAAATATATATATATACATTATTAAAGATAGTATGTATACAGAAATCCCTCGTTAAGACGAACTCAACGGGAGAACGAAAAACCCTTTTTGTCTTAAAAGAATATACAGTATATGGGGTAAAATTTATAAATATATAGGGATAATAATAATATTTATTTTTAAACGTATTTTTTATTTATAATACGTATATTCTTTTAAGATGAAAAGGGTATTTCGTTCTCCCGTTGAGTTCGTCTTAACGAGGGATTTCTGTATTGTGATTTACATGTAAATATCTTAAGTTATAAACATCAGGCTTCAAGGGGGATAGGCTTCTTGTAAAAAGAAACTTATCCCTGGAAGTCTGATGTATTTCTCCTTTTTATTTCTTTGATTTTGAGATTTCGAGGTAAATGACTATACAGTAGAACATCCCTGTAACGGACACCTAATTTCAGAGCCAAAGTGTCCTTTAGAGAGAGGTGTCCTCTTACCGGAGAGTTGCAAAAAGGTGAAAATAGTAATTTTGCAAATTAAAACTGTTCTTTATAGAGAGGTGTCCTCTAGCGTGAGTGTCCTCTCATGGAGGTTTTACTGTATTTGCAATACTATATTTGTTAATAAAAGGCTATATATGTGTGTAGAGATTGTGATGTACTAGGCGTGTTTTATATATATAAATAACCTAGTCGCACTGTCCAGCCATTCCCCGTTGTGTCCGCCACTCGCTGGCTGGTCAGACACGGCTCACTGTACCAAGTCACCCCCTTCAGTCCTGTCTTCATGTTACTGCGGTGGGGGAGGAACCTCGTCAATCTCTTTCTCTTCAACGACATCTTCGTCATCGCCAGGCGGATGGCGTGAGTTGGACTTCACCTTTTACATAGATAGCTCTCTGACTATACCTATATACACTCATGGACAAAACTTAAGATAGTTGTTCCTTTTAGCATGTGTATATGTGAAAATACGCGTAGAGTGGAAGGGAAATGAAAGAAAGGACTCAATTAATTAAAAAATAAAAAGAAAGGGATAAATACAGAGAGAATAAAAATGTCTCAAGTTCGATAAACAGCTAAACAGCGAGTCCAGTTTCCGATACATTTTCTCCTCAAAGTCGCCCCGATCCTCTTTATTAATTCATAGAAGGATATATATTAAATTACGACATGTATATTTTCATTAATTTTTTAGAAGAACGTTAGAATTTATATGTATGGGAAATCCGCCATTATACATAATGTATGAGCATATATGTATAAGCAAATAAGGAGTTATGCTCAAAATATGAAATTTCCTTAAGTTTTGTCCATGAGTTTATATATTATATACTAGACGAATGGCCCGGGCAACGCCCGGGTTTACCCGAGTGCGAATATATTTTAAACACGTTGTCTTGGGTGGTCGCTATAGACCGGGTGGTCTGTATAGACAGGTGTATGTATCACACGGCCGATAACAGGGTTGCCTAGGGTGGCCGCTATAGACAGGGTGGTCTGTATATACAGGTGTATGTATCACACTGCTGATAACAGGGTTGCCTGAGGTGACCGCTATAGACAGGGTGGTCTGTATAGACAGGTGATTGTAACACACTGATGATAACAGGGTTGCCTAAAGTGACCGCTATAGACAGGGTGGTCTGTATAGACAGGTGGATGTATCACACAGCTGATAACAGGGTTGTCTAGAGTGGCCGCTATAGACAGGTGTATGTATCACACAGCCGATAACAGGGTTGTCTAGGGTGGCCGCTATAGACAGGGTGGTCTGTATAGACAGGTGTATGTATCACACTGCTGATAACAGGGTTGTCTAGAGTGGTCGCTATAGACAGGGTGGTCTGTATAGACAGGTGTATGTATCACACTGCTGATAACAGGGTTGCCTAAAGTGACCGCTATAGACAGGGTGGTCTGTATAGACAGGTGTATGTAACACACTGATGATAACAGGGTGGTCTGTATAGACAGGTGGATGTATCACACAGCTGATAACAGGGTTGTCTAGAGTGGTCGCTATAGACAGGGTGGTCTGTATAGACAGGTGGATGTAACACACTGCTGATAACAGGGTTGTCTAGAGTGGCCGCTATAGACAGGTGTATGTATCACACAGCCGATAACAGGGTTGTCTAGGGTGGCCGCTATAGACAGGGTGGTCTGTATAGACAGGTGTATGTATCACACTGCTGATAACAGGGTTGCCTGAAGTGCCCGCTATAGACAGGGTGGTCTGTATAGACAGGTGATTGTAACACACTGATGATAGCAGGGTTGCCTAGAGTGACCGCTATAGACAGGGTGGTCTGTATAGACAGGTGGATGTATCACACAGCTGATAACAGGGTTGTCTAGAGTGGCCGCTATAGACAGGGTGGTCTGTAAAGACAGGTGGATGTATCGCACAGCTGATAACAGGGTTGTCTAGAATGGCCGCTATATACAGGGTGGTCTGTATAGGCAGGTGTATGTATCGCACAGCTGATAACAGGGTTATCTAGAATGGCCGCTATAGACAGGGTGGTCTGTATAGACAGGTGGATGTATCACACAGCTGATAACAGGGTTGTCTAGAGTGGCCGCTATAGACAGGTGTATGTATCACACAGCCGATAACAGGGTTGTCTAGGGTGGCCGCTATAGACAGGGTGGTCTGTATAGACAGGTGTATGTATCACACTGCTGATAACAGGGTTGTCTAGAGTGGTCGCTATAGACAGGGTGGTCTGTATAGACAGGTGTATGTATCACACTGCTGATAACAGGGTTGCCTAAAGTGACCGCTATAGACAGGGTGGTCTGTATAGACAGGTGTATGTAACACACTGATGATAACAGGGTGGTCTGTATAGACAGGTGGATGTATCACACAGCTGATAACAGGGTTGTCTAGAGTGGTCGCTATAGACAGGGTGGTCTGTATAGACAGGTGGATGTAACACACTGCTGATAACAGGGTTGTCTAGAGTGGCCGCTATAGACAGGTGTATGTATCACACTGCTGATAACAGGGTTGCCTAAAGTGACCGCTATAGACAGGGTGGTCTGTATAGACAGGTGTATGTAACACACTGATGATAACAGGGTGGTCTGTATAGACAGGTGTATGTATCACACTGCTGATAACAGGGTTGCCTGAAGTGCCCGCTATAGACAGGGTGGTCTGTATAGACAGGTGATTGTAACACACTGATGATAGCAGGGTTGCCTAGAGTGACCGCTATAGACAGGGTGGTCTGTATAGACAGGTGGATGTATCACACAGCTGATAACAGGGTTGTCTAGAGTGGCCGCTATAGACAGGGTGGTCTGTAAAGACAGGTGGATGTATCGCACAGCTGATAACAGGGTTGTCTAGAATGGCCGCTATATACAGGGTGGTCTGTATAGGCAGGTGTATGTATCGCACAGCTGATAACAGGGTTGCCTGAAGTGCCCGCTATAGACAGGGTGGTCTGTATAGACAGGTGATTGTAACACACTGATGATAGCAGGGTTGCCTAGAGTGACCGCTATAGACAGGGTGGTCTGTATAGACAGGTGGATGTATCACACAGCTGATAACAGGGTTGTCTAGAGTGGCCGCTATAGACAGGGTGGTCTGTAAAGACAGGTGGATGTATCGCACAGCTGATAACAGGGTTGTCTAGAATGGCCGCTATATACAGGGTGGTCTGTATAGGCAGGTGTATGTATCGCACAGCTGATAACAGGGTTATCTAGAATGGCCGCTATAGACAGGGTGGTCTGTATAGACAGGTGGATGTATCACACAGCTGATAACAGGGTTGTCTAGAGTGGCCGCTATAGACAGGTGTATGTATCACACAGCCGATAACAGGGTTGTCTAGGGTGGCCGCTATAGACAGGGTGGTCTGTATAGACAGGTGTATGTATCACACTGCTGATAACAGGGTTGTCTAGAGTGGTCGCTATAGACAGGGTGGTCTGTATAGACAGGTGTATGTATCACACTGCTGATAACAGGGTTGCCTAAAGTGACCGCTATAGACAGGGTGGTCTGTATAGACAGGTGTATGTATCACACTGCTGATAACAGGGTTGCCTAAAGTGACCGCTATAGACAGGGTGGTCTGTATAGACAGGTGTATGTAACACACTGATGATAACAGGGTGGTCTGTATAGACAGGTGGATGTATCACACAGCTGATAACAGGGTTGTCTAGAGTGGTCGCTATAGACAGGGTGGTCTGTATAGACAGGTGGATGTAACACACTGCTGATAACAGGGTTGTCTAGAGTGGCCGCTATAGACAGGTGTATGTATCACACAGCCGATAACAGGGTTGTCTAGGGTGGCCGCTATAGACAGGGTGGTCTGTATAGACAGGTGTATGTATCACACTGCTGATAACAGGGTTGCCTGAAGTGCCCGCTATAGACAGGGTGGTCTGTATAGACAGGTGATTGTAACACACTGATGATAGCAGGGTTGCCTAGAGTGACCGCTATAGACAGGGTGGTCTGTATAGACAGGTGGATGTATCACACAGCTGATAACAGGGTTGTCTAGAGTGGCCGCTATAGACAGGGTGGTCTGTAAAGACAGGTGGGTGTATCGCACAGCTGATAACAGGGTTGTCTAGAATGGCCGCTATATACAGGGTGGTCTGTATAGGCAGGTGTATGTATCGCACAGCTGATAACAGGGTTATCTAGAATGGCCGCTATATACAGGGTGGTCTGTATAGACAGGTGGATGTATCACACAGCTGATAACAGGGGTGTCTAGAGTGGCCGCTATAGACAGGGTGACCTGTATAGACAGGTGGATGTAACACACTGCTGATAACAGGGTTGTCTAGAATGGCCGCTATAGACAGGTGGATGTAACACACTGCTGATAACAGGGTTGTCTAGAGGGGGGCAGGGAGGACACGTGTTCCCTGGCAGCCAATGGGCGCGCAATCTATCCGTGAGCTTCAGACTTACAGACAGACAGACAGAATAAGGCAATTATATAAGTAGATTGGGTTCTGGAGGTAATTTGCAAACAAAGGCATCTGTAAAGTTGCCATCAATGTAAGTGTAAAACATAAAATCATTCTTAAAACGATCACCTGGTTATTATTTTGGCTGATGACGTCAGCAAGCTCAGTTGGCAAATAAAAAAAAACCCTCTTTTTTACTTATCGTACGTAATACAGGCCATGATAATCATGGTGGGCAGCTAACCATCATCTAAAAGTACACCACATGTCTACATATGAAGAAAACAATTTGACCCTTACACTCTACAAGGTACTAGAGCCCTGTCTGATCACGTGTACTCACAGGTGGGGTTGGACATGTGAAAGATTCGGGTGCCAATGATGTATTAAGTTCAATGTGGGATTCGATCCTGGGTCGTGGTTGACGGTGTGCATCACTCTTGCACCAACCCCCACATCTCATTGCTTAGTGCATCACTCTTGCACCAACCCCCACATCTCATTGCTTAGTGCATCACTCTTGCACCAACCCCCACCTCTCATTGCTTAGTGCATCACTCTTGCACCAACCCCCACATCTCATTGCTTAGTGCATCACTCTTGCACCAACCCCCACATCTCATTGCTTAGTGCATCACTCTTGCACCAACCCCCACATCTCATTGCTTAGTGCATCACTCTTGCACCAACCCCCACATCTCATTGATATCTATTGCTTAGTGCATCACTCTTGCACCAACCCCCACATCTCATTGCTTAGTGCATCACTCTTGCACCAACCCCCACATCTCATTGCTTAGTGCATCACTCTTGCACCAACCCCCACATCTCATTGATATCTATTGCTTAGTGCATCACTCTTGCACCAACCCCCACATCTCATTGCTTAGTGCATCACTCTTGCACCAACCCCCACATCTCATTGCTTAGTGCATCACTCTTGCACCAACCCCCACCTCTCATTGCTTAGTGCATCACTCTTGCACCAACCCCCACATCTCATTGCTTAGTGCATCAATCTTGCACCAACCCCCACATCTCATTGCCTTAGTGCATCACTCTTGCACCAACCCCCACATCTCATTGCTTAGTGCATCACTCTTGCACCAACCCCCACATCTCATTGCTTAGTGCATCACTCTTGCACCAACCCCCACATCTCATTGCTTAGTGCATCACTCTTGCACCAACCCCTAAATCTCATTGCTTAGTGCATCACTCTTGCACCAACCCCCACATCTCATTGCTTAGTGCATCACTCTTGCACCAACCCCCACATCTCATTGCTTAGTGCATCACTCTTGCACCAACCCCCACATCTCATTGCTTAGTGCATCACTCTTGCACCAACCCCCACATCTCATTGCTTAGTGCATCACTCTTGCACCAACCCCCACATCTCATTGCTTAGTGCATCACTCTTGCACCAACCCCCACATCTCATTGATATCTATTGCTTAGTGCATCACTCTTGTACCAACCCCCACATCTCATTGCTTAGTGCATCACTCTTGCACCAACCCCCACATCTCATTGCTTAGTGCATCACTCTTGCACCAACCCCCACATCTCATTGCTTAGTGCATCACTCTTGCACCAACCCCCACATCTCATTGCTTAGTGCATCACTCTTGCACCAACCCCCACATCTCATTGCTTAGTGCATCACTCTTGCACCAACCCCCACATCTCATTGCTTAGTGCATCACTCTTGCACCAACCCCCACATCTCATTGCTTAGTGCATCACTCTTGCACCAACCCCCACATCTCATTGCTTAGTGCATCACTCTTGCACCAACCCCCACATCTCATTGCTTAGTGCATCACTCTTGCACCAACCCCCACATCTCATTGCTTAGTGCATCACTCTTGCACCAACCCCCACATCTCATTGCTTAGTGCATCACTCTTGCACCAACCCCCACATCTCATTGCTTAGTGCATCACTCTTGCACCAACCCCCACATCTCATTGCTTAGTGCATCACTCTTGCACCAACCCCCACATCTCATTGCTTAGTGCATCACTCTTGCACCAACCCCCACATCTCATTGCTTAGTGCATCACTCTTGCACCAACCCCCACATCTCATTGCTTAGTGCATCACTCTTGCACCAACCCCCCACATCTCATTGCTTAGTGCATCACTCTTGCACCAACCCCCACATCTCATTGCTTAGTGCATCACTCTTGCACCAACCCCCACATCTCATTGCTTAGTGCATCACTCTTGCACCAACCCCCACATCTCATTGCTTAGTGCATCACTCTTGCACCAACCCCCACATCTCATTGCTTAGTGCATCACTCTTGCACCAACCCCCACATCTCATTGCTTAGTGCATCACTCTTGCACCAACCCCCACATCTCATTGCTTAGTGCATCACTCTTGCACCAACCCCCACATCTCATTGCTTAGTGCATCACTCTTGCACCAACCCCCACATCTCATTGCTTAGTGCATCACTCTTGCACCAACCCCCACATCTCATTGCTTAGTGCATCACTCTTGCACCAGCCCCCACATCTCATTGCTTAGTGCATCACTCTTGCACCAACCCCCACATCTCATTGATATCTATTGCTTAGTGCATCACTCTTGCACCAACCCCCACATCTCATTGCTTAGTGCATCACTCTTGCACCAACCCCCACATCTCATTGCTTAGTGCATCACTCTTGCACCAACCCCCACATCTCATTGCTTAGTGCATCACTCTTGCACCAACCCCCACATCTCATTGCTTAGTGCATCACTCTTGCACCAACCCCCACATCTCATTGCTTAGTGCATCACTCTTGCACCAACCCCCACATCTCATTGCTTAGTGCATCACTCTTGCACCAACCCCCACATCTCATTGCTTAGTGCATCACTCTTGCACCAACCCCCACTTCTCATTGCTTAGTGCATCACTCTTGCACCAACCCCCACATCTCATTGATATCTATTGCTTAGTGCATCACTCTTGCACCAACCCCCACATCTCATTGCTTAGTGCATCACTCTTGCACCAACCCCCACATCTCATTGCTTAGTGCATCACTCTTGCACCAACCCCCACATCTCATTGCTTAGTGCATCACTCTTGCACCAACCCCCACATCTCATTGCTTAGTGCATCACTCTTGCACCAACCCCCACATCTCATTGCTTAGTGCATCACTCTTGCACCAACCCCCACATCTCATTGCTTAGTGCATCACTCTTGCACCAACCCCCACATCTCATTGCTTAGTGCATCACTCTTGCACCAACCCCCACATCTCATTGCTTAGTGCATCACTCTTGCACCAACCCCCACATCTCATTGCTTAGTGCATCACTCTTGCACCAACCCCCACATCTCATTGCTTAGTGCATCACTCTTGCAACCAACCCCCACATCTCATTGCTTAGTGCATCAGAGACAGCGGAGTTGTAGTGTTGCTGCCATACTGCTTTATACGACGTGTATTTGGAGTTGTTTTCCTAGAGATTTTTCGTTTAATATTATGTATCATAATTATTGTGTCATTATCATCTTGTAAAACGTATACAGCATCTATTTATTTGATCGATTACAACGAGCTGACGGCCACCATCCTAGGGATCACCAACATAAGTGCAGCATCCCTAGAAAATCTCCCAAGAAAGAAATCTGCCTGGCGATACCTCAGTAATTGGACTTACACTGACATTGTAAATAAAACCAATAAGATGTCAGCCCGGGTAGTTGGTGACTTCTGTACGTGGCTCCAGGAACCTGCTGGGTTACCTAAATAAATAATAATACAACGAGATGTTTTATCTTTAGATGAAGTCTTTCTCAAAGATTCCCTTCTCAGTGCATCCAATACATGCTATTTGAAATGGCGAATGTGTTTGGGGCAGATCTTGTAGGTTTTCATGCACTGCTATGTTCTGATCTATTACTGTGTTCTCCCAGAGACGGCCGTTTGTTGGTGAAGGATTACTGCAAGAGATCCCAAGTACATCTACGACGCCTTAAACCCAGCGAGTTGGCAAATCTAGGCTGGTTTAATCGGAAAATGCCTCATATTATAAAAATGATCTTCTACTCCAAAAAGAAGGAAACACAAAGGGAACTCTTATTTTCATGCCCTTCAGAGTAAGTAATTGTTTTCAAAACCCATGAAGTCTTTGTAAGGTTTATGACTATGAACGTACTGAATGTTTAACATGTATGATCATGTAAGGTAAACAATACCTTCTCTGGTACTTGAAGATTTGGAGGAGAACGGTAGGGGGCGATGAGTAGGATGGGTGGCATCGCAAGAAATCTCGCCCCTAAATCTGTGTATTACGATTACTTTTAAGATTCACACAATGACTTCAAGATTTAAAACTGGCGAGTTTGGATTCTTAGTATATGATTTGCATTCTCGGCAAGATATATCTAACAAACTTTATTGTTTGCTTCTGGACTCTGGAAATGTCCTCTTTCTTTGGTTACAATGCCATACGATAGATTCATAGTGGATTGTGACTAGAAAATCTTAATCCTACCCATACCTATCTTTCTAGTTGTCTATCCATTCTACTGGAAGTTGGTGACCCCACTGATGGTGGAAGGTTCTAATCTCGTTCTATATCCCGCCAGCTTTCTTGAAAAAGAGCTTTCTTGAGAGATGGTATTTTTCAAAATTTATTTATTAATCAACCAGGTGCGATATCGAAATATTTGCGCCTATTACAGAGGAAACAAACAAATTAGAACTAAGAATTAAATATTTACAAATTTATATGTAAAAAAGGCATCTCCTTATCGTGCAACTGAAAGTTGCTGATGGCTGGCGCCATCTATCGGAATAAATATCAACTATTCTCGTTGATTTTTAATTATTCCAGAATTGGCCAAATACCCATTCTTGATTAATCAAGAAAAGCTAACCACGGACGCGTTTCGGGCTGTTGGCCCTCATCAGCGTGGTGCAAGCTGTACCTCAACGACCAAAATTTGGTCATTAAGGCATCCTGAAAAATCATGAAACGGGTAGTTAAGGCCAGAATTGCGTGAGGACGCTACACAATGTGAAAAAATAGTACAAATGTAACATTGTACTGGGATAAGGTGCATAAATTAAGAAAAAGGCATCTCCTTATCGTGCAACTGAAAGTTGCTGATGGCTGGCGCCATCTATCGGAATAAATATCAACTATTCTCGTTAACTACCCGTTTCATGATTTTTCAGGATGCCTTAATGACCAATTTTTTGGTCGTTGAGGTACAGCTTGCACCACGCTGATGAGGGCCAACAGCCCGAAACGCGTCCGTGGTTAGCTTTTCTTGATTAATCAAGAATGGGTATTTGGCCAATTCTGGAATAATTAAAAATCAACGAGAATAGTTGATATTTATTCCGATAGATGGCGCCAGCCATCAGCAACTTTCAGTTGCACGATAAGGAGATGCCTTTTTCTTAATTTATGCACCTTATCCCAGTACAATGTTACATTTGTACTATTTTTTCACATTGTGTAGCGTCCTCACGCAATTCTGGCCTTAACTACCCGTTTCATGATTTTTCAGGATGCCTTAATGACCAATTTTTTGGTCGTTGAGGTACAGCTTGCACCACGCTGATGAGGGCCAACAGCCCGAAACGCGTCCGTGGTTAGCTTTTCTTGATTAATCAAGAATGGGTATTTGGCCAATTCTGGAATAATTAAAAATCAACGAGAATAGTTGATATTTATTCCGATAGATGGCGCCAGCCATCAGCAACTTTCAGTTGCACGATAAGGAGATGCCTTTTTCTTAATTTATGCACCTTATCCCAGTACAATGTTACATTTGTACTATTTTTCAAATTTATATGTATTATTCGACAGAGTTCATAAAATTTATATAGACAAAGTGGCTGATGTAAGAGAGTTGAATCATTTAGATCAGGGAACAAACGATGTCTCACTTTTGCAAAGTTCGGACAGTTGTAGATAAGGTGAAGATCAGTTTGTTCAGTTTCTCCGCAGGAACAAGGAGAGATGGTTTTAGGAGATGGTAGAGTGGGGTCTCTCATCTCCCCCTTCAGCTGCAGTAGTCATCTCACTTGACCGGTAATGCCATCTGATGGGTATTCTGATGCCACCTGACTTTTTTCCATTGTCATTTATTTGACTTTCCATATGAACAGATCTTCAGATAGTGCGATACTGTACTCACACAGTCGGCCATTTTCAGAGTTCTCTGTAGGCCTTCACAGTTACCGTAGCGGCCTTAAGCTCACCAAATCCTCACCATATTTCACTTTACAAGCCCCCACTCCATGCTGTTTCTCCCCCGTCACTGAGAGGATGGTGGTTGGACGTCTAGAAGATAATTTTTAGTTTTATATACTGGTTAACAAAATATAGATTCTCTATTTTTAATTTCAAAGATGGGTATAGTTCGATAAAATAATCTCTTGAATCAATATTAAAATAAGAACAGGGAAATAAGAGCCTCCAGGGAAAAAAATCTTTTTTAATTTTTTTATTTACAATTTTTTCAAGCTTTCGGGCAAGAAAGCCCTTCTACGGGAGAAAATATTTTCCATTAAAACGCCAATAAATTAAGATTTTAATGTAAACACCCAAAGCACTTTATTTAATTTTAAATCTTATTTTATTGGCGTTTTAATTGAAACTATTTTATCCCGTAGAAGGGCTTTCTTGCCCGAAAGATTGAGAAATTTGTAAATAAAAATATTTTAAAAAGCTTTTCCCTGGAGGGGCTTAATGTTCATATTTTAATGGATATAGTTGTTGATGCCCCCTACAACTGATGTTTGTCTACTTCCCAATCTGTGTTGTGAACAGTGGTACCTCATATAGAATGTGGTCAGCACTACGGTAATGGAGAGTCATCAGAACGAATAATCAGTAAAATATGACTTAAGTGTGGAAACCTGTTATGTCTGACTAAGCCCCTACTGCTATAAGTAAAGTGGTTGGATTTGTGCTGAGAGGCATTTTGTGTTTTTCGCCCATCTCAATTGCTTGAGTGGTTCCCCAAAATAGGTTTTGCCGTGTAAGTTCTTTTCAAAACAATTAACACTTTGAGGACAGACAATTCCACAGTTGCAAATACAGGTAATAGAAGCTGCTGTGGTCTCACGTGATGTTTTACATGTACATTGGGTCAGCTGATATCCCCCCAACCCACTGATAGATTGACAAGAAGGGACAAGATCCTGGTGGATACGATTTTATATTCAATTTTGAAAATTGAGGACGTGAATTTGCGTCCCTCGGGTCGAAATTGTTAAAAGATATTAATGTTATATTTGAATTTATTTCACAATTCCTTTCTGTTTTCATTAACGTGTGTATATAAAATGTTCCAAAAACGAAACGTGGAGCCTAAATCGTTCTCTCTGAGAGATTAACGCTAACCATCTACTACGTTGTGTAGGACAATGATGAAAAACTGGCTCAAAGAATTCCCAAAGAAAGCGCGTCCACCTCCAAAAGGTGAGTGTTAGAAGTGTAAATATAATATTGCCTATGGGTATGTGCAAATATAATTTGGTTATCAATCCATAGGTTGTCAGTAGTTCTCTAGCTTGCCTTTTGATAATATCGTAGGGTCTTTTTCTATAATTGTCCATGAATTCCATTCTCGGCCTTCCTTTTCCAGGTCCAGTTTGCCAATGGCAAAATATCCCTTCAGCTGTATAACGGCTCAGAAAGGACGCATGCGGCAAGATCGCGGGCCAAGTAGTTGTAAACTATCTTTCAAATAAGTAACACACACACAAATTAAAGAACAATGTTTGTTAAACATGTTTTGAAAGTTAAATTGAAAAATATTTGATCGCTCCAATCTGAATATAAACAAAAATTTACTATATTCTATTTTAAAAAGTTAAATACAATAGAACCTCCATGAGAGGACACTCGCGCTAGAGGACACCTCTCTATAAAAGGTAGTTTTTATTGGTAAAATTACTGCTGGACCGTGACGGCGGGCGGCTAACTTCGGCAACACCGGAGCTGACGTCACACACCCGTACTTTCACTTTCTGTTTTTGTATCCTGCATCGGCGTAGCCGCGCTGACTCATATTTTCTTTCCCCATGATTACCATTTCAATATCTATATATATATAAATGAATGTTTGTATGTTTGTTGGTTTGTATGTCCGGTATACAAATTCGCAGTAGTTCACTAATTCAAACCAAAATTTCCATACATAGGTAAAATAATACGGGGAAGACGATAGGCTATTTTAAAAATATATAAATCAATTATTAAAACTATATATTCAAATTATTCTACTTAGCTCACGAACAGCGCCCTCTATCAAAGATTAGATTAAATTATGCTGATGCAAACAAATAGATATATATAATGCTAATAACAAACAATTATAAAAAATCTTATCTAAATATATATCACTCGGGTAGATATGCACACGGGTCAATCCCGGGTCACCCGTCTAGTATATATATAATCCTTTCACCTTGTTGTAGTTAATTAAAGAATAATTAACGTTAAGCGCTGTGTGTGTGTAATCAAATTGAAATACAACAAAGATTATCAGACTGAAGAAGCGCAAGACCTAAAACGTGAGACTGAAGAAGCGCAAGACCTAAAACGTCAGACTGAAGAAGCGCAAGGCCTAAAACGTGAGTAACCAAATTTCCTTTGATTACCAGGTCCATCCTTTTTCTACTTACCAAATATTTTGTAAAAATGGCAAACACGACGATTACAAAATTAAATGGTGCTAATTACTCCAGCTGGAGCTTCCAGATGAAACTCGTTCTAATCGAAAACGACTTGTGGAGTTTGATCAATCCAGGAGAGGCTAAGCCTGACCCTAGTGACCATGTTGCAACAAAGCTTTTTTTTGTCGCGGGAGGGTAAGGCGCTTGAAAAAATTTGCCTCGGGATTAATGATGAACAACAATTGCATGTTCAACATTTGAATACTCCGAAAGAGGTCTGGGAGGAACTGGAAAAATTATACGCACCAAAGGTTAGTAGATATCGAGCCGTACAACTAAGAAGGCAGTTATATGGCGAAAGGTTGACTCAGCACAGCAATATGGAAGGGTATATGGGGAAGATAAACCACACTGTAAACGAACTGGTCCTAATTGGCGACAACATTGATGATGGCGATTTGGCTATGGTTCTTTTGGGTGGATTACCAGAGGATTGGGACACCGTTGTCTCAACCATATGTAACTTACCTGATTCAGACTTCACGACCGCCACAAGACGGCTGTTGGCAGAAGCAGAAAGGCGTTCGTCAAATCTACCAAAAGATGTGGGTGCCAGGTCGTTAATGCCTCTTCGAAGCCCATTGAAACAGAAAAACAATTTAAAGCAAAGGTTGTTTGTTTCAAATGTGGCGGTAAAGGCCATTATGCAAGGGAATGCAGGAAGAAAGGAAAGAATGAACAAAGACCAAAGAGGTTTGACCAAAAACAAAGGCGTAAATATGTCGGCAATGTGCAACACTTTGTTTGGAGCTACCGCCGAGACCTGGATCATAGATTCCGGAGCGACGCACCATATGACTCCCAAGAGAGATTACTTCACATGTCTGAAAGAGTGCACAAGCAATATGAGTTCCATCACTGTTGCGAATGGCTCTTCTATAGAAGCATGTGGTATCGGTACTGTCAGTGATAATAGTGTTGGACACAAGGGAGATGCCAGCAATTTGGTTGCCCAGAACACCTTGTACGTTTCAGATATGCGTCACAGTGTTCTGTCTGTACTCCAAATGATAGAAAACGGTAGAAAAGTTGTCTTCAACAAGAGTGGTTGCCACATTATGGACATGAAAGGTAAACTCTTGATAGAGGGAAGAAGCTGGGTAGACTTTACTACGTCCAGACTACTCCATCCTCTCCGATAGATCAGAATGATCGTGTTTCTCTTGCATCTGAATGCAAGGAAGAGCTTACACTGGAACTTTGGCACAAAAGGCTGATGCATGTAAATGCATATACGATAGCAAAGATGGCCAAGAACCAAAGCGTAAGAGGACTTGATTGCAGCCCGGCAAAGCCAGAAAAGTGCGAAGACTGCTTGATCGGCAAGTCTTACCGTCTGCCATTCCTTCAGCACTCACACAAGGAGGAAAAAGAAATCATACCGTTGGACTTGGTGCATGCGGACTTGATGGGTCCACTTGACGTATTAAGCTGGGGAGGAGCCAAGTACGTCTTAACCATCATTGATGAATCTACAAGATATGCAAGTGTATTTTTCCTGAAAAACAAAGGCGGAACCCTGGGAAAAGTCAAAGAGTGGATTCAAGAATCTGAGAAACAAACCAGCCGGAAACTAAAACGAATACGTACGGATAATGGCTTGGAATTTTGTTCCAAGGAATGGGACACTTTCTGCACGAGCGTTGGAATAGTTCATGAACACACTATGACGTATACACCCCAACAGAATGGTGTGGCAGAAAGAATGAATAGGACACTTCTAGATCTTGTCAGGAGCACTATATCTGGAAGTGGTCTGCCAAAGGCTTCCTGGGCGGAACTGACACCGCAGCCTATGTCAGAAACAAAGTTCTCAACAATCACAATGGTGAAAGCACCCCATATGAACTGTGGACAGGGAACAAGCCTAGCCTTAAACACATAGGAGCTATTGGCTGTCAAGTATTTGTCCATATTCCAAGACAAGTCCGTAAATCCAAACTCGAAAGGAGAGCTGTCAAAGGTAACCTTGTTGGATATGCACTTAGAGGACGTGGCTACAGAGTGTGGATTCCTGAGATGAAGAAAGTGGTGGAATCTCGGGACTGTGTCTTCAAAGAGAGTGATGTATCGAGGAACGACAGCAACCGGGAGGTGCTTCCATCAGTTGAAGCTCAAGCTCAAGCTGAACGAAGGAATGATAATCTTATCATTATACGTGGATGATATTCTTACTCTGATGGAGAATCAAGAAGTGAGAGAAAAGTGCATTGAACTGCTGAGAGGTCACTTCGAAACAAAGTACATCGGACCAGTATCCTACCTGCTTGGTGTCAACTTCACTCGATCAAAGGGTGGATGCGTAACTCTAACACAAAGAGCCTATATAAAAAGTCTAATGGAACGGTTCAATGTTCAGGAAGGAAGAGAAGTCTCAACGCCGATGGAAACCAGACCAGAACTTCTTGAGGAAGATGAGGAAACTGCCAAGACCTTCCCTGCCGTGAACTAATTGGTGGACTACTCTACATTTCACAGCGGACAAGGCCAGACATTGCCTATGCAGTAAGTCAATTGGCTCGCTATTGTTCAAAGTACACTAGAAAACACTGGGATGCTGCGAAACGAATTTTAAGATACTTAAAATCTTCAGAGCACCTAGGCATCACCTATAGACGGACTGGGGAACAACTGTGTGTCTATTCGGATGCAGATTGGGGAACCAACCTGGAAGACAGAAAGAGTACATCGGGTTACGTAGTGATGTTTGCAGGCGCTCCAATCCTATGGCGAAGTCCAAAGCAAACTGTCACCGCCCTCAGCACAATGGAGGCGGAATACATTTCCCTATCATCGTCAGTCAGGGAAGTGACATGGATCAGGGAGTTCCTGAACCATTTGGATATACCACATAATATGGTTGAGCCAACTCCGGTGTGGTGCGATAACCAAGCGGCTATAGCAGACGCCAAGAGCTACATCAGCCGATCCAAGACCAGGCACATCGCTATTAGATATCACTTCGTCAGAGAAAAGGTGGATGAGGGTGTGATTCAACTGGACTATGTTACAAGTGGAAGAAACCTAGCGGACATTTTGACCAAGCCACTGGGAGAAACCTACACGAACTTCATCGTTCGAGACTTTTAAGCGGCGAAGTAATCCATGAATAAGAGATTACTTCGAGGGAGGAGATTGCTGGACCGTGACGGCGGGCGGCTAACTTCGGCAACACCGGAGCTGACGTCACACACCCTTACTTTCACTTTCTGTTTTTGTATCCTGCATCGGCGTAGCCGCGCTGACTCATATTTTCTTTCCCCATGATTACCATTTCAATATATATATAATCTTTTCACCTTGTTGTAGTTAATTAAAGAATAATTAACGTTAAGCGCTGTGTGTGTAATCAAATTGAAATACAACAATTACCATTTTTACTATTTAGCAACTCTCCGATGAGAGGACACCTCTTCCTAAAGGACACTTTGGCTCTGAAATTAGGTGTCCTTTACAGGGAGATTCTACTGTATATATGTCAGTTTAAAATTTTGGGTTTATATATACACTCGAATTTCTTCATAAAAAGAAAGGACATCTGTCAAAATAAACGCTTAAACTAAGCTATCTGTTGACCGTCTCCGCAAACTAGAGAACTCTGGTGGGTGACAGCTTTGGCTAATTTAGAGAGCCCAGCTGAAGAATACATGTTCGTCTTAATATATTTCCATATTTTATATAGTAGGCATGTCAGTTTTAGCTGTTTCTAAATATGGTGTGTGTATATGTGACTATCAATTTATTTCTTTGCGTGCGTACCATTCACTCCTTGCGAGCTCTACATGCCAGAAAAGTGCTGAAACCTTGGTCAAATTAGAGACCTTTAGATCATCAGTCTTCCAATTGAACTATTTATGCTTGCAATGGTGAGCCTATATACTTCTTATATAGGTATATTCTATTAGAGACCATCAGTCTTTTCTAACTAATGTTATATTACAGCTCTAAACCCGGATATTATAGTCTTTGCATTTTGAAATATTTGTGTATACTTAGAATATTCATACTTTTATTGTATTTGGATTTTTTAGGATTACTCTAAAATGTGTGAATGATTTTTAGTGGAAAAGAAAAATGACCCAGTCCAAACAGAGGAGGAAGTTGACAATACTCAAGAACCAAGGGCCAATCCATCTCTGAGGCTTGTACTCAACCAAAACTATCCATTGACATCGTGGACCAAAAACTTGAAGTGCCTGTTGTTCAAAACCGAGGGTACTTGAAGACAAGGTAAATATACTAAAAGATACTATACTATCACACTGTAAAAATACAATGTGTATAAAAAATAAAGGTCACCTCTCCCTTCAAAATAGACGTCAAAGCTAAACGCCATCTGTTGATCATCACCGCAAGCTAGCACCCTCGGGTCGGTGACAAAGCCACAACACCAGCTTTGGCAAACTGAGAAGCGTCCACCTGGAGACCGTGGATTCGAGCTATTGGCTCTTCTTCAGCCCAGAGCGGACTTAATTTCACGAGATCCATAAGGGATCTAATTGAAGATTGTGAAAATTCCTTTGGATACCTTGTGGATCCCATGGAATGAGGTCCGCCCTGGGTTGAAGAGGGCCATGAGCATGAAACCATGGTCTCCAGGTGGGTGCTTCTCAGTTTGCAAAAGCGGGTGTTGTGGCTTTGTCACCGGCTCGAGGCCACTAGCTTGGGTGACGATCAATAGATGGCGTCTAGATTTGATGTATATTTTGACGAGAGAGGTGTTCTTAATTTTTACAGATCAATATTCTCCCGGAAAATATCCATATATAAAATATAATACGTTGCCTTTTCAATTTTTATTTACTTAACCCAAATATATTCATGCCTAGAAGGGAGAAAAAAAGGCACACACAATTTATGTGGATCTAAAAAAAAAGTATATATATATTGTCATATTGTTGCAAATGATCCTGTCGACGTATAGATAAACTGGCAGTCGTGTACGTAAGGCGAGTGTTGATGTTCTTCCCACACGCGGACAACAAGAAGCAGAGGCAGGGCTAGATGCTAGTACCGAGAGTGATCGGAGAGAGTCCACGGTACAGAGGGAGAGGCCATGACACAAACCTGGATTCCTAACACCGAGACATGGAGAGAGAGGCAGAGAGAGACAGAAGCGGTCTGCCGATGGACACACTGTAGCACACACTGCGCTGACCCTCTGAGATAAAACTGTTCTGCTGACCCCGAGAGCGGTCGCCTATAAAAATCTCCGGAAGGGGACCTTCAGGGGGATGTCATGTCCTTTGGCTCTGGCAACTAAGCTATCCCCAGCTGACCTCTGTTTTGCTGTTTTTATTTTGACGTCATCATTTCGAGTTTAAATACAAATAAGGGTGACAGGTTATATTACTAAAGATACAGTATATCATACAAAATATGGGGGGTGGTAGCAAATAGGAGCAGTGTACATTTTAATAGGAGGGTATGATCTTATGAGGTATTGGCTCCAACTAATTGTAAGATATGTGAAATATACTAAAAGTTTCATTATTATACAGTTTAAAATATACTACATATATCACAAATAGTATATAATATAATCTAAACTGTCTGAATATTATCTTTCATGAGATGTTTTTCAATAACTTGAAATTTTTGTTTGTGCAGTTTTGATCACGACGCATAGTAAACAAGTGTTATTTTGAATTTTAGAACTAAGTGCATCGATGTAAATACTCTTCACCCTGTAAATTGTTAATTGAATATCATTTCTATGAACTCATGTAAATAAAAATAAACATGTTTTATAATTTATCCCCTATTTTAAAAATGCATTTTAATTTGAAATATATATATGCTCAAAAGAAAATACAGTAGAACCTTCCTTTAGCGGACACTTCTCTACAAAGGACAGTTTTCATTTACAGAATAACCATTTTTACTATTTAGCAACTCTATGGTAAGAGGACACCTCTCCCTAAAGGACACTTTAGCTATGCAATTAGGTGTCCTTTACAGAGAGGTTCTACTGTACTAATATTTTTCCTTGTTCATTATTTTTGCGAAAAATTCAACTTTTCCTTAAAAAAATGGACAAAACATTGAATCCTCTACAATGTGCCTTGCGCAAGGCATGTGGCATATATCTATATATATAAAATTGAATGTCTGTGTGTGTGTGTGTGTCCTCTATGGATTCAAAAACCATACTTCCAATCGCCGTGATATTTTGGGATATTATTAGGCATATCCCCGGAAAGGTTTACGAAAAATAATTTCTTGAATATCTTTAATATCCTTAGAGTTATTTGCAGATTTGTAGCTTTAACTCGCAAGCAGCGCCACCTTGCGACGGAGATAGGCTTAGGTCTGCCCCACCCCGTGAGAGAATGGATTCGTCCGGCCGCCGGCCGACAGTCCAAGTACCCACCGACCAATCAGGGCAGAGTTGGTGACACAGGTGTGCCAAGTAGACAAGAAAAAAAGCCTCGCGGGAGCTTGCCCAAGATGACCTCCGGGAACTTCGTCCATCTTCCATAAACGACCATGAATTTATTCAACCTTATCGAGTATTTTTCAAGGGACCGGGAAAAAATGTTCACTAGATAAAACGATGATTTTGTAATGTCGAAAATTAGGAAAGACAAAATTCAGAATGACACGGCACACAGGGACCGGGAAAAAATGATCACTTTATCAGTTTCAAATTATCAAAATATATCTATTTCTTTTTATAAGTTTATAGAGAATTGTTTTTTAACAAATGTTCGTTAGACAGACCTTTACTCGGGTACCGATTAATATTGATTTTATTCAACTTATCGAGTATTTTTCAAGGGACCGGGAAAAAATGTTCACTTTATCGAGAGATTCGTTAGACAAACCTTTACTCGGGTAAAACACGGGCGAAGCCGGGTATATCCGCTAGTTGTAAATAAGACAGAGTGCTTCTTTTGTTCAGATAATATGCAAAAATGTTGTACGTTGACAGCGTTAAATATGTCAAATATTTGGCGCATATATTTGACATTTGTATAAGTCGTTTTTGTTGATTAATGATATTAATGAGATATTGGTTGGTTTATATTTATGAAGAACTATATAGAAATATATATTTTAAATATTAAATATTTGGGGTATATAGTCTATTAACAAAATTGTTGGGCTATAAGTTGAAGCTGAACTAGATGATATAATAATGGAAGGAAGTAGTCAATTATCCCACTACATCTGTCGATTGAAATGGTTAGATTAGAAGCACGCGGAGTCGTCGCGAACAACAGGCAAATGTTAAGCTCCTTTATTTTAGACTAATGGGGGAGGGAGGATGTGCTGCCCCCTGGGCAGCACTGTGATTGACTGGCCGTGACGTAGTGGTGAGTAAGTCCTCCCCGGCAGAAGTAGGCTTATTCAACGTCTTCATTCCCCCACTTTGGATATGCCGGGTAGTATGCCAGTATCCAGACAATTCATAGCTGCACAAGCATTCTGATGTGCAGTCTTTTTGAGGCCCTTGGTGAAGATGTCGGTCAGGTTGTCGTTGGTAGAGATGTAATTCACATGGATGTCTCCGCTGTTGACCTTTTCTCTTATATAATGATACCGTATGTCAATGTGCTTCGACCTATTGTTTTCTATGTTGCTTTTAGAAAACTCGATGTTAGCTCTATTATCACAGAATATTGTTATTGGGCGTGAGGCGTTAGTCAGGCATTTCAAATTCTCTAATATTTGTGCTATCCACAATATTTCCTTAGTGGTCTGGGCGAGAGCAATGTACTCAGACTCCATTGTAGATAATGACACGCAATTTTGCTTTTTAGATCTCCATGACACTAAACAACCGTTAATAGTAACAGCTGACCCGCTGGTTGATCGTCTATCATCTATGTCATTAGCCCAATCTGAGTCGCTAAATGCTAATATATCATCAGACCCTCTTTTATAGATGAGTGAAACATTCTTTGTAGCTTGAAGATATCTTAGTATATATTTAGCAGCTTGCCAGTGTCGTTCGCCTGGGTTACTACAGAATTGTGCTAATTTAGTTACGGCAAACGTCATATCAGGCCTCGATGAGTTTGCAAGATATAGCAGAGACCCTATAAGTTCTCTGTATGGGACGTGTTCCATCTCATCCTTTTCCTTGTCAGTTGTTGGACAGTCTTTCTTTGTAATCGGGATGGAGTTATCTAATGGAGTAGAAACGCCCCTACATTCCATCATATTAAATCGTTCGAGGATCGACATGGTGTATTTTCCTTGTGAGAGGATTATTGTATTTTCATCTGGATAACTTATTTCTACACCTAAGAAATATTTGATGGGTCCCAAGTTCTTGATCTTAAATTTTTCTCTAATTTTTCCTCAATATTTGTCAGAATGTCCTCGCTTTCCGCGAACAAAGCTAGATCGTCGACATATACGGCGATGACCGCCTTATCTTCAAAAGTGTATAAACAATTACAAGCGGCTAAACGACAAAATCCAATATCTTCAAGAGCTTCATCCAGTGTGCAGTACCATTCGAGACCGGACTGACGTAAACCATATATTGGACGGTTTAGCTTAAGAACTTTTCCCTCACATTTCTCGTAGATTTCTTCATTCAGTTCGCCGTATAGATATGCATTGTCGACGTCGAGGTGTCGATTGTACCAATTTTTATTTATCGTCAATGCAAATATCATTCTGATGACCGAAAAATTAATTACTTGTGAATATGTCTCAAAAAAGTCAACGTTTCGTTTTTGAGAAAAACCTCTCGCAACTAATCGCGCTTTAAATCTTTCAACGTCCCCTTTTGAGTTAGTCTTTATTTTAAATACCCATCTACTGCTAATTGGGCGCTTGCCAAGTGGTAGGTCGGACAACGTCCACGTGTTTCTATCCTCAAGACTTCTCAATTCATCCTTCAAGGCCCTTCTCCAGTACGGTGCCTCTTTGCTGTTTATGGCTTGTTCGAAAGTTGTGGGTTCGATGATATCTAGGAAATGCAGTTCTACCTTTGGCTTTCCAGCACGCCCATAAGGGTTTCGTACAATTCTTTTAGGTCTAGTTTGAACAATGTCGTCGTTGTTTACCCCCACTAAATCCTGATCACTCGTATCATCATCACGTTCTCTTTTCGCTTCAGGTTTTAGATCTATATCTCCTTCAAGCTGGTTATCGGGTTCTATCCAAATATGGTTGTATCTTTCAGGTTCATCCTCAACCTTAGTCCACTTCAGTCCTATCTTGGATTCGTCAAATTTGACATGCTTCGTCTGGATTACGTGTTGAGTTTCCGGACACCAAAGACGATAGCCTTTAGTCTGGGAAGAATAACCAACAAGAATGCACCTATTTGCTCGATTGTCCAGTTTCTTTCGCCTTTCTGTGGGGATATGGCTATATGCTAAGCACCCGAAAGCTTTTAAGTGGCGAACACTCGGTTTTCTTGATGACCAAAGTTCATCGGGTACTTTATCTCCTAGGGCGCTATTGTAGCACTTGTTTCTTATATAAGCTGCAGTGTTTACTGCCTCTGCCCAGAATATCTGAGGGAGTTCGGCGCTGTGTAAACAAGATCGGGTTATGTCCAACAACACTCGATTAGCCCTTTCTGCAACGCCGTTCATAGGTGGCGAGTATGTGTTTGTTAGCTCGTGTTTGATGCCAAGTTGCTCTAGCCTAGTTTTAAATTCATGGTTGCAATATTCGAGTCCATTGTCGGATCTTAGCACCTTTAGCTTATGTCCGGTTTCTCTCTCAGCCCTAGCGAGATACGAGTCGAAGTGTTTCAGCACTTCGTTTTCATGTTTAAGGCAAAACAGGGTTATCTTTCTAGAATAATCATCAATGAATGTTAGAAAATATGCGCTTCCTCCAATAGATCTAACAGGCATTGGACCACAAATATCAGTGTGAACTAATTATAATGGCCTTTTAGATCTTATATTCCTAATGGGTTTGTGTGGCTCTTTCGTGGACTATGCTACACAACAATCATCACACAGACTTCGATCCATGGAGGAGATCTCTAACCCCTTAACTAATTCCTCTTTTGCCATTCTCTCAATTGCGTCATTGTTTACATGACAGAATCTCTGATGCCATAGTTCTAATGTTTGGTTTTGTGAACTCTTTTGACTGTTAAACAATTCAGCGTTTGGTAAAATGACTCTACCCCTCATGACGTACAATCCATTTTCATCATGTGCTATTGCAACAATTCGGTTCTCCGAATCGAAAACTTGCGCTCTTCTGTTCGCAAAATTAACTATCTTGCCCTTATTTTCCATGCTCGAGACTGACAATAGGTTTCGTCGCACATTAGGGACATACAGCACATTACATAGTTTTAGGTCAACGTGGTGCTTACCCACATAGGCCTTGAACTTGATGTCGCCGCAGTCCCGCTCGCTGTTAGGATCGGATCCGACGTTATTCCTTGAAAGTTGGTGAACCACTCCCTTTTGTTACACACGTGGTGAGTCGCGCCGCTGTCGATCACCCAAGAGTTGTCAGTGATGGCGCAGGATAGGGCTGTTAGCATTTCGCTTCCCGCTATCTCGTGAGTGCTACATGTCGGTGGTTGGAAATTTGGAGCTGAAGTTTTAGCCTTTCCTCTGCATGATCTCGCGATATGTCCTTCTTTGCCGCACTTGTAGCAGGTGAAAATTTTCTTCTTGTTGTCTTCCTTTCTGGTCGTTGTCCCGAACTGCAAAGCTTCATTTGTGTTATTCACACGTCAGGCCATGCGTCTCTCGTATTCTGCTAGCAGCACATGTTTTACCTTGCTAGAGGTGAATTCCTTGTCTTCTACGTTGCTTAAGGTCATGATGATTCCGTCGTATGACTCCGGTAGGCCAGCAAGCATTGAATAGGCGAGGTCTTGATCTTGCATTTCTGCGCCTGCCTCTCTTAAGTGATCCGAACAGATCTTCAGTCTCCCCAAATAGTTCGTCATCGTCTCTTGTTCTTCGAATCTTATGGAGATGAACTGCTTCTTCAGTTGGAGGATTCTTGACCTTGACTTGGGTTCGTATACTTGTTCCAAGGTATCCCATGCTTCTCGTGCAGTGGTACAGTCTATTATATGAATCTGTTGGCTCGGTGAGATCGTCAGTGCTATTATAGTCAACGCCTTTTCTTGTGCATGTTGGAGATTGTTTTTGAGGCTTCTTCATCGGGTGCTGGCTCCGTAACATACTTCCAGAGTTCTCTTTCGATTAGCATCATCTTCGTATTATACTTCCAGCTTCTGTAGTTCTGATCATTGAGTTTCTCGAGGGGCGTGTTGATCAGCGTCGAGGTCATCTTGCACGTGGTGTCTCGAATTAACCACGCTCTGCTACCAGATGTTGGGCTATAAGTTGAAGCTGGACTAGATGATATAATAATGGAAGGAAGTAGTCAATTATCCCACTACATCTGTCGATTGAAATGGATAGATTAGAAGCACGCGGAGTCGACGCGAACAGGCAAGTGTTAAGCTCCTTTATTTTAGACTAATGGGGGAGGGAGGATGTGCTGCCCCCTGGGCAGCACTGTGATTGACTGGCCGTGACATAGTGGTGAGTAAGTCCTCCCGGCAGAAGTAGGCTTATTCAACGTCTTCAAAAATTTAATTTAAAAATTTTTAGTCTAACAGTTATTTAGTGCAAAAAAAAACAAGTAATGCCAGTTGTTCATACATCTCATTCTTAATAAAAGAAAAGAGGTACCTCTTCCACATCATAAGAGACCCCTCTGCAAATTAGCGGACTCAGGTTGGAAACAAAGCTACAATACTTGCTCAGAAGGCCGATCTAGATCATGGTTTCGAGCAAATGGCCCTCATCAGTCCAAGGTATATATATATTTTTGCAATGAGATTCATTAAATCTTCATAATTTGCTAAATAGGTATTTATTTGTCATTGGCTAGGACAATTCTATGGTTGGAATATAGAGAGTCATTGTTGCGAGAGGATATTGGTCTATAAAAAGAAAGACATCCTATCCCTCAAAATAGTCTCTATAACTAGGCACCATTTATTGACGTCTCTGCAAACTGGCGGACTCTAGTCGGTGACAAAGCAACACTACCAACTTGGGAAAATTCAGAATGCCGATTTGGAGACCTGTATTCAGGGTAAGGGCCCATCAGTACAGGGCTTGCAGGCCCAAGTCCCTTAGTTTGCAGAGATGGTCAAAAGATGATTTTTTGTTCCAGCGTCCATTTTGAAGAAAGAGATGGCCTTTTTATAGACCAATGTAATCCAACCAAAATTCACATATTATTCTGTCAAGTTCACAGATATACTTCATAAAAAGGCGGATATGAACCTTAGCCTCAATGAAAAGTTATATCTGTGAACATAATAAGATCCAAATTAATTTTATAGATTATTAAATTTATAAATACTTTTTTATGAAGCATATATAGACCAGGCATTTATCTTATCTCTCTATCAGCAAAATACTATCAGATCATATTGTAATGGAATATTCAATTTTTAATGTACAGATTATTAATTTCGATACTCTCAGCATATTTATTTTATTACCTCTTTATTATTTTATGTAAATAATTGATTTCCAGGGAGAACCTGGGTTATAAATATCTTTCTATTAATAAATTGATAATGGTTTGGAAAAATATATAATTGACATATCATTTCTTTTCTTTGTGACATTTTGGTGGATATGCTGGGTAGATTAGGGTAGCCAGACTGAAGATCACCTAGCAGACCTTGAGAGGGGTGCTGTGAATTACATGTTCTGCTGACTGACACTAAAATTCCACTTCTGTGTCAAAGCCAATATTTATCTCAAAGAAGACTATGTTCATATAGACACTATGACGATAAAGCTGCTCTTCATGTCTTAAGAGAAAGGACTTAAAGTTACTGGGGACCATACTTTCAAGAATCTGAGAGAAATCTTGACCAGTATAGCGCAATCAGTAACAAAAAAAAAAATCAACCTGTGGGGAGTAGCTCCTATAGGGAGGAGAACTATTTAACGAATTTTTAATTTTCATTCAATATATAGCAGGCTGTATCAAAAGTTCTTTCCCAAAGCGGAAGCCCAATATAAAATCAAATTATTTAAATATATGCCAATATAAAAAAAAGGCATGGCCCCAGGTCGATGAGTGTGCCCTCGTGAACATATAATAGGGTTTAGAATGACATTTCATTATTCTAGTAGAGAGCTAAAGAATGTGTGATAAAAATTACAATCTGAGTACTATTGCGCTTCTTTTGGAAAAAAGGGCTTACTGCAAATATGGCGGCAAAAGAATATACGATGTGGAAGGGAAAAGAATAGTCAAGAGAAGAATACCTTCAAAATGGTTTAAGATATTTAGAAAGAGAGAATATTGAGAATTATTGAGAATATTGAGATTATTGAGAATAAACCTTGAATGGGATGACCACTTGTGACTGATATTGAGGCCCTATGATTTCTGGTGATGGACAACCTACAACAATCTATGTGAATTGTCAGCCAGACTTGGACCATCCAAAGATACAATCAACCAAACTCTGCACAAGCTGTACTTTTTTTGCAAACACCCAAGACAAGATCCCCACGACTTGACTATAACCCAGAGGCGAGTCAATATCTGTAAACGATTGATAGAAAATCCGCAAGACCTTCGGTTTTGGGAGCGGATTGTAACTGGGGATGAAAAGTGAAGCTATTTTCGTAACCCCGAAATAAGAAGAGACAATGCGTACCTAATTATTAAGAGGCTAAACCTGTAGTTAAACAGGATCGCTTTGGCTCCATAAAGCGATGTTGTCTGTATGGGGTTGAGCATTGATGGTATTGTACGCTAAGAACTTGTTCCTGATGGTTGTGCAGTTAATGCCAATCTCTACTCAGAACAACTCAGCCGAGTATATAAAGTTTTGAAGAATCAATATCCTGCTTTGATCAACTGAAAGAGAGTACTCCTGCAACATGACAACGCTCCAGCTCATTGAGCTAGGTTAACAACGAATAAAATAAAGGATTTAGAGGGTATTGAAGTTTTACCTCACCTTGCTTATAGCCGATATTGCACCATCTGACTAAGCATTATTTAGGTCAATGGTTACATTTCTAAGAGGAAGACACTTTGAAACATTCTAGAAGTCGAAATTGCCTGTCGTGACTGTTGGACTCCTCCTGTTTTTAGACATATGGGAATGGAGCATGTAAGATGTGACTTAGTAAAATTTCCTTATTAAAATATTCAAGTGTGACATTTTGGTAACAACGTCGTTACCATCTTCGGAATAGCGTGTGACATAGAAGTGTTGAGTTCCCGTTACGCACTATCGACATGTGTCCCTACAATAAATTAAATGATCTATAAAATAGTGGTCGGTTCTCTCATCAAAATAGACGCTGGAATTGATCGCCGTCTATTTGCCGCCTCTACAGACTAACGGACTCGGGTCAGTGGCAAACCCATATAATTTCAAATTCTCTGGGATCATCCAACAACTTTAATGGATCTCAGATAAAGATGAGCATGTTATTATTAAAAAAATATAAACCTGAATATGAAGAGGTGAATATCCGACGTTATGTCTGATATCCATGAGCCTCTTTCTTTCTCAGGGAGTTCACAAAAAAATAACACATCCTGCTATAAAAAGACATGTAGATTGCGTGTATCCTGTACGCACTGGGGTTAAAAAGGAAGGAGGTACATAAACTCTGGTTAAATTTACATTATATATTTATTTATCTCTTTTGACCAAAAGAAAAACACAAAGATAAGAAAAAAATAAATAAATATGCAATGACGATTGAGTGGGAAAGTTTACATATATATTTCTGTTTTAAAAAAAAATTTCATTATAAAAGAAAATACTTAACTTTAGTGCTTCCTTTGTTGGAAGGCTGGAAACCCCTCCATAAAAAAAATATTCTTTTCGGACTACATTTTTTTACAGGCTTCCTTCTACTATCTTATCTATTACTGACCAGCTCCCCCCCAAGAACTTGCTTGCCACTAACTTTTTTCTTCCCAGGGTGACCAAACAAAAATTAAAAAAAAATAAAATAAATCTTTATCTGTGATAAGAAAGACATTTAAAAAAATAAAATTATAATAAAAAATTATCTTTCGAAATATTAATTTAAAAATATTAATTAAAAATAGAAAGCCCAAAAATAACTGCTTATTTAAAATAAAATATGGAAATTTATTATTGTACTATGAGTTATTAAAAAAAAAAAACTAGGAATAAAAAAGGAGGTGAAGAGATGGGCTGGTTTTTTACAGAGAAGAATTCTCGAAGGCCGCTTCATTGTCCACCGGCTTTTCTTTGATTCTGTGGGTGACTTTGTGGAGGCCCCCAGAAGTGGCCTCTACAATCCTTCCCCGCCAAGACCACGGGATTTGGGCTTGCGAGGGAGCAGGACTATCTCCGGGGTCAAACGTGGAGGTCATGGATGCTCTGGCTTGCGAGGGAGCAAGGCAAATCTCCGGGGTCAAAAGTGGAGGTCAGGGATGCTCTGGCTTGCGAGGGAGCAAGGCAAATCTCCGGGGTCAAAAGTGGAGGTCAGGGATGCTCTGGCTTGCGAGGGAGCAAGGCAAATCTCCGGGGTCAAAAGTGGAGGTCAGGGATGCTCTGGCTTGCGAGGGAGCAAGGCAAATCTCCGGGGTCAAAAGTGGAGGTCAGGGATGCTCTGGCTTGCGAGGGAGCAAGGCAAATCTCCGGGGTCAAAAGTGGAGGTCAGGGATGCTCTGGCTTGCGAGGGAGCAATAGCACTGTCTAAAAATAAAAAAAATATCAAAACAAAGGGCGCCATGCATTCTATTTATTCGCCAGTTGAATGCAAGACTGGTTTTTTTAATTCCACTCTGTGACACGGATAGTATTGTGATAAGTATATCCGGCGTCTTAGGGTGCCTGGAACACAAGGGTTATAAACATATATATACATCTATTTATATGTAAGATTTGACACATTTGTGGGAAGGTGCATACCTACTAGTTAAAAAAAAATAGTGCTTAGTGACTAAAATAAAAGTAAAAGAGCCAATAATGAATCCAAAACTAAAATAAATAAATAAAAGGCCAAATAATGAATTCAAACAAAAATTAAATAAATGAGAAAACCAATAATGAATTCAAACAAATTGAATAAATAAAAAGGCCAATAATGAATTCAAACAAAATTAAGTAAATAAGAAAGCCAATAATGAATTCAAACAAAATTAGATAAATAATAGGCCAATAATGAATTCAAACAAAATTAGATAAATAAAAGGCCAATAATGAATTCAAACAAAATTGAATAAATGAGGAAACCATTAATGAATTCAAACAAATTAAATAAATAAAAAGGCCAATAATGAATTCAAACAAAAATTAAGTAAATAAGAAAGCCAATAATGAATTCAAACAAAGTTAGATAAATAAATAAAAGGCCAATAATGAATTCAAACAAAAAATAAATGAGAAAACCAATAATGAGTTCAAAACTAAAATAAATAAAAGGCCAATAATGAATTCAAACCAAAAATTAAAGTAAAAGAGCCAATAATGAATTCTAACCTGAACAATAAGAATAATAATAAAAGAACCAATAATAAAAAAAAAAAAAAAACTGGTGACTTCACATCGACTTGACACGGTGCCTGTCAGTCAAAATTTATCTCTATCAGTTCCATGCCCTTTTCGTTGAAACATTTCCGATTCTATATGGGTTTGCTACTAACTAATTTAAACTAACATGATCAAGTTCTAAACTTGTTTAATACCTAATAAAAACTAAAATAAATAGTATTTTATCAATGTATTACCATAGTACGTCTGGTAGGAAGTCCTTTATAAAGACTGACTGGGCTGGGTTGGTTCTCCAGGATGAACACATCATCCAACTCATCATGGTTCATAGCCAGTGTATGAGTAAATACGACATTCAGCACAAAGCCCGAAATGCCAAAGACCTCACGTCCAGCACAAAGCCCGTGGCGTGATTAACTGGCCTATTCTGCACTTATTGATACCCTCGCCGAAGAGTCCTCGTGTCAGTCATCTGAAGACACTACGAAACCTCGCGCGTACCTATTAATGGTATCATACCCAACAAATGGGTCAGCGCATAGAACCGATCAAGTCCCCGACTTGCAAGACCCATCCTAACTCAGCCTTTTACCACTAACGTTATCCATATGGAAGGAAGCATACCTATAGCGCACACTTCCCCTACTGGGGTTTGAAACCAGATACCACCCAGTTATCAAACCCTACATTGATTTAATTGAATTGTATGTAGCCATCTGGTGCGCCGGTGAAAACCCGCTAAGTCCACCAAAGTTTCACACATATCAAAAGTTAACAAAAAAAAAAACTCATATTCCCGAAGGAAGCCTAACTAAAGGAGCGACTATTTTCTAATTTGAGAATTGCATTGTCCCGAGAGGCTTATATCCCTAACAAATTTGAAATCAAAATAAAATCGATCCTATTAAAATTCCCTAAAACTATTCTAAATGTATCTTGGTCTAACAATATAATTGACTGCTGCTTTCTCACATTCATTCCGCATTCCCATTCACACAATTCATTCATAGCGGGCAATCATACTAAAGCTAGATTCTATTATACAAGCCAAAATACTATATGATCATCAATATACCTTAATAAAAGTAATACTAAAATTGTCAGGACTTAATGTGAAATCAAATAACTAAATAAAGATGAAATTTGGGAACTAAAAGCCCTTCAATATAAATTAACCTATGCCTCATACAATCTCTTACTCACTATTTATATTCAATGACTGATATCAGTCTCAACTGTAAGCTAATCTACCCTTAAAATGATTGTAAATATCAAAAGTCCCTAAATTGTCTTTGCCTCAACACCTAGTACCACTGCAAAGATAATTTAATAGGACAATTTACTAATTAGAGCGACAAAGAATAGGACATTCAACTCATGAAGGCGACAAACAATTGGAGGCGCTTCCTCCACTGATAAGATCCTATTGTTGACCTTCTCTCCTCAAACACGCTCCAGTCACAGCAACCACTCTACACCACTAGTCAACAACTTTATCCTACCTGTTGACTGTAGGCAACACGCAATAGTTCTAGGATATGGAATTAAAGGGCGTCTGTATATACCCAACCGATATCTGTACTAATGTGGAAACCTACACTCTGCTGCACCACTGCTCTAAACTACCTGGCTTCTGATTGTCCATGTCTACTTAATCTCAATTCAAGGGATTATTGAGCGTCATACGATGGCTCCCGTATACTCAACCTTGGACGTCACTAAGAGCACAAACAGCTCGCCGCCAAACATTACTCCGACCTCGGCAGTACATCCTTCTCTGGAGTTGTTATGTGACTCTGGAGTAAACTTGATGTCGCCCAGCTATACCTGTACATCTATTTAGCTGCTTGCGCCACCGATCCTACTGTAAAGTATGCACCATACTGAAGTATTAAGTATTAGCTCCTTGATCAAATAATACCTTATTCTATTTAAATCTAATCTTAATACAAAATTACCCTAGACTTGAATATTTGTGCTAAATTGGATACACCTAATTGCCAAATATTAACAAGACTGATTGTCTATACTTACAATATGCATTGAGAGAGAGATTTAAAAATTTTAACATGGAATTTCAAAACTTAAGGTTTCATGAGAAAAAAAAAATTCTATAAAAGAAAAAAAAATTCTGCTTAAATCTGTCCCACCTGATACATATTAAAGTTTTACGAACTTACGCTTTCTATACAAACACTCTCTTCGCACTACATCACGTCAGTGACTATGGCCACCGCTCTCATCACAAAGTCTACACCTTGTCGGCTTCCTCTCACGTGTAGAGCGTCGTATAGCTGACGAATTCTGACCATTATCTGAACTTTGAACTTGTGCTGTTTGGTTACTGCTAGGTGGTACAGCTGATTTGCTCAGAGGGTAAAAGAAATTCACAAATCCTGGATTTGTGCTACAGAATTCCTCATCCTCTTCGCTTTCCTGTTCCTGGTTATTTGTTGAATTTAGCGGGTAGGTCCTAATAGGCTCGTAGTAGGCCTTCATACGATCTACATGGAACTTATCCCTCTTACCACTTTGGTATCTTCGAGCAGGTAGACTGTTTCTCCGGTGCGCTCCAGTACTAAGAACGGGCCCTCGTATCGTGGTTCTAGTTTATGACGTCCTTTCGTCTCATGCATTCTTTCTACTAAAACCAGCTGCCCTTCGGGAAATACCCGCAGTTTGCTTTCGGCAAATTTGGCTCCAGCTTCGTCCTGACCTTTTATATAAGTCTGCCGCACTTTCTCTCTCGCCGTCTCCATCTTTTCAGCTATCTGGTGCTTATAAGCTGTCGCATAATGGTTAATAGAATCATTAATTATAGGGTAGCCTCTTAGTTCTTCGAAAGGTTGTGGCTGTCTCAGCTCATATCCGTAAAGGAGTTTTGCTGGTGTATATCCTGTTGAGGCATGTTCGGTGGACCTAATGGCAAACGCTACCATGGACAGAATGTTATCCCAGTTGGACCCACATGCACAACGCCTCAGTGATTCTATTACCGTTCGGTTTTGACGCTCAACTGCTCCATTGCTTTGCGGTCTCCAGGCAGTGGTATTTACCGCCGATATTCCTAGCGCTTTACAGACCCCTTTAAAGACTTGGCTTATGAATGCTGAACCACGATCTGACAGCACCGTCTTGGGTACTCCATGATGCGTAATCACCCTATCCACAAGGGCCTTCACTACAGTTCCTGCCGTCTGATCCCTTGTCGGTACCAATATTGGGTATTTAGTAAATAAGTCCATGATTGATAATATGCTGTTGTGGCCTCGTGGAGTAGTCTCCATTGGACCAATGAAGTCTATAGCGATATGCTCGAATGGCTGCATTGGCCTGAAGTGTGGGGCATTCGCAGCCTTGGATGCGCCTTGGTTTGAAAATTGACAATTCTCGCACCTGCGTATATAGTTTTGGACTTCCGTCCTCATTCTAGGCCAGAAATATTCAGACCTCAGTCGGCGCAGCGTCTTCCTCACTCCGAAGTGTCCTGCGGAGGCGATGTTGTGGTGATAGCCCATGACTCGATTGATCAACGATCTCGGGATCACCTTCACCCAGTTACCCTGGTCGTTATATACATATAGGCATCCATCTTTCCTCATGTATTCCTTATGTTTATGTGGGATTATGCCTGTCCCTACCCTAGTCTCTATCCTGGTGATTAATGGTGACCACTTAGGATCACGCTTCAGCTCCGACCAAACCTCATCGTTAGACAATAAAGGGGACCCTTGTTCAATAGTGACTGCGGCCACAACCCTATTATCTTCTAAAGTGCTTAGATCATTGCTGCAAGGAAACCTGCTTAGGAAATCTGCTACTCTGTTGTCTTTCCCTGGTACATAGGCAAAGGTAACTCTAAATTCCTGGATAATTTCTGCCCACCTGGATAACCGTGCGTTTTTGTAATCCGACCCTTTATTATACGTTATAGGTTTATGGTCGGTAAGGACTTCTATACTGCTACCAGCTATAAGGTGTTTAAAATGCTGTAGCGCTAGTACTACCGCGTATGCCTCTTTCTCTATGGTGGAGTAGCGGGTCTCGGGTCCAGAAAGTCGTTTGCTATAATAAGCTACGGGTTTTACGACTCCTTGTACCTCCTGCTGTAGGCAGGCTCCGACTGCTATCCCACTGGCGTCAGTGTTTAATATAAAGGGCTTACTTGGCACTGGATGGACCAGTACTGGCTCACTCGTAAGTACCTTCTTTATGATTTCAAAGGCCGCTTGTTCTGCGGTACCCCAGAAGAATTTGTGCCCTTTCTTCAATAGATTGCTCAGAGGAGCGAGGACTTCTCCTGCATTGGGCACGAAACGCCTATAGTAATTTACCATGCCTAGTAGACTTCTCACAGCCCTGATGTTCTTAGGCCGTGGCATATCTCTTAATGCTGCGACGTTGTCGTAAAGGGGTTTAATTCCTTCTTGGTCGATGGTATGACCCAAGTATTCTACCGAATCTCGGAAGAAGTAGCTCTTAGCACGTTTGGCTCGCAGGCGAAATTTATTCAAGCGTTCGAGTACAGCAGCAAGGTCCGCTACATGTTGCTCGAAAGAGCTACTGTAGACAATCACGTCGTCGATGTACAATCGTACGCACTTAAATAACAAATCTCCCAGTACTATATTCATAGCCCATTGGAAGATTTGTGCTGAATTCTTTGCACCTTGTGCCAAACGTGCAAATCGGTACCTCCCCCAAGGTAAGGAAAAAGCGAAATAGTCGCGATCACACTCTGGGATGTGAATTTGAAAGAACCCGGAGGTTAAGTCTAGAGTGCTGAAGACTTTGGCGCCCGCAAAGGCTCGCAAGTTGTCTTCAACTCTGGGTATGGGGAAAGGGAAGAATTCCGTCGCATCATTAATTAGGCGGAGGTCCAGTGTAATCCTGACACTACCGTCAGATTTCGCAACAGGGAATAGAGGGGAGTTCCATAAAGATGTACATTCCTCCACTATCCCAACTTCCTCCAGTTCTTTTACCAAGGCCTTTACCTTTGGGACTGTTATCGCTGGTATAGGGTACTGACGTTTATGTATTGGTTTTGCCGACAACATTCTCAGTTCAGGGGCTGTTATTGTCGAACCCTCTCCCATATCGCTAATTCCGTCGCAAAAACAGTGAGGGAATGCTCTGACCACGTCTTCTCCTGTCCTTATTTGGTCTATGGGTAATCTGGGCGGTAGCGCCTCTAGTTCTTTCGCTATGATTGGTGATTTAAAAGCTGATGAACACGGATCACCCTTCTTCTCGTATTCGGATGTTATTGTCCCATCGTGGCTCATAGTGAGTCGTAGTGCCCTAATTCCTGGCATGCCTAAAATGCCGTCATAGTCTGCAAAGCCTAAGTCACAGAATTCGAAAGTGGTCCTGACATTCCTGATTGCCTTCCCATTGATCTCTGCTCCTATCTCTACTAGACTACTCCCTTCTGATGGAACCCTGAACCCCCCTAGCCCCTTTAACATTATTGGCTTGTTCAGCTCGAATAGGTCCTTATTTACAAGTTTTAGGTTAAATATGTTGGCTTCAGAGCCCGTGTCTATTATAAGCTTATGCATTAATGGTACAGAATCTTTATTATTGTATACAGCTACAGAAATGGCAGGTAGTAGTCCTGCAGATTTGCCCCCTGCCCTAAGACAAGCAGGACCTAGTTTTTTCCTCGTGGGCAGCGGGCGGCGAAATGTCCTGGCTCTCCACAAGTGAAACATTTGCGCTTATTTACTGATGGGTAGCCGCGTCCGTTCTCTTCCTTTCCATTCCTGTGACCGTTGTTCGACCTTGGTCCATTATTATGTTGGGGGCTTCCACTATGGTTCTGGGTTGTTCTGTTGCCCGCGCTTTGGTCATTCCTTCGCTGGTCTCTATTGTAGGTGCCCCTGTTGTAGTGCTGGCGATATTCCCTGTTATTTTCTTGCTTCTTTGTTGTGTCCTGCGCCCTCCTTAGTTCTCTAATCTCCTCATACATCTCGGTCATCCTTTTTGTAAGCTTCTCTAGTTCCCTTTGGTGTCCCTCCTCCTTTGTTAAAGAGAATTCCCGCTCGTTGTCCTCAACTCCTTGTGCTCTATCTACGAGTGTATCCCAATCTTCCTGGTGGTGGTCGAACACGCGGGAACGGATTGCAGGGTGTAGCCCGGCTACGAACACTCTCTTCCTTTCTTTCCTGCCGATCGTGAGGTCTTCTGACTCTATCTGGTGAGCCAAGCTCACTACTCTATCAGCAAAGTCAGTTACTGACTCCCCCAACATTTGTCTTGCTCCGAAGAAGTTCTTACGGGACTCTGCGGCTGGAACATGGACACGGAACTTCTTCGACAGCCGCCTCTTTAGTTCTTCATAATCCAGATGGTCGTTCTGCGGGAGCTGAGCGAAGTCTTTGGCTGCTCCGCGAAGGTGGTTGTTTAGCAAGATTACCCTGTTTGTATCACTCAGAAGGTGCATGCTATACACGCTCTCTAGGTTTTTTATAAATGAATCAAATTTACTTGATGTGTTTCCCGTGAATTTCTCCAACTGCAGCAGTGCAGCGGGCAGGTACAATTGGTCTGGGTTAGTTGAGGTATTATTATCGTCGGGCCCATTTGCGGTATTCATTTTTGATGCTCTCGTTTCAAGGCTTACTGACAGGATCTGCAATGACTTCTATTAGAGAAATAAATAATCTCAACAAGTAGATTTAGAGGGTTGGAAAGATTATGGAAGATACAGAGAGAAATGTTTCTTTCTTATGGCAGAATTTCTTCTTCTAATAATAGGATATGCGTTAGTGCATATGCTAACAACAACAAACTGGACAATTGGACATCTTGTTCGACAGGTATACTTCTCACAGTAGTGCACCAGTCTGCATAATGATGCATCGCCAGTTATGGTAAAACACTATATATAAACATAAAGATTAATTCACCTAGAGTGCCTATCTATGGGGAGGGTCTTGTTTTATACGCATTTTATTTTATATATATCAGGGTCTACTATATTGTTCTTTTCTTTAGTCCAGCCTGGACCTCCTTTTAACTAAATAAAATAGATTAGACATCATTATATTAGATTGACCTATTTGTTCTGCTAGGGACTACGTTTGCATACTACGCGGTAGTTAAAAATTTTACTATCAATTGCAGGCTAATTTCTCTTACACGTTTGATGGTATTATGTGTATTTTGACCTGACCTGGTTTGATACAGCACACTTTCCAATTGAAGTCTCACTAAATTGCGGGATTGCATGCTAAAATATATATATCGTTATGGTACTAAAGGTTTATCTCGTTAAGACATGGCTGTCGCAGTGTTTTCTCGTGGTATGACAGAGGTGAACCGAGCCTAGACACATCTGAACAGGTGCGAGCTTGGCATAACTACATCTTGCGTAGGTTAACTTGGCATGCCGGTTAATCAATCTTGGAAATTCTGAGCGAATTGGTGCATCAGCCTGCAGGTGGATGTATATAGATTAAATCTATATTTTATAAGTGATGCATATTTTTCAGATGATTCTCTCCACATCCTACCACAGTGACCCACTCTTCAACTGGTTCATGCCACGTGGTTTTTTGCGCGCGGTGGCGTCCATCGGGATATTGTGTTTTTTTGTCGTTCTTCACTCACGTCCACCTTCGTAAGTATCTTTAAATCCTATTTAATAGTATAATTTTGTAGGCAAAGTTACATGCTCCGGCATCCACAGTTCAAAGGCTACGCAAGACACCCTTCCTAGTCTTCAAGGCCTATTCCCGACCTCCCAGAAATGTAATCTTTGCTACTGGTTACCAATGCCTAACTTCACATTTCATAAAACTACGAAAGCCGATGTCGAAACGAGTTTTTTTAAGTCTGCTATGATACTATTAAGCTTTTCTTTTATCACTGGCTTCTGCTGCCATACAATCTGAAGATAAGGTTTTTCTGGAAAGGCTTATAAAAAAAAAAAACCAGTCAAGTGCAAACACACACGAGGTGCAATACTCTCTATCTCTGTTTATCTAAGGTTATCAAAACCAAATATCTGGTAAACTGCTAAGTTCGTATTCCGAAATAGAGTCATTTATTTCCAAAGGATGCAGGTTATATAAAATGATCTCGTTCTTTGGCTGGAGATAAAGAAAAGAAACAACAATTTCGCTACTTTCATTAAAAAGGAAAACCTTCCCCACCAAATTCTGTAATATGGGCTATCATATTATAACAAAAAAATCGCTATTGGATTGAATACGATAATAACTAAATAATAAAATATAAATGCACCTATAAATGGGAGAGATAAAACTATATGCAGTACTATTTTTAATGTGCGTGACACATGCAAAAAATATAATCAAAGGTGACGGGAAAAAAAAAAGGCTAGTAATCTATACACAGAAGGTTTTTCTGTCAATAAACGCTATACTGTTGTCACGCATTTCCCTCCACGGGGTTACAAATGAGAATATACAATTCTACAGAATTATAAAACACTATTTTGCGTACTCGCTACTATGCTTGACAATGAAAGAAAATTACAATACCAGTTTAAGATTCCCATGCATAAGAAGATAAAGAAATACTAGACCAGTTTAAGAGATCATCTACACTGTTAAAAATAAAAATTATTGTAGAACATGTCTTATCTAAAACTGTATAATTGGAAAAGCATATTTATTGCATAAACTAAGGTACTTAAAATATTTAAAAATGATACGAAAAAAATTAATCACTATACATAACTTTAATCTAAAATGGCAATAAGACATTTATTTAAAACAAGGATTTGCGCTCCGATAAACTAACCATACTGGAATCCAACAAAGTATCTTGTCATAATGACTTAACAGATGTTTTAAAAATATATTTTGGCATATTATACTATTGGAATATTATATCAAGTCTAAAATAAATAGTTAAATAAGGAAATGGGTGAAATATGTGGTAGGCATAGAGCCAGACCATGGTCTTAAAGGCCGTAGCTTCGCGTAAAATGTACCTTTCCATCAATATTTACTACTATATCTTAAGCCTTTTTTCTCCACGAGGACTTACAAATAAGAATATACCGTCCTACAGGATCATAAAATACTGTTTTGCGCACTCGCTACTATGCTTGTCAATAAAAGAAAATTGCAATATCAGTTTAAGATTCCCATGCATTAAGTAATTACAAGACCGGTTTAAGAGATCATTTACGCTATTAAAAATAAAAATTGGAACACGTTTTTATCTAAAACTATAATTGAGCAAACGTCTTGTTTGCATGACCTAAAGTAACTTAAAAATATATAAAAGGAAGTAAATTAAAATAAATGATGAAGAAAATAAATTATTATACATAACTGTAATCTAAATGGTAATAAAACATTTTACACAAGAGAATTGCGTTGCGATGGCTTTTTACCATAAAATTGGCCATACTGGCATCCATAAATAATATCTTGTCTTAAAATTTGTTTTTAAATATATATGGCATATTATTAGAATATTAAACTAAATTAAAATGAATAGATAAATAAAAGAAATGGAAGAAATATGTGGCAGGCATAATGCCAGGCCTAAAAAGGCCAAGCCTTTGAAAAACGTACCTTTTCACACCAAACTCTTGGTCTAGACTGTCTTTGTTAAAAATTTCCTTGTAGACGGGAAAAGCGGTTATCTTGAAACCCTTAGCGTCTCGCCAACTTGTCAATCAAACTTGCGGGGGAGGAAGTCTAGAATTTGACATTGATTGATATCTTTATTTGCTTTCCCATGGTTTCGCAGATTCTTTGCATTTTTCCTCTAAAATTTTTCCTTGTAATTTTTTTTTTTCTCTACCAGCTAGTATAACGGAATTTTTTTTAGGTTGTTATTAATAAACACACAAAAAATGAGATTTCAAATACTCTAAACTGGTGTACCTTGCTAAAAAAATTACTGGTGTTGACAATATATGATTTAAAAGATAGATTGCAAAATGATGCAGTGTTTTAAGTTACAACCCAACCTCTGTAACGTTCAAAATTTTTATACTGATCCAAGGGAAGAAAACCAACTTTACCTGACCGATACAAATAAGCTGCTTGCAATAAAGACCAATACATAAAGTTTAATAGATTCTGCGGGATGTACATTTAGAGGCGAAAGTGCTGACTGTACATATTTTTAAGCCACTACTTATAATTGTTATATGTAAAATTTGACGTCGAACGCCTAATCCCAATGATTTCCAATGTTCAATTGTATTAATTTAAAAATATATAATATGATGTTACACAATAGGCAAATATAAATTTGGCATTACTGTATTTTTTTAAAACTAAAATGTAAGTGGACAACTGCGGCCTTCTAGCATATTATTTGGCTTAATTAAAAAAATGTGGCTCGTTTATCTTATAAAAAAAAAAAAAAAGGCACTACCACAAATGTATCAAATCTTACCTTAAAAAGAAAATAGCGGGATCCGTTCTCCACGTGGTTGGCCGCCTCGTGGACTTTCCCATTCTTTACTGGATTTTCCGCAGCCTCCAACTAGCACACAATTATATATTAGTTTTATGCTTTAGACAGGATTTTACAGGTTACATGTTTTTAAACAGCAGAGTGTTGTTTTTACCGTGAACTTTTCGTGGCCATAATGGAATTGATCGTCCCACGTTGAAGGCGTCATTGAAGAGGTGAATATCCGACGTTATGTCTGATATCCATGAGCCTCTTTCTTTCTCAGGGAGTTCACAAAAAAATAACACATCCTGCTATAAAAAGACATGTAGATTGCGTGTATCCTGTACGCACTGGGGTTAAAAAGGAAGGAGGTACATAAACTCTGGTTAAATTTACATTATATATTTATTTATCTCTTTTGACCAAAAGAAAAACACAAAGATAAGAAAAAAATAAATAAATATGCAATGACGATTGAGTGGGAAAGTTTACATATATATTTCTGTTTTAAAAAAAAATTTCATTATAAAAGAAAATACTTAACTTTAGTGCTTCCTTTGTTGGAAGGCTGGAAACCCCTCCATAAAAAAAATATTCTTTTCGGACTACATTTTTTTACAGGCTTCCTTCTACTATCTTATCTATTACTGACCAGCTCCCCCCCAAGAACTTGCTTGCCACTAACTTTTTTCTTCCCAGGGTGACCAAACAAAAATTAAAAAAAAATAAAATAAATCTTTATCTGTGATAAGAAAGACATTTAAAAAAATAAAATTATAATAAAAAATTATCTTTCGAAATATTAATTTAAAAATATTAATTAAAAATAGAAAGCCCAAAAATAACTGCTTATTTAAAATAAAATATGGAAATTTATTATTGTACTATGAGTTATTAAAAAAAAAAACTAGGAATAAAAAAGGAGGTGAAGAGATGGGCTGGTTTTTTACAGAGAAGAATTCTCGAAGGCCGCTTCATTGTCCACCGGCTTTTCTTTGATTCTGTGGGTGACTTTGTGGAGGCCCCCAGAAGTGGCCTCTACAAATATAAGACCAAATTAACAATTTGGTTATAGAAATATAAGGTGTTGAAAGTATTATTTCAAATTTAAATATCAAGGAAGTACCAGGTCCAGATTTTACCAGTAATAATATGATCAAACGTGTAAGTACACCTTTAATTCCGATTTTATAGCAAAGATTCAACAAATGTGTTGAATTAGGTCACTATCTGGATGTATGAAAAGACTCTATTTATGAAGATTATACTAAAACCTAGCAAAATAAGCTATGAGACAAGCAAAATCTATAGACCTATACTATTGACATTGACATTTGTAATATATTTAGAACAAAAAGGTTTTTAATAAAATCATAAAGAGAACAATCTATGAGTATAAGACAACATGGGTCTTATTAAATTTAAATCAACGAATGGTATAATGGTAGATATGAAAAAAATATATATACTGAAACACAGACAGGAGAACTGGCTTCTTTGGCAGGCACGTTCGACAATGTATGTTGGCCAGCAATTATTAGACAAAAGAATGAAATATGTATGAGAGGAAACAAGAAAATTTCTCCATATAAGTTATATACTAGATATTTATTCAAATAAATTAAAATTTGGGAACATTTCTATATTGACGAGATATGCTATTTACATAGTAATCTTGATAGAGGTGACCTGAAGCTACGAATTTGCCTTTATAAAGGAAAGAAAAAAAAAACTAGATCTCCATCTATTCTAGCGAGACAAAATATGAGGACCTTATCATTCCTTTAAGTTACTTAAAAGCCCTTTAGGGCCCATGCGAAATCTAGGTTAGTTTTTTATGCAAAAAGGGGGGCACTAAGTCATAATGACAAATGGCTTACCTTTTCTCGAAAGTGCCGGCAAAGGTCTGGTCTCCCGACTGAAGACTGTCCTCTCACTGAGCGACTCAGATTGAATCTGCCTTTTGGCAAAGCAACCCTCTTTTATCCTTGTCTCTCTCCGTTTTCATTCGCTGGCCGCGCCAAAGTTTCTATTGGTTGGCATTTTCATTCGTCGAAAGAGAGCACCAATGAAAATGGCCAACGTCTCCAGTATACAATTTCACCGACGCCCCAGGCCTCTCCCATCAAAATAGAACGTATTGCCAAAACAAAAAAATCTAAAGAGGGAAACAGCCACGGCACTAGTGTAAAATTTCATCAGACCCCAGGCCTCCTCCACATGGGCTGTAATACGATCCTCCCTTTTCTCGGGACGGTATATATATCGCCCCCCCCCCCCCCCCCCCCCCCCGTCTTAGCTAAAAATCGACACAGGCCCCTTTCACTTGAACTGTAATATAACGCTTCCCTTTCTCGGGAAGGATATTTTATAAGGCTCAGTCTTTTAGAAATCTTCCTTCTCCATTTCTTCTGGTCACCTCTACCTAAATTTTAGATGAGGGGAATATATGTACATATGGAACAACAGCTTCCAGCGCGGATGTCTCTGGATGTCACTGGTGTCTTCTTCTCCACCAGGCATCAGCTTTCGGCATGGAAGTCTGGTGTCATCAAGTGTCTAGGTTTCTGGGCAAAAAGGTGGTCTATAAGTCTATGTGGGAGGGAAGCCATGTATCCATTTGATGTTGATTATACATACGCCTTCTGTTGGGGTATGGTTACAAAAACGTGCCCCAACATGACTTTGGTTTAGAGAATCATATAGTCAGCAAATTTAAAACCTGGCTTCTATTGAAAATAAAGTCTTTATACTTCAATGAATAAATATTTTTATTTATATATTATTTAATGTATATTAAAATCTTATTTATGGGAAAGAAATCTTTTGATACAGCTTGGTATTACTAATTTTGATATATTGTAGAACAGCCTATTTATCTTATTTTGCTTATCTATTATTTTATGTTAGTAAATTACTAATTGTTTTTATACAAATAAATTGACTTGTCATTCTCACATTTGTCTTTCCTCATTCTCTACGAGACAATATGTTGGCTTTAAAAATGTATTTAAAAATGTTTATTAATTTAAGATAACTATTTATATAGATTTACACAAATAAATATGAAAAAACAATAGAAAAAATAAAAGATATATACAAATAAATATATATCTAAAAAGTTATGTTCAATGCTGGACAAAAAAAAAATACTATATATATTTTCATACAACTCTAGGGCGGAAATAAAAATAAATAAGAATTTGTTCATAAACCAAAAGAGGCATTAGATTGATTGAAGCATTAAATGAAGCATTTTATATCAAAATATTTTTTTTTTCTAAAACCAAATAATGTTCTATCACTGAAATGTCGTCAATAAAAATTATATTTAAGCTTTCGCTGTTTTTGTTTTCCTTTACGCTGCTTATTTATTTGACGTAATTTGATATCGCACTTTTCTCCGAGGCGCGATTATTGCTAGTTGAAAATCTTTATCGCACTTTTGTGTTTGCGAGCATTTTAGGAGAAGGAAGGAAAACGTCAGTATATATATTTTGCCAATTAGGCATATTTTAAACCTCGAAATTTACGAAACAAAACTATGGAGAAAAAGTTGGAACCTGATCGCTATCCCCTTTTTGCTTTTCCGCATAAAATTGAAACCAATTCCCGCAAGAACTTTTTGTTTAAAAGCTTTTTCTTTTTAACGTTTTTCACATTATTTGCAACTCTGACAATTCTTTACTTCGAAAATCGACAGAATTTTACATCGGCTCGACTTTTTGATCAAAATATTAATAAACTCGAAAAACTTATTAATGAAATTTCCAAAAATGAAACTCATTTGTTTGATGAACCACAGTGTTCGAACATAAGAGATGAAGCTAAATATGATTGCAACCCAGATAGACCATCAAATGAAGATACCTGCATCAAAAGAGGCTGTTGTTGGAGACCTTTACATGGAAAAAGCCTAAATGATCCACCAGGAATTCCATATTGTTATTATCCTACTAATTATACAGGTTATAAAATAGTCAATATTGTACTTGGATCAAAAATAACAGAAATTTATTTAAAAAGAGGAGTACCTTCTGGAATACCAAACGATATTCAAAATCTAAAAGTTACACTTGTTCAACATCAAACAGCATTGGAAATAAAGGTGAGTAATGAAGTATCAAATATTTGTACTTTTGCTTTGCATTATTGCTTTGTATTAATTTATGCCTAACTGGCCTTGACCTTATTGTTTGCAGAAGAGCATTGCTCGATGCAAATATTTAAATGTAATTCTACTATCCTAAAAGCTTATGTTCATAGTTTGCTAAAATACCATTTATAAGATTCCACTCTTCAGTGTAACATATAAAAGCAGAATGATTCAATACAGTATTAGAGCTCTAAAGAAGCGTTCTGGTAGATTAAATTGGCAAAACCGCTGGGAAGGTTCACCACTGATAAGCCAAGCCCTCCCAATATTTTTTCATCGCAGTAAAGACAGTAGAGGTTTGATTTATTTGTGAAAGACCTAATCCAAATAATTGATTAAAAATATTTTCTCATTTATTCTTTTTGTCTGATGATGGTAACAATTTTGTTACTGAAATGTCACACTCTAATAAATTATTTGGATTTGGTCTTATTACCTTAGGTTTATAATCTATAATCCAAATTGTGCTTTATTATAATATCAGTTATGCTTTCTAAATCTTAAAAAAAAAAAAGTATGGAGGCTGGACCAGTTCCTATGTTAACTTACCCCAATCTAACCTAACCTAATCCCAAACCTAACTTAATGTCCCCAAAAAATATGAGTTTTTTTAGCTTCTAATGCACATTTTTGGTATAAAGGAGTATTTTATATTCATATATGATAAAGCACAATTTGGATTATAGATATTAAACACAAGGTAATAAGACCATATCTAAATAAATAGTGTGTGACGTTTCAGTAACAGTGTTGTTAACATCTTCAGACAAAAGTACTGTATGTATATAAGTATTGTATGGTCTAACAACACTGTTACCAAAATGTTAAACTATTTATTTGGATTTGGTCTTATTACCTTGTGTTTAGATTCATATTTGTTAATTGGAACTGCTACTAATTGAGTGATAATTTTTTTTTTTTTTTTGCTATTGTAGTCACAGGTGTAAAATTCCATCCATAAACTTCATACAGTCTGTATCTAACAATGGTAACCAGCCATCTTCAGTTTGAAACTCCACTACAGTAGAGTCCCATGGGAGACCATGAGACATGGGTAAGCACAGTCTCTCCTGAAAGTGGTCTCAGAGAATATTTGTGAAAGATCTCTTATGACTGACATGGCAGAGTTTCTATAAAAGGCAACTTCCAGGAGGACCGGATTTACCCATGTTTTTAGGTGGTCTATAATAGGAGACTTGTTTGTGCCTTGGAACTAATACCATTCACTATTAGAAGTCCAACTTCAATGACAAGAGAGGGTGGAAGGATGGTCTAAACTCTTGGTTTTCAACCACTATGAACTGTGATTGAATCCCCCATTGGGCACTTTTTTATAATTAAAAAAAAAAAAAAAAATGCTCCAATAGCCCCCAATTCTTACAAAAGTCCAACCTTATCAATGAGTGCAAGTAACCAAACGGGGCTCTGGCACATTTGCAAGTGCAATGTCGAACTGCTTTTCACATGTGTAGACATGTGGTGCACATACAGTAAAAGCAGTCACTGACTACCCACCATGATTATCATGGACTGTACCACGTGTACTAGGGATAATTAAAAAAAAATGACAAGAGAGTGACTCCTCCAAATTAGGGCGGGGTTGGAGACCTATTCCAGTCTCAGCTCAGCTCACTCCTGGCTTAGCCACTCTAGAGTGTTGTCCATACTGTGCATTGTGGAGATGCCAAGTGGAGATTTTGCCTTCCTAGAGATTGGACCTTATAGTAAAGCTTTTCCCACACTCCACTACTTTAGGGGCAATTGGGCACAATACTTCACTGTTCTTAGATAAGAATTTTATACAATACAACGACCAAATAAGTATTCTTAACATAATTCTCTGTTTGTGATATGAGAAATTATTAAAGCACAGATTTTTATTTTCAAATATAAAATGCACCTCCTATACTGTTCTTAGCTGCTATTAAATAATATTGAGAGGGTCTGACTCTAACACAATCAGTGGTTAACCCTCTCAGAGGTTTCACCAGTTTAATCTATCATACTTCTTCCTAGAGCGCTACCATTGTATTGGATAATTCTGATTATATATGCTACAGTGAAGGATGGATCTTTAGTTATGATATTTAATCAAATTATGGACATCAATGACAGTAGATAAACCTGTAAATAATGCTTTATAACTAGCATTGATTCATCTTCAGACTAGATAGCTGAATATACTTGAATTAGTCTCATTCAAAGACATATTCAAACTTTGCTTGATATTTTGTTAATTAGTTAAAGCCTAATTTACTAATTGTGACTTTTTATTCTCTCCCAAATATTCTCAATTAGTAAGAGTTAACTCCATAAATATGTTGGCCAGATCACAGACCGGGATGCCCCGCGCTACGAGAGCCTCTACCCCAAGTTGTCCCCTCCCTCAGAGAGAACAGACGAGCCAAAGCTCTACAATGTAGATCTCACCCCATCTGGTCGGCTCACTGTGCTCCGAGCTGGAACTGACTCCGTCTTGTGAGTTCCTCTCTAAATTGAATCCACTACAAGCTCCTCATACCAGTATTTGTGATAGACAAAATCATGGGTTTATAATTAAAAAATTGTTAATTTTTTATTTATTCATATAAAGGGTTATGACCATTTTGCATAAAGACTGTGCCATACAGCTCAGAAAACAAGTCAATTAATGTGAAAAAAAATAGTACAAAAGTGAAATTGTACTGGGATCAGGTCGATAAATTAAGAAAAAGCCATCTAATAGCGAACTACTAAAAGTTGCTGATGGCTTGCGCCATCTGTTGGAATAACTATCAACTAATTGTTTAATTATTCCAGAATTGGCCATTTAGCTTTTCTTGATTAATCAATGGAGGTTCTACCATAATGATGTTGTTTCTTATCCCCTTATGTAAAGATTATACAAATTCCATGAGTCCATGCTCCTTGAGTTATTTGATGATAAGCAACGGCCTCTCCCAAAGTTTAGTGCATCTAATGCAAGCCAAAATGTGTTCTGAAGCTGCAGGTGCCAAGCTACACTTTGGGCAAGTGGGATATATTTTGTTTTGATTTTGTCAACTGTCCTTTGTAGAGAGGTGTCCTCTCATGGAGTATGTTCTACTGTAATGATGTTATGTGGGGTCCTCCAAACAGATTTATCTTCACACATTAATGAAATCTTTGATATCTTAAAAACAATCTGACAAGAGGAGTGAAGGGATATCTTATCAATCTTTAGTTCTATTTGTATCAGATAGGTTTATTCCATCAAAGTGAGACTGCACAGTCATGGTGAAGTATTCATAGAGGAGATAGGCATCTATGAGTATCAACCAAGTAATACATGACAAATATGTAAACGATCATGGTAATGAGAAATAAGACCAAAAGTCGTCTATTAATTGTTTCTGTAACATTTTTGTTACTGAAAACTCACATAGAAATTACTTATTTGTAATCTCTTCTTACCTTGTTTTTTCTTCTTCTTTTTAAATCTTATGTTCCCCAACTTAGTCAAATCATGTCCATTTAGTGATGGCAAAAATGTTGGTACCAAATATATACATACAGTGAAACCCCTCTATAGTCAATCCCAATGGGACTAAACTTATAGTTCATTATAGCTATGGTTCGTTACAGCCATAGTTCACTGTATTATAACATAAAAATGGGAATTATTTCCAGTTCGTTATAAGGAAAGGTTTACTTTTGAACTCTAGCTTTCAGGTGAAAGCCCTTCTACAGGAGAAAATATGATGCAATTTAAAAAAAAAAAAACTTATCTCTGGAAAAATAGTACAAATGTGATATTGTACTGGGATAAGGTGCATAAATTAAGAAAAAGGGCATCTCCTTATCGTGCAACTGATTATTCCGATAGATGGCGCAAGCCATCAGCAACTTTCAGTTGCACGATAAGGAGATGCCCTTTTTCTTAATTTATCCCTGGAAGTCGGATAATTTCACCTTAATATTGAAACAAGGGATTATTTTATAGAATACTAGCCGAGTGACCCGGGCTTCGCCCCGGGATTGACCCGTGTGCATATCTACCCGAGTGATATATATTTAGATAAGATTTTTTTTATAATTGTTTGTTATTAGCATTATCTTTTTGTTTGCATCAGCATAATTTAATCTAATCTTTGATAGAGGGTGCTGTTCGTGAGCTAAGTAGAATAATTTGAATATATAGTTTTAATAATTGATTTATATATTTTTTAAAATAGCCTATTGTCTTACCCGTATTTTTTTACCTATGTATGAAAATTTTGGTTTGAATTAGTGAACTACTGCGAATTTGTATACCGGACATACAAACAAACAAACATAGATTTTTATATATATAGATATGTATACAGTAGAACATACTCCATGAGAGAGCACTCCTGCTAGAGGACACCTCTCTACAATGGACAGTCTTCTTTGCCAAAATTAGTATTGTTACTATTTAGCAACTCTCCAGTATAAGAGGACACCTCTCCCTAAAGGACACTTTGACTCTGCAAATAGGTTTACTCCTTTACAAGGGGGTAGTTCTACTGTATTGTAATGAGCCTTGCTCCTCCTTACATAATTTATAAAAGGACAGTTATGTTTATTAGGTTGGAGAAAACACCCTTTTTTATCTTTTTTTTTTTTGTAGTGAAGTGTGAGAACTGAAAATCATCACAGTTTCTAACCCCTTCTCAATACTTATAGAAGTCATTCTAAAATTTAGAGTGGAAACAGAAAAAAAATAGGAAAGCAACTAACTGAGTGAAATGTTAGCTTGAACATGTAATTCACATCAGCCAACCACGGATAGATTAGGTGCCAGAATTACTGCCATACCACCCAGATGTCAGCAAACCTAGATTTCCTGAATCTGTACCAAAGTTTTCTTCATCAGAATCAGCAGATTGTAGGTTGGTTTGTCTCAGTTTCCTTGTTGTTGTTTCTTATTTCCTTGTGTAAAGTTTACACCAATTCCATGAGTCCATGCTCCTCGAGTCCAGCTTCCATAAAATCCCCATGTAACATTGTAGAACACTCTCAGGTAAGGTAACTTACCATGATGTCACCTTGGTTGGGGCTGCTGCTGTGCCCTGAACTGAATAAAAGTATTAGACCAAATAAATCGATAGTGGAAGTTCCTCTTCTTCTTTCTTATCTCCACTTAATCACATTAAGGTATCAATCTTGTAAAGCTTGACAACCATCATGACTGGGTGAAGTAGAATGCGTCTGCCTTTGTCATTAAGACTGGGAGCACTACTCAGTGGCAGGCCGAATTAGCTCCAAAATAAATGGCCGCCTCTGACATGAGGAACAGACGCCATGTGCAGCCACTCCTAACATGGAGTACAAACGCTGCTCATCCTGTATCCCTGAATTGGAGCCCTTACAGGGTACTATCAGCCGGGCCAGCTGAGCCCAGGTTTTTTTAGTGAGATTGTTACTGCTCCCCCCTCCTCCCTTTTTCATCCGGGCTTGGGACCAGCAAAGGCGGAGTTGGAAGCTCCTTATCACCTCAACTTGGGTAATACATCTTAATTCTAGAGACCCAGGTTTTAAGTTCCAAATATTTTAACTATATATGGTTTTAAAATAGAAATATCGTCAATACTACTTTTCTTTTAAAATGATATATGATTAAAAGCTATTTCTATGGCCCTACTACAGAAATGAATAAAAATTGAAAGAGAGAGGGCATGGCTCATCAGTTGTGAACCCTCCTTGCGGTTTCACCATTTCAATCTTCAGACCAATCTAATATTGTATTAAACTGAATTTCTGATATACCCTGCATTTGCTATTGAATACAGTAAATGGGTGTTTTGAAAGAACTGCCTCTAAGACTGTAGAAATGTATATCTAAGTTAAAAGTTGATGATATACAAAATCCCAATGATGTTGTTACCATAACAGGTTAGACCAGGGGTCAGCAACCTGCGGCTCTTTGGATGTGAAGCTGCGTGTAGTATTCACATTAATAAAAACTTTATTTATGCGAGTACTATTTATTGTACATAGCAATAACACGCCATCTATATAATACAAATGAAAACATCAAAACGCGAATCTTTCTTTTCACAAATAAATCAAACTTCTACTGTCCTTACTGCGATTAAAAAATATTGGGAGGGCTTGAGCAGAATGGTCCAATACAGTATTAGAGCTCTAAAGAAGCGGTCTGGTAGATTAAATTGGTGAAACCGCTGGAAGGGTTCATCACTGATGAGCCAAGCCCTCCCAATATTTTTGATCACAGTATGGACAGTAGAAGTTTGATTTATTCGTGAAAAGAAATATTCGCGTTTTGGTGTTTTAATTTGTACTATTTATTGTTGGCAAGAAAAAATGTTGTGGCTCTTTATAAACTTTAAAATTTTGTAAATTGTAATTTTTGACTCTTCCGACTCAAAAGGTTGCCGACCCCTGGGTTAGACTGTAGTTTGAACAAAGGGTATTTATAAAAAATAATTTTAGGTTACAAACAGGCAATATCATCTAGTGTGGAAATATTAAACACTCGCAAACATAAGAATTGACATATGAAGTGTCTGTCATCCATGAGTTGTGCCCAATACATAAAAAGAAGAGACAATCTTTATGACCCAGCACCTTATCATTCCAGCTTGACCTCAGCTCAACTTCCTTCCTCTATGGGACAGCCATGGATGATAGTTCTCTCTGCCCTGTTGTTACTTCATCCCATGGTACATAGGCTATGGTAACCTTAGTTGGGTAGGATTTAGGAATGCCTATACATGTCTACCTACAATCAAACCTACTTAAAACCACACTACTTGGGACTGTGTGTTACATTAAAATAATGTTGCACAAACATGTGTTTGGTGTTTTTATAAGGCAAACATACACCATCTTTATTAGAAACTAGCCGAATGACCCGGGCAACGCCCGGGTTTTACCCGATTAAATGCTTTTATTCAAATACTATTTGTTACAATTATAAATTGGCACCATGGATGTCATTCTTGTGAAACGTCCCGCTCCAAACTTTGTGTCTGAGAAGCGATATTTTTATAAAGAGATGATCTGGCTTTGTGTCTTCTGCTCGAATGAATGTTTTTCTGTTAGAATTTTGTTCCTACATACTAAAAATGAACTGGCTTCACCCGTGGTCTCTGCTTTTTGGAATTTTTCCCGATATAATTTTGTATCTGATAATCAAATATGATACATCAATATTGTCATAATCATTTTCCGACTAAAAAACAACAACTATTTTTGCCCAGAAACCTGTCAAATGCTTATAAAAAATGGCCATATTTGGGTATTTATTCCATTCACAAAAGCAAACGGTGACAGAATTGTTGATTGATTGTTGATTATGACTCTGATACTTGTATATTTTAATTTACACATTTGCACATTTGTAAGTGCAAAGTCGAACTGCTTATCACATGTGTAGACATTTGGTGCACTTACAGTAAAAGCAGTTGCCAACTAATATCCACCATGATTATCATGGCCTGTATCACATGTACTTAGGATAATAATAAGAAAAAAATAAATAAATTTAGATTGTTCAAGAGTGAATGTTTCTTTTTTCCCCCCCCCCCAAAATATATATTTAAAAATAAATTACAGCCCACCCTCATTATAACAACATCATTTGGGATCAAGATTTTATGTTATTGATATAACAATGGTTGAAATAATTGGAACTAGGTTTTTTTTTTTAGAATTGTGATGTAATATTCATGTTGCTGTAATAAAAATAGGCTGCTGTAATGAGGTTGCACTATATTTTGAAAGAAACAAAATAAATATTATTGAAAAACATTTCTCTTTGTGTAAACAGAGATCAATAGAAACTGAAGTTTGTCATTCTAACTTGGATATTTTGTCTTTTTTAAACAATTTTTAAAAGTTTCCGGAGATAAGTTTCATTTTATTTAAACCATCTCAAATTTTCGGGCATCTCTGCCCTTCTACAGGAGAACATTACAATGAATAAAAACGCTGCCTGATGCCAAAATCAAGCGAGGTTTTATTTCATCTCCAGAAACCTTTAAAAAATTGTTTAATTAATGTCCAGGAGATTTAAATCAATTGATATTTTGTCTTTTGTATAAAAACTAGCCGAATGACCCGGCAACGCCCGTGTTTTACCCGATTGAATGTTTTGATTCAAATACTATTTGTTACAATTATAAATTGGCGCCTTAAATAAATGCATATGTTAGTTAATAACTATAGCCTATGTGCTTTATCTGTCTATGTACTGTTGGCTTCCGTAGGCGTCTCTTACTGGGATAGAGAAAGAGAGGATTCCATTTGGTTATTAACTAATATATGCATTTATTTAAGGAGCGACCTGCTTCAACACAATAGTTACAAAAAGGAAAAAGCGAGTGGGGGGGGGGGGGGGGGGGGTGGGGAGGCAAAGGTGGCGTGATCGTAGCCAACCAATAGGAGGGGCGCCATTCCAAAAAAAAAGCAAACGGTGACAGAGACGAAAACTGATTAAGAGATGAAGAATGACGCTTGTAACTGTATATAGAATTCTCTCTCTAAGCAATGTTAGCTTCTCCAGAGTAGTGAACCAGTAGATTCACCCTTTCCAGTATTCTAGATTGTATTTAGAGAATACAGACCAGATCTGAATCATCCTGGGGGCAAAGGTCATTGAATTTAGATGGATAAACCAATTTAACCACAAACTCTCTGTTGGGCTCCCTTCTAGAGCCCTATGTAACAACTTATCATCCAGATATAATCTTTTTTTCCCCCTTCATTTTTCTGCCATTGTTTTACTTATCCTTTATGTATGTTTTTGCCCTTACCATCTTATCACACTATCTTATCCCCCAATTACAATGGAGATCACTATCTATAGCTGTCTTTTTTGTCCATTTTTTTTTTAACAAAGTGTAGGATTGTTAGATTTGCCCTTTATTGTTTTTATGGATAATGAAGAGTGTGTTGTGTGCTTATATAATTAATATGTACATAGTCTAGCCATAAATTCTGTTACAAACAATTTTATAAATTAAATGATTAAGAACAAAAACTAATGGCTTATAAATACATATTTTATTAGCCAATAGGACATAGATTTTAAATATATACAATCATTCAAAATGTCCTCCCTTATTTTTGACACAGGATCTCAAACGTTCGGGCCACTGATCTATGGCGGCACGCACCTTTTCTAAGGGTATTTCTTTCATTGCTCTCACCAATGCTGATTTCAATTGATCCAATTACGATATCTTTTAGAGAACACCTTCTCTTCTAAATATGCCCACAAACTGTAATCAAGGGGGTTTAAATCAGAGCTTCCAGAGGGCCATTCATTGGCCTTTATGAACTCCAGAACATTTGTCTCCAACCATTGTTGAGTTGACTTAGCTTTGTGAGCAGGAGCTGAATCTTGTTGAAATATCCAATGTTCTCCATTAAACATTTTTGTATTCAGAGGCTTTACTATTTGTTCCAAAATATATTCTTGATAGTTTTTATCTGTAGTTTTTACCCCCTTTGGCACAGAAGTGGAGATCTGTTACACCTTGGTAGCTAACTCCTCACCAAACCATGACAGAAGAATGATGGTGACTTTTTTCAGGTCTTCAGACTTTCAAAGAAGCTTCTAGAGAGCTACAAGCATATATCCTATCATTCTGACGATTAATCTTTTCCTCGACAGTGAAAATTTTCTCATCTGTGAAAAGGATTATCTCATGCCACCGACCATCATGCTGCGCCAACAACATTTTTGATCTAACCCTTCTAATATCTCTAAGAGCAGGGGTTATCAAATGACCTGTGTGTCGTTTGAAAGCTCTCAGTCCAAGGTCTTGCGTTTGTTGCACGCGTGGTCGGCCAGATCTTTCAAGGTCATTAATAGTGCTAGCCTTGTTGAACCTTTCAATGGTTCGATAAACAAATTGACGCATAATATTAAAATTTTGTAAAAGTTTAAAAATGGATGAAGGACTTTGGCCTACCTTGTGTAAGGCTATTACAGCTATACGGTTTTCTTTAACACCCCAATCCATTAACAAAAAACAAATATATTCCGATTTTTTTTCTAAACACGTGTGCACGAGATATTCAAATAACAACTAATGTATTTTGAATACTTCACGCGGTCAAATTAAAATTTTATCACTGATTTAGTTTTGTAACAATATTTATGGCTAAACTAAGTATTACAGTAGAAACTCTATGAAAGGACACTCACGCTAGTGGACACCTCTCTATAAAGGACAGTTTTCATTTGTAAAATCATCATTTTTACTATTTAGCAACTCCGCCTTTGCCGGTCCCAAGCCCGGATGAAAAAGGAGGGGGGGGGGAGCAGTAACAAGCTCACTAAAAAACCTGGGTTCAGCTGGCCCGGCTGATAGTACCCTGTAAGGGCTCCTAATCTAGGGATACATGATGAGCAGCGTTTGTACTCCATGTTTGGAGCGGCTGCACATGGCGTCTGTTCCTCATGTCAGAGGCGGCCATTTTTTTTTTGGAGCTAAGTCGGCCTGCCACTAAGTAGTGCTCCCAGTCTTGATGACAAAGGCAGACGCATTCTACTTCACCCAGTGTGGAGATAAGAAAGAAGAAGAAGAAGACTATTTAGCAACTCTGTGATAAGAGGACACCTCTCCAAAGGACACTTTGGCTTTACAATTAGTTGTCCTCTACAGGGAGGTTCTACTGTATATATTAATATAATTAATAGGCTAATCCCTTAATAGAATGTTCAAAACTATAAGTCTAAGGGATAAGTGTCTTTTAGGAAAAAATTTATTTCAAGCTTTCGGGCCCAACCGCCCTTCGACAGGAAAATTACGCTACTGACGTTTTCGGATCAAATCCATATATATACACGAAGAAGCCGAAAATATACTACAGTTATGCAAAAAGCTGATTTACATAGTGAATAAAACAATAAAACGGAAATATAAGTATACATATAGAGAGAATTTGAATGTCTACAATATGAACTGGTATGGAATAAGACAAGGAAGATGGCATATTTTGGAAACACAGAACAGACTAACTATTGAATTTGCGGTCTCAGAGTTCATGGTACGGTGGGAGGTTTGGTGGCTGCAGGGAATAATACATTGTAAATTTCAGGTAGATCAATTTTTCTATTAAGGCTGTGGAATTTGCTTGACAGGAGGGATTCGATGACTAGTCTTTGATGTTTGCTGGAGATATTGGAATAATGAATTTTGGGTGATGTAATGTTGAAGGAATGGCCAGTTTCATTGATATGCTGAACTATTAAGGATCTATGGTCTCGGTTATCAATATTTCTTTTGTGTTCATGAATTCTGATATTGACCTGTCTTCCAGTTTCACCCACGTAGATTCCTGGGCAATTTGAACATTCTATTGAGTAAATAACGTTACGTGCCGTACTGTGAGGTTCATTATAATTGAGTTTCATTATTTGGTTTCGGAGAAGGGATCCTGAGGTAGGTGCGCAGGTGAAGTAGGTTTTAATTCCGAATTTTAACAAGAATCTGGCAATGGTGGATGCTAAAGGTGAATATGGCATACTGCAAATTGATCTGTATACTGGAGGCTGTATCTTTTTGGATGAATCGTAAAAGTGTCGTAATATAAAGGACATTGGGTATGCACAGTTTTTGAGGTTAGCTATTATGTTTTGTGTTTCAAGGGTCTTGTACTTCTGGAGGGAGCAGTGGGTATGTATTCGTTTTGAAAGTGCAATGACTGTATTGATCTTGTGACTGATTGGGCAGAAGGACGAGTATTGAACGTAATTAGGGCGGAAAGTTGGTTTATAATATACGGTGGTGTGGAATTATATTATAAACCAACTTTCCGCCCTAATTACGTTCAATACTCGTCCTTCTGCCCAATCAGTCACAAGATCAATACAGTCATTGCACTTTCAAAACGAATACATACCCACTGCTCCCTCCAGAAGTACAAGACCCTTGAAACACAAAACATAATAGCTAACCTCAAAAACTGTGCATACCCAATGTCCTTTATATTACGACACTTTTACGATTCATCCAAAAAGATACAGCCTCCAGTATACAGATCAATTTGCAGTATGCCATATTCACCTTTAGCATCCACCATTGCCAGATTCTTGTTAAAATTCGGAATTAAAACCTACTTCACCTGCGCACCTACCTCAGGATCCCTTCTCCGAAACCAAATAATGAAACTCAATTATAATGAACCTCACAGTACGGCACGTAACGTTATTTACTCAATAGAATGTTCAAATTGCCCAGGAATCTACGTGGGTGAAACTGGAAGACAGGTCAATATCAGAATTCATGAACACAAAAGAAATATTGATAACCGAGACCATAGATCCTTAATAGTTCAGCATATCAACGAAACTGGCCATTCCTTCAACATTACATCACCCAAAATTCATTATTCCAATATCTCCAGCAAACATCAAAGACTAGTCATCGAATCCCTCCTGTCAAGCAAATTCCACAGCCTTAATAGAAAAATTGATCTACCTGAAATTTACAATGTATTATTCCCTGCAGCCACCAAACCTCCCACCGTACCATGAACTCTGAGACCGCAAATTCAATAGTTAGTCTGTTCTGTGTTTCCAAAATATGCCATCTTCTTTGTCTTATTCCATACCAGTTCATATTGTAGACATTCAAATTCTCTCTATATGTATACTTATATTTCCGTTTTATTGTTTTATTCACTATGTAAATCAGCTTTTTGCATAACTGTAGTATATTTTCGGCTTCTTCGTGTATATATATATGGATTTGATCCGAAAACGTCAGTAGCGTAATTTTCCTGTCGAAGGGCGGTTGGGCCCGAAAGCTTGAAATAAATTTTTTCCTAAAAGACACTTATCCCTTAGACTTATAGTTTTGAACATATTAATATAATATACCAAAAAAAGAGGCACCTCTCCCTTTAATTGAACATCAGAATGATAGCACTGGGCATCACCCTGGTAAAAACTTTACAAGTGATGATAAAGAATGAGCCTCAACATTGGTTTTGGCCAATGGCCTCTCCTGGAGGTTCTACTGTATATATTTCAGAGTTTTATTTATGAATTATATTGAAATTTGACTTAATTATTATTTATAGTACAGTAGAACCTCCCTGCAAAGGACACCTAATTGCAGAGCCAAAGTGTCCTTAGGGAGAGGTGTCCTCTTACCGGAGAGTTGTTAAATAGTAAAAATGGTAATTTGAAAATGAAAACTGTCCTTTGTGGAGAGGTGTCTGCTAGTGGGGTGTCCGCTAAAGGGAGGTTCTACTGTATAGGAAAAAAATTTAGTTTGTAATGTAACAATGTAACAAATGTTACAATGTAATGTAAATTGTAATTTCAATACATCAACACAATATTATCCTAGAAATGTCCCCCATTATCAATCTATATGATAAGTGTCAGTATAGAAGGATGGTGTGTCCCCAGGTTCCAGACAGAACTGTCCCAGCTGGTGTATGCAGACCAGCTCCTCCAGCTGACCACCACGTTGCCCTCCGCCAATGTTTACGGACTCCCAGAACACATGGAGAGACTCCGGCTCAACACCAGCTGGAAGAGATACTCCTTCCTCAACAGTGACCTAGCTCCCGTGGTCAGTCCACACACATATAGTCCGTCATGGTTATTGATCCTAGACATCCTGTGATGTCCTGTGTCCTGTGATGTCCTAGACATCCTGTGATGTCCTGTGATGTCCTAGACATACTGTGATAGAGAACACTTTAAAGCAATCCAATTACAAAAGAGATGAAAACTTTTGCAGTAAGTTTTCTTGATTACATGGATTTCTTATGAGGAAACTTACTGTAAAATGTTTTAACTCATTTGTAGTTTATATTGCTTCTACCCCTTTGGGGAAAATTTGGGATCTTTTAGAGAGTAGGGTGGAAATTTGGTCTCTTAAAAAGTAGGAGGGGGAAGTTTTGAGGTCTGCTGAAATGTGGGAGGAAAATTTGATCTGTTAAAAAGTAAGGGGATATTTTGGTGTCTGTTAAAAAGTGGCGTTTGAGTTTAATTAATAATAATTAAAAAATAATAATTTAGATACTCTTAGGGTTCGGCCACAGAAAAAAAAAAGTATTATACAACAACAACAACAAAAAGCCTTTATTTAGGGTCACTGACCCTATACAGGATTCACCAGAGGTATGCATAAGAACAAAGCAGTGAGACAAAGGAAATAACGATATAGACAGAAGAAAAAGAAAAAAAAAAAGAAAAAAATAATAAGAAAGAGAAAGAGGGAAGCAAGAAAAACAACACAAAAAGAGTAGCCGTAAGAAAGTGAGGTTCTCCCTGGAGGACTCCCGAGTTTATCTTAATACTTTCCATAAATGATCCCTTCCATCTGATAGCTATAGTTGCTTGTTCGTAGTAACTTCTGATCGTACTTATGAATTGGTAACTTATGCCTAGGTTGTAAAGTTTTTTCCAAAGTATTGAGTGAGGTACAGTATCAAATGCCTACCTTAGATCGACAAAAAAAGACATAGTTTTCCCCTCTTTTTTCTTAATGATAGTTGGATTAAAGTAAAAAAAAAAAATTGTATTATTGAAAAATACATATCAGGAGAGAGAGAGACTGTTTTTAGGATGTGGTCTCTCACCGGAGACTATTACTGTAGATGTATGAGGTGGTGATATGAGTGGTGTAGTAGACGTGTGTTGGGATGCAATGTGAGGTTTGAAATGTGGGGGTTACAATGTGAGGCTAGATCATATATGGGGCAGACACAATATACCTCTGTATAGCCTCCCTCGCGTAGAGAGTTGTCCCAACTATCTGTTTACCACAGGGTCTACTGCCATCATCATGACCAGTACTGATGGACAGATAACTGGAGCCCCACAAGGTATACAGAATTCACAGTTAGAGGCTGAAAGTGCAGGGTGAGGTAGAGCATGCATGGACTGCAAGGTCCAATGCAAGGTCTGCCTGCAGTGTGCTCTGAGAGGGCAGCAACACTTGAATGTTGCCCACTCAATACCAGTCACAGACACATTTGTGTTAGTCTCTCTGGGAGTTATTGGGCAATGGGCATGACAGCAAGTTGCAGCAGGCAGTGCCGGTTGTGAATAGAACCAAGTTCTCTGTCTAAAAGTTTTCCCTAAACCTGGAGGCAAGGGGAGCTAATGAAGACATCCTGAGTGCATACAGTTTTACTAGATGTATATTAAATCTATATAATATATGGAATGTACAAGTTGTGTATGTATGGCATCAGTGGAACCAAGCTCTGTACGGAGCACATCCATTCTATCTGGTCCTGGAGTCCTGCGGAGCTAACGCCACCGGAGTGGCCCTCATCAACAGCAACATCATGGGTCAGTTCCTCCTTGTCTTAGATATAGGGCTGCCATTTCCCCCCAAAGTTATTTAATTCAACACTCCAAGGGAAAGAAAGTGCTTCCTGTTGAATTAAAGCAGAAGTTGGAATTAGGAGGAATTGCCGGATATCATTGCTAAGAAGAGTCGAAAGCGATGAGTTATTTTAAGTCGAAAACACCAGGCCTTAAGGGATATAAGTTTCTTAAATTATTTTTAAATTTATAAATCTCTAGCCTTCAAAGCATGAAAGCCCTTCTACAGGAGAAAGTGTGATACGAACTAGAGATTTATAAATTAAGAAATATATAAAGAAACTGCTATCCCTGGAGACCTGGTGTTTTCAACTTAATATTTACACAAGGGATTATTTCATTGAATTGATAAGTTGCTTTATTAAATAGGTATGAGCTTGGTGAGCCAATAATACCTTTCAAGCTAGGTTGGATTGTATGTGTAATATACAGTGCAACTATTAATAATAATATATATTAGAGTCATCAACAATCAATTCTGTCATTGTTTGCTTTTGTGAATGGAATAAATACCCTGATATGGCCATTTCTTATAAGCATCAGTGGTTCAGTGGTAGAATGCTCGCCTGCCACGCGGGCGGCCCGGGTTCGATTCCCGGCTGATGCATTTTTTTTTTTTTTTTACAATTTTTAAAACTCGTTTATATTATTATTAAAATATACAAGTATCAGAGTCATCAATTCTGTCATCGTTTGCTTTTGTGAATGT
>CP092869.1:51946874-51974600 GCA_030710605.1 Cordylochernes scorpioides | reverse complement strand
CACAATCGAAGATTCCCAACACCCCATGATAACTCCAACTTGTAACCGAACCAGTACCGAAATCGACCTCAAGTCTTGTGTGGCACCAGGACATTCAGCCGAGGAAAGACAGAAATTATTGAGACTTGTAAATGACTATGCAGACAGGTCATCTGGGCTTTACTAAGACTTACGATAGAGTCAGAAAGAGGTATTTTTGGCCAGGGTTCTATCGGAGTGTTAGAAAATATGCCAGTCACTGTCAGAACTGTCAACAGAGAAAGAAGACGCCTCAATTGCCGCCTGGACCCCTGATGCCTATACCACCTCCAAATCGACCATTCCAGAAGGTAGGTATAGATCTACTTGGACGCTTCCCAATATCACGTGAAAAGAAGAGATGGATCATAGTGTGCACTGACTATTTGTCCAAGTATGCGATCACAGAGAGCTTGGTATCTGGAGAAGCTCAGGAAGTCGTGAAATTCCTAGTTGAGAAAGTAATTCTGGTCCACGGAGCACCTGGAGAAATTGTGACGGACCGGGGCCGCAACTTCCAGTCGAAACTCATCCAGGAATTGACCCGCTGTTGCGTAATTATTAAGAGCCTACTACTGCGTATCATCCCCAAACCAATGGACTAACAGAACGGCTGAACTGAACCATAGCAGATATGTTGTCGATGTGTATAGACCTCGAACAGAAGAATTGGGATTAAATCTTGTCTTTCATCACTTTCGGATATAATACTGCAAAACAGGAATCAACTGGCTTTTCAACATTCTTTTTGGTCCATGGTAGGGACGCTGAAACCCCCCTTGACATCTTATTTCCCTATCCAGAAACCACAGATGGCGACGAGTTTATCCAATAGATAGAAACAAGAGCAGAAGAGGCGAGACCAATTGCACGGTATCATGTCCTGAAATCACAAGACATCAATAAAATGAAATATGATTTCAGAGACAGAGAGACAGCATACCATCCTGGTAACTTGGTATGGATCTACCCTCCAGTACGACGTGTTGGTTTGAGCGTAAAGCTTATGAAGCGGTATTACGGCCCCTACCAAGTTACCAGGAAATTATCGGACGTGACTTATGAAGTTGAACCATTTGGAGATCAAGGCAGACGCCGGAAAACCAAGGACATTGGACAATTGGACATTAAGGTAACAGCTCTCTATAGGGAAGGAGCAATGTAACATTTAATTTAGTCATCGCGTGCCCGTGCCTCGGCGCGCGGGTCGCGAGGAAAAGAACTCTTGTATATTTTGTTTTGTTAAATGAATGTGGTTAGCCTTTTTTTCATATTTTAATCTTTAGATTCATAAATAAAATATTCTATCTTATCGATAAATTAAATTTGCCTAATTACCTTACAATATTGTCACTTTCGAATGACTTAACAATCATCTTTATAGAAGCGACAAGAAGACCAAAAGAATTTGGCACGATACAAAGAAAAGATTCGAAGAATCCCTATAAAATAATAGACTTAATGTTGGATCTAGTCAAACTAAAAATGAACCCAAGTGAAAATATTGATATGTACATTGTGCGAGCACAAGAATTGACCCAGCTATAAAAGACCGTCACCGAGAGAGAACTACACAATCATAATGATAATGACACCTTTGATCGGCATTCCTACCAAGAAGCCCTTGGAATGTTGATGTTTCTAGCTGTTGACACCAGACAAGATATTGCTTACATCATAATCAAACTTTACCAGTACTCCAGACAACCAAATAAAATGTACTGGACAGCAATCAAGAGAGTAATGAGATATCTGAGAGGAACAGATCTTAGACTGTGACATGATTACAGCAAGAACACTACGTACAACAACAAATATTGGAGAAATATGGAATGGGAAAACTGTAAGTCAGTTCTATATATATATATATACACCTATCCCCCGATTTACACGGGACTTGTTTTACACGTTTTCGCTTTTACACGGTTTTCCAAATAAGTTTTTTTTTATTTTTTTATCGCACTATACTAAATGCTACTGTGATTGAACACATGCGCTGTATACACATCTTACGAGGTATCCCGAGCTTATATGCTGACTACATATTTTAACCTGTGAATGCATTTTATTTTTATTTCTGTGTACACCTATCCCCCGATTTACACGTTTTTCTCAAGAACGTATCTACCGTGTAAATCGGGGGATAGGTGTATATATAACACCAGGTTATAAAGAAATAAATGTGGACACAATCATAATGATAATGACACCTTTGATCGGCATTCTACCAAGAAGCCCTTGGAATGTTGATGTTTCTAGCTGTTGACACCAGACAAGATATTGCTTACATCACCAGCAAACTTTCCCAGTACTCCAGACAACCAAATAAAATGTACTGGACAGCAATCAAGAGAGTGATGATATATCCGAGAGGAACAGATCTTCGACTGAAATTTGGAATAGAGAAGAGAGAAGACCTTAAGTCCTACACCGATGCCAGCTGGTCGACCACTCATGATGGGAAATTCTACGGAGGATATGTGTTGAAACTCAGCGAAACGACTGTAGATTGGGAAAGTAGTAAACAGCCACTAGTAGCCCTCTCCACTATGGAAGTGGAAATTAAAGCTGTTTGTGAAAGGATTATAGCGAAATGCTTAGCTGTTGTATAGATAGCTACATTCATCAAAATCATAACTGATCATTACCAAAATGGTTCGATCTTGGATATGATTAGAGTGTTCAAAGATTGCAACGAAAAATTTCACAATGGTTTGAATTTTAACATGTTCTAGTAATAGAGATTTGAAAATATTGATATCTTAAAAGTCGGACTACAGTTATTAAAATCTTGAAGAATCATTGAATAGATAGATTCCAGGTGTTGTGATAACTTTGGTTGAGCATTTCCTTGAAAGTTGTGATTTCTTGTCGAAATGTTAAAACAAAAAGAGAGAAGATAGTTCGAAAGATTAACACACGTTTTCTTATTAAAAGTGAGCCTACTTCGGCAGTTAACGGTTCAAGAAAATGGTTCTATAGGATAAATCTGGTACAACAATGGGGAAAAATAAATAATGTTAAGATTGGCAACTACTGCATGAAGGGGGCAGTCGACCATCGGGCTCGTGCACGGCGAAGAGCGCCTCGGCCTCTGGAGCTATGGGCCGTTGTGGCCAGGAAACACCAACGATCAAGTTCAGCCGTGAGCTGCAGTTCAGGGGGTTCTCGGCAGCGGAGGCACCAAACCAGATGACATCCCGGCCGTGGAGACGGATGACCGAAGTCCTGGGGAGGAACTTTGACCACTGCCCAGTACTCTCAACTCCCCAGGACACGCTGCGGTGGAGGACGTCACCACAAGAACTTATCGAGACGGCGGCGAGGAAGCATCCACCACCAGCAGCTGCAGCAAGAGGCCCGAGAGAGGGCGGAGAAAGACAGGACGAAACGCCAGCGACGGGCCAAGATGGCTTCGTCCGCCCTCGAGTTCCGCCAGCTCGAGGGCGAGGCGTGAGCCCCGGGTGGCAGCGAGGTGAGTCAAGATTATAATAACTGTCGACTATTGTAGACTAACGTGGCGGCGTGTCTACAGGACCTGCCCCCGGCGACCACCTGCCGGACACCGTGGACCCGCCCCTCCGGCCACGGTGCGGCGCTCCTCGCCGGCCACCCCGCCCGTCGCCCCGTCCAGCTCCGTCCTCGGGCCCCTCCTCGCCGCCAGTCCTCCGCCGCAGCCCGTCTCCCGCCCCGCTGTCCGTGGACTCCCCGAATTGTAGCTCCGGTCACCCCCCACCGGCTGGTCACAGCGGCCCGGCCGTGTACGGGCCCCCGCCCCCTTCATGCCCAAAATTCTAATGTTTTTTCAAAATTTTTATAAAATTAAAATATTGGCTTTATCTATATTTTTAAAATAAATACATTCACTCTATATTGAATTATCCCTTCACGCATGGGACAAAGAACTAACACTTAGGAGCAAAAGTGCAGCCCAAATATGTTTTTTAATATACATCTAGAGATAAGCTAATAATAAAACCATCTTTAAATTATTTCTATTCCGTCAGATTTTTGTGAATCAAAAATGAAGTTTGACTATTAACCGACCATTAGTTGTCTAAAAATATATTTTTATCATTTAAAATATTTTTCTTTGCAATATCTTAAAATTTTGTCTACCATACAAGTTTAAAAGCGGTGACAAAGACAACCCTTCAAATTATCGTGGTATAGCACTGATAAGTAATTTATCGAAACTTTTTACGACAATACTAAGATCAAGACTGAATGAATGGGTAGAAAGAAGAAACGTCATTCCAGAAAATCAGGCGGGGTTCCGAAGGGGTCGATCGTGTGTGGATCTGATATTCACATTGACCACTCTAATACAACTTTCACTGAGGAAAAAGAGAGGAAAATTATATGTATTTTTTGTTGATTTGAGAAAAGCATTCGATACAGTTCCTCACTCATTACTTTGGAAGAAATTAACCAATCTGGGCGTGAGCTATCAATTTATACATGCAATTAGAAATTACTACGAACAGGCGACTGTGGCAGTCAGATGGAGGGGATCAATTACAGAAAATATTAAGATACATTCGGGTGTTTTACAAGGAGAGCCACTATCGCCATTACTCTTTATATTATTCATGACGGACCTGATTAAAATGTATGACAACTCAGATCTGACGAGTGTATACCTGCCGGAATTTGGTGACGTTCACCTGCTGATGTATGCAGATGATATTGCTATTATAGGGGAGTCGAGCATAAACCTCCAAAAAAAGATTAATATATTGAAAGAATATCTTGGTGAGAACTATATGACACTGAACGAGTCCAAATCGAAGGTTATGGTATTCCGCAATGGTGGTAAACCCTCAAGAGAAGATAGATGGTACTGGAATGGTAAACCTCTGATGGTAACAAGAAGATATAATTACTTGGGATACCCTCTGGTCAGTACAACTAAAACCACTCAAGCCGCAAACTTTTTCAAAGGAAAAGCACTCGCGGCAATAAATGCTACAACCCCAATATTGGCAAAATCAAAAATTAATTCATTAAACTCTGCAATGAAACTGTTTGATTCTATTGTGATGGCTGTTTTGATGTATGCTGCTCCAATTTGGGCAACAGAGTATAAAGATTTATTAGACCATATACAAGATACATTTATTCGTAGGTTCTTGAATTTGCCTAGATATACACCAGGATACATAATAAGACCAGAAACAGGCCGCGTCTCATTAATAATAACAGCTCTGAAATTGACCTTGAAATATTGGCTGAGGGTGCTGAGTATGGATACAAATAGATTGCCTCGAATATGTTTAAATAGAATGAGGCAAATATCCTGTGCTACAGGTGCGCCCATCGGGTTTATAAAACAATTAAGCAATTTACTCAATAATAACGGATCCTCGTGGCTTACTTATTGTAATGATCCTGATTCACTAAGGAATGCTATCCCAGGAATATTAAGAACTGCGATAGAGCAAACAATACAAAATGACTTAACAAGAATAACCCAATCAAAGTTATATTCCCACTATAGAGATATATATACAACGTTTACCACCGAAGAATATTTTTTAAGTGAACTCCCTTTTCCTGTCATCAGATTAATCGCACAATTTAGAACCCTTTCAATTTTTTTCAGAGAACACCATCTGATTTTATTGAGGCGTGAAGATCTGAAATGCACTTTCTGTGGATCAGGAATAACAACGGAGATGTCGCACTACTTATTTGACTGTGCTGCTCTGTCTGAGGAAAGACGAAAACTAAATGATAAAACGGGGCAACTTTGTCCTTCATTTCCGGCACTAATTAATGAAATATCAAAGAATAGGTATATAGCGATGGCGATATTTGGATTCCACAAGACTATATACCGGAAAAAGGCCACACAGTGTTCTCCCCATCCATTGTGAACTGGCGAATCCTGTATAGGGCGAGAGGCCCTAAATAAAGGCTTTTTGTTGTTGTTGTTGTTGTTGTCTACCATACAAGGGACTTAGTAGCCAACGGAGAGGTTGGTTGGAAACTTGAATCTGGTGTCTGCAGTTGTCGACCCTCGACGGAAGAATGATAGCGACCTCTTATCTCCACACAGGCTGAACTTCAAAGGCGCTCAGTGGAAGAGTTATTGGCGACAGTGGGAGTCTACTGAAATGGGACTGTGGCATGTAGGTGCGACTTCTTGGTTCCCTGAGCATCCTAACATACCTGCGAGGTCAATCCGGAATTTCATCCTTTTTTTACCTCTAGAGGTTGAGAGGGATCCCTGAGTTGAACTTCTGTGAATGTAAGAGCGGCAACAGAGTCCTTTGCTACCGGGCGTTTAAAGTCATGGGTACTTGTACATGGTTTCTATGGCACTTGTGCTACTTCGCCAAAGGTTTCGGTATGGTTGATTAGCGGTTTTTTTCGTCTGAAAAATACAATAAACTAAAAGATTTACCCGTTCTGAGAGCGGGTCTAGAACGACAACCCGTTCTAAAGTTTTTCCTTGATAAAGCTAAAAATTAAGTAAGTGTAAGAAAGCTGGCTATATGTATACTATACTAGCGGATGTACCCGGCTTCGCCCGGGTTTTACCCGAGTAAAGGTTTGTCTAACGAACATTTGTTGAAACAATTCTCTATAAACTTATTTTTAAAATAATAGATATATTTTGATAATTTGAAACTCGTAAATTTGAATCTCTCGATAAAGTGAACATTTTTTCCCGGTCCCTTGAAAAATACTCGATAAGTTGAATAAAATCAATTTTAATTGGTTCCCTCGGTAATTGGAAGTTAAAGGAATAGTGTCTTGCCTTGGAATTGTATAATTATTCTTGTCTCAAATAAATTGCCGTGTCATCCTGAATTTTGTCTTTCCTAATTTTCTACATTACAAAATCATCGTTTTATCTAATGAACATTTTTTTCCGGTCCCTTGAAAAATACTCGATAAGTTGAATAAAATCAATATTAATTGGTTCCCTCGGTAATTGGAAGTTAAATGAATAGTATCTTTGCCTTGGAATTGTATCATTATTCTTGTCTCAAATAAATTGCCGTGTCATCCTGAATTTTGTCTTTCCTAATTTTCTACATTACAAAATCATCATTTTATCTATATTCCCAATATATATGTTGTAGTTAAATGATAAAACTAACTTTGACTTGTGCGCAATTAATAGGTAGAAAATCTTACTTTTGATAAATAATCTTTAAGATAATAAACTTAGTGATAATAAAACTTATAGATAAAAAAAAACTTGTTATCATCGTCGCAATGGGGGCGCTGCTTTCGAGTTAAATCTACAAATCTGCAAATAACTCTAAGGATATTCAAGATATTCAAGAAATTATTTTTCAAAACCTTCCCAGTACTATACTAAATAACTTCCCAAAGTTTCATGGCGTTCCAATGAGTGGTTTGGTCAGGCATAAAGGACAGACAGACACAAACATGCATTCATTTATATATATATATATATATATATATATATATATATATATATATATATATATATATATATATATATATATAGATAGATAGATTTTAAAACTATACCTAATGTTTATTAGAAAAGCTGATTTTCAAGATGTTTCCTATACTTTTTTATTCTTTCAATAAATATGATGACATCTACCTGTATACACTCGTTTTTATTTAAAGTTATATAAAAGCCTTTTATATAAATTCAACTTTTTTTTTTCAGATTTTTTTTTCAACTTGCTCACTCGCGATGACAATTCAATTATTTGGATCAGACGCTTTATCTCCATATTCTGTGTGATAATGAATTTTAGAAGCGTAAGAACATTGATTTTATTACAACGACACTATTTTAGATTTAATCGCTCTTTAAATTTGTCTTGTCATGTGTGACTGTGGGTTAATGTTCTAGTACGGTTATACTTCATTCAGTCTTTTATACCATCTCAAGTGGTCGCTTTAGGGAGTATGTTGCCTTAGAGAGGTGTAGGTATAACCATTTCTTAGTAAAGCCCAACACAATACCAAGTTATTTTAATCGCTAATTCTTTTATTTTATTTATTTTTTTAAGTTTTAGAGAAATAGGCTGATAAATACATCCAAAGACCATTTTCATATAAAGAATACTAGAACATTAGCCCGTTATACGGATGGGTCTATATCGACATACAGCCAGCTTTAAATACATACATCCAAACACACATACATACAAGGTGTGTCCAATAAATAATGAGACTGGTCAAAAATAAAGAAAAATAGGATGATTAAAAAAAAATTTATTAGTATTTTGCAAAATAGTCCCCTCCCGCATTAAAATATACGGTTATCAGCGTCATAATCAATTTTTTCTTAATCAATTCTGTCACCGTTTGCTTTGTGAATGGAATAAATACCCAATTATGGCCATTTCTCATAACCATCGGTGGTTCAGTGGTAGAATGCTCGCCTGCCACGCGGGCAACCCGGGTTCGATTCCCGGCCGATGCATTTTTTTTTTTTTTTTTTACAAATTTTAAAACTCATTTATATATTATACAAGAATGACATCCACGGCGCCAATTTATAATTGTAAAGAATAGTATTTGAATAAAAGCATTTAATCGGGTGAAACCCGGGCGTTGCCCGGGTCATTCGGCTAGTCTATACATAATTTCCATCTCTTTTCCCATGATTTAAAACATTTAGAAAAGGCATCTTTCGGGATGTTCTTCAAGACCTTTTTCGAATCCGCTATGATGGACTCTCTAGTGTCAAATCTCCTTCCTTTTAGAGCCATTTTGAGTTTTGGAAAGAGAAAAAAAAATGATTTGGAACTAGGTCTGGGGAATAGGGAGGTTGTTGAAGTATTTGGATGCCGTGTTTAGCCAAATAAGTCAGTACAGATGTATCGGTGTGTGGTGGTGCATTATCATGATGGATAATCCAACTTGTATATATACTAGCCGAATGACCCAGGCAACGCCCGGGTTTTACCCGATTAAATGCTTTTATTCAAATACTATTCGTTACAATTATAAATTGTCGCCATGGATGTCATTCTTGTATTCATATATATAAAAATGAATGTATGTCTGTTTGTCCTTTATGCCTGACCAAACCACTCATTGGATCGCCATGAAACTTTGGGAAGTTATTTAGTATAGTACTGGGAAGGTTTCTAGCAAATAAAATTTTTGAAATAACTTTTCGCCTAGATATAATCAAGATAAATATTCTAATTTATCTGTTATAATTCAACAATCTGCTCTAAATATTATCATGATGATATGATGATTTTGTAATGTAGAAAATTAGGAAAGACAAAATTCAGGATGACACGGCAATTTATTTGAGACAAGAATAATGATACAATTCCAAGGGAAGATACTATTCCTTTAACTTCCAATTACGGAGGGAACCAATTAATAATGATTTTATTCAACTTATCGAGTATTTTTCAAGGGACCGGGAAAAAATGTTCACTTTATCGAGAGATTCGTTAGACAAACCTTTACTCGGGTAAAATCCGGGCGAGGCCGGGAATATCCATTTCGTAGCTACACCGTCTCTCCAAGAGGCAGTCTCTTATTAAAGGTCTATTAGAGATTCTTTAATAGCAATTAGAATCTTCAATGAGAGACCACCAACAGGAGAAACAAGTTGATTCATGTTTTTAGGTGGTCTTTCTTAAGAGACTCTATTTACATATTTAAAATATGGAAAAATTAAAATATTTTAAAATTAAAATATTTTAAAATCAACATTTTCTTACTGTTACGTTTAATTACTGTTAATCTATATATATAAAAATGAATGTATGTCTGTTTGTTTGTCCTTTATGCCTGACCAAACCACTCATTGGATCGCCATGAAACTTTGGGAAGTTATTTAGTATAGTACTGGGAAGGTTTCTAGCAAATAAAATTTTTGAAATAACTTTTGGCCTAGAAATAATCAAGATAATTATTCTAATTTATCTGTTATAATTCAACAATCTGCTCTAAATATTATCATGATGATACGATGATTTTGTAATGTAGAAAATTAGGAAAGACAAAATTCAGGATGACACGGCAATTTATTTGAGACAAGAATAATGATACAATTCAAAGGCAAGATACTATTCCTTTAACTTCCAATTACCGAGGGAACCAATTAATATTGATTTTATTCTACTTATCGAGTATTTTTTCAAGGGACCGGGAAAAAATGTTCACTTTATCGAGAGATTCGTTAAACAAACCTTTACTCGGGTAAAACCCGGGCGAAGCCGGGTACATCCATACAAGAATAATGATACAATTCCAAGGCAAGATACTATTCCTTTAACTTCCAATTACCGAGGGAACCAATTAATATTGATTTTATTCAACTTATCGAGTATTTTTCAAGGGACCGGGAAAAAATGTTCACTTTATCGAGATATTCGTTAAACAAACCTTTACTCGGGTAAAACCCGGGCGAAGCCGGGCGGGTCCGCTAGTAATATATAAATGAGTTTTAAAAATTGTAAAAAAAAAATGCATCGGCCGGGAATCGAACCCGGGCCGCCCGCGTGGCAGGCGAGCATTCTACCACTGAACCACCGATGGTTATGAGAAATGGCCATATTTGGGTATTTATTCTATTCACAAAAGCAAACGGTGACAGAATTGATTAAGAAAGAATTGATTATGACGCTGATAACTGTATATATTAATAACCAAAAGAGGCACTTCTCCCCCCTTAAAAATGTATTAAAACATTAAATGAACACTGTGTGCGTCCTAGCATTTATCTCGTAATATATCATCTCGGCTATTATTCCTCTTTAACCATTTCTCTCTTATAAATAGAGACATTTATAACGCCTGCCAAAAATGCTTCATTTTTTCCTGACGAGTACTAAATATTTTTTTGAAATGTCGAAAAAATAAAAACAATTTCTAGCCGAAAAAACAATGCCTTTTCTGGACTAAGTATTTTTAAGAACTATGATTGCCAGTCAGGCAACCTCCTTACAACATATTCAAGTTGTATATCAAGTTGAAGTATATATTTCACCCCACCATTTAATCCTATGGATTTGCTCTGATCCTATATTTTTTGTCAGATTTAAGAGTGTTTGACAAATACTTACAAAGTGAGAAAATTCATCTTAATTTTGGTTTTAGTTCAAACTTGGACACCATGCTGTGGAAACAAATTGAAATGTTATCAGAACGTGGGGCGCTAAGGTGACTTCTGGACGCGGTACGCGCAGGTGGGTCGTGAAATTCCACATGGCGATACCAGCATTGAAGTTAGAGAGTGTCGTGGACGAGGGTTGACAACGATCAGTTAAAGGCGATAAACGAAGCTCACAAAATTACACCGGAGGTTATCCCGAAGAATTCATCGTCGACCACGCTACAGTTATTTGCCAACTGAGTTAATTTAGAAAAGTGAAAAAGCTCGACAAACGGGGGCCGCACGAATTGAAATAAAATCCGAAAAATCGGCGCTACTTCTATGCAACAAGAACGATCTGTTTTCAAACGTATTGTAAACTTGCGACGGGAAATAAATTCTTTATGACAACGGCGACATTCAGCTAAAAGATTAGAGTAACCCCAAAACACTTCCCAAAGCCAAAATTGCACCAGAAGAAAATAATGGAGACTGTCTGGTTGTCTAAGTCTGGTCTCATCCATCACAGCTTCCTGAATGCAGGCGAAACCAACGCCATGGCATTGCCAGTAAATTGAAGAAATGTACCAAAAACTTAAACGAATCTGACCGATATTGATCAAGAGAAAAAGGTTAATTCTTCTCCACAACTCCTGACCACACGTCTCAATGATGACATGACAAAAGCTGCATCTTGATCGCCCACCATTCTCTCCCGACCTCTCGCCTAACACGGCTACTAATCCTTCAAGCACCTCAACCATTTTCTACGCAAAACCAAGATGACGCATAAAAGACCTTCAATGATTTCATCGCCTCTATAATTACAGAAATGTATGTAGCCATAATAAACAACCTTGTTTCTCATTGGCAAAAACTATAGAAACGAATGGTTTTTATTTTTATTAGTAAAGCTTTGCCTGTGCGTGTGAAGTGAAATATAAAAAAGTGAAAACTGTCCTCCAAAACCGGCCATCATTTTTGCACCAATCCATATCTATATATTTATAAAAATGAATGTATGTGTGTGTGTCTGTTTGTCCTTTATGCCTGACCAAACCACTCATTGGAACGCCATGAAACTTTGGGAAGTTATTTAGTATAGTACTGGGAAGGTTTCTAGCGAATAAAATTTTTGAAATAACTTTTCGCTTTAAAATAATCAAGATAAATATTTTAATTTATCTGTTATAATTCAACAACTGCTCTAAATATTATCATGATGATACGATGATTTTGTAATGTATAAAATTAGGAAAGACAAAATTCAGGATGACACGACAATTTATTTGAGACAAGAATAATGATACAGTTCCAAGGCAAGAAACTATTCCTTTAACTTCCAATTACCGAGGGAACCAATTAATATTGATTTTATTCAACTTATCGAGTATTTTTAAAGGGACCGGGAAAAAATGTTCACTTTATCGAGAGATTCGTTAGACAAACCTTTACTCGGGTAAAACCCGGGCGAAGCCGGGTACGTCCGCTAGTAGATAATAAATCGCGTCAATTTCAACATAGATTATTTTGTATGAACCTAATCCCACAAGTTAATCCATGTAATCAATGGGACTCTTGAACCTTTCAGTGCAATTCAGAGAAAAAACACAGCCATATCAACCAATAGTTTATTTCAACTCCCGACTCTCTTCCCCTGAAGAGAGTGACAGGAAGTCACTGAAACTCCAGGAGTTAAATATCATTGGTTGATGTGTTTTTCTCTGAATCTACTTCCAACCAACAAATGATCTTTGGAACTTGCAGTGAAAGTTGCTTCTTCCAATGTAGACATTACTTACAAACATGTATGTATACAGTCGTAGATCAAGTGTAGTTATGTGATACTGATGGCGGGGGTGTACTTACTTCTCGCTGACCTCCTTGACTTGGTAGATGTTGGAGAAGATGCCCTTGTACTCTCGTTTGGTGATGTACTTGGGTGAATCCTTCAGTCGGGGATCTTCAGCAAAGACTTCTATGAGTACTTCAAGGTTCTGTAAGTACTGATTCTCAGAGGAATATACTTCAAACATCTTCTCCTGGATGAGTATCTGTCTTCTGGTGAGAGACTTGGTGATGGGGCTCATCCGTACTTGCTCCGTCTCGCTCCACAGAATGGAAGAGTTTCGTCTGACCCTGGGGGTGTGTCCCTTCATTCTGGCTGCACACAAGTCCCGCATTTAGAAACTCTATGGGAAGAAATCTCAATTTGGATTGGAGATGGAAAATTAGAGCTCGAAATGAATACCGCTCTTCCGAAGAGATTTGGTAAGATCTGAAATACTGCTTCTGATTGGCCGGAAAGTGCGGTGTAAACAAAAAACACGATTTGGGCAAAATGTTAGGTTAGGTTATGTTGGCTAGGTTCAAGTTAGGTTAGATTAGGTTGGTTAGGTTTAATTTAGGATTTGGTCAAATCTCTTCAGAGAACAACCAAAAATCTAAAAGATGAACTTTGCCGGTAGGATTATAAATTTTTTTTAAATCGCTCTGAGAATATTTTCAAATATTTATATACTTTGGCCATAAATTTGACCTAGACACTTTACCAGCTAAACACCTCTTTTGTAAATTCTGAAGATTTAATACATTCCTTGGAGTTCTCATGATATCAAAGTTCTTGAAGGATTGACAAGAGCCATGGTCTCCAGGTGGGTTCGAATTTGTCAAATCTGGTGTTACGGCTTTGTCACCGACCTGAGTCCACTAGTTTGCAGAGACGGTCAATAAATGACGCTTAGTTTCAGCGTCTATTTTGTCTGTGAGGTCACCTTTATTTTTATAAAAATGCAAGGTCAGACTAAGTAAAATACTTCAAAAAGGAATACACAAAGAAAGTTGGGATCACGTGAATTATAATTATGAAAAATCATTATTTTCTGATTTTCAATTTGAATTTTCTGATGGCCGGCCACACACACACACTACTGGCTATTGAATTAAATATCTTTTTTTTTTTTCTTTTTTTACTTATCACTAGTACAAATGGTACAGGCCATGATAATCATGGTGGGTAGAAGTTGGCGATATTTTACTATTTAGCAACTCTCTGGTAAGAGGACATCTCTCCCTAAAGGACACTTTGGCTCTGAAATTAGGTGTTGTCCTTTACAGGGAGTTTTTACTGTATTACAAAAATTATATCATAATTAGTTTCTTTTTATTTTAATATGCAATATTAAAAAAAAAGGTCGGTGGACCAGTGGTTGAAACCCTCCATTCCCGACAGACATGAATTGGGATCGAACCCCACATTGGATACTTTTTTTTATATGTGAATAACCTTCACATATATTATTCATTGTAAATGTTATAAGCTAGGTTTCTCTTTCTGAGCGGCAGTTAGTAAAGTTATTTTGGAACTGGAATTGGATTTTAAAATGGAAGCTTTCAAACGATAATCGCTCTTCAACAGACTTAATTAAAACATTGACTATTTCTTACAAGAAATATTTACAAATAGTCAACAAACTATGTATAAAATAGCTCTTAAAATTAAAGATACTTCGGCTAGTAAATCTTTTTATTATCTCGACGTTTCGACAAAAATCTTTTGCCCTCGTCATATAATATTTATTAATTAAAAATATATATGTAAAAATGAATGTGTGTGTGTGTGTCCTTTATGCCTGACCAAACCACTCATTGGAACGTCATGAAACTTTAGGAAGTTATTTAGTATAGTACTGGGAAGGTTTCTGAAAAATGTTTTTTTGAATATCTACTTATATAATTGCCTTATTCTGTCTGTCTGTAAGTCTGAAGTTCACGGATAGAATGCGCGCCCATTGGCTGCCAGGGAACACGTGTCCTCCCTGCCCCCCTCTAGACAACCCTGTTATCAGCAGTGTGTTACATCCACCTGTCTATAGCGGCCATTCTAGACAACCCTGTTGTCAGCAGTGTGTTACATCCACCTGTCTATACAGGTCACCCTGTCTATAGCGGCCACTCTAGACACCCCTGTTATCAGCTGTGTGATACATCCACCTGTCTATACAGACCACCCTGTCTATAGCGGTCACCTTAGGCAACCCTGTTATCAGCTGTGTGATACATACACCTGCCTATACAGACCACCCTGTATATAGCGGCCATTCTAGACAACCCTGTTATCAGCTGTGCGATACATCCACCTGTCTTTACAGACCACCCTGTCTATAGCGGCCACTCTAGACAACCCTGTTATCAGCTGTGTGATACATCCACCTGTCTATACAGACCACCCTGTCTATAGCGGTCACTCTAGGCAACCCTGATATCATCAGTGTGTTACAATCACCTGTCTATACAGACCACCCTGTCTATAGCGGGCACTTCAGGCAACCCTGTTATCAGCAGTGTGATACATACACCTGTCTATACAGACCACCCTGTCTATAGCGACCACTCTAGACAACCCTGTTATCAGCAGTGTGATACATACACCTGTCTATACAGACCACCCTGTCTATAGCGGCCACTCTAGACAACCCTGTTATCAGCTGTGTGATACATCCACCTGTCTATACAGACCACCCTGTCTATAGCGGTCACCTTAGGCAACCCTGTTATCATCAGTGCGTTACAATCACCTGTCTATACAGACCACCCTGTCTATAGCGGCCACCCTAGACAACCCTGTTATCGGCTGTGTGATACATACACCTGTCTATACAGACCACCCTGTCTATAGCGACCACCCAAGACAACGTGTTTAAAATATATTCGTTGCCCGGGCCATTCGTCTAGTCTTGAATATCCTTAGAGTTATTTGCAGATTTGTAGATTTACTCGCAAGCAGCGCCACCATTGCGACGATGATATCAAGTTTTTTTTTTATCTATAAGTTTTATTATCACTAAGTTTATTATCTTAAAGATTATTTATCAAAAGTAAGATTATCTCAGGACGGCAATTTATTTGAGACAAGAATAATGATACAATTCCAAGGCAAAGATACTATTCCTTTAACTTCCAATTACCGAGGGAACCAATTAATATTGATTTTATTCAACTTATCGAGTATTTTTCAAGGGACCGGGAAAATATGTTCACTAGATAAAACGACGATTTTGTAATGTAGAAAATTAGGAAAGACAAAATTCAGGATGACACGGCACACAGGGACCGGGAAAAAATGTTCACTTTATCGAGAGATTCAAATTTACGAGTTTCAAATTATCAAAATATATCTATTATTTTTTTTATAAGTTTATAGAGAATTGTTTTAACAAATGTTCGTTAGACAAACCTTTACTCGGGTAAAACCCGGGCGAAGCCGGGTACGTCCGCTAGTTAAAAATATTTTTTAACGCTTTGCCAAATGTTTTCAATTTTGTTCGCTCCTGACGCGGACAAAATATTTTTGTCGAAACGTCGAGATAATAAAAGATATTTACTGGCCGAAGTATCTTTAATTTTAAGAGCTATGAATGCCGGCCAGGCAGCCTCTATCTTTAAGATATGTACAAAATGTATATCTATGAAAATGTGATTTTAACGAAATTATTCTCTGTTCATAGCGTGGAGTATATCAATCAGTGTAATGGTCAAATTTTTAAATACACACACACAAAAGCCTTTATTAAGACACACAGGTCTTACAAAGGATTCTCCTTGGGGTTACAAGACGGAGAAACCTATGAAAGTGGGAAATAAAAAATGGAAAAAGATTATATACATATGGTAAATATATACAGATTATAAGAAAAAAAAATTGGAAATATGGATGGGAGAAGTGGAGAGCGAAAAGAGGAAAGAAAACAGGTAAATTTTTAAATACTTCATTACTGATAATTTCCGTCAGCAAACAGCAGCAACAAAAGCCTTTTATTAGTCCCGTCCTGGAGTCCAAGAAGCAAAAGAAATCAAACAATGGAAGAAAATATCAATAAATAAATACGTAATCAGTTATGTACAGTCTAAGAAGTTAGATATACCAACCACTGAATGTATGCCTTCTAGTCATTCTTTATTCTTTTTAAAAATATTGTTACAGGAGTAGAGATGGAAGAGCTGTCAAAAACCGTTGGTTTTCGACCGGGGATCGAATCCCGCACATATTAGGCACTTTTTTCTAATTAAAAAATAAATAAACTCCAATTCTCCCGATTCTTTCAGAAGTCCATCCCCACCAGCGAGTGCAACTAACAAAAACAGAGCTCTGGCCTCCTTGTAAGTGCAAAGTCGAACTGTTTTTCACATGTGTAGACATGTGGTGCACTTACAGTAAAAGCAGTCGCCAACTTCTACCCACCCTGATTATCATGGCCTGTACCACGTGTACTAGGAATAATAAAAACATTGTTAAAATTTCTGCTAAACTGTAGACAAATGTATCGGAGAAAAGTTTGTAAATATATGTACCAAAAGAGGCACCTCTCCCTTTAAGTGTGCATCAGAACGATAGCACAGTACATCACCCTAATAAAGAAAATTACTAGTTTTTTTTTTTTTTTTTGCTTATCCCTAGTACACGTGGTACAGGCCATGATAATCATGGTGGGTAGAATTAGGCGACTGCTTTTACTGTAAATGCACAACATGTCTACACATGTGAAAAGCAGTTCGACTTTGCACTTACAAATGTGCCAGAGCCCCGTTTGGTTACTTGCACTCGCTGGTGGGGTTGGATTTTTCAAGAATCGGGGGCCATTGGAGCATTTTTTTTTAACATAAAAAAGTGTCCAATGCGGGAATCGAACCCGGGTCGTAGCGGTCGAAAACCAACGGTTTAGACCAGGGGTCTCCAAACTTTCCAGCCTTAGGGCCATACTGATGGGGTCTTTCCAGCCTTAGGGGCCATACTGATTACTCCAGTAAGTTCCGAGGGCCAAGATGGCAACACTGCATATTATTAATTTTCCTGTATTAATTGTTATGTTTATTTGTTATTAAATGTTATTATTAATTGTTGCTTTTGTGTGTGATTTAGCAGAATGGAAAAGAAGCGAAAAATTGATAGTGAATGCAGAAAATTCAAAGATCAGTGGAACATTCAGTATTTCGTAATTGAGTCCAGTAACAAGGCGCTATGTTTGATTTGCAATGAAAGCATAGCCGTTCTCAAAGAATATAACATGAAACGTCATTATGAAACAAAACATTCTCAAAATTACTCAAAATATACAGGAATTGTGCGGACAGAAAAATTCGAAGCTTTGAAGTGCGGATTGAAATCGCAGCAATCTTTATTTACAAAAGTCAAAACTGAACAAGAGGCGGCAACTCGTGCCAGCTTTCGTGTGGCTCTTGAAATTGCAAAACGTGGAAAACCATTCACCGATGGAGAAATGATCAAGGAATGCATAATTGCAGTAGTCGAAGAAATGTGCCCTGAAAAGGTAAATTTATTAAAAACTGTCAGTATGTCAGCAAACACTGTGGCTCGAAGGGTAGAAAACATCGCTGAAAATATATCCTCTCAACTGTTCGACAAAAATGGACATGTTGAGTGGTTTTCTTTGGCCTTGGATGAGTCAACGGATGTGTCAGATACTGCTCAGGTGTTGATTTATATTAGAGGAGTAGATAAAAGCTATGAAGTGCACGAAGAACTTCTTGATATGTATAGTATTCATGGCACAACTACTGGTACCGATATTTTTAAAAGAGTTGAAATGGCCATTAATAAAAAGAACCTTCGATGGAAAAACTTGAAATGTATTACAACTGATGGAGGCAAAAACATGAGTGGGAAAGATAAAGGAGTGGTCGCTCTTGTGTCAAAGGCTGTAGAAAATGACGGCGGCTCAAAACCATTAGTCTTACATTGTATCATTCATCAACAGTCTTTGTGCGGAAAATGTTTGGATATGTCTGACGTTCTGAAACCAGTCATATCAACTGTTAATTTCATCAGATCTTTTGGGCTGAATCACCGACAATTCCGACAATTTATTGCAGAGATTGGAGAAACAGACTTACCTTATCATACTGCCGTACGCTGGCTTAGTTGTGGGAAAGTCCTTCAGCGCTTTTTTGAACTTCGAGCAGTGATCGAAATTTTTTTGAATGAAAAGCACCGCCCTCTTAATGAATTACAAAACAACGCATTGCTATGGAAGTTAGCATTCTATGTTGATTTGACAAAACATGTGAACGAACTGAATTTGAGATTGCAAGGAGAAAACCAGCATCTTCCTGATTTATACACTAATATCAAGTCATTCCGGATGAAATTGATACTGTTTCAATCACAACTACGAAGTAAATGTTTTTCACATTTTAAAACATGTGAAATATTCAGCCACACTACTGAGACTGAGTTTCCTATCGATTTTGCAATCGAAACTTTGAGTGCTTTGAAGATAAATTTTGATACTCGTTTCTCGGACTTTGATGCCATTGCGAATCAAATTAAGATTTTTCAGAATCCTTTTGATGCTGACATTGAAACCCTAGCCCCGGAACTTCAAATGGAAATGATTGATCTTCAGTGCAGTGATATAATTAAGAACAAATATGAAAACTCATCTTTGTTGGAATTTTATAAGAGTCTTCCACTGACACAATTTGATAATTTGCATAAATTTGCTCGTGGGCTGTTTTCCGTTTTTGGTACTACTTATTTGTGTGAGAAAACCTTCTCCAAAATGAAGTACACAAAAAATGTATACAGATCTAAATTAACTGACGAGCATCTTAAATCTCTTTTAATAATTGGTACAAGTAAAATTAGTCCACAACTACAAACTATTGTCGGTGGAAAATCTCAATTACATACATCTCATTAGCATTTCATATGTCATGTTATAAGGTATGTGTTGTTCATTACTTACAATGTATAAAATGTAAGTTGGATTCATTTCAATAATTTGTTAGTTATTATATGCTGAAGTTAAATTTACTGCATAAATTATACATGTCTTTACTCATTACCATTCTGTGTTTCTTTATCCAACTTATCACAAACATTTTATTTGCTATAAAAAATATTTGTTCTCTAAAAGGAGTTTTCAAGTATGTCTCCGCGGGCCGGACAAAATCTGTCTGCGGGCTGGATGTGGCCCTCGGGCCGTAGTTTGGAGACCCCTGGTTTAAACCATCCTTCCACCGACCCCCAAGTGATGATATAGAATGAGCCCCAACACCAGTTTTGACAAATTCAGACAAAAAGCCAACCAATGGTTTCGAGATTTGGCCCACAACAGTACCATTTCATATCATCCTAAGGGAGAGGTTATAGAATCGGTCAAATTTACCAACACAAGTATTTAACCTGGTGAAGTGACAAGGGCCGATATTCAGGCAAGAATAAGACATCAAGTTTCGGGAGGATCATGTGCCAAAAGAGGCACCTCTCCCCCGATTTAAACGGTAGATACGTTCCTGAGAAAAACGTGTAAATCGGGGGATAGGTGTATACAGAAATAAAAAATAAAATGCATTGACAGGTTAAAATATGTAGTCAGCACATAAGCTCGGGATTCCTCGTGAGATGTGTACACAGCGCATGTGTTCAATCACAGTAGCATTTAGTATAGTGCGATAAAAACAAAAAAAAAAACTTATTTGGAAAACCGTGTAAAAGCGAAAACGTGTAAAACAAGTACCGTGTAAATCGGGGGATAGGTGTATATCTCTTTATCGTAAATATAGAGGCTGCCTGGCCGGCATTCATAGTTGTTCAAATTAAAGATACTTCGGCCAGTAAATATTTTTGACTTGTTCCATTAATAAAGGCATGTTAATTCCAATCATTAATATATCCCAACTACTGACATATATAGGATTTAATTGCCACAAATTTCAAAACCCAAATAATTGTTTTGATTTTCTAATATCTTGATATAACTCGTCTAATTAAAAAGCTGATCAGAAGAAACTAATCTAGTATTTATATCGTGATTTTGTTAATTTGGTTTATAACATTAATGAGTCAGTTCTTTTATGTTTTTTTAATAACCTAAAATATATTATATATTGCATTTTATTTTAATATAAGCCTTATTCAAAGCAATATGAATAGAATTCTTTCGAATATTATTTTAATGAAACTTCATAAAATTATCAATACAGTAGAACCTCCCTATCAAGTACACCTAATTACAGAGCCAAAGTGTCCTTTAGGGAGAGGTGTTTTACCGTTTATTACCGGAGAGTTGCTAAATAGTACAAATGGTAATTTTGCAAATGAAAACTGTCCTTTGTAGAGAGATGTCCTCTAAAGGAAGGTTCTACTGTATAATGTATAATTTTATATCCCCCTATATCTTCTATATCTATATATATATATAAATCAATGTTTGTATGTTTGTTTGTTGGTTTGTATGTCCGGTATACAAATTCGCAGTAGTTCACTAATTCAAACCAAAATTTCCATACATAGATTAAAAAAAAATACGGGGGAGACGATAGGCTATTTTAAAAAATATATAAATCAATTATTAAAACTATATATTCAAATTATTCTACTTAGCTCACGAACAGCGCCCTCTATCAAAGATTTGATTAAATTATGCTGATGCAAACAAATAGATAATGCTAATAACAAACAATTATAAAAAAAATCTTATCTAAATATATATCAGTCGGGTAGATATGCACACGGGTCAATCCCGGGGCGAAGCCCGGGTCACCCGTCTAATTTTTAAATAAAAAATGATGCTAAGTCATTTCAAACCTCAAAATTTAGGTTTCTCGATAATATTGCAAAATTTGTGCTTTAAATATACATTTGTGTTTATTTATATAATTTAGTTTAAAACCTAAGTTGTTGTCAAACAATAGTATAGAAGTGAAACTGTACTGAGAGCAGGTGGATACATTAAGATCGTACAGTTAATTTATATAAGTTCAGGAGATATGCCTTAATCTAAGTTTTTGTGTTTATCAATGCTAATGTTGCGGGAGGATGGTATACAGTGTACCAGAATGTGTACCCTTTAAAATGTATTAAATCAATGCATTCGGTCCATCACCCCAGTACAATGGGGGCGATAAAGAATAAGCCACAACGGCTGTTTTGGCAAATTCAAATAAAACTTCAACTTGTGTACCATTCCACAAACAATCAATGATCCAACATGTGAATGCCGCTTAGATGTTGAATCACCAGAGCATCTTCTTTTAACTTGCCCTCTAACTAATCAAATTGTATGTAGATACTTTGAAACATTACCAAATTCTCTTTGTGTATATACTCTATCTCTTATGAGAACTTTGTTAAGTTTAAAATTATTTGTACAATAATTTACAAAACACTACTAATCCATCGTGTAAATAATTAATCATATATATGTAAATAATACTGGCACAGCACAATAGTCCTTTGGACTTCGTGCTTTTTGTAACAATAAATAAATTCAACCAACTTGGCCAATTCGACCGATTTTATAACTCCCCATGTAGGATGTTGTGTAAGCGATACCAGCCCTGTACTGTTGAGTGCCAAAGCTCGAAGTCATGGTATACAGATTAGCTTTGTGTCTGAGTTTACCAAAACTGATGATGTAGCTCATTTTATATTACCACCATTACGTTTTATATTGGAGTGATAAACAAAATACATTAACTTGATGCATTTTTAAAGGGAGAGGTTCCACTTTTGTACACAATAAGGTATAATTGATCGTTTTTTTAACACAAGAAAAAGACAATATTGCCGAATTTGAAATCGTCGAAATCTCCAATCCTTAAATAGCGCTTTGAAGTGGAGCCACAGGCACACGTGATGTGCGTCTGCGCTGAAATTCTAATCATTTACATATCTCACCTCCGCTAATGCATGTTGTAAATTTCATGTTATTTGTATGTTTCTTTCAAGGCGTTGAATTTACGGTGGCCACATCAGTTTATTATGTTGGGTCGTTTTATAGATTTCCAAATGAAATAGTGGAAGCTTTGAATTATTTTGTAAAAATAACGAGCTTTTTTTTTTAAAGATTCCGACATAAAGCTAATCTGTATACCATGACATCGAGTTTGGCACTCATCAGTACGGGGCTGGTATCGCTTTCATAATATCCTATATGGGGAGTTGGTCGAATGGGCCAAGTTGGTGGAATGGTACACAAGTTTTACCTGAATTTGCCAAAACGGCCGTTGTGGCTTATTCTTTATCGCCCCCATTGCACTGGGGTGATGGACCGAATGCATTGATTTAATACATTTTAAAGGGAGAGGTGCCACTTCTGGTACACTGTATACCATCCTCCTGTAACATTAGCATTGATAAACACAAAAACTTAGATTACGACATATCTCCTGAAGCTAAACTTATATAAATTAACGGTACGATCTTAATGTATCCACATGCTCCCAGTACAGTTTCACTTCTATACTATTGTTTGACAACAACTTTGGTTTTAAACTAAATTATATAAATAAACACAAATGTATATTTAAAGCATAAATTTTGCAATAATATCAATAAAACTAAATTTTGAGGTTTGAAATGAGTCAGCATTATTTTTTGTTTTAAAATTTAGGGGGATATAAAAATTATACATTTTACAGTAGAACCTCTCTTTAGTGGACACCCCGCTAGCGGACACCTCTCTACAAAGGACAGTTTTCATTTGCAAAATTACCATTTTTACTATTTAGCAACTCTCCGGTAATAAACGGTAAAACACCTCTCCCTAAAGGGCACTTTGGCTCTGTAATTAGGTGTGCTTTACAGGGAGGTTCTACTGTATTAATAATTTTGTAAAGTTTCATTAAAAATATTTGAAATAATTCTAGTCATATTGCTTTGAAAAAGTTTATTAAAAGAGAGAAGATGCAATATATAATATATTTTAGTTATTAAAAAACATATAAAAGAGCTGACTCATTAGTGTTATAAAACAAATTAACAAAATCACGATATAAATACTAGATTACTTTCTTCCCAACAGTTTTAATATAAACGAGTTATATCAAGATATTAGAAAATCAAAACAACAACAACAAAAAGCCTTTATTTAGGGTCACTGACCCTATACAGGATTCACCAGAGGTATGCATAAGAACAAAGCAGTGAGACAAAGGAAACAACGATATAGACAGAAGAAAAAGAAAAAAAAAGTGAAAAAAACAAGAAAGAGAAAGAGGGAAGCAAGAAAAACAACACAAAAAAAGTAGCAGTAAGAAAGTGAGGAGTGAGTGTCACTTGGCCTTCTTCTGAGATATGGACTTGTAGAAACCATAAAACGCCGTAGCAATATATAGGAAATCAAAACAATATTTTGGGTTTTTTAATTTGTGGCAATAAAATCCTATATATGTCAGAAGTTGGGATATATTGTAAATGTAAACATACTTTGAGTAGATTTAATGGAAAATAATTGAACAATGCAAATATTATTCACTCAAAAAAAAATAACTTGGATATATGTGGCCATTTTACCATGTAGTGTCCAAAAAGAGTCGGTGGACGAGTGGATAACACCCTAGATTCCCGACAGCCATGAACCGGGATCGAATCCCGCGTTAACATTTTGTTTAATATCTGAATAACCTTCACATATTATTCATTGTTACAAATATCATAAACTAGGTTGCTCTTTTTGAGCGGTACCTAATAAAGTGATTTTGTAACAAGAAATTTAGTGTCCAACACAAGTCATTGAATAAAAATGGATCATTGAGTTGATGGTAAAATTTTCAAAAATAAATATAACTTTTGTGATTTTAACCAACATATTTTAATCGGCAAATAACTATTACTTCTTGTTGGTCTATAAGAAAATCTTGAGTATTATAAAGTACTAGCGGATGTACCCGGCTTCGCCCGGGTTTTACCCGAGTAAAAGTTTATCTAACGAACATTTGTTGAAAAATTCTCTATAAACTTATTTTTAAAAATAATAGATATATTTTGATAATTTGAAACTCGTAAATTTGAATCTCTCGATAAAGTGAACATTTTTTCCCGGTCCCTGTGTGCCGTGTCATCCTGAATTTTGTCTTTCCTAATTTTCTACATTACAAAATCATCGTTTTATCTAGTGAACATTTTTCCCGGTCCCTTGAAAAATACTCGATAAGTTGAATAAAATCAATATTAATTGGTTCCTTCGGTAATTGGAAGTTAAAGGAATAGTATATTTGCCTTGGAATTGTATCATTATTCTTGTCTCAAATAAATTGCCGTGTCATCCTGAATTTTGTCTTTCCTAATTTTCTACATTACAAAATCATCGTTTTATCTAGTGAACATTTTTCCCGGTCCCTTGAAAAATACTCGATAAGTTGAATAAAATCAATATTAATTGGTTCCCTCGGTAATTGGAAGTTAAAGGAATAGTATCTTTGCCTTGGAATTGTATCATTATTCTTGTCTCAAATAAATTGCCGTGTCATCCTGAGATAATCTTACTTTTGATAAATAATCTTTAAGATAATAAACTTAGTGATAATAAAACTTATAGATAAAAAAAATTGTTATCATCGTCGCAATGGTGGCGCTGCTTGCGAGTTAAATCTACAAATCTGCAAATAACTCTAAGGATATTCAAGATATTCAAGAAATTATTTTTCAGAAACCTTCCCAGTACTATACTAAATAACTTCCCAAAGTTTCATGGCGTTCCAATGAGTGGTTTGGTCAGGCATAAAGGACAGACACACACACACATACATTCATTTTTATATACAAGGTGCGTTCATTAATTTCCAGGACTGGTTAAAAAATAAAATAAAAAAAGATGAAGAAAATATTTTTATACAGAGTTAAATATTGGACATTCGACCACACCTGACTGAAAGCACGAGTCTCGTGGCGCACGCGCCGATCTAAAAATAGAACAAAACAACTTCCTTGTAAGGTTCGCATTTCTAATTTTAAAATGGCCATTTTCGAAGAGCAGAGAATCTGCATTAAGTTTTGTTTTAAATTGAAAAAAAAAGTGCTACTGAGACATATGAATTGATTAAAGAAGCTTTTGGCGATGCAGCTTTATCCCGTTTAAGAACTTTTGAATGGTTTTCACGCTTCCTAAAAGGTCGAGAAAAGGTAAACGATGATCAGCATACTGGGCGTCCAAGATCATTACGTTGCGAGGAAAACAAGCTCAAAATAAAGGAATTAATTAAATCTAACAGAAGGATTTCTATTATAGACTTATCTTCAGAGACTGGACTATCTGTAGGACTGTGTCATCAAATAGTAACAAAAGATTTGGACATGATCCGGACGTCTTCAAAATTTGTTCCCCGGATTCTAACAGAGGAACAAAAGGAGGTTAGAATGTATGTCTGAAAAAACATGGTTGAAATGACTCGGACCGATCCAGAATGGATGCAAAAAATCATTACCGGGGATAAGACATGGGTGTATCAGTATGACCCGGAAACCAAACGTCAATCCAGCCAATGGATTGAAAGAGGGGAACCGAAACCCAAAACTGCAAGATTTACAAAATCCAAAGTCAAGACATTGCTTGTTACATTTTTTTATATTAATGGTTTGGTTCACCATGAATTTATTCTTTACGGACGTACAATTAATCAGGAGGTTTATTTGGGGATAATGAGGCGCTTGAGGGAGGCAGTGCGCCTTAAAAGACCTGAAAGATGGCAAAACAATGACTGGATACTTCACGTCGATATTGCGCGGCCGCACACAGTCCATGTTGTTTTGCAGTTCTTGGCCAAGCATTCAACCATACAGATCCCTCTCTCTCTCTCTCATCCACCCTATTCCCCTGACTTAGCTCCCAATGACTTTTTCCTCTATCCTAAATAGAAAATGAAGTTAAAAGGAAGGAAATTTGACAACGTTGATATGATACAAGCTGAATCGAAGGCAACCTTAAGGAACCTCTCAAAAAGTGATTTTTATCTCCTGCTTCGACAATTGGAAAAAAAGATGGAACAGGTGTATTGAGGCAGGAGGGGCATATTTTGAAAAATATTAAATTAGTTTTTTATTTGTTTTATTTTTTCAAAGATACAGAGCAGTCCTGGAAATTAATGAACGCACCTTGTATATATAGATAAGATAGAATAGATTTGATAAGTTTGCTTTCAAAATTATTTTTCAAATAAAAATCTTGAATAACTTTACATATTTTGATCAATACATGAACCTATTCAAACACAATTTTAAAATGAAGAGTCAAAATATAAAGTTTTTTTTCTAGGTGGAGGGGGGGGTAATGTTATCATGGCACATAGGCTTAGAGTTGGAAAATATCAAATTTCTCTATTTGCCAATGAGTAGTAAAAGTAAGTGCTAACCATTATATCAAGGCATCATTGAAAATTCTAAAAATCAAAATAGATACAGAATCCAAATTACAACATATATTTTCGGGGAGATATTATTCATGTATCAAAAGGATACCTTTACCTTTAAATATGCATTAGGACAATGCAATGCTTTTATCATTCCAGTAAAACACTTTAATGGCGGTGATGAGGAATGAGTTACAAGACCAGTTTAGGCAATTCAGACAAAGAGCCAACAACCTGTATACCACACACACACACACACACAAGCCTTTATTAAGACACACAGGTCTTACAGAGGATTCTCCTTGGGGTTACAAGACGGGGAAACCTATGAAAGTGGGAAATGAAAATGGAGAAAGATTATATACATATGGTAAATATATACAGATTATAAGAAAGAATAAAAAAATAAGAAAAAAATTGGAAATATGGATGGGAGAAGTGGAGAGCGAAAAGAGGAAAGAAAACACAACTTGTATACCATTATTTCAGGCTTT
>CP092869.1:51894864-51946774 GCA_030710605.1 Cordylochernes scorpioides | reverse complement strand
AACATGTTATCTACAAAATAAATTTTGTAGTGATATCTCTTGTCTTTCTTGGTGTTGCAATTTGGCTAGCCAGCAGTGTATATAACACTTGCTACCTCACACCCTCAATTTTATTTGAGCCCCATTTAAAAGCGTCTTTTATAAATTTGACACTATTTCAGTATTTTTATTTGCTAACTCGCGATGACATTGCTATTATTTGGAGCATTTTTTAATTGGATTATTTTTTTAAATAATAGAACTATGACTCATCTGATTAAAATTTGAATAATTATTTGATATGGATCAGAACTTATTTAAAACAATTGAACTTTAAATTTTAAAGACTTGTGAGAGAGATATAATATATATGTTTAAAAAAATAATTTTTAAAAATATAAAAAAGGTCAGGTTTTGATGTAAAAATAAAAATAAGACATATCCTGACTGCTCAAATTAGTTCTTTATTAATAAGCAGCATGTTTGTGATTCAAGATTTTAGTACGGATCCAATTGGGAATAAACGAATGAAATATTTTGACATGATTGATTTTATATTATTGCTTTTTATTTATAACATTTTATATCCGTTCTCAAGTTAGGAAATTGGATTTTATTACTTGTTCCTCCCTTGAGAGAAGTCCATAGAAATCATGCCAAGAAATATTTCATTCGTTGATTCCCAATTGAATTCGAAAAAAATCGTGCATCACAAACATGCTGTTTATTTAAATAAACCAAAGCATATATTTAGAACAAATATGATCACATGTTATAGATTACTAGCGGATGTACCCGGCTTCGCCCAGGTTTTACTCGAGTGAAAGTTTGCCTAACAAATATTTGATAAAAAATATTTTTCGAGAAAACATCCTCTATTTACTGAATCGATTTTTATGAAGACATACGAGTATATATATGTAACGACGTTTAACAAATTTACCGCAAATGTTTCTTTTTACCGAACGAAAAAATCGTGATTTTAATTATTTTAAGGAGAAATAACGACTATTCCTAACCTTAGGGATGAAGTATGAAAGGATAAATTGTGAAGAGTAATGATGATCTGAAAAATAAGTGTCCAGAGATGAGAACTGGACACTAGACAGTTTTATTTTTCCATTCATCTCATTACTCTTCACAATTAATCCTTTCATACTTCATCCCTAAGGTTAGGAATAGTCGTTATTTCTCCTTAAAATAATTAAAATCACGATTTTTTTTTGTTCTGTAAAAAGAAACATTTGTGGTAAATTTGCTAAACGTCGTTCTATAATCATAGCCGAATTATATTGTATTACATATATATGTTTTGAAAATAGAGCAATCCATAGATAAATCTTTAATTAAAAAGGCATATATTGGATCAAATAATAATAATAATAATAATAATACAATAGTCTTCTGGAGAAGAGTTTCTATATATGTGTGTCGATATATGCGCCACCAGCAACTTTTAGGCAACGATCAGGATTTGCCAGTTTCTTTTTTCATAACTTTTATCATTATTCATTTGATATACTCCCCCCCTTCCCCTGTAGAAGGGCAGAGATGCCCAAGAGCTTGAGATTGCATTAATAAAATGAAAAGAAACTCTTCTCCAGAAAACTATTGTATTATTATTTATTTATTTTTTTTAGATTTAAATCAGGTAAAAGGTAATCATTGTAATTTTTTTTCAAATCTTTTATTTCCATCCACGATTAGAATTTGTTGGGAAAACTGACGTTTATCATCGGCGTGACGTCATCAGACCGTATTTTTATTATTTTTTTAGTTTCGGTTTTGGCTGCTCGCGTGTTTGATTGTTAATTTTACGTCGTAGGAATAAGACGTTCCCTAAATGTAAATCTTTGCTTGTAATTCATAATAAATGTTGTGTGTATCTCAAAATGGATATCCTCATTACTGAAGCATGTGAGTACAAAATACTTTTAGACTTTATTATTTCTCAATAGAAAAAACGTCATATATTTTTGCTAAGCCTATCAATAAGGTAGCAGAGCGTGGTTCTATTTTCTTTCTTTTTTTTACGCGCGAATTAGACTAAACGTCAAATTAGAAAGAAAAAGTGAAGTAAATTGAAACCAAATGGATACTCATAGAATAGCAAAAATCGAAAAACTAAAAGAAAACAACTATACAATATGGTCCATGAAAATAGAGCCAATTATAGACTTGAAAGATAACTTCGTGGACGTTATTATTAATGATAATACCGATTTTATAAAAAATAAGCTAGAACATAATATATGGATCAAAAAGAATTGGGAGGCGTACAGCCTAATATTGTCACTTTCGGATGACTTAACAATCATCTTTATAGAAGCGACAAGAAGACCAAAAGAATTTGGCACGATACAAAGAAAAGATTCGAAGAATCCCTATAAAATAATAGACTTAATGTTGGATCTAGTCAAACTAAAAATGAACCCAAGTGAAAATATTGATATGTACATTGTGCGAGAACAAGAATTGACCCAGCTATAAAAGACCGTCACCGAGAGAGAACTACACAATCATAATGATAATGACACCTTTGATCGGCATTCCTACCAAGAAGCCCTTGGAATGTTGATGTTTCTAGCTGTTGACACCAGACAAGATATTGCTTACATCATAATCAAACTTTACCAGTACTCCAGACAACCAAATAAAATGTACTGGAGAGCAATCAAGAGAGTGATGAGATATCTGAGAGGAACAGATCTTAGACTGAAATTTGGCAGAGAGAAGCCCGGAGACCTTAAGTCCTACAAAGATGCCAGCTGGTCGACCACCCATGATGGGAAATTATACGGAGGATATGTATTGAAACTCAGAGAAACGACTGTAGATTGGGAAAATAGTAAAGTCACTAGCAGCCCTCTCCACTATGGAAGTGGAAATTAAAGCTGTTTGTGAAAGCGTGTACGAAAGATATTGGTAGGTTATGACTGATAAATTAATACAGTCGAACTCTTGGATAATTCAAAGCCCAAGGGACCAAAAAATATATAATTATCCAAAAATTCGAATTAAAAATGGAAATTCTATTTATAGGAAATTCTAGGGACCAAGATAAATATTCAAACTAAATACGATCGAATTATCCAAGTTCTACTGAATGTTCTACTTAATTTCGACAGTACTTAGGTTGTAGTTTCAAGGAGGTTTAAGGTAGAAACGTGAATTTTCGGATTAATAAACTAAAGAATCATCTCCTAGCACTCCAAATTTAAATTGTGCATCGCACATAAAGCATGATTTTATTTGAAACAGACGACCTAATTATGAAAGATAAATTTATATTTCTTTTAAATTTTGCCAGTTTTTTTGCTTTTAATTCCAAAGAGGTTTAAAATAGAAACCTGAATTTTAAATTTTTTCCTCGTTTTAGGTAATGAGCAATCTCTTTAAAAAATCATCTCTGAACTCCCAGCAGAGTTTCCGAGTTGAAATTTTACATCACCCACAGAGACATTTATAGGGATTTTAGTGATGTTCAATATCATGACCAATATTATAGCAAAATGTCTACCCTTGTAGATTATGGCGTTCAGGATCTACATCAAGATTATAGCGAAAGGCTTAGCTGTTGTATAGATCGCTACATTCATTAAAATCATAACTGATCATTACCAAAATGGTTCGATCTTGGATATGATTAGAGTGTTCAAAAAGATTGCAACGAAAAATTTCACAATGGTTTGAATTTTAACATGCTCTAGTAATAGAGATTTGAAAATATTGATATCTTAAAAGTCGGACTACAGTTATTAAAATCTTGAAGAATCATTGAATAGATAGATTCCAGGTGTTGTGATAACTTTGGTTGAGCATTTCCTTGAAAGTTGTGATTTCTTGTCGAAATTTTAAAGCAAAAAAGAGAAGATAGTTCGAAAGATTAACACACGTTTTCTTATTAAAAGTGAGCCTACTTCGGCAGTTAACGGTTCAAGAAAATGGTTCTATAGGATAAATCTGGTACAACAATGGAGAAAAATAAATAATGTTAAAGATTGGCAACTACTGCATGAAGGGGGCAGTCGACCATCGGGCTCGTGCACGGCGAAGAGCGCCTCGGCCTCTGGAGCTATGGGCCGTTGTGGCCAGGAAACACCAACGATCAAGTTCAGCCGTGAGCTGCAGTTCAGGGAGTTCTCGGCAGCGGAGGCACCAAACCAGATGACATCCCGGCCGTGGAGACGGATGACCGAAGTCCTGGGGAGGAATTTCAACCACTACCCAGTCCCTCTTAACTCCCCAGGACACGCTACGGTGGAGGACGTTACCACAAGAACTCCTCAAGACGGCGGCGAGGAAGCATCCATCACCAGCAGCTGCAGCAGGAGGCCCGAGAGAGGGCGGAGAAAGACAGGACGAAACGCCAGCGACGGGCCAAGATGGCTTCGTCCGCCCTCGAGTTCCGCCAGCTCGAGGGCGAGGCGTGAGCCCCGGGTGGCAGCGAGGTGAGTCAAGATTATAACAAATGTAGACTGTTGTAGACTAACGTAGCGGCGTGTCTACAGGACCTGCCCCCGGCGACCACCTGCCGGACACCGTGGACTCGCCCCTCCGTCCACGGTGCGGCGCTCCTCGCCGGGCCACCCCGCCCGTCGCCCCGTCCAGCTCCGTCCTCGGGCCTCTCCTCGCCGCCAGTCCTCCGCCGCAGTCCGTCTCCCGCCCCGCTGTCCGTGGACTCCCCGAATTGTAGCTCCGGTCACCCCCCACCGGCTGGTCACAGCGGCCCGGCCGTGTACGGGCCCCCGCCCCCTTCATGCCCAAAATTCTAATGTTTTTTCAAAATTTTTATAAAATTAAAATATTGGCTATATCTGTCTATTTAAAATAAATACATTCACTCTATATTACATTATCCCTTCACGCATGGGACAAAGAACTAACACTAAGGAACAAAAGTGCAGCCCAAATATGTTTTTTAATATACATCTAGAGATAAGCTAATAATAAAACTATCTATAAATTATTTCTATCCCGTCAGATTTTTGTGAATCAAAAATGAAGTTTGACTATTAACCGGCCATACTGCAAGGGACTTAGTAACCAACGGAAAGGTTGGTTGGAAACTTGAATCTGGTGTCTGCAGTTGTCGACCCTCGACGGAAGAATGATAGCGACCTCTTATCTCCACACAGGCTGAACTTCAAAAGCGCTCAGTGGAAGAGTTATTGGCGACAGTGGGAGTCTACTGAAATGGGACTGTGGCATGTAGGTGCGACTTCTTGGTTCCCTGAGCATCCTAACATACCTGCGAGGTCAATCCGGAATTTCATCCTTTTTCTTACCTCTAGAGGTTGAGAGGAATCGCTGAGTTGAACTTCTGTGAATGTAAGAGCGGCAACAGAGTCCTTTGCTACCGGGCGTTTAAAGTCACTTGGACATGGTTTCTATGGCACTTGTGCTACTTGGCCAAAGGTTTCGGTATGGTTGATTAGCGGCTTTTTCGTCTGAAAAATACAATAAAACTAAAAGATTTACCCGTTCTAAGAACGGGTCTATAGCGACAATCCGTTCTAAAGTTTTTCATTAATAAAGCTAAACATTAAGTAAGTGTAAGAAAGCTGGCTATATGTATACTATATAATATATTTTAACACTCTACCTAATGTGATAAATATGAGAAAAGCTGATTTTCAAGATGTTTACTATACTTTTTTTATTCTTTCAATAAATATGAAGACATCTACTTGTATACACTCTCGTTTTTATTTAAAGTTATATAAAAGCGTTTTATATAAATTAAACTTTTTTTTTCGGAATTTTTTTTTTCAACTTGCTCACTCGCGATGACAATTCAATTATATGGATCAGACGCTTTATCTCCATATTCTGTGCAATAATAAATTTTAGCAGCGTAAGAACAGATTGATTTTATTACAACGACACTATTTTAAATTTAATCGCTCTTTAAATTTGTCTTGACATGTGTGGCTGTGGGTTAATGTTCTAGTACGGTTATACTTCATTCAGTCTTTTATACCATCCCAAGTGGTCGCTTTAGGGAGTATGTTGCCTTAGAGAGGTTTAGGTATAACCATTTCTTAGCAAAGCCCAACACAATACCAAGTTATTTTAATCACTAATTATTTTATTTTATTTATTTCTTAAGTTTTAGAGAAATAGGCTGATAAATACATCCAAAGACCATTTTCATATAAAGAATACTAGAGCATTAGCCCGTTATATGAATGGGTCTAAATCGACATACAGCCAGCTTTAAATACATACATCCAGTTAAACACACATACATACAAGGTGGGTCCAATAAATAATGAGACTGGTCAAAAATAAAGAAAAAAATAGAATGATTAAAAAAATATATTAGTATTTTTCCAAATAGTCTCCTCCCGCATCTATACATAATTTCCATCTCTTCTCCCATGATTTGAAACATTTAGAAAAGGCATCTTTCGGGATGTTCTTCAAGACCTTTTTCGAATCCGCTATGATGGACTCTCTAGTGTCAAATCTCCTTCCTTTTAGAGCCATTTTGAGTTTTGGAAAGAGAAAAAATAATAATTTGGAGCTAGGTCTGGGGAATAGGGAGGTTGTTGAAGTATTTGGATGCCGTGTTTAGCCAAATAAGTCAGTACAGATGTATCGGTGTGTGGTGGTGCATTATCATGATGGATAATCCAACTTGTATATATACTAGCCGAATGACCCAGGCAACGCCCGGGTTTTACCCGATTAAATGCTTTTATTCAAATACTATTCGTTACAATTATAAATTGTCGCCATGGATGTCATTCTTGTATAATATATAAATTAGTTTTAAAAATTGTAAAAAAAAATGCATCGGCCGGGAATCGAACCCGGGCCGCCCGCGTGGCAGGCGAGCATTCTACCACTGAACCACCGATGGTTATGAGAAATGGCCATATTTGGGTATTTATTCTATTCACAAAAGCAAACTGTGACAGAATTGATTAAGAAAGAATTGATTATGACGCTGATAACTGTATATATTAATAACCAAAAGAGGCACTTCTCCCCCTTAAAAATGTATTAAAACATTAAATGAACACTGTGTGCGTCCTAGCATTTATCTTGTGATATATCATCTCGGCTATTATTCTTCTTACACCATTTCTATCTTATAAATAGAGATATTTATAACGCCTTGCCAAAAATGCTTTATTTTTTCCTGACGAGGACTAAATATTTTTGTCGAAACGTCGAAAAAATAAAAACAATTTCTAGCCGAAAAAACAATGCCTTTTCTGGACTAAGTATTTTTAAGAACTATGATTGCCAGTCAGGCAACCTCCTTACAACATATTCAAGTTATATATCAAGTTGAAGTATATATTTCACCCCACCATTTAATTCTATGGATTTGCTCTGATCCTATATTTATTGTCAGATTTAAGAGTGTTTGACAAATACTTACAAAGTGAGAAAATTCATCTTAATTTTGGTTTGAGTTCAAACTTGGACACCATGCTGTGGAAACAAATTGAAATGTTATCAGCACGTGGGGCGCTAAGGTGACTTCTGGACGCGGTACGCGCAGGTGGGTCGTGAAATTCCACATGGCGATACCAGCCTTGAAGTTAGAGAGTGTCGTGGACGGGGGTTGACAACGATCAGTTAAAGGCGATAAACGAAGCTCACAAAACTACACCGGAGGTTATCCCGAAGAATTCATCGTCGACCACGCTACAGTTATTTGCCAACTGAGTTAATTTAGAAAAGTGAAAAAGCTCGACAAACGTGGGCCGCACGAATTGAAATAAAATCCGAAAAATCGGCGCTACTTCTATGCAACAAGAACGATCTGTTTTCAAACGTATTGTAAACTTGCGACGAGAAATAAATTCTTTATGACAACGGCGACATTCAGCTCAAAGATTAGAGTAACCCCAAAACACTTCCCAAAGCCAAAATTGCACCAGAAGAAAATAATGGAGACTGTCTGGTTGTCTAAGTCTGGTCTCATCCATTACAGCTTCCTGAATGCAGGCGAAACCAACGCCATGGCATTGCCAGTAAATTGAAGAAATGTACCAAAAACTTAAACGAATCTGACCGATATTGATCAAGAGAAAAAGGTTAATTCTTCTCCACAACTCCTGACCACACGTCTCAATGATGACATGACAAAAGCTGCATCTTGATCGCCCACCATTCTCTCCCGACCTCTCGCCTAACACGGCTACTAATCCTTCAAGCACCTCAACCATTTTCTAGGCAAAACCAAGATGACGCATAAAAGACCTTCAATGATTTCATCGCCTCTATAATTACAGAAATGTATGTAGCCATAATAAACAACCTTGTTTCGCGTTGGCAAAAACTATAGAAACTAATGGTTTTTATTTTTATTATTAAAGTTTTGCTTGTGCATGTGAAGTGAAATATATAAAAGTGAAAACTGTCTTCCTAAACCGGCCATCATTTTTGCACCAATCCAGATAGATAATAAATCGCGTCAATTTCAACATAGATTCTTTTGTATGAACCTAATCCCACAAGTTAATCCATGTAATCAATGGGACTCTTGAACATTTCAGTGCAATTCAGAGAAAAACACAGCCATATCAACCAATGATTTATTTAACTCCTGACTCACTTCCACTGAGGAGAATGACAGGAAATCACTGAAACTCCAGGAGTTAAATAAATCATTGGTTGATGTGTTTTTCTCTGAATCTACTTCCAACCAACAAATGAACTTCGGAACTTGCAGTGCAAGTTGCTTCTTCCAATGTAGACATTACTTACAAACATGTATGTATACAGTTGTAGATCAAGTGTAGTTATGTGATACTGATGGCGGGGGGTGTACTTACTTCTCGCTGACCTCCTTGACTTGGTAGATGTTGGAGAAGATGCCCTTGTACTCTCGTTTGGTGATGTACTTGGGTGAATCCTTCAGTCGGGGATCTTCAGCAAAGACTTCTATGAGTACTTCGAGGTTCTGTAAGTATTGAATCTCAGAGGAATATACTTCAAACATCTTCTCCTGAATGAGTATCTGTCTTCTGGTGAGAGACTTGGTGATGGGGCTCATCCGTACTTGTTCCGTCTCGCTCCACAGAATGGAAGAGTTTCGTCTGACCCTGGGGGTGTGTCCCTTCATTCTGGCTGCACACAAGTCCCGCATTTAGAAACTCTATGGGAAGAAATCTCAATTTGGATTGGAGATGGAAAATTAGAGCTCGAAATGAATACCGCTCTTCCGAAGAGATTTGGAAAGATCTGAAATACTGCTTCTGATTGGCCGGAAAGTGCGGTGTAAACAAAAAAACACGATTTGGGCAAAATGTTAGGTTAGGTTATGTTGGCTAGGTTCAAGTTAGGTTAGATTAGGTTGGTTAGGTTTAATTTAAGATTTGGCCAAATCTCTTCAGAGCACAACCAAAAATACAAAAGATGAACTTTGCCGGTAGGATTATAAATTTTTTTAAAATCCCTCTGAGAATATTTTCAAATATTTATATACTTTGGCCATAAATTTGACCTAGACACTTTACCAGCTGAACACCTCTTTTGTATATTCTGAAGTGTTGGAATAGCGATCCACGGACCTCTGCGGGGAGCATTGGAGGATCGACCAATCAACGGCCGCGGCGGCGCTGCGGTCGACGTCAAGATATTTAGTCTTTGTCCCTCGCCTTCCTATATAGACTTGCCTTTAAAATGTTGCTACTTTAACATCTTGTTTTAAGTTACTTTGTTTAAAAAATAATCTTTTATTCCTTGATTCAATCTCAAACTTCAACAGGTTATGGGCCCAGCACGCTTCCACTGCGCCTAAAAGGATTAACCGCCAGCAGTGAGTAAGCCTTTGTTTTGCTCGAAGTTTAGGCGTCAACCGCCAACCATAACCCTAGTTTCTTTTTGTCGTTGGCCGATTCCAAGACAAAGAAGATGAGCGAAGATTGTCTTTCAAGGATTAAAGTTTTTAATGGTGAAAACTTTTCACTATGGAAATTCCAATTCAGGCTTCTTATGGAACAACAAAAATTACTAGAATTATTGGAAGGCTTAGAAATAAAGCCGAATGTTGTTTCCTCCGACAGTAACTCTGAAAGTTCACTACAGAATTGGAAATCAAAGGACGTTAAGGCAAGGATGTTATTATCACAGGCAATCGAATTAAGGTTTCTTCAGCCCCTGATGAACTGTACTTCCGCTTCACAAATGTGGCAGAAATTACTTGCTATTCATGAACAAAAATCCGAATTTACTATTGGCCTACTTTGGCAACAATTCTTCGATGCACGATTGACATCGGAAACAATAAGTGATTACATAGCAAAAATTGAAAATATTTCTGCACAAATTTCACAAATGGGCGGAACCATAACGGAAGATCAAAAGGTAGCAAAAATTTTAAATACTTTGCCTTCGAGTATGCGCTACTTTGTTGCAGCGTGGGAATCGTTAGATCCGAAAGCTCAAACTCTTAACAATTTAACTGCAAGACTTTTGATTGAAGAAACCAGGAATCAACAAAGCGGTTCTTCTAAACAAGATGAGGCCTTATTACACAGGCAAGCACGAACTAAGCCTAAAGATACACAACGTTCTTTTCAAGATGCCAAGAAGAACACTAAATGCCACTATTGTCACAAAATTGGACATTGGAGCCGCGAATGTAGAAAAAGATTAGCTAATGAGAAAAATAAATCCAAAAATCTTCATGATTCAAAAGGAAGTTCAAGTGATTATGGACTTATTTTGTGCGATAATCAAGTAGAGCCCAATGATATTTGGTATGCTGACAGCGGTGCAAGCTGCAGCATGACATTTCGACGAGAGTGGTTCAAGACCTACACGCCGTTCACCAGTGATCATCCAATCTACTTGGAAGACAACTCGACACTACTTGCAGAAGGCATGGGAGACATCGAGATTCAAGCCTACGTCGACGGTGGATGGTACAATACGTACATAAGAAATGTGCTCTTCTCGCAGCAACTAAAGAAAAATTTGTATAGCCTTTCTACGTCCACAAGAAGAGGATTCAACGTCATTATCAAACATGACAAGCTACAGATCTTCATGGATAATGACCTAAAAGCCGTAGGAGTGCGTCATGACGGCCTCTACAGGATGCTCTTCAAGGTTACGTCATCATCACAAGGATACATCACCAGCGAGAACAAGCTTCAGTTGTGGCACGAGAGACTTGCGCATCTTCCAGTTGTTACACTTCGAGAGATGGCGACCAAAGGATTGGTGGATGGTCTGCAGCCTCAAGATTTAGAGGGAGAATTTTTCTTCTGTGAAGGATGCCAACTTGGAAAAGCCCATAGAAAGTCGTGCTATCCCTCAGATGTCAAAAACTACCAGCTAGGTGAGTTTATTTATGCTGATATTTGTGGCCCAATGCAGACTCAATCATTAAGTAAATATCTGTATTTCTGCTTATTTAAAGATTACTTTAGTGGTTATCGCCATATTTATTTTATTAAAAACAAATCAGATGTGCTAGATATATTCAAAGAATATGCTACTCTAATCTATACTCAAACTGGAAATAAGATAAAAGTTTTTAGGACTGATAATGCGCTAGAATTCAAAAGCGATAATTTTGCAGATTTATGTAAAAGATTTGGGATAATTCACGAGTTCACTGCACCTTATGTGCACGAAAAGATAGGACGTATAGAAAGAGGCAATCGTACGATTGTGGAAGCAGCCAGGTCCATGCTAAATTCACGAAATCTTCCAGGATTTTTTTGGGCTGAGGCATGTAACACAGCCACTAATATTCTAAATAGAAGTGCGACTAAGCAAACCCCTGGAACGACACCTTATGAACTTTTCTTTGGCACAAAGCCTAATGTAGCTAACTATAAAATATTTGGCTGTAATGCTTATATGCATATTCCCAAAGAAAACCGTAAAAAGTGGGATAATAAATCGATAAAACTTATGTTTTTAGGTTATGAGAATACAAGCAAAAATTTTAGATTATGGGATTGGAAAACTAGAAAAATAAGAATTTCTAAAGATGTCACATTCGATGAGAAAGCTACTACACATTCAGATAGAGAATCTACCAAACCCAAAGAAATAATATTTCAGATTAACAGCGCTCCGGATGAATCACCAGTTGCGACAGCAAACATTCCAGTGCAGGAAATGCCGCCAGTATCCGATATCAGTTCGCATCCAATGATAACACGCTCTAAAGTTTCGAATAGCCAATGTAACTTTGCGCTCGCTGATGAACCCAATAACTATATAGATGCAATAACGAGTTCAGATTCAGAAAGATGGAAATTAGCCATGGATGAAGAGATTGATGCATTAAATAAAAATAAAACATGGACTTTAGAACGTTTGGCAGATGGTCATAAACCTATCGGTTGTAAATGGGTTTATAAAATTAAAACGGAGTCCGATGGTACAATTCAACGGTTCAAAGCCAGATTAGTTGCAAAAGGCTATTCTCAAATCAAAAATGTTGACTATTTCGATACGTTTAGCCCAGTAGTCAGGTATGATTCGTTACGCATTCTTTTATCACACGCTGCTTCTGAAAGGATGTTTCTTAAGCAATTCGATGTAAAGACAGCTTTTCTCAATGGCGAATTAGAGGAACTTGTTTATCTTGAACAACCAGAAGGCTACAAGAGAGATGATAATAGCTGCTATAGATTACATAAAAGTCTGTATGGTCTTAAACAATCTTCTAGAAATTGGAATAAGAAATTTACCAATTTTTTGAATAGCCATAATTTCAAAACATCAGACGCCGACCCGTGCATTTTCATTGGAACACACAATGATTCAAATGTTATCTTAGCTCTCTATGTTGATGATGGAATTATTCTATCTAAAGATAAAGAGGCAATAGCTATTATAATGGATGAGTTAGAACACGCATTTGAAATTACATCTGGAAGTGTTAACTTTTTTGTTGGGCTACAAATAGAGCAGTCAGAAGATAGGGTAAGTATTTTCATTCACCAGTCATCATATATTGACAAAATTTTGAGTAAATTTAATATGGCTGACTGTATTCCTGCTTCGGTGCCTATGGATCCTTCTGTCATCTTAACAAAACAGGACTGTCCTACTCCAGAACAAAAGGAAAAGATGCCTAAATTCCCTTTTCGAGAAGCTGTTGGATCCCTTATGTTTGCATCATGTGTTTCACGTCCAGATATCACTTATGCAGTTTCACAAGTGAGTAAATTCCTAGAATATCCAGGACCTGCACATTGTACAACAGTGAAGAATATTTTCCGTTATCTGAAAGGCACTCCACACATGGGAATTCTCTTCACTGGACAAGACCAACTTGTTGGCTACTCTGATAGTGATTTTGCTCGTGATGTTGACTCCAGAAAAAGTACGACTGGTTATGCCTTCATGATGAACGGAGGAACTGTTTCTTGGGCAAGCCAACGACAACCAATTATCGTACTTTCAACCACCGAAAGTGAATACATCGCTGCCTGCAGTGCTGCTAAGGAATTGATTTGGATCAGAAGACTTCTACAGGGCATCGGCTGTGATATTACTAAAGAAACTGAACTTTATATCGACAACCAAGAAGCAATAAAACTTGTTGAAAATCCAGTATTCCACAAACGAACGAAACATATTGATGTTCGCTACCACTTCATTAGATACAAACATGAAGAAGGTTAACTTAAAGTGCATCATGTTTGCAACTCAGAACAGCTAGCTGATATAATGACTAAACCTCTTCCACGTAACCAATTCCACTACTTAAGAGGTCTACTGAACATTTTGGATCGAGAGGGAGTGTTGGAATAGCGATCCACGGACCTCTGCGGGGAGCATTGGAGGATCGACCAATCAACGGCCGCGGCGGCGCTGCGGTCGACGTCAAGATATTTAGTCTTTGTCCCTCGCCTTCCTATATAGACTTGCCTTTAAAATGTTGCTACTTTAACATCTTGTTTTAAGTTACTTTGTTTAATAAATAATCTTTTATTCCTTGATTCAATCTCAAACTTCAACATGAAGATTTAATACATTCCTTGGAGATCTCATGATATCAAAGTTCTTGAAGGATTGACAAGAGCCTTGGTATCCAGGTGGGTTCGAATTTGTCAAATCTGGTGTTACGGCTTTGTCACCGACCTGAGTCCACTAGTTTGCAGAGACGGTCAATAAATGACGCTTAGTTTCAGCGTCTATTTTGTCTGTGAGGTCACCTTTATTTTTATAAAAATGCAAGGTCAGACTAAGTAAAATACGTCAAAAAGGAATACACAAAGAAAGTTGGGATCACGTGAATTATAATTATGAAAAATCATTATTTTCTCATTTTCAATTTGAATTTTCTGATGGCCGGCCACTATTGGCTATTGAATTAAATATCTTTTTTTTTTTCTTTTTTACTTATCACTAGTACAAATGGTACAGGCCATGATAATCATGGTGGGTAGAGTTGGCGATATTTTACTATTTAGCAACTCTCTGGTAAGAGGACACCTCTCCTTAAAGGACACTTTGGCTCTGCAATTAGGTGTCCGTTACAGGGAGTTAGTTCTACTTATTACAAAATTTATATCATAATTAGTTTCATTTTATTTTAAAATGCAATATAAAAAAGTCGGTGGACGAGTGGGTAAAACCCTCGATTCCCGACAGCCATTAACTGGGATCGAATCCCGCGTTGGACACTTTGTTTTAATATGTGAATCGCTTTCATACATATTATCCATTGTTGTAAATAACATAAGCTAGGTTTCTCTTTCTGAGCGGCAGTTAGTAAAGTTATTTTGAAACTGGAATTGTATTTTAAAATGGAAGCTTTCAAACGATAATCGCTCTTCAAAAGACTTAATTAAAACATTGACTATTTCTTACAATAAATATTTACAAACTAGCCGAATGACCCGGGCAACGCCCGTGTTTTACCCGACTGTAGATGTTACAACGGTGATCCTTAGGTCGCTGGTTCAAATCCGGCTCGAGGGAGCCGGCGAGCACGTGACCTCCCTGTGCGCGCGCATCCGTGACAGAGGCCGATGAGGAAAGACGGTCGTGACTATATATAGGGATAGTCAACAAACTATGGATCGCCAGATCATTCCATCTCCGTTCATGATCATCCCGGTTGCCAGCTAGCTCTCTACCTGGTCACATCTCTGCTCTACTGCTCCTGCCATGGCTCCCTCTAGGAAGAAGAAGAAGGAGGCCGAGAATGCCGAGAAGCCCCTCATAACCCTCGCCCAAATGAAGATGGAGAACGCGGAGGCGTTGCTACCCTTCCAAAATCCCAATGAGTCTAGGGATCCTGCTTTCGTGTGGAAACTGTACGCCACCATGGACAGCTTCGTCAGGTTGCGGACTGGGCAGATCAATGCCCTCCTTGCTGAGGTGGAGAGCCTCTCTGGCATCCTCGCGTCCTTTAAGGAGCTGGATGAAGATGCCAACAAGCCCCAGACGGACTGCCACAGCACCCAAACAAGCCCTCCTCCCTGCTTAAAGGAAACCAGCTCCCAGACTGACTCCAACAAGCCCGCCACTCATGCTGCAACCAAGAGGAAGCAGCCTGAAGCTCCCAACCCCCCTGCCAAAAGATCCAACCTGAAAGGTCCAGCAAAACCTGCGCCTTCCCGCCCCACCAAGCCTGCGGCCGCCCAAGTGGTCCTCCATGGGGAAAAATCGGCGGCCCACACAGTGGTCGTCTCTGATGACCCACAGGCTGACCCTAGGGAGATTTACAAGGCTGTCCGCGCTGCCCACACTCTACCCCAAGGTGTTTGGGCCTCTCTACGCACCAAGGGGAAGCTGGTCCTCCACTCCAGCAATCCAGACATCATCCCTGAGGTAACAACCTCCCTGGCCAGCAAGCTAACGGGAATGAAGGTCCGCCAACAGAAGGTGATCCTGCCTCGCATCTGCCTCTTCAAAGTGGATGAGTAAACATCCAACTCCACCATTGAAGAGACGCTGCTGGGAACTCCTGCTGTCAGCCAACTAACTGGGGACAAGGTGGTGCGCGTGGCGCACCGTTCTGCAACCAGAAACGGGACCTGCACCGCCTTCATCGAGGTGGACCTCAACACCTTCAGAGCTCTGGGCATTCGCGGAAGGATCGTGGTGGATGGAGTGATCCTCAACTTCGAGGAGTCCATCCGCGCACGAATCTGCTTCCGCTGTTGTGGCTTCGGCCACAACTCCGCCCAATGCACCAGAGACCCCAAATGCTTCCACTGCGGTGAAGGCGGCCACGATGGTCGTCCCTGTCCCTCCGCTGCCGACCGGCGCACTTCCAAGTGCGCCAACTGCTGTGCCCAGGGCCTCTCAGACAAGCACGAGGCGAGAGCCTCAAGCTGCCCCACCTTGAAGCTTAGAGCCCTCAAATTCTAGGCTTCCAGGACCTCCTGCCTCCTCAACTGGCCTCCATCCTGGCTTCTCACCCATCAAGGCGCTGTTTCCCTGACCTCTCCAGCTTCTCCCCCCTGCGATGACACCTCCACTGCCAGATCCTTGGATCCCTTCCCACCAGTTCGCGACCTGCAGCCATAGTAGGGCTAGAAGACCCATTTTTGTGGCCAATTAGCCCGGATTCTCAACAACAACAACTATGTATAAAATAGCTCTTAAAATTAAAGATATTTCGGCTAGTAAATCTTTATATTATCTCGACGTTTCGACAAAAATCTTTTGCCCTCGTCATATAATATTTATTAAAAATATTTTTTAACGCTTTGCCAAATGTTTTCAATTTTGTTCGCTCCTGACGAGCACAAAATATTTTGTCGAAACGTCGAGATAATATAAATATTTACTGGCCGAAGTATCTTTAATTTTAAGAACTATGAATGCCGGCCAGGCAGCCTCTATCTTTACGATATGTACAAAATGTATATCTATGAAAATGTGATTTTAACGAAATTATTCTCTGTTCATAGCGTGGAGTATATCAATCAGTGTAATGGTCAAATTTTTAAATACACACACACAAAAGCCTTTATTAAGACACACAGGTCTTACAAAGGATTCTCCTTGGGGTTACAAGACGGAGAAACCTATGAAAGTGGGAAATAAAAAGTGGAGAAAGATTATATACATATGGTAAATATATACAGATTATAAGAAAAAAATAAGAAAGAAAAAAATTTTTTTGGAAATATGGATGGGAGAAGTGGAGAGCGAAAAGAGGAAAGAAAACAGATAAATTTTTAAATACTTCATTACTGATAATTTCCATCAGCAAACAGCAGGATATCAAACAATGGAAGAAAATATCAATAAATAAATACGTAATCAGCTATGTACAGTCTAAGAAGTTAGACATACCAACCACTGAATGTATGTCTTCTAGTCATTATTTATTCTTTTTTAAAGCTATTGTTACAGGAGTAGATGGAAGAGCTGTCAAAAACCGTTGGTTTCGAACGGAGATCGAATCCCGCACATATTGGGCACTTTTTCTAATAAAAAAAAAAAAAAAAAACTCCAATTCCCCCGATTCTTTCAAAAGTCCATCCCCACCAGCGAGTGCAACTAACAAAACAGGGCTCTGGCCTCCTTGTAAGTGCAGAGTCGAACTGTTTTTCACATGTGTAGACATCACTCATGAACAAAACTTAAGGAAGTTGTACTTTTTACCATGTATATCAGGATTCAGACAATAACTCTGAAAGTTATTACATTGACCTTTATTGAAGATACACGAGATAACCAAAGTGTGAACAAAATTGCCTATGTCTCCTTCAAAAAAGACTGCAGATGACATCAAAGACGTTCCAAAATTCTTAAGTTTTGTCTATGAGTGCATGTGGTGCACTTACAGTAAAAGCAGTCGCCAACTTCTACCCACCCTGATTATCATGGCCTGTACCACGTGTACTAATAAAAATAAAGCTATTGTTAAAATTTCTGCTAAACTGTAGACAAATGTATCGGAAAAAAAATTTGTAAATATATGTACCAAAAGAGGCACCTCTACCTTTAAGTGTACATCAGAACGATAGCACAGTACATCACCCTAATAAAAAAAAATTACTAGTTTTTTTTTTTTTTTGCTTATCCCTAGTACACGTGGTACAGGCTATGATAATCATGGTGGGTAGAATTAGGCGACTGGTTTTACTGTAAGTACACAACATGTCTACACATGTGAAAAGCAGTTCGACTTTGCACTTACAAATGTGCCAGAGCGCCGTTTGGTTACTTGCACTAGCTGGTGGGGTTGGACTTTTGCAAGAATCGGGGGCCATTGGATAAATTTTTTTTTTTACATAAAAAGTGTCCAATGCGGGAATCGAACCCGGGTCGTAGCGGTCGAAAACCAACGGTTTAGACCATCCTTCCACCGACCCCCAAGTGATGATATAGAATGAGCCCCAACATCAGTTTTGACAAATTCAGACAAAAAGCCAACCAATGGTTTCGAGATTTGGCCCACAACAGTACCATTTCATATCATCCTACGGGAGAGGTTATGGAATCGGTCAAATTTACCAACACAAGTATTTAAGCTGGTGAAGTAACAAGGGCCGATATTCAGGCAAGAATACGACATCAAGTTTCGGGAGGATCATGTACCAAAAGAGGCACCTCTCCCTTTAAATATGTATCAGAAGTATACACCTATCCCCCGATTTACACGGTACTTGTTTTACACGTTTTCGCTTTTACACGGTTTTCCAAATAAGTTTTTTTTATCGCACTATACTAAATGCTACTGTGATTGAACACATGCGCTGTGTACACATCTCACGAGGAATCCCGAGCTTATGTGCTGACTTGCTGCAAACGCACACTGTGTCTGTATTTCTGATTTTTTTTAATTTTTAATTTTCGATTTACACGTTTTTCTCAGGAACGTATCTACCGTGTAAATCGGGGGATAGGTGTATACACACACACACAAAAGCCTTTATTAAGACACACAGGTCTTACAGAGGATTCTCCTTGGGGTTACAAAACGGAGAAACCTATGAAAGTGGGAAATAAAAAATGGAGAAAGATTATATACATTTGGTAAATATATACAGATTATAAGAAAGAATAAAAAAATAAGAAGAATAAAAAATCAAAAAAAGAAAAAAAAAAATTTTTGGAAATATGGATGGGAGAAGTGGAGAGCGAAAAGAGGAAAGAAAACAGGTATTTACATATGGAACAAGACAATTTAAGCTCTCACACAGCACAGGTGGGCCATGTATTTTTTAAGAAATCTTTAAGAGATTTCCCAGGAAAATCCGCGTGTTCAGGGTTGTAAGGTAAACACCGTTTTATCAGTGTGGGGGGTCAACTTATCGTATCTGCCTAAACAAATAATTGGATGTTGGTTCTGTCTTTCTCATCAAACAGAAATTTTTGGTATGTTTGAATGCTCGGTTAAGTCTTTCTTTTTTACAGCATTTTTATGGAAGTTATATAGATTTAGAGCTACTGAACTATTGTCTATAAAGTTGGATAATAAAGAATATAATGTGAAGTGTGTATGGCCTATCTTAGAGAAGAGTATTTTTCTTTCCGTGTCAAGAGGCATGCATTCAAATATATAATGTTCTAATTCATTTTCGGTTCTATTTTTGCATAGTTGGCAATACAAGTCTTCTGTCCTTAGATATTTTATATGGTCTTCTCGATATAAAACAAATAGAATTCTCAATTGCGCAATGAGGCATTTAGCCGGCAGTGGGAGTTCACTTAGTAGATAGTTCTCTGCTGCGAATGTTTTATGTAAATATTTGTAGTGTGTGTGTAGCTTCGAATTGGTTATTCTTGATTGATCGGTTTGGATAGACTGTTCTATAGTGATTCTGATAATTTGAGGTATTGCTTTCTGTAGAATATTGGGGTCTGAACAATTCTTTAACCACATGAATCCAGTTGAGTTTAGGATATTCATTAAATTTTCTGTAAAACCTATAAAGGCATTCGTCAGAGTGGACGTTTCCCATAATTGGGCTAGACAGATTGCGGGCAATCTGGATTTTTCCATTTTTAATATTCTGGGATAGGTGTATATCTCTTTAACGTAAAGATAGAGGCTGCTTGGCCGGCATTCATAGTTGTTCAAATTAAAGATACTTTGGCCAGTAAATCTTTTTGACTTGTTCCGTTAATAAAGGCATGTTAATTCCAATCATTAATATATCCCAACTACTGACATATATAGGTTTTAATTGGCAAAAATTACAAAACCCAAAATATTGTTTTGATTTCCTAATATCTTGATATAACTCGTTTATATTAAAAAGCTGATCAGAAGAAGCTAATCTAGTATTTATATCGTGAGTTTGTTAATTTGGTTTATAACATTAATGAGTCAGTTCTTTTATATGTTTTTTAATAACCTAAAATATATTATATATTGCATTTTATTTTAATAAGCCTTATTCAGAGCAATATGAATAGAATTCTCTCGAATATTATTTTAATGAAACTTCATAAAATTATCAATACAGTAGAACCTCCCTATCAAGGACACCTAATTACAGAGCCAAAGTGTCCTTTAGGGAGAGGTGTTTTACCGTTTATTACCGGAGAGTTGCTAAATAGTAAAAATGGTAATTTTGCAAATGAAAACTGTCCTTTGTAGAGAGATGTCCTCTAAAGGAAGGTTCTACTGCATAATGTATAATTTTATATCCCCCTATATCTTCTATATATATATATAAAGTTCACTAATTCAAACCAAAATTTCCATACATAGGTAAAAAAATACGGGGAAGACGATAGGCTATTTTAAAAAATACATAAATCAATTATTGAAAGTATATATTCAAATTATTCTACTTAGCTCACGAACAGCGCCCTCTATCAAAGATTAGATTAAATTATGGTGATGCAAACAAATAGATAATGCTAATAACAAACAATTATAAAAAAAATCTTATCTAAATATATATCAGTCGGGTAGATATGCACACGGGTCAATCCCGGGGCGTAGCCCGGGTCACCCGTCTAGTATATATATAAAAATCAATGTTTGTATGTTTGTTTGTTTGTATGTCCGGTATACAAATTCGCAGTAGTTCACTAATTCAAACCAAAATTTCCATGCATAGGTAAAAAAATACGGGGAAGACGATAGGCTATTTTAAAAAATACATAAATCAATTATTGAAACTATATATTCAAATTATTCTACTTAGCTCACGAACAGCGCCCTCTATCAAAGATTAGATTAAATTGTGCTGATGCAAACAAATAGATAATGCTAATAACAAAAAATTATTTTAAAAAATCTTATCTAAATATATATCAGTCGGGTAGATATGCACACGGGTCAATCCCGGGGCGAAGCCCTGGTCACCCGTCTAGTTTTAAAATAAAAAATGATGCTAAGTCATTTCAAAATTCAAAATTTAGGTTTCTTGATAATATTGCAAAATTAGTGCTTTAAATATACATTTGTGTTTATTTATATAATTTAGTTTAAAACCTAAGTTGTTGTCAAACACTAGTATAGAAGTGAAACTGTACTGGGGTCAGGTGGATAAATTAAGATCGTACAGTTAATTTATATAAGTTCAGGAGATATGTCTTAATCTAAGTTTTTGTCTTTATCAATGCTGATGTTGCGGGAGGATGGTATACAGTTGTACCAGAAGTGGCACTTCTCCCTTTAAAATGTATTAAATCAATGCATTCAGTTCATCACCCCAGTACAATGGGGGCGATGAAGAATAAGCCACAACGGCTGTTTTGGAAAATTCAGATAAAACTTGTGTACCATTCCACCAACAATCAATGATCCAACATGTGAATGCCGCTTAGATGTTGAATCATCAGAGCATCTTCTTTTAACTTGCCCTCTGACTAATCAAATTGTATGTAGATACTTTGAAACATTACCAAATTCTCTTTGTGTATATACTCTATCTCTTATGAGAGCTTTGTTAAATTTAGAACTATTTGTACAATAATTTACAAAACACTACTAATCCATCGTGTAAATAATTAATCATATATATGTAAATAATACTGGCACAGCACAATAGTCCTTTGGACTTCGTGCTTTTTGTAACAATAAATAAATTCCACCAACTTGGCCAATTCGACCGATAACTCCCCATGTAGGGTGTTGTGAAAGCGATACCAGCCCTGTACTGATGAGTGCCAAAGCTCGAAGTCATGGTATACAGATTAGCTCTTTGTCTGAGTTTACCAAAGCTGATGTTGTGGCTCATTTTATATTACCACCATTACGTTTTATATTGGAGTTTTACATTAACTTGATGCATTTTTAAAGGGAGAGGTGCCACTTTTGTACACAATAAGGTATTACACAATAAAATCCTAAATAATTGCAATTAGATATTCAATGAATGAAAGGAAGAAAAAATTGCAACGAGTTTCTTTATTCTAAATGTTGGCGAGCTTTCAGGCGTTAGCCTATCTTCAGGCCGATTTCGCAAAAAAATATATATACAAATAACACAAAATCTAAACTATATATAAGGTGTAGAACTAATCCTACCGGATACAATAAGGTATAATTGATCGTTTTTTTAACACAAGAAAAAGACAATATTGCCGAATTTGAAATCGTCGAAATCTCCAAGCCTTAAATATTGCTTTGAAGTGGAGCCACAGGTGCGCGTGATGTGCGTCTGCGCTGAAATTCTAATCATTTGCATATCTCACCTCCGCTAATGCATGTTGTAAATTTTATGTTATTTGTATGTTTCTTTCAAGGTGTTGAATTTACGGTGGCCATCAGTTTTTTATGTTGAGTCATTTTATAGACTTTCAAATAAAATAGCGGAAGCTTTGAATTATTTTGTAAAAATAACGAGCTTTTTTTTTTAAGATTCCGACATAAAGCTAATCTGTATACCATGACTTCGAGCTTTAGCACTCATCAGTACAGGGTTGGTTTAGCTTTCATAATATGGGGAGTTATAAAATCGGTTCGAATTGGCCAAGTTGATGAAATAGTACACAAGTTGAAGTTTTATTTGAATTTGGCAAAACAGCCGTTGTGGCTTTATCGCCCCCATTGTACTGGGGTGATGAAGCGAATGCATTGATTTAATACATTTTAAAGGGAGAGGTGCCACTTCTGGTACATTGTATACCATCCTCCTGCAACATCAGCATTGATAAAGAAAAAAACTTAGATTAAGACATATCTCCTGAATCTAAACTTATATAAATTAACTGTACGATCTTAATTTATCCACCTGACACCCAGTACAGTTTCACTTCTATACTATTGTTTGACAACAACTTAGGTTTTAAACTAAATTATATAAATAAACACAAATGTATATTTAAAGCATAAATTTTGCAATATTATCAATAAAACTAAATTTTGAGGTTTGAAATGAGTCAGCATCATTTTTTATTTTAAAATTTTGGGATTTACAAATTATACATTGTATTAATATGTTTGTAAAGTTTCATTAAAAATATTTGAAAGAATTCTAGTCATATTGCTTTGAAAAAGTTTATTAAAAGAGAGAAGATTCAATTTATAATATATTTTAGGTTATTAAAAAAAACATATATAAGGGCTGATTCATTAGTGTTATAAACCAAATTAACAAACTCACGATATAAATACTAGATTAGCTTCTTCATATCAGCTTTTTAATATAAACGAGTTATATCAAGATATTAGGAAATCAAAACAATTATTTGGGTTTTGTAATTTGTGACAATTAAATCCTATATAAGTCAGTAGTTGGGATATATTGTAAATGTAAACATACTTTGAGTAGATTTAATGAAAAAATAATAATTGAACAATGCAAATATTATTCACTCAAAAAAAATAATTTGGATATATGTGGCCATTTTGTCATGTAGTGTCCAAAAAGAGTCGGTGGACGAGTGGGTAACACCCTCGATTCCCGACAGCCATGAACCGGGATTGAATCCTGCGTTAACATTTTGTTTAATATGTAAATAACCTTCACATATTATTCATTTTGTTACATAAACTAGGTTGCTCTTTTTGAGCGGTACCTAATAAAGTGATTTTGTAACAAGAAATTTAGTGTCCAACACAAGTCATTGAATAAAAATGGATCATTGAGTTGATGGTAAAATTTTCAAAAATATATACACCTATCCCCCGATTTACACGGTAGATATGTTCCTGAGAAAAACGTGTAAATCGAAAATTAAAAAATATATATTAAAAAAAAAGAAATACAGACACAGTGTGCGTGTGCAGCAAGTCAGCACATAAGCTCGGGATTCCTCGTGAGATGTGTACACAGCGCATGTGTTCAATCACAGTAGCATTTAGTATAGTGCGATAAAAACAAAAAAAAAACTTATTTGGAAAACCGTGTAAAAGCGAAAACGTGTAAAACAAGTACCGTGTAAATCGGGGGATAGGTGTATAACTTTTGTGATTTTAACCAACACATTTTAGTCGGCAAATAACTATTACTTCTTGTTGGTCTATAAGAAAATCTTGAGTATTATAAAGTATTTGATAAGTTTGCTTTCAAAATTATTTTTCAAATAAAAATCTTGAATGACTTTACATATTTTGATCAATACATGAACCTATTCAAACACAATGTTAAAATGAAGACTCAAAATATAAAGTTTTTTTTTTTTTAGGTGGAGGGGGGTTAATGTATCATGGCACATAGGCTTGGAGTTGGAAAATATCAAATTTCTCTATTTGCCAATGAGTAGTAAAAGTAAGTGCTAGCCATTATATCAATGCATCATTGAAAATTCTAAAAATCAAAATAGATACAGAATCTAAATTACAACATAAATTTTCGGGGAGATATTATTCATGTATCAAAAGGATACCTCTACCTTTAAATATGCATTAGAACAATACAATGCTTTTATCATTCCAGTAAAAAACTTTAATAGTGGTGATAAGGAATCAGAAAAAGCCAACAACCTGTATACCATGATTTCAGGCTTTGGTCGTCATCAGAACAGGAGCAGCTTCGATTCCATAGCATCCTATGAGAGAAGTTATTGGATCAGTCAAATTTAGCCAAAAGGTGTTTAAGCTGGTGAAGTGGCAAGTGCCGGTTTTGAAGCTAGAATACAATATAAAGTTGCAGAAGAATGATATTCATGTACCAAAAGAGGCACCTCTCCCTTGAACTATCCATTAGAACAATGCATCTCTCTTTTGGTGTAACCCGGATTCCTGGAGCGTTCTAAAGTCGCCAACTATCCGGTGAACAATGCATTACTTTCATCAACGTAGTAAAAAACTTTACTGGTGATAAGGAAGGAGGAGCCTGAGAACCGGCCCATGCTACTTCACCAGCTAAACACCTGTTTGGTAAATTTGACCGATTTCATGCAGCTCTCGTAAAATGTTATGAAATCGAAGCCGCCTCTCTGTACTGATGAGGGTCATAGTCAGAAACCATGGTATACAGGTTAGCTTTTTGTCTAAATTTGCAAAAACTTGTGTTGTGGCTCATTTCTTATCACCACTAATAAAGTTTTTTACTAAGGGGATAAAAGTAATGCATTGTCCTAATTCATATTTAAAGGGAGATTCTTCTTTTGGCGCAGAATATAAATTGTACAAAGATGCTCAAAATAAGTCCTTTTAGCGATTTTTTAACAGCCTTGTATTAAGTGCGCAAAAATGACTCCGCATTTTTATTCAATTCATTATAAATTTAGATAAACAAACTTTTTTACCTATTGCTTTGTTTTGCATCGATTTCTGCGTCTTAAACGCTAGCTATTCATATACAATACTTAATATAAAATCTTATGCGCATTTTTATTTTAAGATCTTTAGATGTCTATTTTTGTGTGTGTGCCTGTAAAGTATCATTTGCCGGAATCTCTTTGCTTTTCATCTTCAACCTCAGGAAAAAACGCAACTGAAGCTCATCAAATGCTCTATAGCGCCTATGTGAAACAATGTTTCTTTATTAAAAACCTGTCAAGAGTGGTTTAAACGATTCAAATCTGGAGATTTTGACGTCAAGAACAAGTAACACGGAAAGCTGACAAAAAGTTGAGGATGAGGAACTTTAAGCAATATTGGATGAAGACGATGCTCACAAGAACAGTTAGCGGCTTCTCTCAATTTCATTCGACAGGCTGTTTCACTTCATTTGCATGCTATGAGAAATACCCAGAAGGAAGGAAAACGGTTGCCTCACGAATTGAGTGAAAATAACAAGAAAAATCGAAGAAGGATATCTGAAATCCTGCCGATTTCAAGATTTCAAAGAAAGTCTTCATCGTATTGTGACTGGGAATGGAAAATGGGTGCATTTTGACAATCTGAAGTGCAAGAATTCATTTGCAGCCCAGGACAGCTGATAACTTCGACCGCCAAACCCAATATCGGCAAGAAGGTTATTCTGTACATCTGATGGGATCAGAACGGCATACTTCTGAAACCAGGCGAAACATTCACTGCCCATCGCTATCAACAACAATTAACGCAGTTACGTCAATAAATCGCAGTGAAACGACTAGAATGGGCACAACGACAATGCAACGCAAGGCATATCGCGCAATCAGTAAAAGACACCCTGAAAGACTTCAAATGGGAAGTCACCCACCATACTCTCCAGACATCGCTCCATCGGATTATCACCTCTTCCAGTCGATGTCACATGGGTTAGCTGACCAGCGCTTCTAGAATCGCGAAAAAGTTTAAAATTGGCTTGATGAATGAATTGCCTCGAAACCAAAACTTTTTTTTTTTCATGATGGCATCCATAAACTTCCCAAATTATGGAATAATGTTGTTTCTAACAATGGCAATTATTTTTAATAAATGTCTAGCACAAGTTTGTTTCAACTTAAATAGATTTTCTAATCGCAAAAAAAAAAAAAAAAAAAAAAACGCAGTCATACTTGCGCACCCAATATATAAAGATAAATCAAATGTATTTCAAAGTGTTTAACTTATTTATGAATTTAACAGGGTTTTTTCTATTGATCTTAATCAATCGTGTTTTTATTTTCCTTTTCCTCCACAAAACTGATATTTTAATGATACAGTAGAACCTCCCTGTAAAGGACACCTAATTGCAGAGCCAAAGTGTCCTTTAGGGAGAGGTGTCCTCTTACCGGAGAGTTGCTAAATTATAAAAATGGTAATTTTGCAAATGAAAAATGTCCTTTGTGGAGAGGTGTCCGCTAGCGGGGTATCGGCTAAAGAGAGGTTCAACTTTATATATTATTTTCTTCATTACATATTTTTTAATACTTTATTTTCACTAATCTATTATATATTCCAAAGTTTCAGCGACCTGCTGTGACAGCCTTTCCAAAGAATTCCATTTTAGAAAACTTATTAATGTCAAGTTTTTAATCGTCTGATATTCACTACATATAGAGCACACAGCCCATCGATAATAAAACGTTGAAATAAAATATAAAGTTTGAAGTAAATCATTTTATATAACTCTCAATTATAGAGCCAACCTGTAAAATGGTGCTTTTCTATAGAATGTTAACTTATTAAACTTAAGTAGGTGGAGAGCGAATGAATGATAAACTTTTAATAATAAAGTATAAAGAGAAAGTAAAGCACTTGCTATGTTTACCCTGAAGGAATCGATCATAACTTATCATTACGTGACCGAGTCTCCTTGAGAGACCGTCTCCTTGAGAGGCCTAGTTTTTGCCTAGTTTTTGGTTGGTCTTTCATACTGCATATATATATAGACAGAAGGAAAGACAGTTCTACCAACAGATCTAGAACGACGGCGAACGAAGATTCACCTTTAAAATTAATTATCATTATCATTTGTCTATCATCATTTGTGGCTTTTTTCAGACTCTGTCTGGCTGAAGGATGAGTTAATGCAATCTATATATATATATATATATAATTGAATGTCTGTATGTTTGTACTCTATAGATTCAAAAACCATACATCCAATCGCCGTGAAATTTTGGGATATTATTAGGTATATCCCCGGGAAGGTTTTTGAAAAATAATTTCTTGAATATCTTGAATATCCTTAGAGTTATTTGCAGATTTGTAGATTTAACTCGCATTGCGACGGAGATAAGTTTTTTTATCTATAAGTTTTATTATCACTAAGTTTATTATCTTAAAGATTATTTATCAAAAGTAAGATTTTCTACCTATTAATTGCACACAAGTCAAAGTTAGTTATCGAGTATTTTTCAAGGGACCGGGAAAAAATGTTCACTAGATAAAACGATGATTTTGTAATGTAGAAAATTAGGAAAAACAAAATTCAGGATGACACGGCAATTTATTTGAGACAAGAATAATGATACAATTCCAAGGCAAGATACTATTCCTTTAACTTCCAATTACCGAGGGAACCAATTAAAATTGATTTTATTCAACTTATCGAGTATTTTTCAAGGGACCGGGGAAAAATGTTCACTTTATCGAGAGATTCAAATTTACGAGTTTCAAATTATCAAAATATCTCTCTCTCTCTTTATGTATAAGTTTATTATCTTAAAGATTATTTATCAAAAGTAAGATTTTCTACCTATTAATTGGCACAAGTCAAAGTTAGTTTTATCATTTATCTACAACATATACACTGCATGACATTGAAAATGGAACACCAAGAAATAGTGGCCAGAAAGTGATGAAACTCGGCAGACAGAGAGAGACAGGGACGAACAATAAGTGATCTTTATTTCAAAATGATAGTCATAATACAGAGCGAGAACGGCGTCGGCTTAGTAGCAAGTAGGACCACCGCGGACGGCGATGCACGCAGCAACACGTCTAGCTAGAGAGTCAATCAGAGTACGGATGGCGTCCTGAGGGATGGCTCTCCATTCCCTCTCAACCACATGCCACAGTTCGTCTTCTGAACGCGGCTGTGGCAAGGCATGCAAACGGCGTCCAATGATGTCCCAGACGTGCTCGATTGGTGAGAGATCAGGAGAGTACGGTGGCCAGGGAAGCATCTGTACATCTTGCAGAGCTTGTTGGCTAATGCGAGCAGTGTGCGGTCGGGCGTTATCCTGCTGATAAAGGGCATTGGGTACCCCCTGAAGGTAGGGGAGTGTCACCGGTCGCAGCACATCATCAACGTATCGTTGAGCCGTCATAGTGCCCTGAATACGAAGTAAAGGTGACCTGGAATCGTACGCGATTGCGCCCCAAACCATGATTCCACGTTGTCGCACGGTGGGGCGTTCCACAATTGCTGCCGGATTGGACCTTTCTCCACGTCGACGCCACACGCGTACACGGCGACTATCACTGGACAAGCAGAAACGCGACTCATCTGAGAACACGACCCTGTGCCATTCCGTCATCCACGTCGATCTAGCCCGGCACCATTCCAAACGTTGGCGCCTATTCGGTGGGGTCAATGGCAGTCTTCTTAGCGGACGGCATGAGTGCAAGCCATTAGCAACCAATCGACGGGAAATGGTTCTGGTCGAGATGGAATGATCTAGGGTGTCTTGCACATGTTGCAGGATGGCGGTACAAGTGGCTTGTGGGGCCGCCACTGCTTGTCGAAGGATACGCCGATCCACACGTGCTGACGTCACTCTGGTTGCACCGACATTCCTACAAATTGCCACATTTCCTTGTTCCAACCATCTTCTCCACAGTCGGTGCACCGTGGACGCACCAAGGTGTGTATCAGCTGCGATTTGACGTATGGACCAACCTGCCCTTTTCAGTCCGATCACCATGCCCCTCGCAAAAGCGTCTGTCTGCTTGAACTGCCTCCGTTTACGATGACCTGGCATTCTCTGTTATTACACGTGTCTTTTGACACAAGAACAAAATTTCTACAATGATTTTCCTTGAATAAATAACGACACGAATACTGTCCTTTCTGCAAGTTCCTTCCCTTATATCTTACTCCATGTGCGCACGAGAGCTGCGCATTTTACATCATTTGCATAACTCGGTTAGGCGCGTCTACCCTGAAATTTGCATAATTTTCTGGCCACTATTTCTTGGTGTTCCATTTTCAATGTCACGCAGTGTATATTGGGAGAATAGATAAAATGATGATTTTGTAATGTAGAAAATTAGGAAAGACAAAATTCAGGATGACACGGCAATTTATTTGAGACAAGAATATTGATACAATTCCAAGGCAAGATACTATTCCTTTAACTTCCAATTACCGAGGGAACCAATTAATATGGATTTTATTCAACTTACCGAGTATTTTTCAAGGGACCAGAAAAAAATGTTCACTTTATCGAGAGATTCAAATTTACGAATTTCAAATTATCAAAATATATCTATTATATTTTTACATATGTTATATTCAAATGACATTTATGTAGTGATAATTTTATTGTTAATTTTCATTTTGATGTATTGTATACATTTGATCATTAATAATTATTATTTAGGTATTAAAACTGCCTTTTTGTTCAAAGACAGCAACGTTTGAACGGGTACAGCTAGGTGGAACGCTTCACGATTTTGCGTGTCATCCTTGCGCAGGGGCCTTGCTAATCTTCTCTGTATCGTTCCAATTTTAGTATATGTACCGCCAAACAAGCGTGTACAGGTGTACACTGCTAGGTGGAGCAGATAATCAAACATAAAGTTATCTTTATAAAATAAAAGGATTTAAAAGCGCGAATGTTTCTTTTATACATAAAACGAACTTCTACTGTCCTTACTGCGATGAAAAAATATATTGGGAGGGCTTGGCTCATCAGTGGTGAACCCTCCCAGCGGTTTCGCCAATTTAATCCACCAGACCGCTTCTCAGAGCTCTAATATTGTATTGGATCATTCTGCTTTTATATGCTACACTGAAGGATGGAATCTTAGAAATGGTTTTCAAGTAAACTATGGACATAAGCTTATAGGACAGTAGAATTATATTCAAATATTTGCTTCGAGCAATGCTCTTCAGCAACCTATAAAGACAAGGTCATTAGGAATAAATTAACACAAAGCAATAACGCGCCATCTATACATATAAAATAAAAGGATTTAAAAGCGCGAATGTTTCTTTTATACATAAAACGAACTTCTACTGTCCTTACTGCGATGAAAAAATATATTGGGAGGGCTTGGCTCATCAGTATAAAAGAAACATTCGCGCATTTAAATCCTTTTATTTTATATGTATAGATGGCGCGTTATTGCTTTGTGTTAATTTATTCCTAATGACCTTGTCTTTATAGTTTGCTGAAGAGCATTGCTCGAAGCAAATATTTGAATATAATTCTACTGTCCTATAAGCTTATGTCCATAGTTTACTTGAAAACCATTTCTAAGATTCCATCCTTCAGTGTAGCATATAAAAGCAGAATGATCCAATACAATATTAGAGCTCTGAGAAGCGGTCTGGTGGATTAAATTGGCGAAACCGCTGGGAGGGTTCACCACTGATGAGCCAAGCCCTCCCAATATATTTTTTCATCGCAGTAAGGACAGTAGAAGTTCGTTTTATGTATAAAAGAAACATTCGCGCTTTTAAATCCTTTTATTTTATATGTATAGATGGCGCGTTATTGCTTTGTGTTAATAAAGTTATCTTGCCAAGTATAGATTCAGTAGGGATTGGATGTTTTCTAGAATTTTTAACAAATGTTCGTTAGACAAACCTTTACTCGGGTAAAAACCGGGCGAAGCCGGGTACATCCGCTAGTTATATACGCTCTTTTTACCATTGGATAGAAGATTGACATTTTTTTTAAAAGAGAGCCAATAATATTTTTATCTAAGAAAATGGTAAAATTAATGTTTCTCTCTGTCATTTCATCCGACATGTTAGAGAAAAGACATGTCACATTTTATGAATGCAATCAAAGGATGTAAGGATTTTATTATGGTTAAGATAAATGGAATATTAACAAATTGCATATTGTTAGATAACAAACAATCAACGTACATTCAACGGGGATATAATCCAAGAATTACGAGCTCTGTTTGTTACAGCGATTATGACCATCGCTAAATGCCATGACCACTTTGGCATTGTGCTGGGTGCAGAATAATACAGGACAACATCAAGTCAACTGGGGTGACTGATATGTTAGGACAGGGGCCAGCAACCTGCGGCTCTTTGGATGTGAAACTGTGTGTTGTATTCGCATAAATAAAATCTTTATTTAAGCGAATACTACAAGTTGTTGTTGTTGTCGTGTCCAATGAAGAGCCTCAGATGTCCCCATACATTTCTATCACAGCAGTCGCAATGTCCTCTATCTTGGGTGTGTAAAGCTGCTGCTCTGAGTCCATGTCAATTTGTTGTTGTTTATGTCGTGTCCAATGAAGAGCCTCAGATGCTTCCGTGCATCTCTATCACAGCAGTCACAATGTCCTCTATCTTGAGTGTGTAAAGCTGTTGTTCTGGGTCCATGTCAATTTGTTGTTGTTGTCGTGTCCAAAGAAGAGTCTCAGATGTCTCCATACATCTCTATCACAGCAATGTCCTCTATCTTGGGTGTGTAAAGCTGCTGTTCTGGGTCCATGTCAATTTTCTGCAAGGCTGCGGCCATTGCTGGGCATGAGAATATGTGGGTAGGTGTTAGTTCTACACCAGTACTACAAATAATACTTGTATTTATTGTTGGAAAGAAAAAATTGTGTGGCTCTTTATATACTTTGAAAAATCATAAATTGCCATTTTTTACTCTTCCGACTCAAAAGGTTTCCGACCCCTGTGTTAGGAGTTACAGGTCGTTATTTGAGGACAAAGGAAAAGGATAAAGTGTTAAGAATAACTAAGCCTAAAAATGTGTCAATGTAACCAAATCGAACTATTCCCATGCTGATAAAATTACAGAATAAAGAGACCAACCGCCTCAGACCATACAAAGAATAAGTTTAATATATCAAGAAAAAATTACAAATACAACTCTCTGAGGTATTCTAAGTATGGATAGAATATCGCAAAATCATCTAATATAGTAGAACCTGCATGAAAGGACACTCACGCTAGAGGACACCTCTCTACAAAGGAGAGTTTTCATTTACAAAATTACCATTTTCACTATCTAGTAGCTCTCCGGTAAAAGGACACCTCTCCCTAAAGGACACTTTGGCTTTGCAATTACGTGTCCTTTACAGGGAGATTCTACTGTATATGTTTTTTTAGTCTTTTATATTGAAGAACCTAATTTTGCAGAACCAAAGTGCCCTTTAGAGAGAGGTGTCCTTTTACTGGAGAGTTGCTAAATAGCAAAAATGGTTCTTAAAATTAAAGATACTTCGGCCAGTAAATCTTTTTTATTCTCTCGACGTTTCGACAAAAATCTTTTGTCCTCGTCAGGAGCGAACTAAATTAAAACATTTGGCAAAGCGTTAAAAATTATTCTAAGACTGCAAGGGCGTTCTCACACGATATTTCAAATGGTAAAATGTAAAAATGGTAATTTTGCAAATGGAAACTGTCCTTTATTGAGAGGTGTCCTCTAGCACGAGTGACCTCTCAATGGAGGTTCTATTGCATTAAAAATTGTACCTAAATATAAATTTGACACCAAGAAGGGATTATGGATAGCTACAGAATTGACTTTACCTTTTTAATTCTCTGATCGCTAGCTAAGAAAGTATATATATTTTTTAATTAAATAATTTTCTGTTTGTTTGTTTTTTATAATTCTCTAAATGTTATGATAAACAATCATATCTCTAGAATGACTTTTACAAAAATATAAATTTTAGGATGATTTTACTGAAAATAAATTAATGATATTCTGTGTGAATTTTAATAGCTCTACATAGTGTTAAAATTTTTTAATTGTAAAATGAACGGTTTTAATAAAGGATAAATATGTCCTTTAACATTCTATTAATAAAATAATTACTATATTTTCAAATCAATAAAGATATATATAAATAATCCGGGTTTCTGGTGCTCAGAACGCCAACTACACCATGTCAAATCAAGACTTCAATTCATTTCTTCTGCTGAAAAATTATATTTCAAAATTTTTATTTTAATCATAATATATACATTATGTGAAACATCTATAAATACTTTTAAAATGACTATAATTTTTTATTTATAATTTCATATATGATTTGTTGAATACCTGTGTATTTTTATTGTTCTAAAAATAAAATGTTTCCGTTATTACAGAAAATATTCTTTTTAAATATCTAAGATGGATAGCTTCCTATATACATTTCTTCAATGAAACAATTAATTTTTATATATATAATTATCAAACGCTTGGATATTTTAATTCAATGCTTTTATATATAACTTACTGACCATTAAAATTTAAATATATATTACGTGATAGGAAGGAAAAAAATATTAAATATAGATTTAGATATTGGGTCGAGTACCTAATTATTGCAAATTTTTCCTTAAATTTTTCTTTTAAAAATTAGCGTTTTAGAAAGTTAATATTTTTAAAGAAAATAATCCTTTCTTTTCACTAATAATAAAAATTATTTTATTATTTATTTAGTTAACCCAGTAGGTTCCTGGAGCCCCGTACAGAAGTCACCAACTACCCGGGCTGACATCTTCTTGGTTTTATTTACAATGTCAGTGGAAGTCCAATTACTGAGGTGGCGTCAGGCAGATTTCTTTCTTGGGAGATTTTCTAGGAATGCTGTACTGTAATTTCAAAATTATAAATTCAAAATTATGATATTAAAAATGAATATTTCAAAATTGGAAATCTCATGACAAGTAATTAGAGTTAAAATTATATTATCATAATAAATAGCATTCGTTAAAAATAATATTCGTATGACAAACATTCACTCAGTAAGAATATTTGTCATTCAATTATTATAAAGTAATTATTATCATCTTATATGATTCCAAAATATGTAAAATTGTTTGTTATTTTTCTAATTTTAGACTTTGAATGGCTTTTATGTTTTTCTATATATTCAGCTATCTACATGGAAATTTTATCAATGATTTTTTTCAGTAATTTTAATGGAAAAGAGTAGCAAACACTGATTTTTTAGAAGAATATATTTAGTATATAGTTGTATTATTTCGTGAAAAAGCTAAATTTCAAATTTCTCGTTGATATTAAGAGAAATGATGCTGACATTAATTGATTATCATTAATCACATCATCATAACTTTGAATCTATATATATAAAAATGAATGTATGTGTGTCTGTCCTTTATGCCTGACCAAACCACTCATTGGAACGCCATGAAACTTTGGAAAGTTATTTAGCATAGTACTGGGAAGGTTTCTAGCAAATAAAATTTTTGAAATAAATTTTCGCCTAAAAATAATCAAGTTAAATATTCTAATTTATCTGTTATAATTCAACAATCTGCTCTAAATATTATCATGATGATACGATGATTTTGTAATGTAGAAAATTAGGAAAGACAAAATTCAGGATGACACGGCAATTTATTTAAGACAAGAATAATGATACAATTTCAAGGCAAGATACTATCCTTTAACTTCCAATTACCGAGGGAACCAATTAATATTGATTTTTTTCAACTTATCGAGTATTTTTCAAGGGACCGGGAAAAAATGTTCACTTTATCGAGAAATTCGTTAGACAAACCTTTACTCGGGTAAAACCCGGGCGAAGCCGGGTACATCCGCTAGTAAATTAAAAAATATATCAAGGTTCCGCTGGAGTGGATGTTTGGCCAAATGTTGTTGCATGTTGATATTTTAACAAATCTTAATATTGCCAGGTGGAAAATTAGGGAAGACCAACTTCGGGATGAGACAACAATTTTTTTCAGGCCAGAGCAAACTATGGATGGTAAACAAAAGATAAGCCACGAGGGAAATTTACAGAGTAGCAAAATATAAACATAAAAATGACCACTCTGTTAATAAAAATAATAAAATTTAAAAATACTTTGTTACAATATTATTCGCTCTTATAAAATTATTATTCTTAACTGGCAGAATATCCAGCTACCAACATGCAAAATTTGTCGATGGTTTATTTAGTAGCCTTGGTGGAGAAGAGTAAATAAACAAATTTATATCTTGACAAGAAAAGAATCAGTTAGGAGTGGATGTTTGCCCCGAAAATTGGTTTATCAAATGTTCGTTAGGCAAACTTTCACTCGAGTAAAATCTGGAGGGCGAAGCCGGGTACATTGAATTAATGAATAAAAATCGAGAATACAAAAATCGAACAGCCATTATTGCTTCTCTGTGAGTCAGAAGTAGCGCAAAATATATGGACTTTCTTAAGCTGCCACACAAACTACTCTTTATCCTGTCAAGATAAAATTTGATTAGGAATACAGTGACAAAAAGGAACACCTGCAATAGAAAAGCATTCCTGTTAATTGGACAGGGTAAGAGACAAAGAATTTGTCACAAAAATATCAATGAGATTATTGATGGAGACTCTAAAAAGAGCAAGAATGCCAAAGTAAGTGGATGGACGTTGTTCCAATGGCAATTATCATAACTGATGATGAAGATCTTGGTCACAAGTCCTATGCTCTTCAGAAAGGCCAGTTGCTGACTGAGACTATGAAGGAAAACAGAAATAGAAAGGCAACTACCCTTCTCAACAACCTTTAAAAATGTCTCTTGTGGCATGCTGAAGCTCTTCTCTGATGAAAATAACTTTTACCAGGACCAAAAGGTGAATTCCGGGAATTATCATTGGACCTGTAAAGACTTCTCAGAGGTATCTGTGTGCACACAAGATTTCTTGCTCCGTGATTATCCTTGGCGCCATTAGCAGTGAATATCTTGTCATACTTCCACATTTATTTGAGCAGGACCTTAGTTTAAACGCGCTGATACCTACATTGAAATCCTGGAGGTCATCGTGAAGCCTTGGATAGACCTGATGACCACAGCATGAAATTATGTATTGATTTGGGGCGGACTCTTTCGCCACTGGAAGATACAACCTTGCGTCTTTCTGGGGTTCAGATCGAGTCTGTTCTAATTGCTCCATGAAACAATTTGATTCAGAAAGTTGTTAATTGCTTTGGTCGAAAGACGGCCTCGAACTTGAGTCAACAGGGTGAGGTCATCTGAAAACTCTCTTAAGGGGGGTATGATGAAGAGGAACCGGGCGATGATATTCCACAGATAAATGTGTATGATAAATATATGTATTAGTAATAAATATCTAAATTAATAATCTGTGAATTAAAAAATATATATATCACACATGTAAAATATATATACAAAATTCCTTCCTTAAAAAAGTTGTGACCCACAGCTTATTTGCTGTATTTGCTTATTTCCCTCAGCGTCTTGAAAATGTCCTTAGTAGCTTTAAGATTTTTTTTTTTTTTTTGTGATGCGAAGAACGGTTTTTTCTTTTTCTTTTTTTGTAGTCAGTAACGTCTGAAGGGACATCGTCTTTTTGGAGGAAAGTTTTGACTTTGATTCTGCGGTGGGATCCTGGAGTCAGTTACGAAAATTGTAGTTCGCAGAACCCTAAGGTCTGCTGGATATCTTCAATTTGTCTTCCATAACACTGGTCAACAAGATTTTTGCACAAGAGAACCTGATTATGTTTCTAGTGTAACTTTTCATGCTGAACTCAAAAATCTAATCAGAAATTTCCCATCACGTATGGTTTTTGCGTGACGGTCTTTTTTTTTAGTATTGGGAAAAATACAGTAAAAAATGCAAACAATGTCACGTAACTGGTTTATCAAAAAATATTTTTCTTTGTCCACAAAGAAATAGCATCTTATCTACATGTCCTGAATCCAAATATACCATTAGTTTTTTTTTCTATTACGCAATATTTCTGAGATACACCTACTTGAAATTTGGAAATCTTGTTAATATATAGGCATATATGAACGAAACATTTATTTATTGAAAAGCAGTGACAGTGGATTTTATTCTATACTTTGCTTGTGGTAGATCCCTCTTGAGTGTCCAGCAGTAGTCGGCAAGCATAACGGGACTCCATTTACCTTGGTACCGCTTCTCCATGCCTGATATAGCTTGATGAAACCTCTCCCCATGCTCATCGCTAACTGCGCCAAGATTGTCTGGAAAGAAATCTAGATGTGAATGCAGGAAATGGATCTTGAGGGACATGTTACATCCCAGTGCCTTGTAGGAAAGCAACAGATCATTAACTATGTCTCGGTAATTTTCAACCTTGACACTTCCTAATAAGTTTTTGCAAACGTTTCTAAAGGAATTCCATGCTGCTGCTTCAACTTCATTCAAACTATTTTGAAAATTTCCATCCTGCTGCAATTCTCGAATCTGAGGTCCAACGAAAATGCCTTCTTTAATCTTCGCTTCACTTATACTAGAATTTTTTTGTTTTAGGTAGGCAAATCCACTGGCATTTCGATCCATTGCCTTGACAAAGTTCTTCATTAATCCCAGTTTAATATGTAATGGTGGTAAGTAAATATTTTCTGAATCGATCAGGGGTAGATTTGCAATATTTTTATATCCTGGAGTAAAGATTTTACGGTTTTGCCAGATTTTTTTAATGTAATGCCTTTCCCTATCTCTGCTATCCCACTCACATAGAAAACAACAAAATTTTGTATATCCAAGCTGTAATCCACGCAAGAGAGCAACGACTTTCAAATCGCTGCATATTTTCCAACTGTATCTTTCGTATTCTATCTTTTTCAAAAGCAGTTTCATGTTTTCGTAAGTCTCTTTCATGTTGGATGCATGTATTTATCCCAATACTAAAAAAAGATCGTCACGCAAAAACCATACGTGATGGGAAATTTCTGATTAGATTTTTGAGTTCAGCATGAAAAGTTACACTAGAAACACCATCAGGTTCTCTTGTGCAAAAAAAAAAAGTATTTTTTGTAGACCTGTGTAATCTACCCAGCATCTCCACCAAAATGTCACGTAGAAAATTATGAAAGACAAACTTCAGGCTGACGCAGCAACTTATTTAAGGCACAAGCAAAAACTGAAAAAAAAATTGATAAAATATAAGAGAAGCAATGAGGGAAATATTTGCAGAGTTATACAGGGTGATCCAAAAGTCATTGCACTAGAGCAATGCGGTAAACACCATTGTGTTCAGGATGCAATGGGATTTTTTATGGAAAATAATGAAAAATTAGAAATTGATATCAATTACAATTTTATTCGCTAGATGGCGCTCTACTAGGATCAGAGATTCAGCGGCCAAATTGTTTGATAAATTGAAAAATTAACTGATCGACACGTATTATTCCTTTTTGAATAACAGGAAATAACCCTAATAATATCAAATGATAAATTCATAAAATTGAACACAAAATTGAAACTAAAATCAATTTCGTAATTTTCATTATTTGCCATGAAAAAATCCCATTGCATCCTGAACACAATGGTGTTTACCGCATTGCTCTAGCGCAAATATTCGCGGAGTTATTAATTTTTAAAGTTGTGCAAGACTTTTGGATCACCCTGTATATAAACATCAAAATTAATAAACTGTTAATAAAATAATAAATACTTTCGCTACAATATCAACACCTGACCATTTTTCTATTTTTTTCTTAATTTTCACAGTCATATATATAGGTTTTGCAATTTTAAGACGTTTTACACTTTATTACAGTTTTACTATTTATATTTTTAGTTTCTATCGAAATATATTTATTTTATATTTGAAATTAGTCTATTTTAGACATTTTAAAGCAGTTTTAATCAAGTATTATGAATAATGCATTTGAGATTGTTTCAAGTAAAGTTAGCCACTATTTAATATGGCGTTAAATTTTTCATATATTTCCGCTACAATCTGCTTCCCAGCTTGAATTTAACCAATTTTCATACCTATTGTTTTAAAATAGCTTTTTTATGTTGAATATGTTAGGACACCTCGTGACCACAGTATGCCACAATCATTCAGAACCCCACCTAACCATGTCCCATCTTTCCCCATCTAAGCTGCAAACCTCTAGTGATTGTGAGGTGTAAAGATGGAGCCTGAAGCCTCCTTTAGCCTTGACAGCATAGAGCCAGAGACTGAGATCCCCTTCCCTGTGATCAAGCCACCTGACCTATGGTGGATGACCTGATCCCACCAAGCTAAGTCTGAGATGGACTCAGACACTCCTTCTCTGCGGTCTAGTCATCTGACCTATGGTGGCTGCCTTGTTCCCACCAGCGCCAAGCCAGTCACCAGCATGCCTATCACTATGGGCAAGCCACAGACTCATGGTGGCTGACATCACTATCTTAAGGCAGAACACTAGCTCCACCACGAGCTCTAAACCTTCCCCAAGCCGACTCCAAGTGTTCTCGCCATGTTCATTATATTTTTTATTCGATATTTTATAATCATTATTTGTTTATATTTTTCGAATTTTTCTTTAATATTTTTCGTTTTTTATTATTATTTAAAATATATATATATATTTTTTTTTTTTTTACAGAGAGAGAGAAGGGTGATGATAGCCTTGGGGGGGGGGGGGGGGGGGGGGGGAGGTGGGTCCAGCAACACTGGGGCAAGGAAGCGGGATATTGACATTAGTTGGAGTTTTTTTCTGAGAAGCTGAGGACAGGGAGTTGATGAAAGCTCAGGCCGCTGGCCTGGCTGCGGCCTCGGCCGCTTTTTCGAAACTTGGACTTGGGTTGCTGGATCTAGAGGTAGGTGGGGATAGATGGATAATTTTGGAATGTTAGGCCTCTTTTTAGTTTATATACAACGTGTGATCAATAATTTCCAAGAATGAGACTGGATCACGTAAAATATTCAAAATAATGAAATAATTTTATAAGGACCTTATAGATAAAACATTTATCAACGCGTAGAAAAAGAATTTATCACACAGACGCATGCGTTCACGTTTTTTCGAATTTATAAGCTCGAGTATATCAGAACATTTTCTAACTTCAGTATGGACTGTATTGAAAAACAGCGAGTTTGCATAGAGTTTTGCTTTAAATTAAGGCAAACAGCTTCCGAATCATTTCAAATGTTGAAACAGGCTTTTAACGAAAATTCCCTATCACAATCGAGGACATTTGAATGGTTTGCACGATTTAAAGATGGTCGAACAAGCGAGAGAAAGCAAGGATGATCAAATCGAAGATTAAGTGTCTTCTTATCACTTTCTTTGGTGTAAAGGGATTGGTACACTATGAATTCGTGCCCGAGGGTCAGACCATTAATCAACATTACTATTTTGATGTATTGTGACGTTTAAGGGAGGCTGTGCGTCAGAAACGACCCGAAAATGGCATTGGAAAAATTGGCTCTTGCATCATGACAACGCACGGCCACATACGCCGTCACTGTACAACTCTATTTGGCTAAAAACGGAATTGCTTTATTACCCCAGCCACCCTATTCTCCTGATCTTGCTCCCAACGACTTTTTCTTTAACCCTTAAATTAAAAAAAGTCTTAAAAGGACGCTGATTTGACTCAATACCTGAAATAAAGGAGAATACGAAGAATATTTTGAAAAGCCTGAAAGATGAGGATTTTCAGAGGTGTTTTGATATCTGGAAAAAAATATGGAACAAGTGTATAGATAGTCACGGTGATCATTTTGAGAAATTTCAAATAAAACCTTATTATACTTTTGCATTTCTTCAAATATTTAACATTCCTGGAAATTATTGATCACACTATGTATATTTTAAACTCCTCCCTTCAACCTTATACAAGTATATATAGTTTTTTTAATCCTTTTTTTATCCTATAAATGCGTAATCTTATTTAAGTTTTTTTTTGTTTTATCTATATTTCTGATGTATATTGAAAGTTTATTTTATTAGACTAAAATAGAATATTATCACAAATCTTCAACGCGCCATCTATATATATAAAATGAAAGAATTTGAAAGCAAGAATGTTTTTTTATACACAATACAAACTTCTACCATCCTTACCGCGATAAAAAATATATTGGTAGGGCTTGGCCAATCAGTAGTGAACCCTCCCAGCGGTTTCGCCAATTTAATCCACCAGACCGCTTCTCAGAGCTCTAATATTGTATTGGACGGTTCTGATTATATACGCAGCACTGAAGGGTGGAATCTCAGAAATGGCTTTCAGGAAAAGCTTATAGCCCAGTAGAATTACAATTTAAATATTTACATCGAGCAATGCTCTTTCGCAAACAATAAAGACAAGACCAGTTAGGCATAAATTAACACAAAGCTATCACACGCCATCTATATATATACACTGGTGTCCAAAAAATAAGAAACTTTTGTTTTTTAATGATATGTTTTAAAATATACAACGCTAAAAGCTAAAAAGTAATTTAATTAGGTATTTTAAGTCGTAGAATTTATTTATCGCAACCATTCGATTCGGTAAAATTGAAAATATGCAAATTTTTGCTTGTCTTTATAAGTGTGCTATTTGGCGTGTCGTTTACCCCATCTAAGAGAATTGTCCAATTATAATTTCATTTAATCCTTAGTTAATTATGAGTTTACGAGATATTTTAGCAGATCATTTAAAATGGAGAGCTGTTGGAAGAATGGAGGCAGGGCAATCACAAGTTGAAGTAGCAAAATGGCTAAATGTGAATAAATCTGTGGTCAGCAAAATATGGAAACAGTTCATTGAGACAGAAACCATCAAAAGAAAAGAAGGTTCTAGTAGAAAAAGAAAAACAGCTACCTCTGAAGACAGTTATCTGGTCGTAACTGCCAAGCGCCATAGGGAGATGACAGCTATTCAACTCTCTAATGAACTCTCAAGTGCTACTGGAACGAGAATTTCAAGACAAACTGTTTACCGAAGGCTTCACGAAGGTGCTCTTTATGCAAGACGACCAATGGTCTGTATCCCTTTAACCTCTGCTGACAGGAGAGCCCGCTTGAATTGGTGCTTGGAACATCACGCCTGGACTCATGATCAGTGGGCCAATGTTCTCTTCAGTGACGAGTCAAGATTTAGGTTAAACACAGATTCTCGACGAGTTTTCATCTGGAGGGAGCCTGGAACCCGCTATCATCCCAGTAACATCAGGGAAATAGACAGTTTTAGAGGGGGCAGTCTCTTAGTCTGGGCTGGCATCAGTTCTAGCAGACGCACACCCCTCCACATTTTTTCTGGGGGCACTTTAACTGCCCAAAGGTACAGGGACGAGATCCTTGAGCCCTATCTAAGACCTTATAGAGATCAAATTGGTCACAATTTAATTTTTATGGGCGATAATGCTCGTCCGCATAGGGCTAGGCTAGTCAATGAATATCTCCAGAGTGAGAATATTCGAAGGATGGATTGGCCAGCCAGATCTCCGGACCTGAAACCAATAGAGCATGTGTGGGATGCTCTAGGGAGGCGTATTGGAGCTCGTCACCCCTCTCCCAGAACCCTCGTTGAGCTAAGAACTGCTCTATTGGAGGAGTGAGGTTTACTACCCCTGGACCTCCTCCAAAGCCTGGTAAACAGTATGAGACCTTGATAGCTGTTAGAGGTGATCATACTCCCTATTGATATCTTATTTCTTTAAGATCTGGAACCTTAGCTTTGGGTATGTTGGTAATAATTTGCATATTTCATAATTTCAAATATTTTTTTATATTTTCATATAGCTAGTCAAATTCTCCATAGTTTAAACTATTTGTATACTAAATTTTATATTTGTTAATAAATTAGCTTTTGAGAAATTTCAATATTGGTTAAGTTTCTTATTTTTTGGACACCAGTGTATATATATATATATTATAAAAATAAATAGTTGTATAGTTTTATAGTTAAGTATTCTATTAAAATTATCTTAATTATTTTGATTATTTAAATTCAAATTATAAAATTAGTAAATTGTTATTATTTAGTATAGATAGAGAGAAAAAAAATCCTTTACTTCTAAAACATCATCTAGTTAATTATATATTTATAATTAATAACAATAAAATTTAACAACGTAACGTCTTTTGCATCGGCTTTTACACGTCATTTAGACATACTCTAATCCTATATATAGAATAATCGAAGTGAGAATATATATAATAGTTAGAAAAAAGAGTGAAAGACAGAACCATGTACTTTTGATCAAACTAATAATAAGAAGACAAAAAGTTTTGTAAAGAAGGTAGTTAAGATTGTTAGTATATATATATATATATTTTTATAATTTTATATTTTATCCTTTTTTTTTATGATTTTTTAATTTTTTTTATTTTAAAATATGAATATAAATAGTTGTATTTAGTAATATATCTATACTATGAATTAACTTTTGTTATAAGTTTGGTTATTATGTTTTGAAACCCTAATGGTAGACCAGACATATACAAAAAAAATTAAATTGGAGTAATTATTGAAAAAAGAGGTCTGCTGAACCGGGAATTCTCAAATAGAAGTTCAGCGGCGTTTCATCCCTCCTCTATTACGTCATAGACCTCTTTTCAACCTGATTTTATGTGTTAATATAAAGTTACTTCAGTGAAACATTTATATGAACAGATATAACGAATATAAGTGTTACCAAATTCTTACTGTGAACCTACCTTGACCGCGCCGCCTTCAACTGTAAACATCTATTTCTGGATGACACATGTTGTGGGGGGTGGGGGACAAAATTAGATCGTCCTTTCTGAAGTTTTAGAACAACAAGATATTCAAAGAAGAAATAAAAGATAGTTTAGGGAAGAAATCCAAACTTTATAATCTTTACAGCCAGTTATATTAAAATAACTGATTCAACACTTATTCATCTTTCAATATTCCTTTAAAAAGGCAAACTATTAGAGTTTAATAAAGCTATTAATTGTGAAAATTCACTTTTATTTAATTTCCATTTTCCTCCCCAGAAATTGGAGATTAAACAAAATGAATTCTATACAATATTACTTTAAAAATCTTGTGAAAAAATCTTCAAATCAGCTATTTAATTTAAGTTTAACTAATTGTTAAAGATTATAAATTTGTAGTATTTATTATTGAGAGAAATTATAGAAAGTTGATTTAATAAATGGATACTTCCATTTATTTTTTTTAAGTATTTTATAATTGATATACTGTTGAAATATTTTACTTGTCTGATACTAAATTTGTTTTTAATAAATTCCATGTTTAAATTTTTAACATCTTCTATGAAATTTTCTAATATATTATTTATTCTATAAAATCTTAGAAACTGACCAAAATATATACCTTTACAACAATTTAATGAAATATTAGAATTCATATTACAGTATTTTATAATATTGAAATTATAATTACTTTTTTTATTATAAATTTTAATAGCATTATTTGTAAGGTCTATATTTAGGTCTAAAAAGTTAACTTTTTTGTTTCTATAAATTTTTTCATTGTTCTTAAGTTTTAAGTATTTAGGATAAATTTTAGGTATTAAGTTTTTGAATTGTGGATTATTAAATATTATGATGTCATCTACATAGCGGAACATTTGCCAGTTAACATTATTTTGTAGAAAGTATTCTCTTTCGTACCAGAATAATATTAAGTTTGCTAATAAAGGACTAGAAGATGTTCCCATGGGAACGCCTTCTGATTGAATATATATTTTATTTTTAAATTCTATATAGTTAAAATTTAAAAATGTTTCCAGTAGAGTTTTTGCTGTTTTAAGATCTAATTTAATTGTTTTATATCTGTTATGAATAATTTTAATGTGGAAAGTTTTGTCATTAATGATTTCGTTAAATAAATTGGTTATTTTATTATTTAGATCTCTTAAATTTATTTTAGAATATAGGTCCTCAAAGTCAAATGTGTGTACTGTTTCCATGTTTGTCCAATTGTTCATTAAATAGTTAATGGTTTTTTTATTTGAGTCGATAAATTTATAATTATATTTATTAATTAATTTATTTATAATAAATTGTAGTGTTGAAGCTAATTGTATATCAATGTTTTTTATAACTGAATTTATACCAGATGTGATTGTTCTGAAAGAAATAGGTTTTTTGTGTAGTTTAGGAATTATATAGAACTTTGGTATGTTTGGATTTTTGTAGTGATTATAAATTTTTAGTGAATTTTCAACGTTTTTGATGTCTTTTTTGATTTTTGTGGCTGTAGTTCTAGCAAAAGTGTATTTATGATTATTATCAATTTCCTTTTTTAGTATATCGTGGTATAGATTTTTACAAATTATAGATAAGTTATTGGAACATTTATCTATAGGAGTGATAATAAAGTCCTTCTGTAATTTAATTATATTTTCTTTAAAAGAAGGAATATCTGAATTAGGTTTTGTGTATTTAAGTGTATTATTATAATAATTTATAATTTCCTTTTTAATATTATGTTTCCATTCTAGAAAAGTAAATTCTGGAATACTGTATTTTATACTAGTTTTATTTATGAAAATATCTATATCTTTTAATATAGATTTAATTGTATTATTATAATTGTGTTTAAATTATAAAACTATTTTAGAGGCGTAATGTTCTTTTTAAAATAAAACAATTTCTACTGTCCTTACTGCGATGGAAAAATTAAAGGGAGGGCCTGGCTCATCAGTGGTGAACCCTCCCAGCGGTTTCGCCAGTTTAATCTACCATGGTAGATTAAACTGGCGAAACCGCTGGGAGGGTTCACCACTGATGAGCCAGGCCCTCCCTTTAATTTTTCCATCGCAGTAAGGACAGTAGAAATTGCTTTATTTTAAAAAGAACATTACGCCTCTAAAATAGTTTTATAATTTGATAACAGATGGCGCTCTAGTACATCATAATTGTGTTTAATTTGAGGTATATATTTATACCCTTTATTTAAAATATCCTGATATTCTGGATTTAAAAAAGAAAAATTGCTAGTTAATATATGACCAGAAAGCTTATATCTATCGATATAGTTGCTGCAATTACATTTAATTTTTTTAAAATTTGCCAAATTATTAATAAACTAGCCGAGTGACCCGGGCAACGCCCCGGGTTTACCCGAAGGACCCACAGGTGAGAAACTATAGAAGAAAAATTTTAACAAATCAGAAAATGAAATTGCAAACAACAGAACTACACTACTTTAAGGACATGAGAGCACATGCACTGTATCACCATACGTATACCATTTTCAAAGACCCTGCTTAGGATTAAAACTTCTCAGAAGCATAACAATAGTACCAACCTAGAGGTTAACTGGTGTGGATGCATTCCTCTGGGAGTGAGACTATTGAAAAATTCAGTAGGGAGTTATTTTGCTTCTCCGCATTCTAACACTCCAACTGTTAACACTGTGGAAACACTGACTCATGTTTGGTAAGCAATTTCAGGGAAGAAACTATAGACATTGGATTAAATAAATTATTAATTAAATTGCATTAAATAAAAATTATTAGATTTAAATAAATATTATTAGAGTGAAAAAAAAAGAAAGAAATTAACAAATTAGAAAATAAAATTTCGAAAAATACAACTATATTGCAGATAAGATAAGAGGACCTTATTAAAAATACATAAACAAACTGTAATTCGACACTCGATAATTCGACACTTTCGATAATTCGACACTTTCGATAATTCGACCATTTTAAAAATCAAATTTACAAGGTTGATTGTTGTTTAAATACAACTTTGCTTTTGCATGCATAAACACAGGCTCTTGTAGCAAGAACCCAAATATTATTTATAGTCATAGCAAAAGCAAACTTTAGTGAAAACTGATGCCTCTTCAGAATGAATGGAAGACTGAAATCTGAAGGAGCAGAATATATGGGTCATTTATACTTTCACCAATGCCTTTAGGATCTTTGCGATGGAACGCGTATGGTGTTTCAGCGCATGTGCTCTCATGTCCTTGAAGCACATATACTGACAGTGCCCAAAGTTGAACACACTGTATAGTGTCTGAAATATCTTTGGCCCCTTCGGATACCAACCTTCGCTTCATTCTAGAGAGGCGTTAGTTTTCATGTCATATCTGTAATATAGTTTTGTTGTTTGCAATTTTCTTTTTTTTTTTTTCCTTTCAAATATGTATCCACTCTGAAATATAGTTTGTAAATTTTTATTCCAATTTATTTTCTTATATATATATGTATTTTTTTTTCATTTCCAAAATATTTATTTATACTTTCACCAATGCCTTTAGGATCTTTGCGATGGAACACGTATGGTGTTTCAGCGCATGTGCTCTCATGTCCTTGAAGCACATATACTGACAGTGCCCAAAGTTGAACACACTGTATAGTGTCTGAAATATCTTTGGCCCCTTCGGATACCAACCTTCGCTTCATTCTAGAGAGGCGTTAGTTTTCACTAAGGTTGGCTTTTGCTATGACTATAAATAAGGCTCAAGGCCAAACCTTGGCTACAAGAGCCTGTGTTTACGCACGGACAACTTTATATGTAGCTTTTTCAAGTGTGCGAACATTGGATAGCATACATGTAAAGATGACCCATATCTTCTGCTCCTTCAGATTTCAGTCTTCCATTCATTCTGAAGAGGCATCAGTTTTCACTAAAGTTGGGTTCTTGCTACAAGAGCCTGTGTTTATGCATGCAAAATCAAAGTTGTATTTAAACAACAATCAACCTTGTAAATTTGATTTTTAAAATGGTCGAATTATCGAAAGTGTCGAATTATCGAAAGTGTCGAATTATCGATAGTGTCGAATTACAGTTTGTTTATTTATTTTTTAATAAGGTCCTCTTATCTTATCTGCAATATAGTTGTATTTTTCGAAATTTTATTTTCTAATTTGTTAATTTTTTCTTTTTTTTTTTCACTCGAATAATATTTATTTAAATCTAATAATTTTTATTTAATGCAATTTAATTAATAATTTATTTAATCCAATGTCTATAGTTTCTTCCCTGAAATTGCTTACCAAACATGAGTCAGTGTTTCCACAGTGTTAACAGTTGGAGTGTTAGAATGCGGAGAAGTAAAATAACTCCCTACTGAATTTCTCAATAGTCTTACTCCCAGAGGAATGCATCCACACCAGTTAACCTCTAGGTTGGTACTATTGTTATGCTTCTGAGAAGTTTTAATCCTAAGCAGGGTCTTTGAAAATGGTACACGTATGAAAAGCAGTTCGACTTTGCATGTACAAGTGTGCCAGAGCCCCGTTTGATTACTTGCGCTTGCTGGTGGGGTTGGACTTTTGCAAGAATCAGAAGCCATTGGAGCTTTTTTTTTTATTTTTTCAGAAAAAAGTGCCCAATGCGGGAATCGAACCCGGGTCGTAGCGGTCGAAAACCAACGGCTTAGACCATCCTTCCACCAACCCCCAGTAAAATAAGTAAATAAAAAGAAGACCAAAAATAAGTGATAATAGTTTATTGAATAACAAATAAAAAAAAATCTTTCAGGTGAAAAATTATAGGCATTGGTAAAAAAGTAAACAAGAGAAATAGCCTAGCGGTCAGGGGAGTGAGTCTTCCACGGCCTTTCCGAGGCATGACAGAAGACGCTCAAAAAAAAAAAGGTAAAATAAGAACCAAGCAGAGGAAATCTATAAAACTGAAAGCCAGGACAGGCATAAAAAGAAAATTCCAAGCATGTGAGGAAACAATTGATTAAAAAAAAAGGATTCAAAAAAAATACTGCAAAAAAGAAACCAGACACAAAAAGCAACAATTGAGTACACAAATACAGCATCAGCCTATTTATGAGATGAAAAAAAAAAGACAGACACAAAAATGGAGCTAAATTCAAATGAAAAATTATAACAAATTAATAAAAGAAAATAAGACCTAATCCAAATAATTTAATAAAAAAAAAAGCAACAATTGAGTACACAAATACAGCATCAGCCTATTTATGAGAAGAAAAAAAAAGACAGACACAAAAATGGAGCTAAATTCAAATGAAAAACTATAACAAATTAATAAAAGAAAATAAGACCTAATCCAAATAATTTAATTAAAAAAAAAGTCACACACTATTAAATTATTTGGATTAGGTCTTATTAATGAGAAAAAAAAGATGCCAAAAAAGATAACCAGATACAAAAATTGTGCTAAATTCAAATGAAAAACTATAACAAACACTTATAAAAGATAGAATAAAAGTAATAATTCAATCTACAATTCGAAAAATAATATAACCTGGTGAGTTCCCAGAAAAGGTTAACTTTGGTAGGCGGCGCTGTACGTTGACACCGCCGTACCTTCGAGCCGAACCAACGGCTTAGACCATCCTTCCACCAACCCCCAGTAAAATAAGTAAATAAAAAGAAGACCAAAAATAAGTGATAATAGTTTATTGAATAACAAATAAAAAAAAATCTTTCAGGTGAAAAATTATAGGCATTGGTAAAAAAGTAAACAAGAGAAATAGCCTAGCGGTCAGGGGAGTGAGTCTTCCACGGCCTTTCCGAGGCATGACAGAAGACGCTCAAAAAAAAAAAGGTAAAATAAGAACCAAGCAGAGGAAATCTATAAAACTGAAAGCCAGGACAGGCATAAAAAGAAAATTCCAAGCATGTGAGGAAACAATTGATGAAAAAAAAAAAGGATTCAAAAAAAATACTGCAAAAAAGAAACCAGACACAAAAAGCAACAATTGAGTACACAAATACAGCATCAGCCTATTTATGAGATGAAAAAAAAAGACAGACACAAAAATGGAGCTAAATTCAAATGAAAAACTATAACAAATTAATAAAAGAAAATAAGACCTAATCCAAATAATTTAATTAAAAAAAAGCAACAATTGAGTACACAAATACAGCATCAGCCTATTTATGAGAAGAAAAAAAAAGACAGACACAAAAATGGAGCTAAATTCAAATGAAAAACTATAACAAATTAATAAAAGAAAATAAGACCTAATCCAAATAATTTAATTTAAAAAAAAGTCACACACTATTAAATTATTTGGATTAGGTCTTATTAATGAGAAAAAAAAGATGCCAAAAAAGATAACCAGATACAAAAATTGTGCTAAATTCAAATGAAAAACTATAACAAACACTTATAAAAGATAGAATAAAAGTAATAATTCAATCTACAATTCGAAAAATAATATAACCTGGTGAGTTCCCAGAAAAGGTTAACTTTGGTAGGCGGCGCTGTACGTTGACACCGCCGTACCTTCGAGCCGAACCAACGGCTTAGACCATCCTTCCACCAACCCCCAGTAAAATAAGTAAATAAAAAGAAGACCAAAAATAAGTGATAATAGTTTATTGAATAACAAATAAAAAAAAATCTTTCAAGTGAAAAATTATAGGCATTGGTAAAAAAGTAAACAAGAGAAATAGCCTAGCGGTCAGGGGAGTGAGTCTTCCACGGCCTTTCCGAGGCATGACAGAAGACGCTCAAAAAAAAAAAGGTAAAATAAGAACCAAGCAGAGGAAATCTATAAAACTGAAAGCCAGGACAGGCATAAAAAGAAAATTCCAAGCATGTGAGGAAACAATTGATGAAAAAAAAAAAGGATTCAAAAAAAATACTGCAAAAAAGAAACCAGACACAAAAAGCAACAATTGAGTACACAAATACAGCATCAGCCTATTTATGAGATGAAAAAAAAAGACAGACACAAAAATGGAGCTAAATTCAAATGAAAAACTATAACAAATTAATAAAAGAAAATAAGACCTAATCCAAATAATTTAATAAAAAAAAAGCAACAATTGAGTACACAAATACAGCATCAGCCTATTTATGAGAAGAAAAAAAAAGACAGACACAAAAATGGAGCTAAATTCAAATGAAAAACTATAACAAATTAATAAAAGAAAATAAGACCTAATCCAAATAATTTAATTTAAAAAAAGTCACACACTATTAAATTATTTGGATTAGGTCTTATTAATGAGAAAAAAAAAGATGCCAAAAAAGATAACCAGATACAAAAATTGTGCTAAATTCAAATGAAAAACTATAACAAACACTTATAAAAGATAGAATAAAAGTAATAATTCAATCTACAATTCGAAAAATAATATAACCTGGTGAGTTCCCAGAAAAGGTTAACTTTGGTAGGCGGCGCTGTACGTTGACACCGCCGTACCTTCGAGCCGAACCAACGGCTTAGACCATCCTTCCACCAACCCCCAGTAAAATAAGTAAATAAAAAGAAGACCAAAAATAAGTGATAATAGTTTATTGAATAACAAATAAAAAAAAATCTTTCAGGTGAAAAATTATAGGCATTGGTAAAAAAGTAAACAAGAGAAATAGCCTAGCGGTCAGGGGAGTGAGTCTTCCACGGCCTTTCCGAGGCATGACAGAAGACGCTCAAAAAAAAAAAGGTAAAATAAGAACCAAGCAGAGGAAATCTATAAAACTGAAAGCCAGGACAGGCATAAAAAGAAAATTCCAAGCATGTGAGGAAACAATTGATG
>CP092869.1:51853565-51892124 GCA_030710605.1 Cordylochernes scorpioides | reverse complement strand
AAAAAAAAAACGCAGAGTCATACTTGCGCACCCAATAAAGATAAATACAATTTATTTCAAAGTGTCAACTTAATTAATCGTGTTTTTATTTTATTTTTATTTTTGAGAGAGACAAAACTGATATAATAATTATACAGTAGAACCTCTCTGTAAAGGACACCTAATTGCAGAGCCAAAGTGTCCTTTAGGGAGAGGTGTCCTCTTACCGGAGATTTGCTAAATTGTAAAAATGATAATTTTGCAAATGAAAAATGCCCTTTGTGGAGAGGTGTCCGCTAAAGAGAAGTTTTGCTGTACATATTATTTTCTTCAATACATATTTTTTTAATACTTTATTTTCACTAATCTATAATTCAAAGTTTCAGCGACCTGCTGTGACAGCCTTTCCAAAGAATTCCATCTTGGAAAACTTATTAATGTCAAGTTTTTAATCGTCTGATATTTACTACATATACGAGAGATACTCGTAGAGCACTCAGCGCTTCGATAATAAAACGTTGAAATAAAATATAAAGTTTGAAGTAAATCATTTTAACTCTCAATTATAGAGCCAACCTGTAAAATGGTGTTTTTCTATAGAATGTTAACTTACGAGGGTGAGTAGAAAGGTAAGGTCTCCTATTTTTTTTTTTTCATAGAAAAACACATTTAATCACAACTTTTTATACATCATTGGAAAGGTTGGACACTTTGCTATTTTTCTACATAGTCGCCTTGATGCTTAATCACTTTTTTCATCCTGTCAACCAACTTTGTAATTCCGGTGTTGTACCACTCTCCCGCCGCCTCTTTGAGCCACTTGTCGACCCACCTGGCGGACACCTTTCTGTAGCCGAGGGTCTCAGACACAATCTTGTGCACGGAGAAGTGGCTGCAATCTTCATTCAGGCCATCCTCGATATCTTCAAGGGTTATCCGCCGGTTTGCGCGCACCAATTCGTCGATTCGAGCCACGGTTGATTCCGGCAAACTCTGCCGCCCAGACCGCTGTTCATCGTGGACGTTTATCCGCCCCTCGTTAAACTCCCGGCACCATTTCCGCACATTTTTGATGTCCATGCACTTCTCACCATACACTTCCACTAACTGACGGTGAATTTCGACCGGAGAATTATTTTTCGCATTTAAAAAGCGTATAACTGAGCGCAACTCGCACTTGGCGGGAGAGCTAAGGGGAAGCTCCATCGCGAACGGCTGCCAGACAGCGACTGAGCGTCCCAAGATCACCGGGAAGGTTCTAGACGGTAGAGGGGGAACCAAGGAAGGCAACGGTGTTGTCGGATTTCACCTAGCAACGCGCGTTCGGAAATTATCTCGTAGAAGACTTTACTTTTCTACTCACCCTCGTATTAAACTTAAGTAGGTGGAGAGCGAATGAATGATAAACTTTTAATAATAAAATATAAAGAGAAAGTAGAGCACTTGCTATGTTTACCCTGAAGGAATCGATCATAACTTATCATTACGTGACCGAGTCTCCTTGAGAGACCGTCTCCATGAGAGGCCAGGGGTTGCCTAGTTTTTTGTCGGTCTTTCATACTGCATATAGTATATACGAGTATATAAACTAGACGGGTGACCCGGGCTTCGCCCCGGGATTGACCCGTGTGCATATCTACCCGAGTGATATATATTTAGATAAGATTTTTTTATAATTGTTTGTTATTAGCATTATCTATTTGTTTGCATCGGCATAATTTAATCTAATATTTGATAGAGGGCGCTGTTCGCGAGCTAAGTAGAATAATTTGAATATATAGTTTTAATAATTGATTTATATATTTTTTAAAATAGCCTATCGTCTTCCCCGTATTTTTTTTTTTTTTACCTATGTATGGAAATTTTGGTTTGAATTAGTGAACTACTGCGAATTTGTATACCGGACATACAAACAAACAAACATTCATTTATATATATATATAGATAGAAGGAAAGACAGTTCTACCAACAGATCTAGAACGACGGCGAACGAAGATTCACCTTGAAAATTAATTATCATTATCATTTGTCTATCATCATTTGTGGCTTTTTTCAGGCTGGCTGAAGGATGAGTTAATTCAATTATATTATATCCGCTCTTTTTACCAATGGATAGAAGATTGACATTTTTTTTTTTTTTAAAGAGAGCAAATAATATTTTTATCTAAGAAAATGGTAGAGTTAATGTTTCTCTCTGTCATTTCATCCGACATGTTAGAGAAAAGACATGTCACATTTTTTTAATGCAATCAAAGGATGTAAGGATTTTATTATGGTTATGATAAATGGAATATTAACAAATTGCATATTGTTAGATAACAAACAATCAACGTACATTCAACGGAATAATTCAAGAATTACGAACTCCGTTTATTACAGCGATTATGACCATCGCTAAATGCCATGACTACTTTGGCATTGTGCTGGGTGCAGAATAATACAGGACAACATCAAGTCAACTGGTGTGACTGATATGTTAGGACAGGGGCCAGCAACCTGCAGCTCTTTGGATGTGAAACTGTGTGTAGTACTCGCATAAATAAAATCTTTATTTAAGCAAGTACTACAAGTTGTTGTTGTTGTTGTCGTGTCAAATGAAGAGCCTCAGATATCCCCATGCATTTCTATCACAGCAGTCGCAATGTCCTCTATCTTGGGTGTGTAAAGCTGCTGCTCTGGGTCCATGTCAATTTGTTGTTGTTGTTGTTGTTGTCGTGTCCAATGAAGAGCCTCAGATGCTTCCGTGCATCTTTATCACAGCAATCACAATGTCCTCTATCTTGGGTGTGTAAAGCTGTTGTTCTGGGTCCATGTCAATTTGTTGTTGTTGTCGTGTCCAAAGAAGAGTCTCAGATGTCTCCATACATCTCTATCACAGCAATGTCCTCTATCTTGGGTGTGTAAAGCTGCTGTTCTGGGTCCATGTCAATTTTCTGCAAGGCTGCGGCCATTGCTGGGCATGAGAATATGTGGGTAGGTGTTAGTTCTACACCAGTACTACAAGTAATACTTGTATTTATTGTTGGAAAGAAAAAAATGTGTGGCTCTTTATATACTTTGAAAAAAATTATAAATTGCAATTTTTTACTCTTCCGACTCAAAAGGTTACCGACCCCTGTGTTAGGAGTTACAGGTCGTTATTTGAGGACAAAGGAAAAGGATAAAGTGTTAAGAATAACTAAGCCTAAAAATGTGTCAATGTAACCAAATCGAACTATTCCCACGCTGATAAAATTACAGAATAAAGAGACCAACCGTCTCAGATCATACAAAGAATAAGTTTAATATATCAAGAAAAAATCACAAATACAACTCTCTGAGGTATTCTAAGTATGGATAGAATATCGCAAAATCATCTAATATAGTAGAACCTGCCTAAAAGGACACTCACGCTAGAGGACACCTCTCTACAAAGGAGAGTTTTCATTTACAAAATTACCATTTTCACTATCTAGTAGCTCTCCGGTAAAAGGACACCTCTCCCTAAAGGACACTTTGGCTTTGCAATTACGTGTCCTTTACAGGGATATTCTACTGTATATGTTTTTTTAGTCTTTTATATTGAAGAACCTAATTTTGCAGAACCAAAGTGCCCTTTAGAGAGAGGTGTCCTTTTACTGGAGGGTTGCTAAATAGCAAAAATGGTTCTTAAAATTAAAGATACTTCGGCCAGTAAATCTTTTTTATTCTCTCGACGTTTCGACAAAAATCTTTTGTCCTCGTCAGGAGCGAACTAAATTAAAACTTTTGGCAAAGCGTTAAAAATTATTCTAAGGCTGCAAGGGCGTTCTCACGCGATATTTCAAATGGTAAAATGTAAAAATGGTAATTTTGCAAATGGAAACTGTCCTTTATTGAGAGGTGTCCTCTAGCACGAGTGACCTCTCAATGGAGTTTCTACTGCATTAAAAAATTGTACATAAATATAAATTCGACACCAAGAAGGGATTATGGATAGCTACAGAATTGACTTTACCTTTTTAATTCTCTGATCGCTCTCTAAGAAAGTATATATTTTTTTAAATTAAATAATTATCTGTTTGTTTGTTTTTATAATTCTCTAAATGTTATGATAAACAATCAGATCTCTAGAATGACTTTTACAAAAATATAAATTTTAGGATGATTTTACTGAAAATAAATTAATGATATTCTGTGAGAATTTTAATAGCTCTATATAGTGTTTTTTATATATGAATTGTAAAATGAACAATTTAAATAACGGATAAATATGTCCCTTAACACATTCTATTAATAAATATATTTTCAAATCAATAGAGATACATATAAATAATCCAGATTTCTGAAGTTCAGAACGCCAACTACACCATGTCAAATCAAGATTTCAATTCATTTCTTCTGCTGAAAAAATATATTTCAGAATTTTAATTTTAATCATAATACATTGTATGAAACATCTATAAATGCTTTTAGAATGACTATAATTTTTTATTTATAATTTCATATATGATTTTATAGTGTTTTAAAAATAAAATGTTTTCGTTATTACAAAAAATATTCTTTTTAAATATCTAAGATGGATAGCTTCCTATATACATTTATTCGATGAAACAATTAATTTTTATATATTTAATTATCAAACGCTTGGATATTTTAATTCAATTTTTTATATATAACTTACTGACCATTAATATTTAAATATATATTACGTGATAGGAAGGAAAAAATATTACTTATAGATTTAGATATTGGGTCGAATACATAATTATTGCAAATTTTTCCTTAAATTTTTCTTTTAAAAATTAGCGTTTTAGAAAGTTAATATTTTTTAAAGAAAATAATTCTTTCTTTTCACTAATAATAAAAATTATTTTATTATTTATTTAGTTAACCCAGTAGGTTCCTGGAGCCACGTACAGAAGTCACCAACTACCCGGGCTGTGACCTAAGTCTTCTTGGTTTTATTTACAATGTCAGTGGAAGTCCAATTACTGAGGTGGCGCCAGGCAATTTCTTTCTTGGTAGTTTTTCTAGGAATGCTGTACTGTAATTTCAAAATTAGAAATTCAAAATGATCATATTAAAAATGAATATTTTAAAATTGGAAATCTCATGACTAGTAATTAGAGTTAAAATGATATCATCATAATAAATAGCATTCGTTAAAAATAATATTCGTCTGACAAACATTCACTCAGTAAGAAGATTTGTCATTCAATTATTATAAAATAATTATTAGCATCTTATATGACTCCAAAATATGTAAAATTGTTTGTTATTTTTCTAATTTTAGACTTTGAATGGTTTTTATGTTTGTGGCGACCGCACTTTGCTTCAGCGAGCGCGAACTGGGACAAAGCTTCAAAACACATACGGGCGGAAGAATGGCGGCCCCACTATGCCTCGGCAAGCACGTGCTGGGAGAACACGTCACTACGCATGCGCGGGCGTCATCTGGAACTTTCTAGCGACTGGCGCGGTAAACAAAAAGGCCTGCTCCCAACGGCCTTTACTTCAACCGTTACTTATTTTCTCTTTATATATTCCTGGCTTTAAATAAATTACTTTTAATTATAATTTCATCAGCGGCCTTTCCACAAGCCACACCAACACATCACGCAATCACCACCACAAAAATTGGTGAGCCGGACGACTCGAATGAAGAATTAACGGCCAACGTCAAGGGCAAATCATGGAAGCTCAAACATTCACGGTGAAACTCACCCCATCTCAGATATCAAGATAGATTTTTCGAGCTCCACCCTTCTTGCTCAACGACATTCCATTGTGGCTCAGCCAACTGGAAGCTGCCTTTATTTACGCAAACATCGCCAGCGACGACGATTTCAAGTATAACGCAACGATCGTTAATTTAGATAGACTGGCTCTCATCTGCGTATATGACATTGTAGAGAACCCACCAGTTTCAGGAAAACATGCGGCGCTCAAAGAACGGCTTCTCCAGCGATTTGGCCGGTCACGCCAGGTACGAACAGCTCAAGTCTCAGAAACAAAGCCCATTGCTGATCAGAGACCCTCGATTATCCTGGTTGAATTGTCCAAAACACCGCCATCTCAGCACTGTGGTCCCTGTACTCCCACCTCCAATAGCCTCCAACACCTGGAGCAGAGCTTTTCCCCGTGACATGAATGTCACAACAACTGCCCCGGTGACTACAGTCCAGAACGTTGAAGACACCAACTCAAGCTTCAACTTTCCTTCTCCCTCCAGCTCTCTGAGTGACTCTTCATCCCTGGACTCCTCATCGTTCTGCTCCAACCCTCCTTCAAACATCATCTCCCGCCCCCCTGCAACTGTTTTCTCCACCCTAGGGTACAGTGACAATCCCTTGCCCCAGCAGCCGCCGTCTCATGAAGAGCCCTTGCCTTCATCCTGCGAGCAGAAACATCCACTTTTCTTGAAAGAAACCAATAACGCGGCTGAAAGGACTCCTCTCCACTTGCAGCCCGCCCAAACTTCGGTACCACAACCTCTCCAACATCAAAACACTCTCCAACAGTCATTACCTCCCATTGAAGCAAGAGTCACTACTTCCCCAATACCAATAGCTCCTCCGGTACTCACGGCGACTATACCTATCGCTGAGCAACCCATCGTGTCCCTTCAAGCCAGCAAGATGGTCGCCACCCATTACATCAGGCCAACATTTAAAAAGGACAGGTGCCTCCCTCAAGCTCCCAAGACCAGATCCCAACCCAACAAGGCGCCCTACCAAGAGTTCCCTCTACGACTACATAGGATCTTTAAGGATCCTACTAGAGGGGGAGTAGTGTGGCGACCGCGCTTTGCTTCAGCGAGCGCGAACTGGGACAAAGCTTCAAAACACATACGGGCGGAAGAATGGCGGCCCCACTATGCCTCGGCAAGCACGTGCTGGGAGAATACGTCACTACGCATGCGCGGGCGTCATCTGGAACTTACTAGCGACTGGCGCGGTAAACAAAAAGGCCTGCTCCCAACGGCCGTTACTTCAACCGTTACTTATTTTCTCTTTATATATTTCTGGCTTTAAATAAATTACTTTTAATTATAATTTTATCAGCGGCCTTTCCACAAGCCACATCACGCAATCACCACCACATGTTTTTCTATTCATTCAGCTATCTACATGGAAATTTTATCAATCATTTTTTTCAATAGTTTTAATGGAAAATAGTAGCAAACACTGATTTTTTCTATAGTTTTATTATTTCGTGCAAAAGCTAAATTTCAAATTTCTCGTTGATATTAAGGGAAATGATGCTGACATTAATTGATTATCATTAATCATCATCATAACTTTGAATAAATTAAAAAATATACCAAGGTTCCGCTGGAGTGGATGTTTGGCCAAATGTTGTTGCATGTTGATATTTTAACAAATCTTAATATTATTTGCTCTTATAAAATTATTATTCTTAACTGGCAGAATATTCAGCTACCAACATGCAAAATTTGTCGATGGTTAATAAACCGTAGCTTTGGTGGAGAAGAGTAACAAACAAATTCATATCTCGACAATAAAAGAATCAGTTAGGAGTGGATGTTTGCCCCGAAAATTAGTTTATCAAATGTTCGTTAGGCAAACTTTCACTCGAGTAATATCTGGAGGGCGAAGCCGGGTACATTGAATTAATGAATAAAAATCAAGAATACAAAAATCGAACAGCCATTATTGCTTCTCTGTGAGTCATAAGTAGTTCAACAGATATGGACTTTCTTAAGCTGCCACACAAACTACTTTTTATCCTGTCAAGATAAAAATTTGATTAGGAATACAGTGACAAAAAAGGAACACCTGCAAGAGAAAAGCATTCCTGTCAATTGGACGGGGTAAGAGACAATGAATTTGTCAAAAACATCAATGAGATTATTGATGGAGACCCTAAAAAGAGCAAGAATGCCAAAGTAAGTGGATGGACGTTGATCCAATGACAATTATCATAACTGTTGATGAAGATATTGGTCACAAGTCCTATGCTCTTCAGAAAGGCCAGTTGCTGACTGAGACTATGAAGGAAAACAGAAATAGAAAGGCAACTACCCTACTCAACAACCTTTAAAAATGGCTCTTGTGGCATGCTGGAGCTCTTCTCTGATGAAAATAACTTTGACCAGGACCAAAAGGTGAATTCCGGGAATTATCATTGGATCTGTAAAGACTTCTCAGAGGTATCTGTGTGCACACAAGATTTCTTGCCTCCGTGATGATCCTTGGCGCCATCAGCAGTGAATATTTTGTCATACCTCCCCATTTATTTGAGCAGGACCTCGTTTAAACGCGCTGATACCTACATTGAAATCCTGGAGGTCATCGTGAAGCCTTGGATAGACCTGATGACCACAGCATGAAATTATGTATTGGTTTGGGGCGGACTCTTCGCCACTGAAAGATACAACCTTGCGTCTTTCTGAGGTTCAGATCGAGTCTGTTCTCGGTGCTCCATGAAACAATTTGATCCAGAAAGTTGTTAATTGCTTTGGTCGAAAGACGGCCTCGAACTTGAGTCAACGCGGTGAGGTCATCTGAAAACTCTCTCTTAAGGGGGGTATGAAGAGGAACCGGGCGATGATATTCCACAGATAAATGTGTATGATAAATATGTTTTGGTAATAAATATCTAAATTAATAATCTGTGAATTAAAATATATATATATCACACATGTAAAATATATATACAAAATTCCTTCCTTAAAAAAGTTGTTACCCACAGCTTATTTGCTGTAGATATGGATATCAGTATTTGGGCAAGATTTCCCTCGGCGTCTTGAAAGTGGTCCTTAGTAGCTTTAAGATTTTTTTTTTGTTATGTGAAGAACGTTTTTTTTTTTTTATGTAGTCAGTAACGTCTGAAGGAACATCGTCTTTTTGGAGGAAAGTTTTGACTTTGATTCTGCGGTAGGATCCTGGAGTCAGTTACGAAAATTGTAATTCACAGAACCCTAAGGTCTGCTGGATATCTTCAATTTGTCTTCCATAATCTACCCAGCATCTCCACCAAAATGTCACGTAGAAAATTAGGAAAGACAAACTTCAGGCTGACGCAGCAACTTATTTAAGGCACAAACACAAGCTGAAAAAATATATATATAAAATATAAGAGAAGCAATGAGGGAAATATTTGCAGAGTTATACAGGGTGATCCAAAAGTCATTGCACTAGAGCAATGCGGTAAACACCATTGTGTTCAGGATGCAATGCGATTTTTATGGAAAATAATGAAAAATTCGAAATTGATATCAATTACAATTTTTTTCGCTAGATGGCGCTCTACTAGGATCAGAGATTCAGCGGCCAAATTGTTTGATAAATTGAAAAATTAACTGATCGACACGTATTATTCCTTTTTGTGAATAACAGGAAATAACCCTAATAATATAAAATGATAAATTCATAAAATTGAACATAAAATTGAAACTAAAATCAATTTCGAAATTTTCATTATTTGCCATAAAAAATCCCATTGCATCCTGAACACAATGGTGTTTACCGCATTGCTCTAGCGCAAATATTCGCGGAGTTATTAATTTTTAAAGTTGTGCAAGACTTTTGGATCACCCTGTATATAAACATCAAAATTAATAAACTGTTAATAAAATAAAAAATACTTTCGCTACAATATCAACACCTGACCATTTTTCTATTTTTTTCTTAATTTTCACAGTCATATATATAGGTTTTGCAATTTTAAGACGTTTACACTTTATTACAGTTTTACTATTTATATTTTTAGTTTCTATCGAAATATATTTATTTTATATTTGAAATTAGTCTATTTTAGACATTTTAAAGCAGTTTTAATCAAGTATTATGAATAATGCATTTGAGATTGTTTCAAGTTAGCCACTATTTAATATGGCGTTAAATTTTTCATATATTTCCGCTACAATCTGCTTCCCAGCTTGAATTTAACCAATTTTCATACCTATTGTTTTAAAATAGCTTTTTTATGTTGAATATGTTAGGACACCTCGTGACCACAGTATGCCACAATCATTCAGAACCCCACCTAACCATGTCCCATCTTTCCCCATCTAAGCTGCAAACCTCTAGTGATTGTGAGGTGTAAAGATGGAGCCTGAAGCCTCCTTTAGCCTTGACAGCATAGAGCCAGAGACTGAGATCCCCTTCCCTGTGATCAAGCCACCTGACCTATGGTGGATGACCTGACCCCACCAAGCTAAGTCTGAGATGGACTCAGACACTCCTTCTCTGCGGTCTAGTCATCTGACCTATGGTGGCTGCCTTGTTCCCACCAGCGCCAAGCCAGTCACCAGCATGCCTATCACTATGGGCAAGCCACAGACTCATGGTGGCTGACATCACTATCTTAAGGCAGAACACTAGCTCCACCACGAGCTCTAAACCTTCCCCAAGCCGACTCCAAGTGTTCTCGCCATGTTCATTATATTTTTTATTCAATATTTTATGATCATTATTTGTTTATATTTTTTCGAATTTTTCTTTAATATTTTTCGTTTTTTATTATTATTTAAAATATATATATATATATATTTTTTTTTTACAGAGAGAGAGAAGGGTGATGATAGCCTTGGGGGGGGAGGTGGGTCCAGCAACACTGGGGCAAGGAAGCGGGATATTGACATTAGTTGGAGTTTTTTTCTGAGAAGCTGAGGACAGGGAGTTGATGAAAGCTCAGGCCGCTGGCCTGGCTGCGGCCTCGGCCGCTTTTTCGAAACTTGGACTTGGGTTGCTGGATCTAGAGGTAGGTGGGGATAGATGGATAATTTTGGAATGTTAGGCCTCTTTTTAGTTTATATACAACGTGTGATCAATAATTTCCAAGAATGAGACTGGATCACGTAAAATATTCAAAATAATGGAATAATTTTATAAGGACCTTATAGATAAAACATTTATCAACGCGTAGAAAAAGAATTTATCACACAGACGCATGCGTTCACGTTTTTCGAATTTATAAGCTCGAGTATATCAGAACATTTTCTAACTTCAGTATGGACTGTATTGAAAAACAGCGAGTTTGCATAGAGTTTTGCTTTAAATTAAGGCAAACAGCTTCCGAATCATTTCAAATGTTGAAACAGGCTTTTAACGAAAATTCCCTATCACAATCGAGGACATTTGAATGGTTTGCACGATTTAAAGATGGTCGAACAAGCGAGAGAAAGCAAGGATGATCAAATCGAAGATTAAGTGTCTTCTTATCACTTTCTTTGGTGTAAAGGGATTGGTACACTATGAATTCGTGCCCGAGGGTCAGACCATTAATCAACATTACTATTTTGATGTATTGTGACGTTTAAGGGAGGCTGTGCGTCAGAAACGACCCGAAAATGGCATTGGAAAAATTGGCTCTTGCATCATGACAACGCACGGCCACATACGCCGTCACTGTACAACTCTATTTGGCTAAAAACGGAATTGCTTTATTACCCCAGCCACCCTATTCTCCTGATCTTGCTCCCAACGACTTTTTCTTTAACCCTTAAATTAAAAAAAGTCTTAAAAGGACGCTGATTTGACTCAATACCTGAAATAAAGGAGAATACGAAGAATATTTTGAAAAGCCTGAAAGATGAGGATTTTCAGAGGTGTTTTGATATCTGGAAAAAAATATGGAACAAGTGTATAGATAGTCACGGTGATCATTTTGAGAAATTTCAAATAAAACCTTATTATACTTTTGCATTTCTTCAAATATTTAACATTCCTGGAAATTATTGATCACACTATGTATATTTTAAACTCCTCCCTTCAACCTTATACAAGTATATATAGTTTTTTTAATCCTTTTTTATCCTATAAATGCGTAATCTTATTTAAGTTTTTTTTTGTTTTATCTATATTTCTGATGTATATTGAAAGTTTATTTTATTAGACTAAAATAGAATATTATCACAAATCTTCAACGCGCCATCTATATATATAAAATGAAAGAATTTGAAAGCAAGAATGTTTTTTTATACACAATACAAACTTCTACCATCCTTACCGCGATAAAAAATATATTGGTAGGGCTTGGCCAATCAGTAGTGAACCCTCCCAGCGGTTTCGCCAATTTAATCCACCAGACCGCTTCTCAGAGCTCTAATATTGTATTGGACGGTTCTGCTTATATACGCAGCACTGAAGGGTGGAATCTCAGAAATGGCTTTCAGGAAAACATAATGATATGTTTTAAAATATACAACGCTAAAAGCTAAAAAGTAATTTAATTAGGTATTTTAAGTCGTAGAATTTATTTATCGCAACCATTCGATTCGGTAAAATTGAAAATATGCAAATTTTTGCTTGTCTTTATAAGTGTGCTATTTGGCGTGTCGTTTACCCCATCTAAGAGAATTGTCCAATTATAATTTCATTTAATCCTTAGTTAATTATGAGTTTACGAAATATTTTAGCAGATGATTTAAAATGGAGAGCTGTTGGAAGAATGGAGGGAGGGCAATCACAAGTTGAAGTAGCAAAATGGCTAAATGTGAATAAATCTGTGGTCAGCAAAATATGGAAACAGTTCATTGAGACAGAAACCATCAAAAGAAAAGAAGGTTCTAGTAGAAAAAGAAAAACAGCTACCTCTGAAGACCGTTATCTGGTCGTAACTGCCAAGCGCCATAGGGAGATGACAGCTATTCAACTCTCTAATGAACTCTCAAGTGCTACTGGAACGAGAATTTCAAGACAAACTGTTTATCGAAGGCTTCACGAAGGTGCTCTTTATGCAAGACGACCAATGGTCTGTATCCCTTTAACCTCTGCTGACAGGAGAGCCCGCTTGAATTGGTGCTTGGAACATCACGCCTGGACTCATGATCAGTGGGCCAATGTTCTCTTCAGTGACGAGTCAAGATTTAGGTTAAACACAGATTCTCGACGAGTTTTCATCTGGAGGGAGCCTGGAACCCGCTATCATCCCAGTAACATCAGGGAAATAGACAGTTTTGGTATCTCTTGTTAAATATCCATTATAGTGGGCGAGCGGCTCGAAAACACGACCCCATCGAGCAACACATGGTGGCGGTGGGCGTGGTGTGCGCCTGCGCAGGATCGAGTATAGAACAGTTGCTGGCAGACAAAGAAAAATGGCGGTTGCCAATGTTTACGTTTTGGTTTCATTTTCTTTTGTTCATTAGTTTATATATAGTTATATTAAGAAAAAGGCATCTACTCATCGTGCAACTGAAAGTTGCTGATGACTTGCGCCATCTATCGGAATAAATATCAACTATTCTCGTTGATTACAATATTACATTTGTATTATTTTTTCACATTTTGTAGCGTTCTCACGCAATTCTGGCCTTAACTACCCGTTTCATGATTTTCCAGGATGCCTTAATGACCAGTTTTTTGGTCGTTGAGGTACAGCTTGCACCACGCTGATGAGGGCCAACAGCCCGAAACGCGTCCGTGGTTAGCTTTTCTTGATTAATCAAGAATGGGTATTTGGCCAATTCTGGAATAATTAAAAATCAACGAGAATAGTTGATATTTATTCCGATAGATGGCGCAAGTCATCAGCAACTTTCAGTTGCACGATAAGTAGATGCCTTTTTCTTAATTTATGCACCTTATCCCAGTGCAATATTACATTTGTACTATTTTTTCATATAGTTATATGTGTAAATAAATAATATTATCACTGAATAATTATTTTAAATATTCTGTGGTATATCATCATAAATATTTGCATAGTCATCACCCCTTACCATTCTTGTATATTATTACTTGTAAATAAATTCTTAGCAATAGTTTGCATTTTATAAATAAACTAGACGAATGGCCCGGGCAACGCCCGGGTTTTACCTGAGTGCGTATATATTTTAAAAACGTTTTAATTCAAATACTATTCGTTACAATTATAAATTGGCGCCATGGATGTCACTCTTGTGAAACGTCGCGTTCCAAACTGTGTGTTTTTAAAACGTTTTAATTAAAATACTATTCGTTACAATTATAAATTGGCGCCGTGGATGTCTCTCTTGTGAAACGTCCCGCCCCAAACTGTGTGTCTTGTTTTGTTATACTCGTTATCACTACCGTGACAACTGGTGGAGAAGCTGGAATATTCCCTCGACGCCCAAGCCGTTAGAAGAAGCCGAAGACTACAAGGACTAGAACCTCAAGAAAACATCGCAATGATCAAGCAAGAGACACAGACAAAAATGGGTGAGTACCATTTTCAACCTTTTAGAAACCCTTCTATTTTTACTGGAGAACGCAACCAGAATCCAGAAAAATGGTTGAAAGAATTCCATCGCGTCGCTCGCTACAACTGCTGGGATGATTCAATGTGCCTCGCAAATGTTTATTTTTTCCTCCAAGGAACAGCGCACAGATGGTACGAAAATGTTGAAGAGAAAATTAATTCATGGGATATTTTTGTGAAAATGTTTTCTCAGAATTTCGGACATCATGTCACCTAAAAAGATCAACTCGCAGAGAACCTCAAAACTCGAGCTCAGGGGAAGGATGAGACCAGTGATTCTTACATTCAAGATGTTTTCCATCTGTGCAGAGAAGTGAATCCGGCTATGATGGAAAATAAAATAGTTGCACACTTGACGAAAGGAATATCGGAGGAGATATATCAGTCAATCATCATTTTAGACATTGCAAGTATCGATGAGTTCATCAAATGGTGCCGAAAAATCGAGGCTTCAAATAAAAAACGTGTAAAAAAACGTGTAGTATTCGACAGACTACCGAATGTTGCCGCCATCGATTCAGCAGACTCTGAATCAATGGAAGACTTAATCCGACGTATCCTGCGTGAAGAAGTTCATCGCGCACTAAATCCGGAGTCAACTACCCCTGAACCATCTTCTCTGAAAGAAATTATCCGAGAAGAGATTAAAAAAAACGTAGCTGCAATTTCGAAGCCTATTCAAAGGCCTCCGCCACGACAGTCGTACCCCAACCAAACACGTACATTCAACCAGGTTCCACGACGTCAGTACCCTACCCAAACGCCCATATATAACCAGACGCCACCACAACGAAGAACGGATGAATGGAGGACGCATGACAACATCCCAATATGTTTTAATTGCGGCCGCCCAGGCCATGTTAAGCGATATTGTAGAGAACGCCGACAATGGACGCAGAGACCCGAAGGACATGCACCAAGCACCCAAGAACCTCAAATGGGTAACCACCAAGCCATAAGAAGCCAAATCTACCGCAGACAATCGCCGTATCCAAACAGAGGAAGATCCCCAAGACGCCAGTCCATTTCCCCAGGCCGCCATACAAGCCAATCCCCACGCCGCTACAATCTAGAAAAAAACTAAGCGTCGCGTCTACTTTCGAGGGGGAAGCCGCGGGTGTGAAAAACCCTCCATCGTCGACAGCCGCTAAATTACAACAAAATTATGTCGAAATCATCATTGATGACATTGCATTTTCTGCTCTGGTCGATTCAGGTTCCTCTTTTTCAGTTATCTCTGATGGATTAAGACGACAATTAAAAAAGACCATGTTCAAGGATAGCGGAATGACTCTGAAAGTTGCTGATGGCAAGAATGTTACATCGATCGGCCGATGCACAATCAGCTTGAGCATCAATGGATTGGAACAGCCGCTTGAGTTTATCGTCCTCCCTAATAGTAACCCAAGTATTATCCTCGGATGGGATTTCCTAGAGGCATCAAATGCCGTGATTGATTGTGGACGCGCCGAAATCAGATTGGAAGAGGCCAAAGATGTACTAAATTCACCAGCTTCCATGGGAAAGGTTGTGGCTAGCAGAAGCATCGTAATCCCAGCCGAATCTACCAAACTAATAAATGTTATGAGTGAAGAGCTTAATGGGCAAAATCAGGTACTTTTTGAACCTTCGAAAAAGGTATTAATAGGAAAAGGGTTAACACTTCCCTGTGCACTTTCCCATAATAAAGGAAAACTTTGGATCGTAAATTCTAGCACCACAGCTCAAATAGTCCCTAAGGGAATGTGCCTAGGAAAAATTCAAAGGGTTGAAGAAAATAACTTGACGGCTATTTCAGAATGTTCTGAATTTAATAAGGAGGCGAAAAATGCGAATCATGCCAGTCATGCTGATAAAAGTGACTTTAATTTTTTTACAAAATTTAATTAGTGATGATTTATCAGAAGAGCAGCAGTCTCAAATCTTATCAATTTTAAAACGATATGATAAAATATTTGATAAAAATAATGAACCAGTAAAGCAAACTTCAGTAACCAAACATAAAATTGAAACTGGAAACCATCAGCCTATTAAGCATAGACCATATCGAGTCTCCCCTACAGAACGCCAAGCAATCCAAACGGAAGTGGACAAAATGCTAGACGCCGGGATTATACGTCATTCAGAAAGTCCATGGTCATCGCCGGTTATTTTAGTGAAGGATGGTAACTGGCGTTTCTGTGTGGATTACAGACGACTAAACAAAGTTACTAAAAAAGATGTTTACCCACTACCCCGAATCGATGATACACTTGACTCTCTGAAAGGAGCTAAATTTTATTCATCAATGGATCTTCGTTCAGGATATTGGCAAATAGAAGTTGACGAAGCAGATAGAGAAAAAACTGCCTTTATTACCCCTGATGGACTCTACGAATTCCTAGTCATGCCCTTTGGCCTGTGCAATGCCCCTGCAACATTCGAGCGCATGATGGACAAGATATTGAAAGGCCTGAAATGGACGATGGCCCTCTGTTATTTAGACGACATCGTGGTGTATTCCAAATCGTTCAACGAACATTTACACCGGCTCGAAATTATACTACAATGTCTCGACAAAGCCGAGCTACGCCTCAACCCAAAAAAGTGCCTTTTCGGAACCAAACGAATAAGAGTGTTTGGACACCTCGTCGATAGTAAAGGTATTTATCCCGATCCAGAAAAGATTGAAGCTATCGCCAAGTTTCCGACCCCAAAATCTATAACAGATGTGAGAAGCTTCATTGGCCTATGTTCCTATTATCGTAGATTTATCGAAAATTTTGCTGAGAAAGCTGCTCCTTTACATGAAGTACTCAAAAAAGATAATAAATTCACGTGGAACTCTGACCAACAGGATGCTTTTGATTCCTTGAAAAAAGCATTGATGTCTGAACCTGTTCTTGCCTATTTCGAAGAACAACTGCCAACCGAGCTCCATACTGACGCCAGCGGTTATGGAATTGGAGCTGTCCTCGTACAGATCAACGATGGGAAAGAGCGGCCAGTTGGTTATGCTTCAAGAACTTTATCTAAGGCGGAGAAGAATTACTCAACAACAGAAAGAGAATGCTTGGCCGCAATATGGGCCATCAACAAATTTCGACCGTACCTTTTTGGTCGTGAGTTTGTCATCGTCACTGACCACCACGCTCTTTGCTGGTTATCTAACCTGAAGGACCCGACAGGAAGACTAGCAAGATGGGCTTTAAAACTCCAAGAATACAATGTAACGGTTGTTTATAAAAGTGGACGCAAACACCAAGATGCCGACTGTCTTTCTCGAAATCCTCTCCAACTTGAATCGGAAGAAGCATACAATGATGAGGATGATGATATACCCTCAATAACTGCTCTGACGTGCTTCGAGGCTGAACAAAGAAAAGACCCTAAAATTAGTAAATTGATAGAGGAAACAGAAAGATTTGGTGCCGAATCGAAAGGTTATGAAATGTTAAAAGGAACCTTATACAAAAAGAATTTCGACCCCCTGGGAAACCAACACCTTTTAGTTATTCCCAAGCACTTACGCTTAGAACTACTGAAAAGTTTACATGACGCTCCCACAGCAGGTCATCTTGGATTTTCGAAGACATATGAGAGAGTGAAAAACAAATATTTCTGGCCAGGACTTCTCCGGGACATACGGAAGTATGTCGCTCATTGTAAAGAGTGCCAAAGAAAGAAACAATCAACTCAAAAGCCACCCGGACTACTTAAAGCCATACCTCCTGCAACCTCCCCTTTTCAAAGAGTTGGAATGGACCTCCTTGGAAGATTTCCCAAGTCTGATACTGGTAATAAATGGATCATAGTCTGTACTGACTATCTTACTCGATTTGCCGTTACTAAAGCCTTACCCACAGGGGAAGCAAAGGAAGCAGCCAAGTTCTTAATGGAAGATGTTATTCTCAAGCACGGAGCCCCCAGAGAAATCATCACGGACCGAGGACGAGTATTCCAATCCAAGTTGATTGCGGAACTCACCAATCAATGCTCGTCGATACATCGGTTCACGACAGCGTATCATCCCCAGACGAATGGACTGACGGAGAGGTTAAACAAAACCTTAGCCAACATGATCGCTATGTATGTAAGTGTTGAACAGAAGGACTGGGACGTAATCCTGCCCTACGTCACGTTCGCCTACAACACCGCAAAACAAGATACAACAGGTTTTACCCCTTTTAAACTGATTCATGGACGCGAAGTCGAAACAACTGTAGACACTCTTTTCCCAAATCCGCATGAAGATCTCCAAGAGGATTACAGTCAGAAGATTGCCTCACGAGTCGAAGAGACTAGGCAGCTAGCAAGATTAGAAACCTTGAAAGCCCAAGAAAAGGACAAGGCTAGATATGACTCAAAGCACGAGGCAATGGATTACAACGTTGGTGACCTGGTATGGATTTTCATCCCGATAAGAAAGGTGGGACTCTCAGAAAAACTAATGAAAAGGTACTTCGGGCCATACAGGGTTACTCGGAAACTCTCTGACGTGACCTTCGAAGTTGAACCTGTGGACCAACCAACCAGGAGACGCCAAACAAGAGACCTGGTCCATGTACTGAGAATGAAACCTTACCATGACCCTGAGGACCAAGCTGATCTGTTCAAGTGATAATTACAGCGGGACGCTGTTCATCTAGGAAGGGGGCAATATCACTGAATAATTATTTTAAATATTCTGTGGTATATCATCATAAATATTTGCATAGTCATCACCCCTTACCATTCTTGTATATTATTACTTGTAAATAAATTCTTAGCAATAGTTTGCATTTTATAAATAAATTATTTTTACTTAAACTTTTGTTATACTCGTTATCACTACCGTGACAATATTATCTTTAATATATTTCAAATTCAATTAAAATTAAATGCAATAAATAAAGGCTTTTAGTAAATGCTATTTATTTTTGTTATTAATTAACAAAAGTGACGAGCCTGCCAGGATGGAACGTGACAAGAAGTTGCGCTCAGTAACCAGAACGCGATTTACTAAGGTAGTAAATGTTTTGGATTCCGAAATAAGTAAAACTAATGTTGATCTAGGTGTGATCAGGGACAAATTTAGCAAATTAAAATACAACGATTTCAAATTAAAGGATCTTGACCAGAAGATGTTGGATCATATGATGGTGGCTGATGCAGAAGAAGACACTTTAAATTGTGAAATTGAGGAAGCAGAACATTATTCGGATACCTTCATCACCCTGGAAAGAAAGGTAAGAGAATTAATTGATTCTGATAACAAAAGTGATGTTAAATCCCTGGGAAGCTCGAATGGGTCATTATTGCCCAAAAGTTATAAACTTCCTAAGATCGAAATAAGAAAATTTGATGGAGAACTAATTAATTGGCTTCCATTTTGGGCACAATTTGAAAATATTCATGAGGATACTGAGCTGCATGATGCAGACAAGTTTCATTATCTGGTGCAGTCTATGCAATCAAACACTAGAGCCAGAGAGCTCATAGAAAGCTATCCCCAAACAGCAGAAAACTATGCCAAAGCGCTCCAAGCCTTGAAACAAAGGTATGGACAGAAAGATTTGCTTGTTGAAATATATGTAAGCGAACTGCTTAAATTAATGATGGCAAATGTCAAGACTCCACCAGATGAAAGGCGGTCAGTGGCTAAACTATACGACAAACTTGAAACACAACTAAGATCTCTGGAATCTTTAGGTGTTGACACCAAGGAAAACACAGCATGGATGAAGATGTGCTGGTTGCTTGGCAGAGATCACCGCTGGATAATTGTGATGCATCAAAAAACTCTGATTCTAACTCCAGCTCTCGCCTTAACAGTCTATTGGACTTTCTTAGAAGAGAAGTGGAGGGGGAAGAAAGAAAACTTCTAGTCAGGAGAGGATTTGAAGGGTCTTCCCCAAAAGAGAAACTTAGAAATAAGTTTAAGCAGAATTCAAATATACCTACCGCTGCAGGTTTATTTTCTGCCAAGGAGATGGGATGCTTGTTCTGTGAAAATAATCACCAAAGTAAAGACTGCATCACTGCTCAATCTATGCCATTCAAGGATAAAAGAGCAAAGATTTATGAAAAGAGGTGTTGTCTGAAATGCCTTAAACCTGGATATCTTGCAAAGGCTTGCAAGAGGACAGTTCAATGTAATATTTGTGCCAAAGAACACTACGTTCTTCTTTGTCCTGACTTGCCCTGCAACCGAAATGAAAAGACGCATATCTCTGAAGTAGTGCAGAGCGCTTTAGCAAATCAGCAGTGTACAAGAGATGTAACCTTAATGACCTTGATGGTCAATATTATGGGAAATAATGGCTATAAAAGAGTGCGAGCACTCTTGGACCCTGGTTCTCAGAAGTCCTATATTTTGGAATCCACTGCACTAGAAGTAAAATTGAAGCCTGTGGGCAATGTAAATATCTTGCAAAGGCTTGCAAGAGGACAGTTCAATGTAATATTTGTGCCAAAGAACACTACGTTCTTCTTTGTCCTGACTTGCCCTGCAACCGAAAGGAAAAGACGCATATCTCTGAAGTAGTGCAGAGCGCTTTAGCAAATCAGCAGTGCACAAGAGATGCAACCTTAATGACCTTGATGGTCAATATTATGGGAAATAATGGCTACATACAGTATTAGAGCTCTGAGAAGCGGTCTGGTGGATTAAATTGGCGAAACCGCTGGGAGGGTTCACCACTGATGAGCCAAGCCCTCCCAATATGTTTTTTCATCGCAGTAAGGACAGTAGAAGTTCGTTTTATGTATAAAAGAAACATTCGCGCTTTTAAATCCTTTTATTTTATATGTATAGATGGCGCGTTATTGCTTTGTGTTAATGTAAATATTGCTCATTCATTGTTTGGTGGTACACAAACAGAAACAAAATGCCATAAGGTATATAAGGTCGCATTATGCAGCAACCAATCCGAATTGGACACTCTGAGAGAATTTGAATTCTTGGGTCAAAACATTATTTGTGGAGAGATTCCAAGAACGCCTAAAGGAGCATGGTTGAATGAACTGAAAGGATCTAGAATTTGGCTGTCTGATCTTGGAAGAGATAGTCCCAAGATAGAACTTTTGATCGGCAGTGATATTTATGGAAGCCTTTTGTCGGGACGTGTGAAGCAGCTGGAAAATGGACTAACAGCCATAGAAACACATCTTGGAAGGACAATTTGTGGCCCTTCACCGAAGAAAGATGAGCAGACTGATTACTCATCACTGGTGGTCATCAGCATGCACAGTAGAAATATGTCGGTTGATTATTTGTGGGATTTAGAAACGATTGGCATAAAAGATCCCAGGGAAAATCTTACCAAGCTAGAAGAAGATAAAATAGTACACCAGCAATTCTTAAATACTGTTCATCAGCTGGAAGATGGACGCTTTTGTGTAGGATTACCTTGGCTGGGGAACCAAGAAGGAATTCCATCCAATCGTCATATTGCAGAGAGAAGACTTTTCAACACAACCCGTAAATTGAGAGTTAAATGTATCTTCAGCGAATATGATAGGGTGTTCCAAGAATGGCTAGCTGAAGGTGTTATTGAAAAGGTGTCTCCAGAAGATTTGAACAGGAAGTGTCATTATCTCCCTCATCACCCAGTGGTTAAAGCCGATAGCAACACCACCAAGATAAGACCTGTGTTTGACGCATCATGTAAGGACAAGGGGAATCTTTCATTGAACGATTGCTTGGCAAGTGGCCCAAATGTTATTGAACAGATCCCAGCTATCCTACTGAAGTTTAGAGAAAAGGCTATTGGACTTATTTCTGACATTAGAAAAGCCTTTTTGCAAATTGAAGTGAAAGAAGAAGATAGAGACTATCTTAGATTCTTATGGTGGAAAAATAATCATCAGATTCAGGTTTTCCGTCACAAGCGAGTTGTCTTTGGTGTGACCTGTAGCCCCTATTTGCTTGGAGCAGTCACCCTGCATCATCTCAAAGGAGTCTCATCTGAATTTGGAGCTCTTCCTCAGAAGTTGATGGAATGTTTGTATATTGATAATTGTGTCACTTCAGTGGATACCGAGGCAGAATAGTTAATCTGGTGGAGAAATTTACTGAGATATTTGCAAAAGCCAAGATGGATCTCAGAATGTGGCAATTCGGACCTATACACAGAGTCAAGGAAGTCTATTCTAGTTACCTCCTAGTGTTGATATAGAAAGGAGTGAAGAGGCTTCAATTCTGGGCATGAAATGGAATCTTTTAGAAGATACTCTTAATGTGACCCCTAAGTTCGGAGTTATAATAAACTCACTTTCCAAGAGAGACCTCTTGTCTCATACCCAACAGATCTTTGACCCAATTGGATTCTTAGCTCCTGTCTTATTACCTGCTAAACTACTTATTCCAACAAGCCTGGACAGTCAAAACTGATTGGGATGAACCTTTACCATCAACCATTCAAGAAAATTTTATGAAATGGTACAGTGAGTTGGACACTCTTGCAGACATAAAAATTCCACGTAGAGTGGGCCATGGGATTAGAGCCCATTGGTCCATTCACATATTTTGTGATGCCAGCCAAAGTGCATATGCAGCAGCAGCTTTTCTACGTTGTCCTGAGAACAAAGGAGTGTCAGTACAACTTTTGATGGCCAAATCCCGGCTAGGTCCACTTAAGAAAACTACTATCCCTAGGATGGAACTTCTTGCTTGTATGTTGGGAGTTAGACTCAGTAGGTACATAACTGAGTCTTTGAATTTGGCTGCGGAACCGGTGTATTACTGGACAGACTCTACTACAGCACTTTCATGGATCAAGACAAACAGGCAGTGGGGCACCTTTGTAAACAACAGAGTCAAAGAGATATGCAACACTTCAGGTCCGAACAAATGGTTTTATGTACCAGGGAGCCTCAACCTTGCAGACCTTCCTTCAAGAGGTTGTAGTGTACTACAGCTTAAACGCACCAGATGGTGGGAGGGGCCTGAATGGCTCAAGCAGCCTCAAGATCACTGGCCAAAGCAATTATTCCACTCAGACAGAACTTTGGTCAATTTAGAAATAGATAGACAAGTATTGGTGACTACTCATGCCAGAACTGAAGTAATGCCATGGTTTGAAATATTTTCAAATTTTACAAAGATTGTCAGAATAAATGCGTGGATCCGGAGGTTCATACGAAATACACAAAAATTTTCCCCATCAGGTATGCATAGTCTACAGCTTTCAGAATTAGAAGATGCTGAAAAGGGAATTTGGAAAACTGTGCAACAGCAAGTTTTTTCTAGCCGAGGAAATTCGATCAACGGGTTGATGATAATCAGAGATGATTTTGGATTGATCCATATAAAATCCAAGCTTATTGAAAGGGATGACGAATATTCAAAAACAAGCCAAACTCAGAGAAAATTATTGGATCTTAAATTCCCGGCGCAGCATACGAAGTGTCGTCTTTCAGTGTGCCAAGTGTAGAAGATTTTCATCAAAACCTGTGAAAACTACTCAGATACACTTACCCCTAGATAGAGTGAGAAACGCCACAGCCTTTGAAATTCTGGGAGTAGACCTTGCTGGTCCACTTTACCTCAAGAACAAGATCAAGGCATGAATTATTCTATTTACCTGTGCCGTCTTCAGAGCTATACACCTGGAACTTGTAACCTCATTGAGTACTGAAGCTTTCATACAAGCTCTGAGAAGATTTATAGCCCGGAGAGGGCGACCAACAGTCATTTATTCTGATAATGGTACTAATTTTGTGGGCGCTAACAATGCTCTCAAGGCTTTAAACTGGAAGAAGATAGTGTTAGACGAAAATATTCACAAGATAAGTTGGAAGTTCATACCTCCTACTGCTGCATGGTGGGGAGGTTGGTGGGAGCGTCTTATTCGTTCCATCAAGGATCTCCTTGTTCGAATTTTGGGCCATTCTTCAGTGTACTATGAAGAGATGTCCACTATCCTATGTGATGCAGAAGCTACAATCAACAGTCGTCCGCTGACATACATTCATGAGGACTTTGACAATTTGATTCCTTTATCACCCTCCATGTTTCTACATGATTCAAAATACGTGGGAGTTCCAGATCTTGATAAGTTGGACTCAAAGAAATTTCAAGATAGATATCGGCATTGCAAAAGGCTGCGAGAAGCTCTCAGAAGTCGCTTTCGGAGTGAATATCTGGGCCAGCTTGTCCAGAAGGCCAATGAGAGGACTCCGAAACTGAGTGTGGGTGATGTGGTTACAGTGAAGATGGAAGACAAGAGGAGACTCCACTGGCCTATGGCAAGAATAGTGGAACTGTTTCCAGGAAGAGATGGACATTCTCGGGTTGCTAAAGTTCGCACAAAACTGGGAACCCTTATACGCCCTGTGCAGAAGCTCTATCCCCTGGAAGTGTTAAGTGGGGATCCAATTCTTCGATCCAAAGGAGATACTACAATTGAAAAAGAGCATAGTGAGGCTAAGCAACTCGATGTGGACGCCTGGTCAAGCCACCACAGAGACTTAATTTATAATGCTTAACTCCTTTTATGTACCACATATATATCACTTATCTTAATTGTATGATTTGCTTCCCCAAATCATAAGTGGGAGTATGTTAAATATCCATTATAGTGGGCGAGCGGCTCGAAAACACGACCCCATCGAACAACACATGGTGGCGGCGGGCGTGGTGTGCGTCTGCGCAGGATCGAGTATAGAACAGTTGCTGGCAGACAAAGAAAAATGGCGGTTGCCAATGTTTACGTTTTGGTTTCATTTTCTTTTGTTCTTTAGTTTATATATAGTTATATGTGTAAATAAATAATATTATCTTTAATATATTTCAAATTCAATTAAAATTAAATGCAATAAATAAAGGCTTTTAGTAAATGCTATTTATTTTTGTTATTAATTAACATCTATATTGGAGTAACAAAAATATAATTTTTTTAAGGAGATGAAACATTTTTGAGATCCTAATGAGGTACCAAAATTACCTTTGAGAGAAATATTTATAAACCAGGGTTTCTTTGGAGCGCAGATTGATATATAAGAACAAAAAATTCTCTAGTTGTAATTATTTGTCACTATATAAATCATTTTAGGAGTGAATTTGTCAGTTTTAAAATGAGTTCATCGACTTTAAAAGAGTGCTCTTTTAAACCGCGGCCGCTCTTTCCTTCTTTTTTTTTTTCAAGATGAATATTTAATTTTGTTTTACAGGTTTTTTCTTCCCTGGCGATGAACAACTCATTCAACAATGAAAAGAAGCAGCTTTCAAATGAGATTCAACGTCAAAAAGGTGTGTGTTGATGACGAATCAGCGACAGAGGTAGCAGCAGATCTGCACCTGAAGAGGACAACTGTTTCTTCTGTTGTAGAGTTGTACAAAAAAACTGGAAGAGTAGAAAAACTCGAAATTCGCGGGAAACCAGCTGGAAAATTACAGAAGAGCTGGGCGCATTCATTGAGATGTTGATTGAAACAGCCCAACAATAACACTGAAGCAAATGGAGGCAGCCTGTGAGTCTGAAAAAGGTGCCTTTGTATTGATTGCTACGATACACAAATTTCTTTTGAAAATGAAAATAACGCTCAAGTGAGCAGGAATTTTGTTGGATCGTGTGAATGCTCCTGAGAGACTAGTGTTATGTAAATAAAATTACGCAACTAATTTTTTCAGCAAATCGTCAATTGGCGACAGAAAAATTATTTTTATAGATGAATTAGGCTTTAATTTGCATCTACGCAGGGTTATGGGCGTGGTGCAAGTGGTGAAAGAGTAAAAGTCAGTGTCCCAGCGGTCATATGAAGAAACATGACTCTTTTGGCTGCTATCAACAAAGAAGGAATCATGCACTATAAGATTTTTGTTAGCGGTTGTAATAGCACAATTTTCGTTGAATTTCAACATGAGCTTAATGAAATTGTAGCCACACGATATGGATTAAATAAAGCCTGTTTCTATATGAATAATGCAAGAGCGCACATATCCGCAGAAACATGGGCATCTGTTAGTCTGCTAAGAAGCAGCGTGAAGTTTTTGTCACCATATTCATATATGCTAAATCCAATCAAATTTTTAATTATCAAAATTAAAACATTGGTAAGGTCGCTGCTACTTCGACGTCACAACACGTTAGGCGAAGTTATCACTAATGCAATCAGTAGAATTATATCAGGAGACTGTGAAGGATAATTTGCTCGCATTTGCAAAAATTGCATCATGGCCACACAAGAACCCAAGTTTATCCAATAAAATCGGTTTCTAATTTATTTCGTGGTTATTTTCTCCTATATTAGTGTTTTGGACTTAATGTCAAATGTATTTAATTTCTTTATAATATTGTATTTTTTTTTTTTTTTACACATAACAATATTATTTTTAAAGGCGAAGAACTCATTTAAAAGTAAAAACCTTTATATAAATACCTGACTTAACTCTATTCCATAAATATAAATATTCATTTTGAGTATAATTAAAAGATAAATGATTATCCAGAATTTTTAATAATTATTTATATCTTCCATTTAAAGTCACTTTTTTTTATATATGCTTCTGTGAGTGTTGCAGATTCGATCATCATCATAAGTCCATGTGTGTATTTTTTCTTTTTTGTAAAATACCATACTCTTTTCTGGTCTAGGTAAGCCTAATTTTACATTTGTATCCTATTTAATCACAATTAAATCCTTGGATAAACTTTAATTTAAGGTATAAAATCAATCCCATCAATGTACCGAAACATTTGAAACTAATAATTTTTGATTTTACACTTTTATATTAAATTTTTGTTTTGTTGTGTTGTGCTGGCAAAATATTGTAAGAATTTGTTTTCAATTATTTTGCTATTATAAGATGAAATATTACATATTTGATTTAAATAACATCAATTTTAACGTTTATATATGCCTTTGATATTATATATATTTAAATTGACTCGTATATTGTTAAATAAATTCCACCCTTTTCTAATGTACATGTTTAGCTAAAACTTGCTATTTCATAAGATTTTAAAACAATTCGTCACAATCATGTTGTGTATAAACAAAATTAACTTGTTGAATATTATTCTGTCAGACGTTTTCATTTTACCCATTCACTCTTAAGTAAAAATTTAATTAATCGAAGTCAAATTCATTTTGGTTAACATCAATAAAATCTTTTAATTTTTGTATAGGCAGCAGATAAACATACAACCCCCATATAGCCACATGCTTTTTTTTTTACTTCAATCACTTCTTAAATTAGTTAAAATCAATTATAACAAAGGTGTAAAATCATCAAACTATAGCATTTTGTTTGAAATTTGAGAGATCCTAGACAAGCTTACTAGTTGTTTAAAGATTGAATATTTTTGCAGTGAGTAGGTCTATTCTGTAATAATATAGTTAACACCATATTTTTACTCTGTTCACACTTAATACTAGTTTTCCACTCTTGTTGAGTTAAAATTTGAAAAAAAAATGATGTGCTCTCATATTAACTGTACCCCAGCTGGCCCATTACAGTAACACATTACTCCCAATTGTTTAGATCAATAATTAAAACTACTGATTTATTGTTAGGTTTAGATGTAGTCATTAAAATTTCATATCTTTATTGGTTAAAGTTAGGTTCTATTTCTATTACTCTGCCCCCCTTTACAAATTGATGTGTAAAATTGGTATCTAGTAAGTTATGTTAAGCCTTTAATGGCTCTGAAATGAGTTGTAGATACTGATGAGACCTCATGCCACCATTTTTCAGAAGTGCAAGAAATTGCTAAGTAGTGGCCGCACCAAAACCAAGTTTGGAAAAAATATTGTTCTGTTTAACCCATCTCTTGCCCTCTACTGATATAAAATGTTCATTTCTGAATAGCTGATTTTGTAGGTAGGTTTTCCAGCAATACTTCCAAACCTCCATTAGGGACTTCTAGATTGTGAGATAGTATTAACACAAGGTAATAAGACCAAATAAATAGTGTGTGACCTGACGGTAACTGAATTAGTAGTATATTCAGTACTTTTGTCTGAAGTTGGTAACAACGCTGTTACTGAAATGTCACACACTATTTATTTATTTGGATTTGGTCTTATTACTTTGTGTTTATAATCTAAATTGTGCCTTATCAACCCTGAGATAGTATAGTTTATCACTAAAATCCATTATTGTGGCAACTGAACCTAACCTGAATAAAATATAAAACTAAGGAAAAAAAACAGTAATTGCCAGTAACAAACAATACCAGGAGAGTAATGTTCTACTGGGACTTCTTTTAAAGCCACAGCTGTCATCTCTGGTATCTATCTGTCCATTAGGCCAGCCAGCCGTCAACTCCTGGCACTACCCGATTGACTGCCCAGCTGTTTGATAGTTATCCAGTAGCATTGAGATTTACTGTGTCCTACACACAACTCCGCAAGTCCCTGCTATAGCCCAATTAATTTAACATAATAGACCCATGCATTTAAACTGACATTTTTAGCCCAGAATCAAAATTTTCCAAAATAATAACAAAACTCCAATAATATCTCCAAAAGAATAGCTACAGATTTGGATTGTAGAAAAGAAATAAAGATTATTGTTACCTTTTGTTACTCTGGATAGTTTATTTTCCCCCAAAAACCACTCTGAATATATGACTTGCTTTAAATGAGAAGAAATATTGAGAAAAGAAAGCCATATGTAATAAACAATCACCTGTAAATAACTAACTCATCTTTTCTACGTAATTTTGCCCCAAATCCTGTGTAGGGCATAAATCCCTAATAAAAGGCTTGTTGTTGCATTCAATTTTTAAATTGCATAAAATAGAAAAAAAATGCTAATGGATTCCAAAATAAAGACAGGAAAAATAAAAGGTGTTCATAATAAGCCACTGCTAAAAAAATGCCATTATCAAAGCTTTTCAAAGTGTGAAACAATACAGTCAAGCCTTAAGTACAAGTTAAAATGTAACCATTCTACTCTATAAGAGATCAAAAAAGAAGGCTATTAGAATTTGCTAATTGCGCGATCGGACATGTTAACATCCCCAAATTTTCAATATCTAGCTAGTCTCACTTAGGCTAAAAAAAAACATTCAAATAGCAGCATTGGTTTGCATGACAGGTTCTAAACAAAATCTAGTCACTAAGGCCCAACCCTATCAATACTGGGTTCCTGGCTCCGGTCCATTAAGTTGGCCTGGGATCTATGGGGTTGGTGCTGCTGCTAGACATGTACGATTAGGTCTCTCACCCTGTTGAAGTTGAACTGAGCTTATCCCTGACACGCTGTATAAACAGTGGTCAACAGGTCCGTACACTCCTCATCTATGTTAAGCTGTTTCTTATAGAATAAATAAATACACATTCTGTTCATATGTAAGAGTTATTTCTTGTTGACACAAAACATATTTATGCATGTATAAAATTAATGAAAGCATATTTACAAAAGTGTATAGGCTGTACCTCAATGACCAAAATCAATGATTGGTTTATTTTGAAAGATGGCACTTTGCCATTTGAGTGGCTCAGGGCATGCTGCTTAACTGTCAACTTCTTACTTCTATTGTAATAGATAAGAACTCGTATATTTGGCCTTGTGCTTCTAGGGAAGCTAATAACATTCTGGTGATAGGCCCCACCTAATGATGTTGCTACTCTCAGTGAATGTCACTGCTCTGTCATATTGAATGTTAGTTTTTTTTTATGTAGTTGCTTCCATCCATTCTCATCACTTAAGACAAATATTTTGAAGCAGTTATGCTGACTGCATCTTTTCTGTGTTTGCAGAGTCAAACAAAAGCAAGATGTCAAGTGCCCTAGCTCTGAAGGAGGAGGACCTCCTCAAGTACCTGGCCTGCCGTACCCACATCGGCGCCAACAACATTGACTACCAGATGGACCAGTACAAGTACACCCGCTGCGCCAACGGACAGTACTTGATCAACCTCAAGAAGACCTGGGAGAAACTGCTGCTGGCTGCCCGTGCCATCGTCAGCATTGAGAACCCCGCTGATGTCTGCGTCATCTCTTCCCGTCCCCTGGGTCAGCGCGCAGTCCTCAAGTATGCCGCGCATACTGGAGCCACCCCCATTGCTGGTCGGTACACCCCCGGTACCTTCACCAATCAGATCCAAGCCGCCTACCGGGAGCCCCGTCTCCTGGTGGTGACTGACCCTCGCGTGGACCACCAGCCCCTGACTGAGGCTTCCTATGTGAACATTCCGGTGATTGCTTTCTGCAACACGGACTCTCCCCTGACCTACGTGGATATTGCCATCCCCTGCAACAACAAGGTATCTTGAACGGCTCACAACTCTTCCTAGATTTCAGTCAGTAGTTGCCAAGAGTTATCACACTCAGGAGTTAGACTCAATTTTGTCCTTTTTCTATGCCTCTCCTGCTGTATTCACATTTTTGTAAGCCAGATTTTTAAATGTAAAGTGTTTTGGCTTTTAATTTCTTTCTTTACCCCTTTGTATATTAATCAACATCTCCTTTCTAACTGGCTGACTTGGAATTTATAACCACACAGATTTTAATAAGAGATTCCTAAAATTGCCAACTAGAGATCTGTATGTGTCTTGGTAGCATTTTAAAACTTTCTCCTAGTTCAATGTGTCTAACAACGTGTCTTGTTCAGGCTCCCCATTCTATTGGACTGATGTGGTGGATGCTGGCCCGTGAGGTGCTGCGCCTGCGCGGTACCATCAGCCGCGAGCTCAAGTGGGACGTCATGGTGGACATGTTCTTCTACCGCGACCCAGATGAGGTAAGTTATTTTCATAATTCTTCCTTGAGAGGGTTTTACTTTTTTTTTTCTGGCAATGGCTATACTTTTATGAATTTAAAAAATTTTGATGCTAAGCTAACTTGCTAAATAATAGTATAAGATGCCTTTTTCTGATTGGCTTTTATGGGATATGTTACTTTAAATGCTATTTTAGCAAGACTCATCTTATTTTCTAAAATATATTAATGAATACATTCATAGCATTTAAAAATAATCATTGCAGTTTGACCAAGTTCACACAGATAGCACAAAGATTTTCTTCAATTTTATCCTACAAGATTAATTACCTTTATTGGAGGGCATTGTATCCCTTTTTTATATCCATGCTACAACATTGTTACCTTTTATTGTAACAGAGAAAAATAAGACAAATATGATAGAATGACGCAGTAACTTATGATAATAATTGCAAGATGTAAAATACAAAACATGTAAAATAATAATCAATTGATTAATTAAAAATATTCTGGTACATAGCTATGGAAGCTTGAACCTACACTTGTGTTGCTGATGACATGGATCTTGTTTTCCCTCAGCATCTTGAAAATAGTCCCTATTGACTTTACATCCTTTTCTTGTAGCCTGAAGGGTAGCTTTATTATCATAGCATCTATAGGTCGTTGTCTTCTTGGAGGGTATTGGCTTTGACACAGCGATGGAATCCTGAAGTCAAAATTTTAGTCCACAGCAGCCATGGGCTCAAGGTCTGCTTGGCAATCTCCAGTTTGTCTTTCCTGACTTTTTGCCAGCATCTCCACCAAAATATAGAGAATGAGGATGATACTCTGATTACCAATTTTTTTTACATGGAGGAACAGAGCGGTGAAAGAACAACAAATCTGTTGATTAAAATATTCTGTTACAATAAGAGGCTGGCAGAACAACAAGCATCCAAATCTCTTACACACACCAAGAGCAAAAACAATAGCATATAAGACTAAAGATGGTCTTAATAAAGGTATTGATTTTTCCGGTCCAGATGTTTAATCGTATTCAAACCACAAAACTGGATGCTAAAGAAAATCCAATATGTAAGACATTGCATTTATCTTCTATCAGACTTGTGGGCATCTTATTGGCACCAAGTAAATGAGAGGATTTCAGCATGGCCATTGAACCAGAAAGGTGAGATTGTCAACATTTATAGTCTCCACAAACCCCCCCCCCCGCCAAAAGAAAAGCTTGAGAAGCAGTTTTGCAATTGAAAGATGACACTATATCTGTTATCAATGTTTCCATAAACATTATAGAGAGGCTGCCATCGAGGATTATTCTACCTATTGCTGTTTGGTGTGACCAGAGTTACTTATACCAGGAATATATATATTTGGCTGATATATTTAATACTAGCCGAATGACCCGGGCAACGCCCGTGTTTTAATTTAGACACGTGGACCTGTTGAATCATTAACGCCCGTGTTTTACCTGATTGAATGTTTTTATTCAAATACTATTTGTTACAATTATAAATTGGCGCCTTAAATAAATGCATATATTAGTTAATAACTATAGCCTATGTGCTTTATCTGTCTATGTACTGTTGGCTTCCGTAGGCGTCTCTTACTGGGAAAAAGAAAGAGAGGATTCCATTTAGTTATTAACTAATATATGCATTTATTTAAGGAGCGACCCGCTCCAACACAATAGTTACAAAAACCAAAAAGCGAGTGGGGGGGGGGGGGGGGCAAAGTAAAAAACAAAGTGTCTCCTCGCGCAGTGGCGGCGCCATTGTAGCGAACCAATAGGAGAGCGCCATTCCAAAAAAAGCAAACGGTGACAGAGATGAAGAACGCATGATGCTCGTAACTATATATAGAATACTGTTGAACCTCTGGCAGGACATTGCTAGAGGACACCTCTCTTCACAAAGGACAGTTTTCATCTCCAAAATTACATTTTTTTTACTATTTTCTACACTCAGGGAAATAGGTCTCTAAAGAGAACTGCAACTAGTAGAGAGGTTTTACTGTATTCATTATATAACAGGAAGTGCCATTAAATAAGTGAATTATTCACTATCAGCATTGCTTCACCAACAAGGAAGGATTCACTGGTATCAATGGAGTCTTCAAGAAAGTGAAGTCTGCTACGAAATGTTCCACGAGTCCACAACATGGTGTGTGTGTCCACAGACTGAGAAGGAGGAGCCAGTGGTGGAGCAGGTGGTGGAGAGGCCCAAGGAGGCTGCTGAGCCCTGGACCAGTGCAGGAGCTGGGGACGGTGCTCCAGATGTGCATGACTGGGGTGCAGAGACCATTGCTCCGGCCGTGCCCCCTGCAGATGTAGCGGCTGCTCCTGCAGCCCCAGTGGCTGCCACTGCTGCCGGCGGTGGCTACACAGCCACCCCACAGGTGGATGACTGGGCCACCACAGACTGGAGCTCTTCTGTTCCTCAGGACACCTGGGGCGGCTCTGCTGACAACTGGAACAACTGAGGATCTCAATAAATTGTTGCCAGGGGTATTTCTTTGTTGCTTCCCACATAACCTAAATACCTTTTTATTGGTTGGGTTGGCAGTCCTCTCTGAGTAGCTATTGTGGACTAAAGGTTTGGAGCATTGTATGCCCTACATCCTCAGGTAACTCTTTCACTCTTGAATAAGTTAACTCAGTTACTGGATATCCTTCTACATCACAACATTGGAACCACCACTGTTCTGGTCATCAGTAGTACCAGACTGTGTACTTTACTATAGTACTATACTTCATGTTGGATGTGGGGTTAACACTTACCACTCTCTAGCTTTATAAATTTTAGTTTTAAAATAGCATTGCCTTCCCCAATCCCTTGAAGCAATTTTAGCGATTCAGTAAAACCTCCATGAGTGAACACCTCTCTCTAAAAGACACTGGCCTGCAACTAGGTATCCATTACAGAGAGGTTCTGCTGTTCCTTTTTTTTTTGTGGTTCAATTTAACACCCCAAGGGATCAGAAATTTGAACATTTAGTTGAAAAAAAAAAGACTAATAAGGATTTTTCTTCCATTTCTTGTTTCCACATATGAAGTTAGATTTCGTTTTGAACCTGTCAGACATTGTGAAAAAATGTGAAAATAAGGATTATAGATTATAATACAAGAAAATATGACCTAATCCAAATAATAGTGTGTGATGTTTCGGCAACAGCATTGTCACAATCATCAGACTTCATTTATTCTTTTGTCTGATGCTGTTGCCAAAACGTCGCACTATTAAATTATTTGGATTAGTTCTTATTTTCTTGTGTGAAAAAATAGTAAAAATGTGACATTGTACTGGAATAAGGTTCATAAATTAAGAAAAAGGCATCTCCTTATAGTTTTTTTTTTTTTTTTAACTGTCACACATTGTTTTGGCTTTAAAATCCCTGTTGTTAATGGCTAAAAAATTATTTTTGTAGCATCATGGGTCCATTTATTTGAATATTTTTAGCCTAGATTGAACTAGCTAAAATGCTTCTAAAAGGGCATGCCAAACTGTATGATCATAGCCAGAGTTGGGTTGATCTCTCTTTGTAAAACTTATTATAAAATAAAAGGATTTAAAAGCGTGAATGTTTCTTTTATAATAATACAAACTTCTACTGTCCTTACTGCGATGAAAAAATATATTGGGAGGGCTTGGCTCATCAGTGGTGAACCCTCCCAGCGGTTTCACCAATTTAATCCACCAGACCGCTTCTCAGAGCTCTAATACTGTATTGGATCATTCTGCTTTTATATGCTACACTGAAGGATGGAATCTTAGGAATGGTTTTTAAGTAAACTATGGACATAAGCTTATAGGACAGTAGAATTACATTTATGCCTAACTGGCCTTGTCTTTATAGTTTGCGGAAGAGCATTGCTCGATGCAAATATTTAAATGTAATTCTACTGTCCTATAAGCTTATGTCCATAGTTTACTTAAAAACCATTCCTAAGATTCCATCCTTCAGTGTAGCATATAAAAGCAGAATGATCCAATACAGTATTAGAGCTCTGAGAAGCGGTCTGGTGGATTAAATTGGCGAAACCGCTGGCAGGGTTCACCACTGATGAGCCAAGCCCTCCCAATATATTTTTTCATCGCAGTAAGGACAGTAGAAGTTTGTATTATTATAAAAGAAACATTCACGCTTTTAAATCCTTTTATTTTATATGTATAGAAGGCGCGTTAAAACTTATTATAATGGCCTTTTATGTCTTATAGAAAAGTTACATTTTCTTATTTTTAACATGTCTGAAATTTTGAGTTTCACTTTGAAAAGCTATGATAATAGATTTTTTTTAGAATGCATTTCTTTACTCTTTCATTTTGGAAAGCCAATTTGCATTTTTTTTTTTTCAAATTTACAGAATGCAAAGATTCTATTAAAAAAAGTATAATGTGTAAAAATTTATATAACACATGGTAAAAATAGAACTTAAAAAGTACACAAACATTGCCGCTAAATTTATTGTTTTGAAATCTTGATCTGTTAACTGAAATATGCTTATTTAAAAAACTATTAATTACAATTTCAAGTTTTTTATATAAGCATGGTGTTTTAAATATAATGATAAGGCACAATTTGAATTATAATATATACAGTTATCAGCGTCATGCGTTCTTAATTCTGTCACCGTTTGCTTTTGGTTCAGTGGTAGAATGCTCGCCTGCCACGCGGGCGTCCCGGGTTCGATTCCCGGCCAATGCATTTTTTTTTTTTTTTTTTTACAATTTTTAAAACTCATTTATATATTATACAAGAATGACATCCACGGCACCCCGGGCGTTGCCCGGGTCATTCGGCTAGTAGATTATAAACCCAAGGTAATAAGACCAAATAAATAAATTGTGTGACGTTTCAGTAACAATACTTTTGTCTGAAGATGGTAATAACGTTGTTACCGAAACGTCACACTATATATTTGGATATGGGCTTATTATCTTGTATTTATTTTAAATAGAATTTATTATTTTGGGACTAAAAATTGGGTTTGTTATATGGGTAGTTTTTATTTTAAAAATTATAAAAGAGACAAAATAAACTATATAGATGGCGTCTGGTTTTGACGGGAGAGGTGACCTTTGTTTCTTTAGATCAATATCCTCCCGGCAAATAAGGGAAGGCCAATTCAAAAGTCTTTCAACTTAAATGAGTGTTTCTGATAAGAGACCACCTTCAGGAGAAACCAAATTTATAGCCATATTTTTATTCAGTCTAGCTTATGGAAGACTTTCAAAAAAGAAAGTCTAGTTGAAACTGTCAGATGACAACAGCCTGATTTACCTAGATGAGATAAAATTAGTGCTCAGCTGGTGTCTTACCTATGTTATGTGATAAGAATTGGATAAGTGGGATACGCACAAGCTGACGTTCTCCGCAGGAGGTCTGGTGAGATAAGAGGATTTAGGTAGACTCAAGAGATAATATCTTCAGATTGTTACATTACAGTATGAAGAGGAGTAGACCTCTTTAAAAATCCTGAGTTCAACTGACCCAGTTGATAGACCTCAGCAAGGGTCCCACTCCAGGGATACGGAGGAGCTGTGTCTGTTCTCATGTTAGAGTCGGCAGCAAAGGTGTCTGCTTCCATGTTACGAACGGCCTCAAACTACAGGCAAAGTCTTTCACACTTTCACCAAAGTGTGCCTGGATCATAGTGCCATGATCAACGAAGGCTACACCCCATTCCATTAGATCATGGAATTCGTGTAATCTTTACACAAGGGGATAAGAAACAACAGGTTTGCTGTATGTTTCAGTTACAAAAACATTGTATAATATATACAGGGTGTACCAGGTAAATTGGGAATTTCAACAATGGTATTTTAACTGAAATTTTTTGCAAGTAAAAATTAAAATATCCGAATGAAATTTGACACAGTAGTAGATAAAAGGATATAGTTTTTATTTATTCAATGTAGTTTCCATTATTAGCTACAACAGTCTCGAGGCGAGTGCGGAATGAAGCACAGGCCTTGGCGACGATGACCTTGTCCATTTGGGTCATCACCGTGTGAACTGCTTTCTTGACAGACTGGATGGTGGTATGAGGAGCTTTGTTGACATCTCTCTCAACAACGCCCCATACATAGTAGTCGAGGGGATTGCAATCTGGAGAATTAGGGGGCCAAATATCAGGACCCCAGTGACTAGGGACGTTAAGTGTCAGCCACGATTGTGTCTTTTTTGCCTTATGGGCTAGAGCTGAGTCCTGTTGGAAGACATACTTCCTTCCTGCGGCCACCATGTCCATCCAAGGCTTCACAACGGTCTCCAGAACATTGATGTAGGTGTCAGCGTTCATCCTAAGGCCCTTCTCAAAGAAATGGGGAGGCATGACATCACCTTCACTGCTGATAACGCCAAGGACCATTACGGAGGCAGGAAATTTTGTGTGCATCGCGACAGGTATCTCTGAGGGGTCTTTACAGATCCAGCGATCATTCCTGGGATTTACCTTTTGGTCCACGTCAAAGTTCTTTTCGTCAGAGAAGAACCTTAGCATGCCAAAAGAGTCGTGTTTCAGGTTGTTGAGGAGGGCAGCAGCCTTTCCTTTTCTGTTATTCTTCATATTCTCAGTCAGCAACTGACCTTTCCGAAGGGCATAAGACTTGAGACCAAGGTCCTCATGGATAGTTCTGACAATTGTCATAGAGCCAACGTCCATTTCCTTGGCTATGGCCCTCATGCTCTTCCCAGGGTTTCCATCAATCTTCTCCTTGACATTTTTGACAAATTCTTCGCCTCTTACCCTGTCCGATCGACGCGAGTGCTTTTTCCTTGTAGCTATCCCCTCTTTGTTACTGTCGGCCTCATCAAACTGCTTCTTGACACGATAAATAGTGGTTTTGGGCAACTTAAGAAAATCCACTATCTCTTTGGGGCTCCTTCCGGCGCGCAGAGCAACGATGATGGCAGCTCGATTTTCAAATTCTCTGTTACTCTTCATCACTACACTGCGCACACATGTACTGTTGCATTTTACATGAATATGGCTACGTAATGAAAAAAAAAACAAGTTTTTAATCTCAAGTAGTTTTTGTTTTATGGACTGTCAAAGTTAGTCCCAATTTACCTGGTACACCCTGTATATAATTTGGATTTTGTCTTGTTACCTTGTGTTTCTTCAAATCTATAATTCCAAATTGTACCTCATCATTTTGGATCATAGTTTTGTTTTGAATAATATTGATTATCAATTCATGACAACATTCTCTTCCAGTAGACTTGGTTGTCACTTATGGAATTTGTGTAATCTTTACACAAGGGGATAAGAAACAACAACAGATTTGGTTGTCAACATTTAAGGAATGTTGAATTAAAGCCAGTTATAAGCTATAAGTAAATAAGCTGATTGAAATTAAAAAAAAAACTGTTTTATATTATGTTGTTAATATCCATCAAGTTGATTTTTGGTGACTATGGTTAAATATATGGTCTGACTGCTTTTCACCATGTGGTGCACTTACAGTAAAACCAGTCTCCAACTTCTACCCACCATGATTATTATGGCCTGTACTACATGTACTAGGGATAATAATTTTTAAAAAGTTGAATATTTTCCAATTTGATCTATGTTTAATTATAATTCTGGCCTTAACTACCCGTTTCATGATTTTTCAGGATGCCTTAATGACCAATTTTTTGGTCGTTGAGGTACAGCTTGCACCACGCTGATGAGGGCCAACAGCCCGAAACGCGTCTGTGGTTAGCTTTTCTTGATTAATCAAGAATGGGTATTTGGCCAATTCTGGAATAATTAAAAATCAATGAGAATAGTTGATATTTATTCCGATAGATGGC
>CP092869.1:51835527-51853465 GCA_030710605.1 Cordylochernes scorpioides | reverse complement strand
TACGGACCACGTTCATGAATTAGGGACATCATTGAGGCATATTTATGAAAGAAACGATCGGTATAAATGTCTGGTTTGAAATTCGTTCTGGAACTCTAGATACAAGAACCCAAAATTGGAATTTTTTAATATATCTTTTAATTTCTCTATACTGCATGTGCGACGGCCTAATGTTCTAATTTCAGTAGTATATAAGTTTTTAACTTTTAATTAGATAATATTAATTTATATTTAGACATTTTTCATTTTAATTTAGAAACTTTCATTTTTATTTAGACATTTTCAATTTTTTCATCAAGAAAAATGTCTAAATTAAAATTGAAAATGTCTAAATAAAAATGAAAGTGTCTAAATTAAAATGAAAAATGTCTAAATTAAAATGAAAAATGTCTAAATATAAATAAAAATTGTCTAATTAAAAGTTAAAAACCTATATATAACAACTTTGTGTAAAAAATATATATTTTTAGGTCTTATAAATTTCCTCAACGTTTGACATCTGCCAAAAATTAATAGGATTAAATCTAGACAGAGTATTTGTTATATTTTCAACCAAAAAATCATATTTACAAATACTGAACTGATTTACTCATTTTTTTAGTGGAAAATAATTGTGATATATGCATATAGTATCTCTCTTTCTCCTGATGTAACTAGATTTCTGGAGTGTACTCTAAAGCGCAAACTATCAGGGTTGGTCTTTACTCTTAGAATCTAATGGTGACAGTCAGACATCCAGTTTATCAGATGTCGCCAGGCTTGTTTATACTTGGGAATTCTCTGCAGGTTTTCAGGGGTGAATATATTTATTCCTAGGAGGGTGGCTGTTTGAAACCTATGAAGATGGTAGACGATATCTGGTTGACAGTGGTGGGGGCCGACCACGACCTGTGAAGATTGCGTCTATATATATATGTAGGTGGTGCCACAAAATATTATTTTGGGTAGGATCGCAATGAGAATGTTTGGAGATGCAGTTATTTTCCTGAGGTTTCTTTTGGAGTGATCTGTGGCATAGAGTTATTTCCAAATTTGAAGAGAATATTGTTCTCTACAGGCGAATATGCTTTTTAAATGAAGTGGAATAAGATAGCGGCAGTATATTTCCGAAACTTTCACCTTATGTGTGTAGTTTTAATGCTCTTAATATTAGCTGGCATTGAACAAAACCCAGGCCCTAAGATGTCCAAACAAACGACGTTGGAAACAAGCTTAGATAGGGATAAAGATATCAAAGATCTGATAAATGCACTCACCAAAAGGCTGGATAGCTGGGGTGAGAGGCTGGAATCCCGTCTTTCGGCAATCGACGATAGAGTAGAAAATATAAACCAAAGACTGCAACAACTAGAGGAATCTTCTGCCGTTACAAAGGCAGCACTCTCTCAAAACTCCAAAAAAATAAAAGACTTAGAAGACCAGCTTGAACACTTGGATGCAAAGAGCAGAGAAAGGAACCTCATTTTTTACGGAATAGAACAAGATAATAACGAGGACTGCCGAGAACGGATACGGAAGGTTATATCGAAGAAAATATGCAAACAACGGAGAAGATAAACATCACGCGATGCCACCGATTATCCAGAAAACCTGGTGCACCGATCCTGATTGAAGTCCCAGAACAAAACGATAGATTAACTCTATTCAAAGCTGCTCTCAATTTAAGAGGAACTAAGATATCACTATCGAAAGACTATAGCATGAAGATGAGAGAACAACGGCGCGTTTTGAATGTCAAAAGAAGAGAACTCGTCGAAAAAGGTACTCTAGCTAAGCTAAGGGACGATAAATTATTAATTAATGGCATAGCATATAAGGTCTGTGATGGACAAATTGTAGATGCCAATGGACATTCATTGTAGCAAGCAGTTAGGAAACAATCACTTGTAAATAGTCAATCCAACGATACCTTTTCACTGACCTGCTGGCAGAGACTATCAATAGATCATCCAATCTTTCCGCCAAATAGGAAAACCCGAAATACATGCTCAGTTAATCATCGCCACTCAAATTACCCTACAAATAATAGTGTCTTAATAAAGGTTTTTGTTGTTGTTGTTGTTTATTACCTTCTCCTTTTGCCTTTCTCACTTTCTACGTCTCTTTGATACGTTTTCTTTAATTAAATTTCTCTTCTCTAGGTGGTTCAACACGAATCTTCCCAGGATTTTTATTTGTCTTTCAATAAAGAAGGTCAGGAATGTTATCTGTGTATAAACAACCGCCCTAAGGGAGTTGTCATTATCTCGACTGTCAATCTTTTACAGGGGAAAAGGAAAATTCTCTTGGAAAATCTTACAACTGTTATCTGACATTAGTCGTTATCGGCGAGATAAGAGCGAACCCCCTGGTGCAAAAATATTGTTCTATTGTCTCAAAGCTGCTACCGAATAATTCAACAAGACCTGACATGATATAATGTTTATTCCTTCCTTGCTTTAATTTCTTATATATTTCGCTTTCTATGAATGGAAATATTGTTTAAAAAATCTACGCTTCAAATTTTTATAACCTTCATTCATCAGCTGAGAAATTATTTTATTGAGACGAAAAATCTTGGTGTATGTACCATATGTAAATTCCAGTGTTTTTTTTTTTTTTTCATTTTTTTATTTTGTATCTTTTTTTCCTCTCGGATTTACCCTTTTAAATATGTTAATGAGCTCAATTGTCTTAATTATAATGTATAAATTTCATTATCTCAATATTGATTGTGATTAGCTTTTGCTTTTTTATCTTCATTTGCGGTGAATCCGTGGCAAATCCATGTATAATAAATTTCTTTTCCTCCAATTTACCCAGACTAATCTATTAGCTTGATTGTTTTATAAAATGTTTCCACTATAATGTACCATTAAGGTACTATTATTATTATTTTTTTTTTCCTGTATGTATCCTACATTTCTGCTTGGAGAATCTGTATAAGACTAAAAGGTCTTAATAAAGTTTTTGTTGTTGTTGTTGTTGTATAATAAATTTCCTTTCCTCCAATTTACTCAGACTAATCTATTAGCTTGATTGTTTTATATAATGTTTCCTGTATATACCATCCATATTTCCAAAAATTTTTATTTTATTTATTTATTTTTTAAAATTCTTCTTATTTCTTTATTATTTCTTATAATCTGTATATATTTACCATATGTATATATTCTTTCACCATTTTTATTTCCCACTTTCTCCGTTTTGTAACCCCAAGGAGAATCCTCTGTAAGACCTGTGTGTCTTAATAAAGGCTTTTGTGTGTGTGTAAAAAAAAAAAAAAAAAAAAAGATAGCGGCAGTTTGAAATGAACTGCTGCCATGGCGAGTTGATCCGCTTGCTCATTGTTGTCTATGCCGCTGTGGCCTTTAACCAACTAGAGCTGTACATTTAAATATTTGATATGGCGAATTATCTCTGCTGTGATTGAAGTTTTTGGAAAATCTGGGTTACAATTGACGTGGAGGGATGCAATAAAATCAGAAACAATTGCTGTTAGTTGTCTTGGCATGAGATGGATAGCTCTGGTTGTCTAGAGAAGCCATTAATTAAGCCTGGAAAGAGATGCAATGATCATAGAGCTTTAGTTGTATTGAGGTGGCAGAATAACTGCAGCGCCTACGCTGTTAGGGGACCGCGATCCATCAGTGTATATTATGGTTGCATTTTCTATAGGCGAATTTTAAAACTGAAGTAGCCTTCTACTGGATGTGTCTCAAAAGGGCCATCCTTTAATGTTGCTTCCTTGTACGCCAGATGTGCTTTGATTGGAATGTCCAATGGAGTGCCCCCAGTGAGTGAATTAGTTAGAATTGGATGGGGTACAGGCGCCCCTCTAATTATAATTTTATAGAATTTGTAGTGCAGACTAGGTTAATTTGCGGGTACTAGTGTCAAACACTTTATTGCTCTATTGCCTATATTGAAATTTTGTTCAAATGACAAGAATAAATGTGAGTGTGGTGTCAAAGCTATGCTCAGGGTTTTTATTTAGTTGTCAATTAAAATAGGTTGGTCGAGGAATTTTATATTTTGGGTAACTAAGGAGTTTGGATTTCCAATGAAAGAGGCAGGCCTGGGTCTTTTTAGAATTGAAGGTCATGTTGAACTCTGTTCAGTGAATTTTAACCACACACACACATGTATATATATATATGGTAATTTAAACCAACAACCCCATATTGTATAATACTAATGTACTTATAACAAGATTGTCATGTTGTATATAGAAACACATCTATAAATAATTATACGCATGATTGACATGTGTCATTGCATCACCATATGTAATGTACTTTGTACAAACTGAGGATGAATAAATAAAACTATGTAATAGATTAAGAGCTGAGCTAAGAAAGAGATAGAGATAGAAATACAACAACCCTAAAGAGGAATTTGGCAAGTCGTTGCCATCAAGGTCAAAGGGTGCAGAATATCGCAGACGCCCCACGCCCTTTGCACCCGTTCAAAGTCCAAATTCCCGCATGTCTCCCCCTCGGCAAAGATATATAAAACCTCTGTTTGAGCCGAAAATACAGTCACTTCATCATCGGCGTGAGCCCTCGTCGGTTGTACCCAGGACCACCTCATCGACCATGTAAAACAGTAAGAACTCTTCTATCTCCATCTTGCTCTTAGCTCAACTCTTATCTGTTCACGGAACTTTCCTACTACAGCTGTGTCTCTTCGTTTTTTGTGTGTGGACATTCCCAAGCTTTCCACTCTGCCTCGACCACGACTGCCTGTACTCTGTGAGAACTGTTAAAGGTCCTCCAAGTGTTGGGGCACGTTTCTGTAACCATACCCCAACAGAAGGCGTATGTATAATCAACATCAAATGGATACATGGCTTCCCTCCCACATAGACTTATAGACCACCTTTTTGCCCACAAACCTAGACAATTGATGACACCAGACTTCCATGCCGAAAGCTGATGCCTGGTGAAGAAGACACCAGTGACATCCAGAGACATCCGCGCTGGAAGCTGTTGTTCCATATGTACATATATTCCCCTCACCAAAAAATTTAGGTAGAGATGACCAGAAGAAATGGAGAAGGAAGATCTCTAAAAGACTGAACCTTATAAAATATCCTTCCCGAGAAAGGAAAGCGTTATATTACAGTTCAAGTGAAAAGGGGCCTGTGTCGATTTTTAGCTAAGACGGAGGGGGGGCGATATATATATACCGTCCCGAGAAAAGGGAGGATAGTATTTCAATCCATGTGGAGGGGGGGCCTGGGGTCTGAAATTTTACACTAGTGCCGTGGCTGTTTCTCTCTTTAGATTTTTTTTGTTTTGGTAATACTATATGTTCTATTTTGATGGGAGAGGCCTGGGGCGTCTGTGAAATTGTATACTGGAGCCGTTGGCCATTTTGATTGGTGTTTCTTTAGGCGAATGAAAATGCCAGCCAATAGAAACTTTGGCGCGGCCAGCGAATGAAAACGGAGAGAGACAAGAATAAAAGAGGGTTTCTTTGCCAAAAGGCAGATTGAATCTGAGTCGCTCAGGGAGAGGACAGTCTTCAGTCGGGAGACCAGACCTTTGCCGGCACTTTCGAGAAAAGGTAAGCTATTTGTCATTATGACTTAGCGCCCCCCCCTTTTTGTGTAGTAACCAACCTAGATTTCGCATGGGCCCTAAAGGGCTATAAAGTAACTTCAGGTCACCTCTATCTAAATTTTACTATGTAAATAGAATATCTCGTCAGTATAGACATGTTCCCAAATTTTAATTTATTTAAATAAATATCTAGAGAAATCTTCTTGTTTCCTCTCATACATATTTCATTCCTTTTGCTTTATGGTACTACCCCCCACACCTTAATTTCACAAATTGTACTAAATATAGAACTACCGACTCTGTTGGAATAGAGTTGTGTACTATATCTTTGCTATGATATATTGACACAGCAACAGTCGCAAATTACGACTTTATTAGGGCTACTTTGAGGGTATCTATCTGTCAGGTTTTAGTAATGTTTGTACTTTTATGTGTTTCAGTGCGTTATTCCATCATATTTACCATTATACCATATTTTCTGATTCCTCGGGCTATTGTTACGCTGTTAGGAGGGTACGGCATGATGCAAACAGATTTGTATGTTTGACTATTGTTTGTGTTATTTGGGCTATAAAAATGCCTTAATATGAATCTATTTACAGTTGATCTGTAGAAATTATAGAGATCTGTTGCTATAATTTTCCTCTATGAAATAGCTCCCAGCGTCTTCAGTGGGTTGCTAAACCTCCAGAAGGAGTCTTTTATAGATTGCCCAATTTAATAACGATTTCATGGGTTGTCTGATGAAATTGTATACTAGTGTCGTGGCTGTTTCCATCTTTAGACCTTTGTTCTGACAATATTATATGCTCGATCCCTGCTTTAGCTCAACTCTTAATCAATTACAGAGTTTCCCCCCCCCCTTTTTTTATTTTATTTATCCTGTTTGCACAAATTGCATTACATGTGATGATGTAAAGACATATGTCTACAGGGCTCTTAAAAACAGCGGCAGACCAATCTATACAAAACGACCTTACAAGAATGGATAAATCTAAGCTATACTCTCACTACAAAGACATTCACATATCTTTCATGACGGAGGGATACCTTTTAGGGGATTTTCCTTTCCCGGTTGTAAGACTACTCGCACAAGTTAGAATACTTTCAAGTTTTTTTAGAGAAAACCACACCAAGATGCTCTGCGGTGAGGACCCGACTTGTACCTTCTGTAATTCAAAACTACAAAATGAAATTACTCACTATATTTTTGATTGCTCTGCTCTGAAAGAAGAAAGAAGAACCCTTATGCTCAAAACTGGGCAACTCTGTGCTTCACTTCCATCAATAATTGACAATATGACCCAGAATAAGTATATTGCTACGGCGTTTTATGGTTTCCACAAGTCCATATCTCAGAAGAAGGCCAAGTGATACTCACTCCTCACTTTCTTACTGCTACTCTTTTTGTGTTGATTTCTTGCTTCCCTCTTTCTTATTATTTTTTTTTTCTCCTTTTCTTGTTTTTTTTTTTCTTTCTCTTTTTACTCTGTATATTGTTGCACCAGGGTGCGGCTTGGCAGACTCTTCAGCCTTGATTCTCTCCTGTGCTGGGTCTTGCATCTTACCAGAGCGTGTTTCAACCATCCTACAAATTTATAAAAGGGAATAATGAGATAAGTCTACTTTATGTAGCCACCAGAATCCTTTTTTTATTTTCTCACATCAAAGAGAGCAGTGAAGTCACAGTGTACCTAAATACAAATGATGATAAATTAATAATCTGTTTTAAATAAATATCATAGAATATTTTATATAAAAATAAATAAATATATAATTTAAATTTCAAATATATTAAAACTAATATAAGAAATACGCCATTAATCATGATGTAACACTTCCCCCTCTCCAGAGGTCGTCACGTCCTCGTGATTGACCTCATCAATTCTTTCAAAATAGGGTTTGATTCTTGAGACATGGACAATCAATGGGTCTTGGTCAGGATTATCTTTTGGTTCAATTAAGTAATTTACGTTGGACAGCTTCTTTAATATTCTATATGGGCCAAAATATTTTCTCAGTAGTTTCTCACACTTTCCTATTTTCCTAATTGGTGTCCAAACTGCTACTAATTCTCCTGGTTCGTAGCTTCTTTCCATGTGTTTCTTGTCATAGTTCTTTTTCATTCTTTCTTGAGTCTTTATTGTGTTGTTAATAACTAATTTTCTTGTTCTGTTTATTTTGTCTAAGTGATGTTTTATGTATTCATCATAATCATCCTTGTCAATGTCCACCGAGATATTCCTGTCGTCCAAAAGAGACGTGGGTTCTCTTCCAAACATCAGGAAAAAGGGAGAATATCCTGTGGTTTCCTGAATTGTAGTATTGTAAGCGTGAGTGATGAATGGGAGTATTTCGTCCCAATTCTTCTGATCAGTGTTCACATACATACTGAGCATATTGATCAATGTTCTATTTAACCGCTCTGTCAATCCATTAGTCTGGGGATGATAGCTCGTTGTGAAACAATGTTTAATCTTGCACGTTTTCATCACCTCTTTCATTAAATTACTGGTAAATTGAGAGCCTCTGTCACTAATAAGATATTGTGGGGCTCCGTGCCGGAGAAAAATATCCTCTACTAGAAATTTAGAAACTTCTTTCACTGTTGCTTCCGAGACTGCTCTTGTTTCTGCATATCTAGTGTAGTAGTCCGTCAGCACGATTATCCATTTTTTCCTGTTTTTCGTAGATGGTAGTGGACCAACAAAGTCAATTCCAATTCTTTCGAAAGGAAAGTTGGCTGGGGGGATGGGCTGTAGTAGTCCAGAAGGTAATTGGTTTGAGCCTTTCCTACTTTGGCAAAGGTGACACGTCTTAACGAATTCTGAGACATCTTTTAGCATGGATGGCCAAAAGTATTTACTCTTTATTCGGTACATGGTTCTGGCGACGCCCAGATGGCCATTCGACATATGATTGTGATATTCTTTCATAATTTCTCTCTTTTTATTCTCTGGAACCACAAGCAACCACGCCCTGCCTTCAGGGTTCGGGTTTTTCTTAAAGAGGCATCCATCTTCTTCTTTAAAGTTTTGCGCAATTGATCGCCTGCTTCCATTAAGGTTTTTCTTAACACTTTCGATAAATTTATCCTCTTCGTCTGTTATTTGATTCAAAAATAGCCTTTCAAAATCCTCATCCCAATCAGTTTCTGGTAAGGGCCCCCTAGATAAGCCATCGGCGTCCAGATGCTTCTTTCCCGATTTATGTATTATATCGAAGTCATATTCTTGAATTTTCAATGCCCATCTTGCCAATCGACCTGTTGGATCCTTCAGGTTTTTGAGCCAGCATAAGGCGTGATGGTCTGTTACTATTTTAAAGTGTCTTCCATAAAGGTAGGGTCGTAATTTTGACATTGACCAGACAACGGCCAGACATTCTTTTTCAGTGGTTGAATAATTTTGCTCCGCTTTACTTAGGGTACGACTCAAGTATGAGATCACCTTCTCTTCACCACCGATGTCTTGGACAAGTGTTGCACCTATGCCGATGTTGGACGCATCAGTATGAACATAAGTAGGTGCATTTGGATTGAAGTGACCTAAAATTGGTGGACTTAATAGTGCTGTTTTTAGGGTTTGAAACGCTTCCTCTTGTCTTTCTGTCCAGGTAAATGGTACACTTTTTTTTATAAGGTTGGTCAAAGGGTCAGCAATTTTTGAAAAGTCTTTGATAAATTTTCTATAATATGAACACATTCCCAAAAAGGATTGTACTTCTTTGACCTTTTTGGGCCGAGGAAAATTTCTGACAGCTTTGATGTTATGTTCCGCGGGTTTTATACCATGTTTGCTCGTTATATAGCCGAGGATCTCCAATTCTTCAAAAGCAAATCGGCATTTTTTGTCGTTTAACCTTAAATTAGATTCACGAAAACATCTAAAAACAGCTTCAAGTCTTTTGAGGTGCGTTGGAAAATCCGGGCTATATATGATAACATCATCCAGATAACACAAACAAATTTGCCATCTCAGATTTCCAAGCATATTCTCCATATTTCTCTCAAAGGTAGCAGGCGCGTTACAAAGTCCAAAAGGCATCACGTTGAATTCATATAATCCATGCGCTGTAGTGAAAGCTGTTTTCTCTTTGTCTCTTTCTTCGACTTCAACTTGCCAATATCCAGATCTGAGGTCTATTGCTGAGAAGTGTGTAGATCCTTGGAGAGTATCCATAACTTCGTCTATTCTAGGGATCGGATAGACATCTTTTACTGTCACGTTATTCAGTTTTCTGTAGTCCACACAAAATCTGTATTTACCATCTCGCTTCTTGACCAATATTACTGGAAAAGACCAGGGGCTAGAAGATGGCCTAATTATGCCTTCTGTAAGCATCTCGTCAATTTGCTCTTTTATAATATCTCGTTCTTTAGCACTTACCCGGTAAGGCTTGTGTTTAATTGGCTTCGCGTCTTCTGTGTCTATCCGATGTTTTGCCAAATTGGTTCTCCCTAATCTCGATGAAAAAAGATCTCCATACCTTTCTAAAACTTGTTTTAACTCCTTCTGTTCCTTTGGTGAAAGATTTTCGTTTATTTGGAATCTAGGTTCTTCGTTCTTTTCTACCTCTCTTTCTCGACTCACATTTATTTTCGCTGGACTACTTCCAAAAGCCAATGTTTGGTTTTTCATTATTTTTAACGGTCGAGGATACGGATTAGTTATCCAGATGTGTGTTTCCCTATTTATAACATTGATCAAGCTTCTTGCTAGACGAAGTCCATTTGTTTGAAACATTTTGCTGCTCTCCTCGATAATATATTCTCCATCCTCTGTTTCTACCAATGCCTTGATCAATTTCATGGAACATTCCGGTACAATGGAATCCTTGGCACTCTTTATTTTCAACATTTCAAAATTGATTTCGTCATGATTATTCGTCAAATCATATTTTATAGTTTCTTGCTTACAATCTATTTTTGCGTTCATTTTCTTAAGGAAATCTCTCCCAAGAATTAATGTCCGTAAATGCGTTTTCAATATCACAAAGTTGTGTGATAATGTTTCGTCATCAATTTTTATATTTAAAAATATACTTCCTACCATGTCCAATTTTTTTCCATCGGGTCCTGCACAAATTTTTGCGAGTTTACTTATACCATGGCCTGTATCGAGGGCCGTTCTGAGGTCGACCACTGAGAGGTCAGCACCTGTATCAACCAAAGCTTCAAAAGTCCCTATCTTGTCCACATTAATTTTTAATTTGTATTTAGGGTCCAACTTCTTGATTCCGTTTATGGTCGACTTGCTTTGATTGACAGATTCAGGCGCGACGCTTAGTTTAAATCTTCCAACACGGAATATCTATTCCGGGTAGGAATATTTGTCTGTGTGCTATGACATACATCAGCATAAAGCCGAGGTCCTGATTTCTCTGATATTTCATTCATTTGGCCTTTCTCTTCGACCTTCTCTTGGGTATCTGTTGGATCCTCTTCTAGGATTCTTATAAACTTGACCCTACAATAACGGGCCACGTGCCCTGGCTTGTTACATTTAAAGCAGATTGGTCTTCCATCTTCCGTCCTATTTTTGCTCACTTCTTGGCTTTTATTGTAAGTGTTTCTCTGAAGGTTTGGTTTCGGCACAAAGTTAGGATTATAAGGACGTCTAGGGGTAGAGGGCTGGGGAAAGTTGTTTCGATACTGTCTGGGGGTAGGAGGGGAGTCGTTCTTGTAATTATTGGAAACAGGGGCTTGGGGCCTGGAAGTGGTCTGGTAGTTTCGTGCGGCAGTCGGCGGCACGTACCTCGATTGTTGTTGGGGTCTAGAATAGCGTGGACCGTTATATAGGTTTCTGGATTTCTCCACACGTTCCCGATACTTCTTTTCAAAATAATCCATTTTCTTGCACACGACAAGAAGGTCATCGGTCGTTTTAGGAGGGTTCAGGTAGAGCGCGAATGAGTACTCTTTTTTCAGTCCTCCAATAACATGTTCAATTTTTGTTTCTTCTTCCATTGCGGGGTCAACCTTGTTGCACAACACTAGAATGTCTTCCGCGAACCTGATTGCTGGTTCATTCCAGTGTTGCATTCTGTTGAGCTTCATTCTAAGTTCTTCTTTATTCGCGTCCAAAGAAAAATCCTGAATGAGGCGGATTTTAATATTTTCCCAGCTCGTGAAACTAGCTTTGTGTAAATTCAACCAGGTTTTAGCGCTTCCCGTCATGTTCATGGCGGCATAACGAGAGATAATGTAGTCTGCCCAATGGTACAAGAAGCCAATTTCTTCAAGAGATTCAATCCATGGGCGAGGGTCTTCCGTTCCATCATACTTGGGGATGTCGATGTTGGGATTCAGGACAACTGGGTCGGAACTAGCATCTCTACCAATTGTTGCACCAGGGTGCGGCTTGGCAGACTCTTCAGCCTTGATTCTCTCCTGTGCTGGGTCTTGCATCTTACCAGAGCGTGTTTCAACCATCCTACAAATTTATAAAAGGGAATAATGAGATAAGTCTACTTTATGTAGCCACCAGAATCCTTTTTTTATTTTCTCACATCAAAGAGAGCAGTGAAGTCACAGTGTACCTAAATACAAATGATGATAAATTAATAATCTGTTTTAAATAAATATCATAGAATATTTTATATAAAAATAAATAAATATATAATTTAAATTTCAAATATATTAAAACTAATATAAGAAATACGCCATTAATCATGATGTAACAATATATCGCTATTTCCGTTGTCTCACTGCTTTGTTCTTATGCATACCTCTGGTGAATCCTGTATAGGGTCAGTGACCCTAAATAAAGGCTTTTTTGTTGTTGTTGTTGTTGTTGTAAAGACATATGTCGATAGTGCATCATTGACAGCTGTGCTTCTATTATACAACATTAAGGTCTTGCTGCGGGTTATATACATGGGGTTGTTGGCCTAAATTGCTATATATATATATACTTAAGTAAGGAAACTTTAATAAGTCACATCGTGTATCCTCCCTTTTCATCTATCCAAACCGGGAACGCATCACAAGGTGCAGAGAGGCACTGGAAAACTCTCCACGCCCTGACTGTTCCTCTCGGTTACTACAGGTTTGACCCTCGGTTACACAGCTATAGCGAGAGTCGACAGGATACCTCATCACAGATAAGTCGACAGGACCTTATCACAGATGAGTCGACAGGATGACCACAACGAAGAAGGTAGGAAGTCTGTTCAGATAGAAGCGAGAAAGAGCAAAGATGGAGGAACCAACCCGCCATTCCAACGAGAAACGACCGAGCAATCTCTCCCCCAACAAGAGACTATATTTCAGGAGCAAGCTGTCAACACCCCAACGACACAGCCGAAGATCCTGCAAAATAAGCCGGTGAAGTTCCCCTTCGGCCTTACAACGCAACCATCTTCCAGGCGACATGCCGCCGTCGCCAAACAGAAGTCACAAGCTTCTACAAGCCCTACATGGGACGCCTTGCGCGTCATCAGGACGACAACTAAAAACCAAGTCTCCTGACTGAACAATCCTCAAAACTGTGAGTTTTAAAAAACCTACCTAACTTTCTCCTCATGCTCACAACTTGATTCTTCATAAATTTAATGTTTATTTTCACTGTAATAATTTTAGATCAAATTTTACCATTTTTATATCATTTCAATTCAAATCGTTTACACCCTAATTTATCAATTTATACTTTATTTTAAGCAACTTATAAATTTTAATTCATTACTTTTAATTTTACATAAGAAAAAAAATTCATTATTTTTTTAATTACTTGAATCATAATTCTAAACTTATTTGTGTGTTTTTCTTAATATCTTATTTTTATACCAAAATACCAATTTCTTAATCGAATACTCAAAACGTTTCAAAATTTATTGTTATGTTCACCATTTTATGTAAACGCCCCATTCAAATTATAAGTCACTATCACGCCATTGCCCTTTTACAAGGATAATTTTCGCACTACCTTAATCAACGATATATTCAAATTTTAATAAACATAGGTGAAACGCATTTTTATAAATTGCAAAAATCGAAAGATACAATATCTTCAAAATCACAAATAGAAAAGTAACTGCCCTTCCCCAAAACAAGTTTAAAATCTAACATAGTTTCACTCCCTCGTCCTTTACTTTTACATGCATATTTATTAATCATCCACACATATCTCTCAACAAACTTCAACACACTCCCCCATCACTTTCTCCAATTGGCCACCATCTATTAGCGCGCGACTTAGTAACAAATCAATCTCGAGCCATACAAGCTCTATATCGTCGCCACTAAACGTGCCACATCCACTAACAGCCAAAATATCTCGATGTGTTTTGTACAACCACCACCCATGACTAGTAAATTTGTTATTCATGGTGAAACAAGTTAGATGCTGTACCAAAACAACGACTTCACGTGACACCTTTCCATTCAATTCACTTCACTCGTGTCACACAGCGCAACACAATAATTTTTTTCACTTTTCAGGTCAAAGACGCCTTCATGCCTGTGACACATCTCACCCCAAAGCGTGTCCACGTCAAAAGTCGCACTTTCACCACACATCTAATCTGAAATCACTGAATAACATTTTTACTAAGTCTGCAACAACGTCGAAACACAACACTTATGAACACCGAGAAAACTACATCTTACAAATAGACCATAAAACTGCCAACAAGCTTTCACCAATCTCAAAGAGAGTTTAACCAGTAAACCAGTACTACACTTGTATCAAGTCGGTTTACCATGCAGCCTTTATTGAGACGCATCCACCCAAGGGATCGTAGGCATACTCAAACAGGTACATCCAGACGGACAAGTACATCCTGTACAATATTTCAGCCGCGCCCTTAGAGCACAAGAGAGAAACTACACCGTTTCCGAACTCAAGTGCCTCTCCATCGTCGAAAGTGTAGACAAATTCCGAATATACCTCACCGGTATAAAATTTACCATATACACAGATCACCAAGCTCTACAATGGCTTAAAACTATTTTAAGAAATCCGTCAGGACGACTCTTTAGATGGAGCCTGAGACTATCTACCTATAATTACGAAATCCACTACCTCAAAGGCAGCCAAAAGTACGACGCAGATTTACTATCATGAAACCCCTTTGTAGGACTTATCAGTGATGATATTATTAAACAGCATCAACCAATAGCATCCACATTCAAAATTGATACAAACGGCTTACATACCATTACCCGAAAAGGGGTAACTAAAATAATAATTCCAGAAACCCTGCAACATATTCTCATGAACAAAGTTCACCAAGAATATAACCACCCAGACATCTCTCAGATGACCCGCATAATTACTACCCAGTACTACTGGAAAGGTATCTCTAAATATATAGAAAAATTTGTCAGGTCGTGTCACACCTGCCAAATCATTAAAAGGCCCAAAGGTAAACCCTATGGTGCCCTTGGACAAATTCCACCACCTCAACAACCATTCGACTTAATCTCTATAGATAACATAGCTGGATTTTCAAAATATGGACACTCCAAGACATATCTACACGTAATAGTTGATCATTTAACGCGATATGCTTGGACCTTTCCATCGAAGTCCATCAGTACTCAAACGTACATTCAAACCCTCAAAACTGTACTACAACAAGGATTTCCAAAACGTCTGTTATCTAACAGAGCGCCTGCTTTTACCTCAGAGAAATTCCGTAAATTTCTAATAACACTTGGTATACAACCCCTACTCACCACCAGCAATAACCCACAAGCAAACAGTTTAATAGAACGCTTAAATGCCACCATTACAGGCAAGCTCAGACTAGCTTATCTAGAAAATCCAAAAGCTTCCTGGACTCAACTAGTTAAGCGCATCACTCAAACTTATAATAACACACCCCATTCTGTCACAAGTTTTCCACCCACCTACTTAATGTTCAATGCTGTCCCCCCAGATCTAAGAACTGATCTTAACCCATACCCCGAAATAACTAGAGCTAGAGAGATAGCACGCTCTCGTACCCAAAATAAGCATAAAAAATATAAAGAAACGTTTGATAAGCAGCACAGAACACCACATTTCGAAGTGAATGATCTTGTTTTGGTCAAAAATTATAGACATCCCGACACAGGTAAATTAGCATCATATTTTACTGTACCATATACAATAATTGAAATAATCTCACCCAATGTTGTTCGAATAGATCGCCCCAATCAATCTCTCAATAGAGACAGTGACACCATACATGTCAATAAATTAAAATATTACACAGAGAATGTTCTGTACATCACACCTCCACAACCCCGATTTGTTCAAAACCCACAGCGATTGTCTCAAGATGTATATCTCAGTGAATTCAATCATTTGACTCCAGATATCTTCGAGACGCAACTATTCCGAATTATACCGCCTACAACCTCACAGCCCTTTTTGCGTTTAAATCCAGATTTATTTAACATCGATCGATCGTTTTAAAACAAACCTCAAATAGCGACCAGAAAATTTCCCGTTAAATTCACAAACCTATTCTATCTACATACTCTACACCAACCCATTTGGATCTGTATTACTTACTTACTTACTCTCTTTCACACAATATCCAGATCACACAGATCCAGACTAGAGGAGAAAGAATTTAATGCACGTGCGCCGCAGACAAGCCCCATATCTCTCCCTTCAAAAACAATACACATCGCACCCCGATCGTAAAAATGGACACCGCTAGTTGGCATACCAAAGGCCAGTGACGATAGACTAAACATCTAGAGACAAAATTCCCGCGTCACTAAATCCATCGCCACACTTCCCCCTAACTCGCCTCCAGTAAATTAGGGCCGTGTCCTACATTCCTTTTATTCCACACCTTTTACTACATTAGCAGTCGATATCTTAACCTAACTTTTAAAACATTTAGATATTGGAATTTGAACCAGACCTACCCAAAATTGAACATTTTGATATTTCTGATCCTGTGTAAATCTCTAATTTTTTCTACATATCAAACATTTTACATGTTGAATTGATAACAATATTTAATTATATTCTATTTTTGTATAAAAAATATTTTATTTTTTATTTTTTACCTTTCAATTATATAATCACAAGTTTTTAATCCAACATTATTTTAAAAAAAATCAATTTTACTTTTATTTTTCATAATATTTTTTTAGTATTACAAAAGATTTATTTTTTGTCAAAAATCACTTTAATTCTTCATCGTTATTACTTTTATATATTACATGCTTGATTTTGTCCACTTCTTAGAGTGAAAAAAAAATTAGAAGAAAATATTGGTTTAATAATTCCTAAGTGGAAAATATGATTTAAAAAAAAATATTTATATATGATGGAAGATAGTTATCAGCCGCCAGGTGGCTTGGCCATATGGAAGAAACATTTGAGATCTCAGACTCTGGCTTGTTGCTGTCATGGCTGAAGGCTCAATCTAAGCCTCAGTCATCAGAGCTTTGAGGGGGGAGGTTGGGACATGGTTATGTTTTGGGTGATTCGTGGAATACTTATTTACATAATAGTCACAAAGGTGTCCTAACAGTTTGCAGCATCCTTAAAGGGAAAGTAGGAAATATATATTTTTAATAAACTATTTTTTTGGGAGTGAATTTATGGTTAATAGGTTGATGATAGTAAAGTTACCATCCTTGGGAAATCCTTATTTTCCAAAATGTTATGCCTTTGCTCAATAGAAGTCATCATTTTAGCACAACAAAACCTGAAGAGTCTTGTCCCATTTTAGGAGTCAATTTTTATTGGGAAAACTTTTTTCATTAGTTTTCTAGGCATATAATCCTGTCTAATACATTCATATCTAAATGTTTAAACCCCTAAAGGCTAAATTACCATATATTAAGATACCATTGAATTAAATGAGGTAATATGACCAAATCCCCTAATTCAATAAAGTGAACATTTTGGTATTGGTTGTACTGAAAGGAGTCGCACACAATTTATCATTGGCATTAAAATTATTGTATGGATGATTTTTTGAGCACCTTGACTTTTAGAGCCTTTACTTCATTCAGATTCTTTACCAACATTATCCATTAGAGTTTTGGAAAAAAGATTCCTGACTGGATGAAGGTAAGAAAGAAGACCCACCTGTATGCCCCAGGGCGGGGTGTTTTCCTGAGGTCTACAGAATCCTCAAAATTTGCCAGGTGTCTAGCTACCAAAGTGGCCTCCCGTAAACAAACTATGTATCATCATCCATCGCTGCAAACTAGTAGACTCAGGTTGGCAACAGCCACTTTGGCAAATTAAGAGCAGCCACTTGGAGATCATGGTTTAAGGCTATAATAGCACTTGTCAGTCCAGGGCTTTGATTTCAAGATTTTATTTAAAAGTAAATACATCTAACTACAGTAGTAGTACAGTACAACTATAATTAAACATTATTAAGAAAAAGGCATCTCCTTATCGTGAAACTGAAAGTTGCTGATGGCTTGC
>CP092869.1:51807229-51835427 GCA_030710605.1 Cordylochernes scorpioides | reverse complement strand
TCAGACTCTGGCTTGTTGCTGTCATGGCTGAAGGCACAATCTAAGCCTCAGTCATCAGAGCTTTGAGGGGGAAGGTTGGGACATGGTTATGTTTTGGGTGATTCGTGGAATACTTATTTACATAATAATGGTCACAAAGTTGTCCTAACAGTTTGCAGCATCCTTAAAGGGAAAGTAGGAAATATATATTTTTAATAAACTATTTTTTTTGGGAGTGAATTAATGGTTAATAGGTTGATGATAGTAAAGTTACCATCCTTGGGAAATCCTTATTTTCCAAAATGTTATGCCTTTGCTCAATAGAAGTCATTATTTTAGCACAACAAAATCTGAAGAGTCTTGTCCCATTTTAGGAGTCAATTTTTATTGGGAAAACTTTTTTCATTAGTTTTCTAGGCATATAATCCTGTCTAATACATTCATATCTAAATGTTTAAACCCCTGAAGGCTAAATTACACTATATTAAGACACCATTTTTTTTTTTTTTTTTGCTTATCCCTAGTACACGTGGTACAGGCCATGATAATCATGGTGGATAGTTAGCGACTGCTTTTTACTGTAAGCGCACCACATGTCTACACATGTGAAAAGCAGTTCGACTTTGCACTTACAAATGCCAGAGCCCCGTTTGGTTACTTGCACTCGCTGGTGGGGTTGGACTTTTGCAAGAATCGGGGGCCATTGGAGCATTTTTTTTTTTAAAACAGAAAAAAGTGTCCAATGCGGGAATCGAACCCGGGTCCTAGTGGTCGAAAACCAAACGGTTTAACCAGCCTTCCACCGACCCCCCAAGACACCATTGAATTAAATGAGGTAATATGACCAAATCCCCTAATTCAATAAAGTGAACATTTTGGTATTGGTTGTACTGAAAGGAGTTGCACACAATTTATCATTGGCATTAAAATTATTGTATGGATGATTTTTGAGCACCTTGACTTCATTCAGATTTTTTACCAACATTATCCATTAGGGTTTTGGAAAAAAGATTCCTGACTGGATGAAGGTAAGAAAGAAGACCCACCTGTATGCCCCAGGGCGGGCTGTTTTCCTGAGGTCTACAGAATCCTCAGAATTTGCCAGGTGTCTAGCTAGCAAAGTGGCCCCCTTAAACAAACTACGCATCATCATCCATCGCTGCAAACTAGTAGACTCAGGTTGGCAACAGCCACTACACCACCTTTGGCAAGAGCAGCCACTTGGAGATCATGGTTTAAGGCTATAATAGCACTTGTCAGTCCAGGGCTTTGATTTCAAGATTTTATTCATATGTAAATACATCTAACTACAGTAGTAGTAGAGTACAACTATAATTAAACAATATTAAGAAAAAGGCATCTCCTTATCGTGAAACTGAAAGTTGCTGATAGCTTGCGCCATCTATCGGAATAAATATCAACTATTTTCGTTGATTTTTAATTATTCCAGAATTGGCCAAATACCCATTCTTGATTAATCAAGAAAAGCTAACCACAGACGCGTTTCGGGCTGTTGGCCCTCATCAGCGTGGTGCAAGCTGTACCTCAACGACCAAAAAATTGGCCATTAAGGCATCCTGAAAAATCATGAAACGGGTAGTTAAGGCCAGAATTATAATTAAACATAGATCAAATTGGAAAATATTCAACTTTTTAAAAATTATTATCCCTTGTGTGTGTGTATATGTAGTACAGGCCATAATAATCATGGTGGGTAGAAGTTGGAGTTTTACTGTAAGTGCACCACATGGTGAAAAGCAGTCAGACCATATATTTAACCATAGTCATCAAAAATCAACTTGATGGATGTTAACAACATAATATAAAACAGTTTTTTTAAATTTCAATCAGCTTATTTACTTATAGCTTATAACTGGCTTTAATGTTGACAACCAAGTCTGTTGTTGTTTCTTATCCCCTTGTGTAAAGATTACACAAATTCCATGAGCAAGTCTACTGGAAGAGAATGTTGTCATGAATTGATAATCAATATTATTCAAAACTATGATCCAAAATGATGAGGTCCAATTTGGAATTATAGATTTGAAGAAACACAAGGTAACAAGACAAAATCCAAATTAATAAATATTATACAATGTTTTTGTAACTGAAACATACAGCAAAACCCTCCTAATAGGATCCCTGGATATAGCAAACCTGTTGTTGTTGTTTCTTTTCCCCTTGTGTAAAGATTACACGAATTCCATGATCTCATGGAATGGGGTGTAGCTTTCGTTGATCATGGCACCATGATCCAGGCACACTTTGGTGAAAGTGTGAAAGACTTTGCCTGTAGTTAGAGGCTGTTCCTAATATGGAAGCAGATGCCTTGTCTGCAGACTCTAACATGAGTACAGTCTCAGCTCCTCCGTATCCCTGGAGTGGGATCCTTCCTGAGGTCTATCAACCGGGTCAGTTGAACTCAGGATTTCTAAAGAGGTCTACTCCTCTTCATACTGTAATGTAACAATCTGAAAATGATATTATCTCTACCTAAATCCTCTTATCTCTCACCAGACCTCCTGCGGAGAACATCAGCTTGTGCGTATCCCACTTATCCAATTCTTATCACATAACGTAGGTAAGACACCAGCTGAGCACTAATTTTACCACATCTAGGTAAATCAGGCTGTCGTCATCTGACAGTTTCAACTAGACATTCTTTTTTGAAATAGTCTTCCATAAGCTAGACTGAATAAAATATGGCTATAAATTTGGTTTCTCCTGAAGGTAGTCTCTTATCAGAAACACTCATTTAAGTAGAAAGATTCTTGAATTGGCCTGAAAGAGACAAAAGTCACCTCTCCCGTCAAAACCAGACGCCATCTATATAGTTTATTTTGTCTCTTTTATAATTTTTAAAATAACAAACTACCCATATAACAAACCCAATTTTTAGTCCCAAAATAATAAATTCTATTTAAAATAAACACAAGATAATAAGCCCAAATCCAAATATATAGTGTGACGTTTCTGTAACAGCGTTATTACCATCTTCAGACAAAAGTATTGTTACTGAAACGTCACACAATTTATTTATTTGGTCTTATTGCCTTGTGTTTATAATCAAAACTAGCCGAATGACTCAGGCAACGCCCGGGGTTTACCCGATTAAATGCTTTTATTCAAATACTATTCGTTACAATTATAAATTGGCGCCGTGGATGCCATTCTTGTATAATATATAAATGAGTTTTAAAAATTGTAAAAAAAAAAAAAAAAATGCATCGGCAGGGAATCGAATCCGGGACGCCCGCGTGGCAGGCGAGCATTCTACCACTGAACCAAAAGCAAACAGTGACAGAATTAAGAACGCATGACGCTGATAACTGTATATAGAATTATCATTAAAATAATTCAAATTGTGCCTTATCATTATATTTAAAACACCATGCTTATATAAATAACTTGAAATTGTAATTAATAGTTTTTTAAATAAGCATATTTCAGTTAACAGATCAAGATTTCAAAACAATAAATTTAGTAGCAATGTTTGTGTACTTTTTATGTTCTATTTTTACCATGTGTTATATATATTTTTACACATTATACTTTTTTAATAGAATATCTTTGCATTCAGTAAATTTGAAAAAAATGCCAATTGGCTTTCCAAAATGAAAGAGTAAAGAAATGCATTCTAAAAAAAATCTATTATCAAAGCTTTTCAAAGTGAAACTTAAAATTTCAGACATGTTAAAAATAAGAAAATGTAACTTTTCTATAAGACATAAAAGGCCATTATAATAAGTTTTACAAATGATAAAGCACAATTTGGATAATAGATTATAATAAAAGAAAATAAGACCTAATCCAAATAATTTATTAGTGTGTATGTCTTAGGTCTTATTTTCTTTTATAAGTTTTACAAAAAGAGATCAACCCAACTCTTGCTATGATCATACAGTTTGGCATGCCCTTTTAGAAGCATTCTAGCTAGTTCAATCTAGGCTAAAAAATATCCAAATAAATGGACCCATGATGCAACAAAAATCATTTTTTAGCCATTAACAATGGTGATTTTAAAGCCAACAATGAATGACAGTTAAAAAAAAAAAACTATAAGGAGATGCCTTTTTCTTAATTTATGAACCTTATTCCAGTACAATGTCACATTTTTACTATTTTTTCACACAAGAAAATAAGAACTAATCCAAATAATTTAATAGTGCGACGTTTTGGCAACAGCATCAGACAAAAGAATAAATGAAGTCTGATGATTGTGACAATGCTGTTGCCGAAACATCACACACTATTATTTGGATTAGGTCATATTTTCTTGTATTATAATCTATAATCCTTCACATTTTTTCACAATGTCTGACAGGTTCAAAACGAAATCTAACTTCATATGTGGAAACAAGAAATGGAAGAAAAATCCTTATTAGTCTTTTTTTTTTTTCAACTAAATGTTCAAATTTCTGATCCCTTGGGGTGTTAAATTGAACCAAAAAAAAAAAAAAAAGGAACAGCAGAACCTCTCTGTAATGGATACCTAGTTGCAGGCCAGTGTCTTTTAGAGAGAGGTGTTCACTCATGGAGGTTTTACTGAATCGCTAAAATTGCTTCAAGGGATTGGGGAAGGCAATGCTATTTTAAAACTAAAATTTATAAAGCTAGAGAGTGGTAAGTGTTAACCCCACATCCAACATGAAGTATAGTACTATAGTAAAGTACACAGTCTGGTACTACTGATGACCAGAACAGTGGTGGTTCCAATGTTGTGATGTAGAAGGATATCCAGTAACTGAGTTAACTTATTCAAGAGTGAAAGAGTTACTTGAGGATGTAGGGCTTACAATGCTCCAAACCTTTAATCCACAATAGCTACTCAGAGAGGACTGCCAACCCAACCAATAAAAAGGTATTTAGGTTATGTGGGAAGCAACAAAGAAATACCCCTGGCAACAATTTATTGAGATCCTCAGTTGTTCCAGTTGTCAGCAGAGCCGCCCCAGGTGTCCTGAGGAACAGAAGAGCTCCAGTCTGTGGTGGCCCAGTCATCCACCTGTGGGGTGGCTGTGTAGCCACCGCCGGCAGCAGTGGCAGCCACTGGGGCTGCAGGAGCAGCCGCTACATCTGCAGGGGGCACAGCCGGAGCAATAGTCTCTGCACCCCAGTCATGCACATCTGGAGCACCGTCCCCAGCTCCTGCACTGGTCCAGGGCTCAGCAGCCTCCTTGGGCCTCTCCACCACCTGCTCCACCACTGGCTCCTCCTTCTCAGTCTGTGGACACACGCACCATGTTGTGGACTCATGGAACATTTTGTAGCAGACTTCACTTTCTTGGAGGCTCCATTGATACCAGTGAATCCTTCCTTGTTTTTGTTTTTTCTTTCCTATTTTTTTTTTATTTTTCTTATAATCTGTATATATTTACCATATGTATATAATCTTTCTCCATTTTTTTTTATTATTTCCCACTTTCATAGGTTTCTCAGTCCTGTAACCCCAAGGAGAATCCTCTGTAAGACCCGTGTGTCTTAATAAAGGCTTTTGTGTGTGTTGTGTGTGAATCCTTCCTTGTTGGTGAAGCAATGCTGATAGTGAATAATTCACTTATTTAATGGCACTTCCTGTTATATAATGAATACAGTAAAACCTCTCTACTAGTTGCAGTTCTCTTTAGAGACCTATTTCCCTGAGTGTAGCAAATAGTAAAAAAAAAAAATGTCATTTTTGGAGATGAAAACTGTCCTTTGTGAAGAGGTGTCCTTTAGCAAATGTCTTGCCATAGAGGTTCAACAGTATATTAAATATATCAATCAAATATATATATATTCCTGGTATCAGTAACTCCAAACAGCGATAGGTAGAATAATCCTTGATGGCAGCCTCTCTATAATGTTTATGGAAACATTGATAACAGATATAGTGTCATCTTTCAATTACAAAACTGATTCTCAAGCTTTTCTTTTGGCAAGGGGGGGTTGTGGAGACTATAAATGTTGACAATCTCACCTTTCTGGTTCAATGGCCATGCTGAAATCCTCTCATTTACTTGGTGCTAATAAAAAGCCTACAATATAAGTCCTGATAGAAGATAAATGCAATGTCTTACATATTGGATTTTCTTTAGCATCCAGTTTTGTGGCTTGAATACGATTAAACATCTGGACAGGAAAAATCAATAACTTTATTAAGACCATCTTTAGTCTTATATGCTATTGTTTTTGCTCTTGGTGTGTGTAAGAGATTTTGTTGATTGTTCTGCCAGCCTCTTATTGTAACAGAATATTTTAATCAACAGATTTGTTGTTCTTTCACCGCTCTGTTCCTCCATATAAAAAAAAAATTGTAATCAGAGTGTCATCCTCATTCTCTATATTTTGGTGGAGATGCTGGCAAAAAGTCAGGAATGACAAACTGAAGATTGCCAAGCAGACCTTGAGCCCATGGCTGCTGTGGACTAAAATTTTGACTTCAGGATTCCATTGTCGTGTCAAAGCCAATACCCTCCAAGAAGACAATGACCTATAGATGCTATGATGATAAAACTACCCTTCATGCTACAAGAAAAGGATGTAAAGTCAATAGGGACCATTTTCAAGATGCTGAGGGGAAACAAGATCCATATTATCAGCAACACAAGTGTAGGTTAGAGCTTCCATTGCTATGTACCAGAATATTTTAAATTAATCAATTGATTATTATTTTACATGTTTTTTTTTTTTTAATTTTACATCTTGAAATTATTTTTATCATAATAAGTTACCTTGGTCATTCTATCATATTTGTCATATTTTTCTATGTTACAATAAAAGGTAACAATGTTGTTGCATGGATATAAAAAAAGGGATACAATGCCCTCCAATAAAGGTAATTAATCTTGTAGGATAAAATTCAAGAAAGTCTTTGTGCTATCTGTGTGAAATGGTAAAACTGCAATGATTATTTTTAAATGCTATGAATTTTTACATTAATATATTTTGGAAAATAAGATGAGTCTTGCTATAATAGCATTTAAAGTGACATATCTCATAAAAGCCAATCAGAAAAAGACACTTATTATTAAGGCAAGTTGGCTTAGCATCAAATTTTTTTTTAAATCCATAAAAGTATAGCCTTTGCCAGAAAAAAAAAGGTAAGACCCTCTCAAGGAAGAATTATGCAAATAACTTACCTCATCTGGGTCACGGTAGAAGAACATGTCCACCATGACGTCCCACTTGAGCTCGCGGCTGATGGTACCACGCAGGCGCAGCACTTCACGGGCCAGCATCCACCACATCAGTCCAATAGAATGGGGAGCCTGAACAAGACACATTGTTAGACACCCAACTCACATATATATATATATATATATCATTGAACTAGGAGAAAGTCTTAAAATGCTACCAAGACACATACAGATCTGTAGTTGGCAATTTTAGGAATCTCTTATTAAAATCTGTGTGGTTAAATTCCAAGTCAGCCAGTTAGAAAGGAGATGTTGATTAATATACAAAGGGGTAAAGAAAGAAATTAAAAGCCAAAACACTTTACATTTAAAAATCTGGCTTACAAAAATGTGAATACAGCAGGAGAGGCATAGAAAAAGGACAAAATTGAGTCTAACTCCTGAGTGTGATAACTCTTGGCAACTGCTGACTGAAATCTAGGAAGAGGAGTTGTGAGCCGTTCAAGATACCTTGTTGTTGCAGGGGATGGCAATATCCACATAGGTCAGGGGAGAGTCCGTGTTGCAGAAAGCAATCACCGGAATGTTCACATAGGAAGCCTCAGTCAGGGGCTGGTGGTCCACGCGGGGGTCAGTCACCACCAGGAGACGGGGCTCCCGGTAGGCGGCTTGGATCTGATTGGTGAAGGTACCGGGGGTGTACCGACCAGCAATGGGGGTGGCTCCAGTATGCGCGGCATACTTGAGGACTGCGCGCTGACCCAGGGGACGGGAAGAGATGACGCAGACATCAGCGGGGTTCTCAATGCTGACGATGGCACGGGCAGCCAGCAGCAGTTTCTCCCAGGTCTTCTTGAGGTTGATCAAGTACTGTCCGTTGGCGCAGCGGGTGTACTTGTACTGGTCCATCTGGTAGTCAATGTTGTTGGCACCGATGTGGGTACGGCAGGCCAGGAACTTGAGGAGGTCCTCCTCCTTCAGAGCTAGGGCACTTGACATCTTGCTTTTGTTTGACTCTGCAAACACAGAAAAGATGCAGTCAGCATAACTGCTTCAAAATATTTGTCCTAAGTGATGAGAATGGATGGAAGCAACTACATTAAAAAAAAAACTAACATTCAATATGACAGAGCAGTGACATTTACTGAGAGTAGCAACATCATTAGGTGGGGCCTATCACCAGAATGTTATTAGCTTCCCTAGAAGCACTAGGCCAAATATACGAGTTCTTATCTATTACAATAGAAGTAAGAAGTTGACAGTTAAGCAGCATGCCCTGAGCCACTCAAATGGCAAAGTGCCATCTTTCAAAATAAACTAATCATTGATTTTGGTCATTGAGGTACAGCCTATACCAGTGATTCTCAACCAATGTGCCGCGGTAATTTTGTGTGCCGCGAAATTCTAAAAATGTGCCGCCGAATTTTAGTCATATGATTATGTTCACGTTTGTATTGGTTTTTCTTTTTCATTTTTTTACTTTTTAAAATAACGAAATTAGCAAATTGAATGTTAGAGATGTATATTACTTATATTTTGCATAGAAATATTGATACATAATTTGAATTTTCTTGCATTCAAGTTAGCAAAAGTGTGCCGCGAAATTCTAAAATTGTGCCGCCAAATTTTCAAATCTTTAAAATAATGCCGCAACAAAAAAAAGGTTGAGAATCACTGGCCTATACACTTTTGTAAATATGCTTTCATTAATTTTATACATGCATAAATATGTTTTGTGTCAACAAGAAATAACTCTTACATATGAACAGAATGTGTATTTATTTATTCTATAAGAAACAGCTTAACATAGATGAGGAGTGTACGGACCTGTTGACCACTGTTTATACAGCGTGTCAGAGATAAGCTCAGTTCAACAGGGTGAGACCTAATCGTACAATGTCTAGCAGCAGCACCAACCCCATGGATCCCAGACCAACTTAACAGACTGGTCAAGGAACCCAGTATTGATTGGGCCTTAGTGACCATGGCCCACCAGTCTGCCATGTCCAATCGAACCGCCTCATCTGTATACTGGAGGGATGGTAAAACTCTTCAACAATCAAATCCTGAACTTTTACTGAAAAAAAAAAAAAAAAAAGGGTTCAATATCCCCCAAGTTTTCCACATTGTCTGACAAGTCTAGATTTTGTTTAGAACCTGGCTTTGAAATCACCATAGTTCATGGTATAAAAAATAATCTTTATTGCATCATGGGCCCGCATTTATTTGAATGTGAGACTAGCTAGATATTGAACACTTGGGTATGTTAACATGTCCGATCGCAGCAATTAAGCAAATTTTAATAGCCTTCTTTTTTTATCTCATATATTGGTTGCATTTTAACTTGTACTTAAAGCTTGACTGCATTGTTTCACACTTTGAAAAGCTTTGATGATGGCTTTTTTGCCTGTCTTTATTTTGGAAGCCATTAGCATTTTTTTTTCTATTTAAAATTTGTATGCAATTCAAAAATTAAATGCAACAAGCCTTTTATTAGGGACCAATGCCCTACACAGGATTGGTGCAAAATTACTTAGAAAAGATGAGTTAGTTATTTACAGGTGATTGTTCATTACATATGGCTTTCTTTTCTCAATATTTCTTCTCATTTAAAGCTAGTCATATATTCAGAGTGGTTTTTGGGGGAAAATAAACTATCCAGAGTAACAAAAGGTAACAATAATCTTTATTTCTTTTCTACAATCCAAATCTGTAACTATTCCTTTGGAGTTATTATTGGAGTTTTGTTATTATTTTGGAAAATTTTGATTCTGGGCTAAAAATGTCAGTTTGAATGCATGGGTCTATTATGTTAAATTAATTGGGCTATACCAGGGACTTGCGGAGTTGTGTAGGACACAGTAAATCTCATTGCTACTGGATAACTATCAAACAGCTGGGCAGTCAATCAGGAGTTAAAAGGATTAATGGCTGGCTGGCCTAATGGGCAGATATGATTCCAGAGATGAATTATGTGGTTTTAAAAAAAGTCCCAGTAGAACATTTCTCTCCTGGTATTGTTTGTTACTGGCAATTACCCTGTTTTCCTCTTAGTTTTATATTTTATTCAGGTTAGGTTCAGTTGCCACAATAATGGATTTTAGTGATAAACTATACTATCTCAGGGTTGATAAGGCACAATTTAGATTATAAACACAAAGTAATAAGACCAAATCCAAATAAATAAATAGTGTGTGACATTTCAGTAACAGCGTTGTTACCAACTTCAGACAAAAGTACTGAATATACTACTAATTCAGTTACCGTCAGGTCACACACTATTTATTCGGTCTTATTACCTTGTGTTAATACTATCTCACAATCTAAAAGTCCCTAATAGAGGTTGGAAGTATTGCTGGAAAACCTACCTACAAAATCAGCTATTCAGAAATGAACATTTTATATCAGCAGAGGGCAAGAGATGGGTTAAACAGAACAATATTTTTTCCAAACTTGGTTTTGGTGCGGCCACTACTTAGCAATTTCTTGCACTTCTGAAAAATGGTGGCATGAGGTCTCATCAGTATCTACAACTCATTTCAGAGCCATTAAAGGCTTAACATAACTTACTAGATACCAATTTTACACATCAATTTGTAAATGGGGGCAGAGTAATAGAAATAGAACCTAACTTTAACCAATAAAGATATGAAATTTTAATGAGACTACATCTAAACCTAACAACAAATTAGTAGGTTTAATTATTGATCTAAACAATTGGGAGTAATGTGTTATTGTAATGGGCCAGCTGGGGTACAGTTAATATGAGAGCACATCATTTTTTTCTAATTTTAACTCATAGGAGTGGAAAACTAGTATAAACAGAGTGAAAATATGCTGTTAACTATATTATTACAGAATAGACCTACTCACTGCAAAAATATTCAATCTTTAAACAACCAGTAAGCTTGTCTAGGATCTCTCAATTTTCAAACAAAATGCTGTAGTTTGATGATTTTTCACCTTTTTTATAATTTAATTTAACTAATTTAAGAAGTGATTGAAGTAAAAAAAAAAGCATGTGGCTATATGGGGGTTGTATGTTTATCTGCTGCCTATACAAAAATGTTCAATAAAAATGAGTTTAAAAAATTTTATTGATGTTAACCAAAATGAATTTGTCTTTGATTAATTAAATTTTTACTTAAGAGTGATGGGTAAAATGAAAACGTCTGACAGAATAATATTCAACAAGTTAATTTTGTTTATACACAACATGATTGTAACGAATTGTTTTAAAATCTTATGAAATAGCAAGTTTTAGCTAAACATGTACATTAGAAAAGGGTGGAATTTATTTAACAATATACGAGTCAATTTAAATATATATATAATATCAAAGGTATATAAACGTTAAAATTGATGTTATTTAAATCAAATATGTAATATTTCATCTTATAGCAAAATAATTGAAAACAAAATTCTTAAATATTTTGCCAGCACAACACAACCAAACAAAAATTTAATATAAAGTGTAAAACCGAAAATTATTAGTTTCAAATGTTTCTGTACATTGATGGGATTGATTTTATACCTTAAATTAAAGTTTATCCAAGGATTTAATTGTGATTAAATAGGATACAAATGTAAAATTAGGCTTACCTAGACCAGAAAAGAGTATGGTATTTTACAAAAAAGAAAAAATACACACATGGACTTATGATGATGATCGAATCTGCAACACTCACAGAAGCATATATAAAAAAAAAAAAGTGACTTTAAATGGAAGATATAAATAATTATTAAAAATTCTGGATAATCATTTATCTTTTAATTATGCTAAAAATGAATATTTATATTTATGGAATAGAGTTAAGTCAGGTATTTATATAAAGGTTTTTTTTTTTACTTTTAAATGAGTTCTTCGCCTTTAAAAATAATATTGTTATGTGTAAAAAAAAAAATGCAATATTATAAAGATTAATTAAATACATTTGAAATTAAGTCCAAAACACTAATATAGGAGAAAATAACCACGAAATAAATTAGAAACCGATTTTATTGGATAAACTTGGGTTCTTGTGTGGCCATGATGCAATTTTTGCAAATGCGAGCAAACTATCCTTCACAGTCTCCTGATATAATTCTACTGATTGCATTAGTGATTACTTCGCCTAACGTGATGTGACGTCGAGGTAGCAGCGACCTTACCAATGTTTTAATTTTGATAATAAAAAATTCGATTGGATTTAGCATATATGAATATGGTGACAAAAACTTCACGCTGCTTCTTAGCAGACTAACAGATGCCCATGTTTCTGCGGATATGTGCGCTCTTGCATTATCCATATAGAAACAGGCTTCATTAAATCCATATCGTGTGGCTACAATTTCATTAAGCTCATGTTGAAATTCAACGAAAATTGTGCTATTACAACCGCTAACAAAAATCTTATAGTGCATGATTCCTTCTTTGTTGATAGCAGCCAAAAGAGTCATGTTTCTTCCTATGACCGCTGGGACACTGACTTTTACTCTTTCACCACTTGTACCACGCCCATAACCCTGCGTAGATGCAAATTAAAGCCTGATTCATCGATAAAAATAATTTTTCTGTCGCCAATTGACGATTTGCTGAAAAAATTAGTTGTGTTAGAGATTATTTTTGTTTTATTACTCTGTAAATGCCTTTTTAATATTTGACCAGGAGTGCCTGGTCACGTGTGCGTGATTGATTGTATATATGGTGTGTTTGAAAATAAAATGTGTTAGACCTCTCCAATTCTCCAAGTCACTGCCAGAACGGGCCACTATTGTTTATACAGATGGCTCTCGGTCAACCAATGGGGTTGGCGCAGCAGTGGTGCTCCCACCTCCCTATTCACCACTGAAACTTAAACTCCACAACAGCTGTACCTCCTTCCAGGCGGAACTTTTGGCGATTCTTTATGCCACCAGATCTATTAGGATCATGCCGCGACAAGACTTTGTCATTGCTTCCGACTGCCAGGCAGCTCTACATGCCATCTGTCACCCCGATATCCCTAGAACCCCACTTACTGCAGAGATAATCAGAAACCTCAATACTCTGGACAATGTTCAACTCTGCTGGGTCCGGAGTCATTGCGGCATCGTTGGAAATGAACAGGCTGATGAAGTCGCGAAAGCCGCAGCTCAATCCAAATTGCCTTTACACTTCGCAACCCTTCCTAGGAAATATGTCCGCTCTCAAAGCAAACAGTTCGCCCTCCAACTATGGACCGACCTCTACACCACAAACCATGCTACAAGAAACCTCAGAAGAGTAGCTGCATCTCCTAGTCTTCTAATCTCAATTCTCCCAAAACTAAAATATTGCAACATCACCTCTAAAATTCTGACAGGACACGGCTTCGTTCAAGCCGACATCGCCAGAACCTCCAAAAACAACGACCCCGTATGCCAACACTGTCACCAAGAAAATCAAACAGTCGACCACCTCCTATTCAGTTGCCCATCCTACCATCTTCAGAGATTCCAGACTGCAACTCTACTTAACACCAGCACATTCAACCAAGAAGCATTGAAGAACCTCCCCAAAAATAAAACAGCCTGGGACATCTAATCAGTTGGATGTCAACTGCAACAAATAGACAATAAGTCAGAAGACAAACCCGGACAGTTGGCGACTTTCGTACGCTCCAGGAGTCCGGGTTATGTACAGAATAATAATAAAGTGTGTTGTGTTGAACTGAGCTGTGGCGAGACTGGTCATTTCACATAGTTTAGAGCTCGGAAGGCCCGCTTCATTGAGGAGAAGACCTTGGCGCTGCCTATACCTCTAGGTTGAAGAGTGAGCAAAGAGAACCAGCCAGAAGAAGAAGATCGGCTAACATTTTGGTCCCTCGAGCCAGATCCAGGTTACAGGATTTAAGATTAAGAAGAACTCACTCTTGATTAGAGATTAAAGTTTTAAAAATCAGAAATTTAATTTGTTGAAACTGCAAGAATCAAGAAAAACAAAGGCCTATGCAAATTTAGGCAATATGATAACAAAAGAAGAACTTATGTAAATAAGTTTTTAAAAAAGGTTTTGCAAATTAGATTAAAAAGGAAAAAACCGAAGTATAGAGCGTCAAGCAATAATTTAAGTTAAGAGAAAAAAAGCAAGTTTAGAATGAAGCGAGCAATTAAAAGCAGAGCCGTTCTAAGAACAACAATTTCTAAATTGATTAAAAAGGCAGAAGCTGAGTTGAATGAAGAAACTCCTTCTGAGGATGTGATGAGAACGAGCTATACACTCATCGAGAAGCATATGGAAGATCTTCGGGATGAAGATAAGTTGATTTGGAATTTGATGCTAGACGATGAGGAAAATGATGAAAGGATATCGGAGGGGGAAAAGGATACAGTGAACCAGTATGCTCAGAAGTGGATAAATCTTGAAAGAAGAGTTAATTACTTCCTTAACTCTATAGTGAAAAATATCGATGCCCTCCATGATAATAGTTCGGAAAAGGGCTCGCTGCCTGGAACAAGAGGTTGCCGATTGCCCAAATTGGAATTGAAAAAATTTGATGGATCCTGGCTGGAGTGGTTGGGCTGGTGGGCCCAATTTTCCACGATACATGAGGATTCTACACTCTCCAGTGTAGATAAATTCCAGTATTTGGTGCAATCTATGAAGGAAAACACAAGAGCCTCAAGGCTAGTGAAGAGTTATCCCACCACCGCGGACAACTATCCAAAGGCCATTTCGGCGTTGAAAGACCGCTTTGGAGACAGAGTGATTCTCACGGAGGTATACGTGAGACAACTCTTGGGATTGGTGGTGAATAACGCCCGGAGAAAGACCATAGGCATTGAGGATCTCTATGACAAATTTGAGTCCTATTTAAGAGATCGTTGGAATCCCTTGGGATCACTACCGAACAAAATGCGGCGTTCTTGTACCCGCTTGTCGAGTCAAGTCTGCCGGAGGAGTTACTAGCGGTGTGGCAGCGTAGTGCCCTTTCCGGATATAATGATGAAGATGAAGATGCGCCTCAACCTGTTGACGGGCGGCTCGGCTCGTTGTTAAAGTTTTTAAGACGAGAGGTAAAAGGCGAAAAGCGTCTGGCCTATGTACGATCTGGAATAGGGGAATCCTCGAATTCCAAAAGTGCAAGGCCAAATACAACGAGGCTTCATGTGGCTGAGGTCAACAAGCCAGGAGAGAGAGACATGAAGGCATGTCTGTTCTGTCGAGGCGACCACTGGTTGACGAACTGTCAAAAATGGTTGGCCATCTCTGTCCAGAAAAGAAGAGAGGTGTTGATGAGGCATAGGGCTTGCTTAAAATGTTTTAGAGTGGTTCATCACGCCTACCAATGCTGGAGAGATGCAGAATGCAGGATATGCAAGAAATCGCATAATACCTTGCTGCATCTCGGGGAGCGTTTGATGTCAAATCGGGGACCATCGAGCACTAAGGAGAACATCCACCCGAAGACTGAATCCAATGCAGAAAAGCCTGATGTGTCATTCGCCGGCATGCATGTAAGAACAGCAGTGCCAACGGCGCTTTTGGCCACGGCTTTAGTACGGCTGGTAAATCATCGGAAGGAAGAAAAGGTGGTGAGAGCCTTGCTGGATCAGGGTTCGCAGTCTTCCTTTATACATCGGGACGTGCTCCAGGGTCTGAGTATCCCGGTTTCCAAGGTTGACGCCCAGATCTATGGAATCAATGCGACCAAGGGAGAGGAAGTTTTGCCCATTTTGCCATCAGGCCTATTGGAAATCAAAATTGGGAGTTGCCATTGCAGGCTTTGGTGGTAAATAAAATGACGGGACTGTTGCCAAGTAGGGACCTTCGCCTGCCAATAACCGAGAAGTTTAGAGATATACAACTAGCGGATCCCCAGTTTACGAAGAGCGGGAGAATTGATATAATTCTGGGAGCTGATGTATACGGACTTCTGTTGCTGCCTGAAATCCGAAGAGATGACAAGACCCAGCTGTGTGCACAAAATACGAAATTAGGATGGATTATATCAGGAGGATTATCAGGAGGCGATGTCGGCAACACGCAGGTATTTACTACCCGTGTGCAGTACGAGGATAATTTGGAGACTATCTTAAAGGGATTCTGGGAGGTTGAGGAGGTTCAGGTTGCCAACAAGATAACTCCCCAAGATGAGTTTTGTGAGGACCTATACAAAAGGAGTGTTCGACGAGACACCAATGGAAGATATATAGTTCCCTTGCCCTTTGATCCACGGGTTGGAATGCAGGATTGTTTCGGAAACTCCCTGGACTTATGTGTCAAACGGCAGATGGCCCTGGAAAGGCGCCTAGCTCTGAATGATCAGCTGGGAAAGGATTATTATAAGTTTATGGAAGAGTACGAAGGATTGGGACACATGACCCAGCTGACTGAGATCCCAGTTGGTGATCAGATGGAACATTGTTACCTCCCTCATCATGGAGGCCAACCTGATAGAAGGAAATTTAGAGTGGTTTTTGACGCATCTGCTAAAACCAAAAATGGATTTTCATTTAATGATAGACTTTACATTGGTCCAAAACTACAGAAAGATATATTGTCTATCCTGATGAATTGTCGAAGACACAAAATCTTTATTATGTCAGATATAGAAAAGATGTATAGACAGATTTTGGTCCGTCCTAGCGATGCAGAAAGGCAGAGAATTATATGGAGGCGAAGATCGCAAGATAAATTGATGGCTTACAGACTTAATACTGTAACCTATGGCACTGCTGCAGCACCCTTTTTAGCAATGAGAACCCTATTAAAATTGGTAGAGGATGAAGGGGCTAAGTATCCTAGAGCCTCTAGAGCAATCAAAGAGGATACTTATGTAGATGACATTATTACCGGTGCAGATGATCTAAGAGATGGAATGGCGTTGCGTGATGAACTCATCGAGTTGCTTAGATGTGGAGGATTCACCTTGAAGAAGTGGTCGTCAAATGATCCGACGATTTTGGGCAACATTGCGAGAGAACATTGCGCACAAAAGATCACATTTGAACAATCCAAAGTTATACGGACATTGGGATTGGGATGGATCCAAAGTGAAGACTGTTTCTTATATGACGTTCAGTCCTTGGAAAAGACATCGGTGACTACCAAACGCGAAATGCTTTCCTTTATCGCCAAGTTATACGATCCTTTGGGATGGTTGGCACCTGTCCTTGTAACAGGAAAAATAATGGTTCAAAGGTTGTGGATAACGGGATTACATTGGGATGATCCGATGGATAAATCATTGATTGAGACATGGACTAAATTTAGAAAGGAATTGAATTTCATAAGAAGTTTGAGAATACCCCGATGGTTGGGTCTCGGAAGGAATACCCAGGGAGTACAGTTGCATGGATTCGGTGATGCCTCTGAAGACGCCTGTGCGGCAGCCGTTTACATAAGAATTCCCACTGATGATGGTGTTAGTGTAAAACTGTTGGCATCAAAGACTAAGTTGGCTCCCATTCGGAAGATGTCAATTCCACGCTTAGAATTGTGCGCAGCTCTTCTCCTGACCAGACTAATGAAATATATACGGGAAGAGTTGAATATCAAAATAGAGAGTGCTACCTGTTGGTCCGATTCTACTATAGTCTTGAGTTGGATAAGAACTATGTCTAGAAATCTCCCCACTTTCATCGGCAATCGTGTGGCGGAAATTCAGAGTTGTCCACAAGTCAGGGAGTGGCGCTGTGTTCCCACAGGAGATAATCCAGCGGATATTGCCTCGCGAGGAATTCTGGGGTCCGAGCTGAAACAGTCTTCCATCTGGTGGACGGGACCTACCTGGTTGTCAGCAGAATCAACAGAATGGCCCAGAAAGCTTCCTGTGTTTGAGAACCACAGTCAAACTGAGCTCCTGAGTGTTCATGCCATCAGTGAAACACCTTTCTTGGTGGCTATCGGAGAGATAAGCTCGACCTTTAATGGATATATACGAAAGGTGGCCTGGATATTGCGTTTTTGCCATGACTGCCGCTACAGCGCGGAGCGATATCAGTCGCACTTAACAACAGCTGAACTGAGAAATGCTCATCGGAGAATACTTCAATCAATTCAGTTCCAGCATTTCAGGGAAGAGCTAAGAAGTTTGACCACTTTAGGATCAGTAAGGCGCACGAGCAAGATTTATGGTTTAGCACCGTTCCTCGACGATCAAGGAATCATTAGAGTCTGCGGTAGATTAAAATGGGCTCCATCTATGACATATGAACAAAAACATCCTGCGCTATTGCCTTCATCAGGAAAGGTAGCTCAGATGATTGTTCAAGCGGTTCATATGCGGACTTTGCACGGAAGTGTGCACCTGATGCTGTCCACATTGAGACAGAAGTATTGGATGCTGAGAGCAAAAGATCAGGTGAAAAGATGCATTCGAGAGTGCGTGACTTGCTGTCGATACAATCGCGTCACTCAAGGCCAGCTAATGAGTGATTTACCCAAGGAGAGATTAACACCGGGTAAACCCTTTTCAATCAGTGGTGTAGATTATGCTGGACCTGTGAACCTTCGATTGTCTAAGGGTAGAGGCCGAAAGACTGAAAAAGGCTACATCTGTCTATTTGTGTGCTTTGTGACCCGAGCAGTACATCTTGAATTGGTCACCGATGCCTCTACACCCACCTTCATGTCGGCCTTTAAGCGATTTGTAGCGCGAAGAGGGCATTGCACTCGGCTATATAGTGATCAGGGAACAAATTTTGTGGGAGCTGCACGACAGTTACGTTCACGCTTCTATCTGGCTCAAAATCAATTAAAAGAACTAGCTGCCGTGTTAGCTAACGATGGAACTGAATGGAAGTTCAACCCTCCGGGGGCCCCCCCATTTTGGTGGTCTTTGGGAAGCTGGGGTCAAGGCTTTGAAGTATCATATGAGGCGAATTATTGGGAACAATTTGTTGACATATGAAGAACTGCTGACCGTTCTGGTTCAAATCGAGTCTTGTTTGAATTCGAGACCTTTGTACCCAATGAGTGATGATCCTAATGATCAAGGGGTATTAACTCCCGCCCATTTCTTGCTTACTGAGCCATCCTCTTGTGTCCCGGAAGATGACCTATTATTGGTAAAGAATCATCTCCTAACAAGATGGCAGTTGACTCAGAGGGTCTTGCAACATCTGTGGAAAAGATGGTCAAGGGACTACTTGAATAACTTGCAACAGCGCAATAAGTGGAAGACCATCTCTCCCAATGTCGACATCAATACTTTAGTATTGATAAAAGAGGAAAGAATGCCCCCTGCAAAGTGGCTCATGGGCAGAGTGGTGGAGACCCATCCTGGGAAGGACGGCCTGGTTCGGGTTGTATCGGTGCGAACATCAGTTGGAGTGCTCCGAAGACCCTTGGTAAAGCTGGTGCTGCTGCCGGTGGCCCCTCCGGATCTTGATGGTACCCATCAACTCGGGGAGGAATGTTAGATATTATTTTTGTTTTATTACTCTGTAAATGCTTTTTTAATATTTGACCAGGAGTGCCTGGTCACGTGTGCGTGATTGATTGTATATATGGTGTGTTTGAAAATAAAGTGTGTTGTGTTGAACTGAGCTGTGGTGAGACTGGTCATTTCACATAGTTTAGAGCTCGGAAGGCCCGCTTCATTGAGGAGAAGACCTTGGCGCTGCCTATACCTCTAGGTTGAAGAGTGAGCAAAGAGAACCAGCCAGAAGAAGAAGATCGGCTAACAAGTTGCGTAACTTTTACTTACATAACACTAGTCTATCAGGAGCATTTTTACGATCCAACAAAATTCCTGCTCACTTGAGCGTTATTTTCATTTTCAAAAGAAATTTGTGTATCGTAGCAGTCGATACAAAGGCACCTTTTTCAGACTCACATGCTGCGTCCATTTGCTTCAGTGTTATTGTTGGGCTGTTTCAATCAACATCTCAATGAATGTGCCCAGCTCTTCTGTAATTTTTCCAGCTGGTTTCCCGCGAATTTCGAGTTTTTCTACTCTTCCAGTTTTTTGTACAACTCTACAGCAGAAGAAACAGTTGTCCTCTTCAGGTGCAGATCAGCTGCTACCTCTGTTGCTGATTCGTCATCAACACACACCTTTTTGACGTTGAATCTCATTTGAAAGCTGCTTCTTTTCATTGTTGAATGAGTTGTTCATCGCAAGGGAAGAAAAACCTGTAAAACAAAATTGAATATTCATCTTGAAAAAAAAAAAAAAAGAAGGAAAGAGCGGCCGCGGTTTAAAAGAGCACTCTTTTAAAGTCGATGAACTCATTTTAAAACTGACAAATTCACTCTTAAAATGATTTATATAGTGTCAAATAATTACAACTAGAGAATTTTTTAGTTCTTATATATATATATATATCAATCTGCGCTCCAGAGGAACCCTGGTTTATAAATATTTCTCTCAAAGGTAATTTTGGTACCTCACTAGGATCTCAAAAATGTTTCATCTCCTTAAAAAATTATATTTTTGTTACTCCAATAGAGATACCAAAAGAGATTCCTAAATATGAAAAGAGAAATTATTATGCAGTTATTAAAAAGTTTAAGAGTCGTTTAGACTTGACATTCTATTTAAATTATATAAGGTTCATATAATGTTTTGTAATTTTAAGATAACATTTTACACTTATATGCCAACATTTTTCATTTTAATAACCATATTTTGTCACTTTTTAAACATATTTTTCGATTTCAACATTTTACTTTTGATAATTATAGTTTTTATTGAAATACTTTTATTTTTTGTCAGAAATTGTCCTATTTTTTGGTATTTAATATCCGTTTTTTAATCAGACATGAGAAATAAAGCATTACAATTTTTTTCAAATGAAGTTAATCACTGTTTAATATGGCGTTTTCCTATATTCCCATTAAACAAATGCTTAGACCTAAGTTTTTAACTAGGCCTTCATAGGTTCAAAGTAAACACCACGAAAATTAGTACATCCCTCGAGTGCGTTTCGATATTCATCAAAAATGGGAACTAATATTACCATTGAAAACTAATAAATATTCAATTTTAACGATATTATATTGACTAGAACATTAATTAGCTTGTTATAAATGCGATTGAGAAATATTTAAACCAAAATACTAACTTGTGGGAAGATTTTATTTGTAAAAATCGTGAGGATTTTATACGTTTTTCGTTGCTGTTAACTTTAGAAACTATTTCCAGATCTCTTCATATCCAAATATTCGGGCGCTAGTGGCTTCAGAAAAGCAGACCACAAATTTATTCATCTATGGCACTTAGCAATAAATGTTGAAGGGGAAATTAACCAATCCCTTTCGGCTAAAAATATTCTATTTTATCTACTTATATAATTGCCTTATTCTGTCTGTGTGAAGTTCACTGTGTGAAGTTCACGGATAGATTTTGGTCAGAATGGATAAAATAAAAAAAGTGTCAAGGGATGGGAATCGAACCCACGACCTTCCGCTTACCGGGCAGATGCCATGACCACTAGGCCACATGACCACAATTTATAATTGTAACAAATAGTATTTGAATCAAAACATTCAATCGGGTAAAACACGGGTTGCCCGGGTCATTCGGCTAGTATAAAATAAAAGGATTTAAAAGCACAAATATTTCTTTATACACAATACAAACTTCTACTGTCCTTACTGCAATGAAAAATATATTGGGGAGGGCTTGGCTCATCAGTGGTGAATCGCAGAAAGGATAGTAGAAGTTTGTATTGTGTATAAAAGAAACAATTCACGCTTTTAAATTCTCTAATTATATATATATATATAGTGTAAAAACTATATAATAAAAATATAACAGTGATTCTACATTTAAAACTTAAGGAGCAAACTTATAAGAATGATAAATCATATCAAGTAGATTTGGTTAGATTAGCAAGCTAAATCTAAATTAATTATAAAAATAAATAGTTGTATAGTTTTATAGTTAAGTATTCTATTAAAATTATCTTAATTATTTTGATTATTTAAATTCAAATTATAAAATTAGTAAATTGTTATTATTTAGTATAGATAGAGAGAAAAAAAAAATCCTTTACTTCTAAAACATCATCTAGTTAATTATATATTTATAATTAATAACAATAAAATTTAACAACGTAACGTCTTTTGCATCGGCTTTTACACGTCATTTAGACATACTCTAATCCTATATATAGAATAATCGAAGTGAGAATATATATAATAGTTAGAAAAAAGAGTGAAAGACAGAACCATGTACTTTTGATCAAACTAATAATAAGAAGACAAAAAGTTTTGTAAAGAAGGTAGTTAAGATTGTTAGTATATATATATATATATTTATAATTTTATATTTTATCCTTTTTTTTTTTTTAAATGATTTTTTAATTTTTTTTATTTTAAAATATGAATATAAATAGTTGTATTTAGTAATATATCTATACTATGAATTAACTTTTGTTATAAGTTTGGTTATTATGTTTTGAAACCCTAATGGTAGACCAGACATATACAAAAAAAATTAAATTGGAGTAATTATTGAAAAAAGAGGTCTGCTGAACCGGGAATTCTCAAATAGAAGTTCAGCGGCGTTTCATCCCTTCTCTATTACGTCATAGACCTCTTTTCAACCTGATTTTATGTGTTAATATAAAGTTACTTCAGTGAAACATTTATATGAACAGATATAACGAATATAAGTGTTACCAAATTCTTACTGTGAACCTACCTTGACCGCGCCGCCTTCAACTGTAAACATCTATTTCTGGATGACACATGTTGTGGGGGGTGGGGGACAAAATTAGATCGTCCTTTCTGAAGTTTTAGAACAACAAGATATTCAAAGAAGAAATAAAAGATAGTTAAGGGAAGAAATCCAAACTTTGTAATCTTTACAGCCAGTTATATTAAAATAACTGATTCAACACTTATTCATCTTTCAATATTCCTTTAAAAAGGCAAACTATTAGAGTTTAATAAAGCTATTAATTGTGAAAATTCACTTTTATTTAATTTCCATTTTCCTCCCCAGAAATTGGAGATTAAACAAAATGATTCTATACAATATTGTCAAGCGGCACAGCGGTTCCAACTACGACAGGCGTCCCATGGGGCTCGCTCGTGGAGCGGCTTCTAACGGGGGTGAGGTCGCCATTGAGGAAAATCCTCCAGGGTACATCGCCGCTAAATTAAAAGAAAATTTTGTTATGGTCGAAATAAATGGACGCAAAATTAAAGCATTGGTGGATTCAGGAGCCGACTTTTCTGTTATTTCAGACAAATTTCGACGCGAACTAAAGACACCTCTCTTCAAAGAACCAGGTCCCATTCTTAAAGCCGCAAACAAAAATTTAATAGAGACCCTAGGAAAATGTGTCCTGAACATAGAAGTTAATGGTCTGAATATCTCATTTGAATTCGTTGTTATGGTGGAATGCAGCCATGACATCATATTTGGATGGGACTTCTTCAAGGCCACCGAGGCCGTCATTGATTGTGGCAGAAATGAACTCCATCTCGGGGAAACCTCCGTCCTGGAATCTCGAGAGGAGGAAAACCAGAGATTGTTTGCTTCCGACGACTTTGTCATCCCGCCTAAATCAATAAAGAAGATCAGCGTGATAAACGAAGAAATATGTAGTGTTAGAGATGTTTTAGTCTCAACTTCTAAGGACTTATTATTAAGAAAGGAAGTTCTTATACCAAACTCATTGGTTACATTTCGACACGGCCGAGGTAGCATTTGGGTGGCGAATGGAGCGTCTTGGCCGCAACTGATTCCATCAGGAATGAATATGTGCACCATGGAAAGTTATGATAATGGGAATATCTGCAGTCTTATTGAATCCAGCGATAAGTTACAAGAAACGCAGCTAAAGTCACGTGAATGGTCACAGAAGATAAACCTTACTCTAGATCCAGGGCTGTCTGAAATTCAAAGGTTACAGCTTGTTTCATGCCTTGACGAGTTTATTGGCATATTTGACTTTGGGAGTACTCCTATTAAGCCCACCAGTACTGTGAAGCACAAGATAAACACAGGCGACCAGTCTCCTATCAAACAGCGGCCCTATAGAGTAGCACCAAGTGAACGACGACTAATTCAAGATGAAGTGAACAAGATGATTGAAAATCTCATCGTGAAGCCCTCTGAAAGTCCTTGGTCATCTCCAGTTATTCTAGTTCGAAAGAAAGATGGGACCTGGAGATTCTGCGTTGATTACCGTCGATTAAATAAGACAACAAAAAAAGATGTTTACCCGCTGCCACGCATTGACGATGCCTTGGACAGTTTAGCTGGCTCTAGTTACTTCTCCACGATGGATCTTCGGTCCGGGTATTGGCAGATTGAAGTGGACAAAAAAGACAGGGAGAAAACTGCTTTCATCACTCCAGATGGGCTGTATGAATTCCAAGTAATGCCTTTCGGTCTTTGCAACGCTCCAGCAACGTTTGAAAGGATGATAGATAGTGTTCTGGGCAGTCTTAAATGGAACATGTGCCTTTGCTACCTGGACGACATCGTAGTTTACGCACCTACCTTTGAGGAACATCTACGTCGTCTACAACTTGTATTAAGCTGCATCCAGAAAGCTGGACTAAGCTTGAACCACAAAAAGTGTCTTTTTGGATCAAGGAGGATAAAGATTTTGGGACACCTTGTTGACGCCAATGGAATTCATCCAGATCCAGATAAAGTTGAAGCCGTCTCTAAATTTCCGAGGCCAAGGAATATCTCTGAACTGAGGAGCTTTCTTGGATTATGTTCCTATTACCGAAGATTTATTGAGAACTTTGCCGACAAAGCTAGATCTTTGCATGACCTACTGAAGACTGAAAAGCAATTCTATTGGGATGCAGCTCAAGAGAAAGCGTTTGAAGTCCTTAAAACAGCTCTAATTTCAGAGCCTGTCTTGGGACACTTTGATGAATCCGCTGATACCCATCTACACACGGATGCAAGCGGACATGGTATTGGAGCTGTTTTTCTACAAATACAAGGTGGGAAGGAGCGGCCTATAGCTTATGCAATATAATATATATATATATATAGTTTAAAGATGTTTTTTATTAGTTATTCTTAAAAATATAACAGATAACAAAAAGTAATATCTATATTTTTATAGATTAATTATTCATTTTATTACAAATTTAATCATCACAAAAACAATTAAGATAAATATATTAAAAAAAAAAATTTTTTTTTTCAATAGAATAACAAACTAAAAAACTAAAAAAACTACCAGCATATTAGGGTTAGCACCTCTTTCATGTTAATTTAAACTCGCTAAGAATTGCCTAAGAAAGAATTGTCAAACTTGTCCCTCTCTTAAGAACCATGACACTTTTCAAACGACTAGTTGTAAATTAGTAAATACTATTTATAAATTAACATGCCAAATTTGTCAATTATCATATATAGGACAAACGTGTAATCCATTAAATATACGAATAAACCTACATAGAAACCACGCTAAAAAATCAATTGGTAATATATATATGAAAGAACACAATCAATTACATTCTTTTAACAACTTTAAGATAGAAATACTAGACATATGTCAAAACAAAAAACAACGACTATTATTAGAAAACAACTACATTTATAAACACAACACATTATTCCCTTATGGACTTAATGACGAATTAAACTACACATACAAACCACAAACAGAAGAAATTTCAACTTATGAAATCAGCTGCAAATACAAAAAAAAAAATGAATTTAAAACTAAACCTAATAAAACTAGAGGTAAAACTACCAATAAATTAGGTTACATTGAATTTGAAGAATTACTGTACCCAAAACAAATGTACACTAACAACTTCGTCGATAAATTTATTAAAACATTATTTAAACTAAATAATAATAAATTTATCAAACTTATAGAATATATTAAAATTCATAATCTGACTAACAGATTAATAGATATCACACACGACATCTTTAAATACAGAAAAATTAAACAAACTACTAATAACATTAATATTATCATTAAATTTAATAACAATTTATTTAATCATATTAAGTTTAATGATATATTTAATAACCAAAACATTAATAATCTTTTCCCTATAAAAAATTTAAATTTCAAAACAATCTGGAGATACAACAAAAATATAGGTAATTTAGTTTGCAATTATAACCAATCTTAACCAATCTATATAGATAATACCGTAACAGAGTTTTCCATTGTAAAGTCCTGAGCTATCTCCTCCGAAGATTCTGAACTACACATAACAATCTATATACCAAAATTTTCGTTATTTTTTTCTTCGTGTCATAGGCCTGTTTTTATTTTCCTAATGTTAACAGTTATTTTTATTTTTTAATTTAATCTATTTTACAATCGTAGATTTTTTGCATTTATCATCATCAATTCTTTTGTTTACAATTGCGTAACTTTTATAGAGAGAAATAAAGAAATACATAATTGATTAGATACAAAAGTGTGAACCAGAAAGTCGATTTTTAAAAATGTTATTATTTAATATAAACTTATTTTAATTTAATTTTGAAATGAAAAGGTAGTGTAAAAGTGTATATGAGGTTAGATTCAAATAGGTTTAATTATGTTAGTTTAATCGCTAAATAAGGTTAGTTTTAGATAAGTTGAATTAGGTTAGTTTCAGATAATTAAAAAAAACTAATGTTCGTTTTTAGAAAAATAATTCGCAATAGTAAGTATATATATTAATATTATTTAAAAATGCCTATTTTGGATCAAAAGGTTTTATTTCCGATATTTCGTGTGGCAACTCGCCAAACTTCTTCGGGGAACAAGATTGTTTTGAATAAGCTCGCGTATCAATTCACGCGTATGTACAACTGCTATAAAATTTTTTTTTTTTTTTTTTAAATATCTAAAATCTACAATATGCATGTTTATAAATATAATTAATAATAATAAAATGATATATAAAATATTAATATATAGAGAATAAATAAATATATACATTTAAAATAAAATAATTGAAAATCAGTAATTTGTTATATATATATATGTGTGTATAGTGAGTGGGCTATATGGTTTTAAATTGTAAGTATAATTGAGGAATGTCTATTTTTCGATTGATACTGTTTTTATCTTCTATTGAGGTCCAGCTTTCTAGAAAAAGTCTTGAATGTTTGTCCTTTATATTTTGATATACTATTTCAGTTGAGTCAAAATTTGGTATGTGGTCCTGTTTCAGTGCGTGGTCTACTAAAAGGGAAAGAGGGCTATAGTTTTGAAGGGCTGTCCGGTGTTGATTGGTTCTTTCTTCTAGAGTTTTCCCTGTCTCTCCTATGTATGTAGCTGGGCAAGATCGGCACGGGATTCTGTAAATGAGGTTGGATTTTTGACTGTTGTTTGTGTTATGTTTGGTATCGGGATGGCGGAGAAGTGTTTTTAAGTTGGATGGTGTCTGGTATATCGTCTTGATGTTATACTTCTTGAGGGCTCTACTGATTCTTTCGATGCCGTAGCTGTACGGAAGCGTGCAATATGATAAATTTTATTCGTTTTTAGAAAAATAATTCGCAATAGTAAGTATATATATTAATATTATTTAAAAATGCCTATTTTGGATCAAAAGGTTTTATTTCCGATATTTCGTGTGGCAACTCGCCAAACTTCTTCGGGGAACAAGATTGTTTTGAATAAGCTCGCGTATCAATTCACGCGTATGTACAACTGCTATAAAATTTTTTTTTTTTTTTTTTAAATTTCTAAAATCTACAATATGCATGTTTATAAATATAATTAATAATAATAAAATGATATATAAAATATTAATATATAGAGAATAAATAAATATATACATTTAAAATAAAATAATTGAAAATCAGTAATTTGTTATATATATATATGTGTGTATAGTGAGTGGGCTATATGGTTTTAAATTGTAAGTATAATTGAGGAATGTCTATTTTTCGATTGATACTGTTTTTATCTTCTATTGAGGTCCAGCTTTCTAGAAAAAGTCTTGAATGTTTGTCCTTGATATTTTGATATACTATTTCAGTTGAGTCAAAATTTGGTATGTGGTCCTGTTTCAGTGCGTGGTCTACTAAAAGGGAAAGAGGGCTATAGTTTTGAAGGGCTGTCCGGTGTTGATTGGTTCTTTCTTCTAGAGTTTTCCCTGTCTCTCCTATGTATGTAGCTGGGCAAGATCGGCACGGGATTCTGTAAATGAGGTTGGATTTTTGACTGTTGTTTGTGTTATGTTTGGTATCGGGATGGCGGAGAAG
>CP092869.1:51790565-51807129 GCA_030710605.1 Cordylochernes scorpioides | reverse complement strand
GATCTCAAATGTTTCTTCCATATGGCCAAGCCACCTGGCGGCTGATAACTATCTTCCATCATAATATTAAAAACATTTATAGACTTTTTTTTTTTTAAATCATATTTTCCACTTAGGAATTATTAAACCAATATTTTCTTCTAATTTTTTTTTCACTCAGTAAGAAGTGGACAAAATCAAGCATGTAATATATAAAAGTAATAATAATGAAGAATTAAAGTGATTTTTGACAAAAAATAAATCTTTTGTAATACTAAAAAAATATTATGAAAAATAAAAGTAAAATTGATTTTTTTAAAAATAATGTTGGATTAAAAACTTGTGATTATATAATTGAAAGGTAAAAAATAAAATATTTTTTATACAAAAATAGAATATAATTAAATATTGTTATCAATTTAACATGTAAAATGTTTGATATGTAGAAAAAATTAGAGATTTACACAGAATCAGAAATATCAAAATGTTCAATTTTGGGTAGGTCTGGTTCAAATTCCAATATCTAAATGTTTTAAAAGTTAGGTTAAGATATCGACTGCTAATGTAGTAAAAGGTGTGGAATAAAAGGAATGTAGGACACGGCCCTAATTTACTGGAGGCGAGTTAGGGGGAAGTGTGGCGATGGATTTAGTGACGCAGGAATTTTGTCTCTAGATGTTTAGTCTATCGTCACTGGGGCCTTTGGTATGCCAACTAGCGGTGTCCATTTTTACGATAGGGGTGCAATGTGTATTGTTTTTGAAGGGGGAGATATGGGGCTCGTCTGCGGCGCACGTGCATTAAATTCTTTCTCCTCTAGTCTGGATCTGTGTGATCTGGATATTTTGTGAAAGAGAGTAAGTAAGTAAGTAATACAGATCCAAATGGGTTGGTGTAGAGTATGTAGATAGAATAGGTTTGTGAATTTAACATGTGTCGGGATGTCTATAATTTTTGACCAAAACAAGATCATTCACTTCGAAATGTGGTGCTCTGTGCTGCTTATCAAATGTTTCTTTATATTTTTTATGCTTATTTTGGGTACGAGAGCGTGCTATCTCTCTAGCTCTAGTTATTTCGGGGTATGGGTTAAGATGAGTTCTTAGATCTGGGGGGACAACATTGAACATTAAGTAGGTGGGTGGAAAACTTGTGACAGAATGGGGTGTGTTATTATAAGTTTGAGTGATGCGCTTAACTAGTTGAGTCCAGGAAGCTTTTGGATTTTCTAGATAAGCTAGTCTGAGCTTGCCTGTAATGGTGACATTTAAGCGTTCTATTAAACCGTTTGCTTGTGGGTTATTGCTGGTGGTGAGTAGGGGTTGTATACCATGTGTTATTAAAAATTTATGGAATTTTTCTGAGGTAAAAGCAGGCGCTCTGTCAGATAACAGACGTTTTGGAAATCCTTGTTGTAGTACAGTTTTGAGGGTTTGAATGTACGTTTGAGTACTGGTGGACTTCGATGGAAAGGTCCAAGCATATCGCGTTAAATGATCCACTATTACGTGTAGATATGTCTTGGAGTGTCCATATTTCGAAAATCCAGCTATGGTATCTATAGAGATTAAGTCGAATGGTTGTTGAGGTGGTGGAATTTGTCCGAGGGCACCATAGGGTTTACCTTTGGGCCTTTTAATGATTTGGCAGGTGTGACACGACCTGACAAATTTTTCTATATATTTAGAGATACCTTTCCAGTAGTACTGGGTAGTAATTATGCGGGTCATCTGAGAGATGTCTGGGTGGTTATATTCTTGGTGAACTTTGTTCATGAGAGTATGTTGCAGGGTTTCGGGAATTATTATTTGTTACCCCTTTTCGGGTAATGGTATGTAAGCCGTTTGTATCAATGTTGAATGTGGATGCTATATTGGTTGATGCTGTTTAATAATATCATCACTGATAAGTCCTACAAAGGGGTTTTGTGATAGTAAATCTGCTTCGTACTGTTGGCTGCCTTTGAGGTAGTGGATTTCGTAATTATAGGTAGATAGTCTCAGGCTCCATCTAAAGAGTCGTCCTGACGGATTTTTTTTTTTATAGTTTTAAGCCATTGTAGAGCTTGGTGATCTGTGTATATGGTAAATTTTATACCGGTGAGGTATATTCGGAATTTGTCTACACTTTCGACGATGGAGTGGCACTCGAGTTCGGAAACGGTGTAGTTTCTCTCTTGTGCTCTAAGGGCGCGGCTGAAATATTGTACAGGATGTACTTGTCTGGATGTACCTGTTTGAGCATGCCTACGATCCCTTGGGTGGATGCATCTCAATAAAGGCGGCATGGTAAACCGACTTGATACAAGTGTAGTACTGGTTTACTGGTTAAACTCTCTTTGAGATTGGTGAAAGCTTGTTGGCAGTTTTATGGTCTATTTGTAAGATGTAGTTTTCTCGGTGTTCGTAAGTGTTGTGTTTCAACGTTGTTGCAGACTTAGTAAAAATGTTATTCAGTGATTTCAGATTAGATGTGTGGTGAAAGTGCGACTTTTGACGTGGACACGCTTTGGGGTGAGATGTGTCACAGGCATGAAGGCGTCTTTGGCCTGAAAAGTGAGAAAAATTCTTGTGTTGCGCTGTGTGACACGAGTGAAGTGAATTGAATAGAAAGGTGTCACGTGAAGTCGTTGTTTTGGTACAGCATCTAACTTGTTTCACCATGAATAACAAATTTACTAGTCATGGGTGGTGGTTGTACAAAACACATCGAGATATTTTGGCTGTTAGTGGATGTGGCACGTTTAGTGGCGACGATATAGAGCTTGTATGGCTCGAGATTGATTTGTTACTAAGTCGCGCGCTAATAGATGGTGGCCAATTGGAAAAAGTGATGGGGGGAGTGTGTTGAAGTTTGTTGAGAGATATGTGTGGATGATTAATAAATATGCATGTAAAAGTAAAGGACAAGGGAGTGAAACTATGTTAGAATTTTAACTTGTTTTGGGGTAGGGCAGTTACTTTTCTAGTTGTGATTTTGAAGATATTATATCTTTCGATTTTTGCAATTGAAAAAAATGCGTTTCACCTATGTTTATTAAAATTTGAATATATCGTTGATTAAGGTAGTGTGAAAATTATCCTTGTAAAAGGGCAATGGCGTGATAGTGACTTATAATTTGAATGGGGCATTTACATAAAATGGTGAACATAACAATAAATTTTGCAAAGTTTTGAGTATTTGATTAAGAAATTGGTATTTTGGTATAAAAATAAGATATTAAGAAAACACACAAATAAGTTTAGAATTATGATTCGAGTAATTAAAAAAAATAATGATTTTTTTTCTTATGTAAAATTGACAGTAATGAATTCAAATTTATAAGTTGCTTAAAATAAAGTATAAATTGATAAATTAGGGTGTAAACGATTTGAATTGAAATGATATAAAAATGGTAAAATTTGATTTAAAATGATTACAGTGAAAATAAACATTAAATTTATGAAGAATCAAGTTGTGAGCATGAGGAGAAAGTTAGGTAGGTTTTTTAAAACTGACAGTTTTGAGGATTGTTCAATCAGGAGACTTGGTCTTTAGTTGTTGATACGTTTCTATTAAATGTTGAATATTAAGGTTCGTATCCCATCCTCGTCGCCATTTGATACGTTTCTATTAAATGTTGAACATTAAAGGTGAAAATTTAGCTCTTTCAATTTATCGAAGATCATTTTTAAAATTCTGTAATGTTCTTGTTCATCTTTAGAACCAATGAAAATATCATCTAAGTATATCACCGTGTTGGGAACATCATGAAAAAGGCTGTCCATACACCTCTGGAAAATGGCTGAAGCTGGACTGATGCCAAAAGGCAATCTATTATATCGGTAAAGTCCTCTATGGGTAGATACCACTAGCAGATTTTTTGATGCTTCATCCATTTCAATTTGATGATATGCGGAGGAGAGATCCAATTTGGTAAAAATCTTGTTTCCTCCTAGATTTCCCAACATAGTTTCTATAGTAGGTAATGGATATTTCTCATCTTCAATGCAATTATTCAAAGTATTTTTAAAATCACCACACAAACGTAGTTCTCCATTTGACTTTATTACCGTTACTAAAGGCGTAGACCAATCACTAGCATTAACCTTTTCAATTATTTGACTTTGTTCAAGTCTGTCTAGTTCTTTGTCTATCTTCTCTTTAATGGAAAAGGGTACTGGTCTAAATTTAAAAAATTTGGGCTTTGCATTTGGCCTCAATGATATTGAACCTTTAATGCCCTGAATTGGTAAATCTTTATTTTCAAATACTCTTTTATATGCTTCTAAAAACAGTTCTAAATTTGAAATTACATTTATATTATTACAGATATCAAAAACGCAATTGGGCCAATCAGCTTTTAAAATTATTATCCAATTTCTACCCAGTAACGGCGTTTGGTTATTAAACTGGCCTGTCACAATTAGAGGTAGTTTTTCCTGATAGTTTTTGTAACTAACATTTACCAAGCATTTTCCAAAAACTGGAATCAAATTTCCCGAAAAACTTTTCAAATGTCCACTGTATTTCTCTAGAGTGACATTTTTGAGATTTGTAAGAAAAAATTTCTTTGAAACTACAGACACGTCTGCACCAGTGTCAACCTCCATTATAGTGTCTGCATCTTCAATTTTAACGTTTACCAATATTTTTGGTGCGTTTTCTAATGTGTTGCACTGAATAGTATTCAATTTATTCAGATTGGGTTTATTCATTCCAGAATTTTGGGCCGATTTTTTATTCCAACATACTGAAGCAATGTGCCCTTTCTTATTGCAAATATAACATTGAGCATTTTTAAATTTGCATAACTTCGTATCGTGGTTAGACTTTCCACAAATTTTGCAAGGATTATTGCATTTACATGGGAATTTAAAATTATTAGATCTGGCTTTCAACTTATCAATATCATGACCAGGATTTTTCATCAAATTTACTTGTGACTTCGCTGCCTCTACAGAATTTGCAATATTTATTGCACTATCAAACGTTAAAAAAGGTTCACTTAGCAGCCTTTTAAGCGTAGCTTCATCGTAGCAACCACTTACAAATTGGTCACACAAATTTTCATTTATGTCAGTAAATTTGCACTTGTCTGCCTGAGATTTAATCCTCAAAACAAATTTTCCCACAGGCTCATTTTCTTTTTGTACAATCTTGTGAAATAAATATCTTTCATAGTGCTTATTTTTTATTGGATATAAATGGTTGGTTAAAACCTCTACTAAATCTTTATATTTAAGGTCACTTGGCCTACTGGGTACCAACAAATCGCGCAAAGTCTTATAAACATTAACATCAATAGACGTTAATAACACAGATACTTTGTCTGCTTCTAATGTTTTGTTCAATTTAAAACATTCTTCTAATTGTTTCAAATAACAATTTAGATCTTCACCTTCACGAAACCTTGGATAATTTGAATTAGTGGTGGCCATACTTACATTAATTCTTCGTCGCCAATTATAGTAGCATAAAAATGGTGTATCTTTCATTTATCTTTAAATATATATAAAGTTCAATTTCTTATAAAATAAATTTCACCCTTAATAAAGAAAAATGCTTATTTTTAAAAAAGACATTTGTTTTCTAGGTCATATTATAAATGAAGATGGTGTTAGACCAGATTCAAAGAAATTGGAAGCACATTAGAAAGGTGTAAAAAGCCTTTCGACAAAACATCATTGAAGAGTTTTTTAGGGATGTTGAGCTTCTATTCAAAATACATACCTAATATGTCAACTTTGGCTGGTCCTCTTTATCAACTCCTAAAGAAGGACAATCGTTGGAAATGGTCTAGCCAATGCGAAAAGGCATTTCTGAATTTGAAGTTAACTCTATTAAATTCCCAGGCGCTTATTCACTATTCAATGAAGCTTCCATTAACTTTAACCTGCGATGCATCTGCCTATGGCATAAGTGGGGTCTTGTGTCATATTGTGGAAGGGGAAGAGAAGCCAATCACCTTTGTTTCCAGAACATTGTCAAGTGCAGAAGCCAAATACTCTCAGACTGAGAAAGAAGCACTTGCTATTGTGTTTGCAACTTCCAAACTGAGACAATACTTGTTTGGGAGAAAATTTGTGTTAAAGAGTGATCATAAAGCTTTAACGACTGTTTTTGGAAACAAAAGACTTCTTCCGCCTTTAATTGCAAATCGCTTGCATAGGTGGGCTTTAGAGTTGTCAAATTTCGATTTTGATATTAGATATACAAATAAAGATACCATGCTCTGTGCGGATGCATTTTCAAGACTTCCACTTGAGGAAATAAATTCAAGGGAAGACAACATTGATTTGGTGACACATGATATATCATTTTTAAATGTAACTCCATTGGACCACCTCATTATTGAAGAAGAAACCAATAAAGATCCGGTTTTAAATAAGCTCAAGGAATATCTATTAGAAGATCCTCAGTTAGCAAAAAAGGATGAAACAATGAAACCATTCCTTTCAAAATTGGAAATTTTTTCTATACTGCAGGGATGCATTTTTGTTGATTCTAGGGCAGTGATTCCAAGAACCTGTCAAGATCAAATGTTGAAGTTACTTCATCAAGGTCATATAGGAATCAATCGCATGAAATCTCTAGCCAGATCTTCGGTATGGTGGCCAAAAATGGATAGTCAAATTGAAGAGTTTGTGAAGGAATGTTCTCCCTGTATGCATCATCAGACAGCTCCTCCTGCTGAGAACACACCTTGGCCCAGGACTAACCAACCGTGGCAGCGAGTTCATGTTGACCATTTCTATTTCAGAGGTGATTGTTATTTATTGGTAGTAGATGCAAATTCAAATTGGATTGAAGTATTCCCAGTTAGAGGTACTACTTCGCAAGAAAATATTAAGCTTCTACGAGAGTGTTTCGCCAGGTATGGATTACCGCAATGCTTAGTGTCTGACAATGGCCCCCCCTTCAATTCGCTTGAATTTAAGGAGTTCTTACGGAAAAATAATGTATACCACTTAACCTCGCCAGCATATAATCCCTCGTCTAACGGAATTGCTGAAGTTTCGGTAAGAATAATAAAAAAATCTCTGGAAAAGTCGTTAGAGGAATCTCCAAACTCAAATATGGACTGTATTTTACAAAATGTTCTGTTTAATTATAGAAATACGCCTACCTCTTTAGATAAGCCTCCTGTAGAACGTCTCCTAAGTTATGTGCCTAGAACATTTGTAAATTGCTTGAACTCTGAATTTATCCAGAGGACTTTTGGGAGAAATGAGTGTGGAAGGCGAAATTTTCAAGTTGGAGATAAAGTGCTGTTTACAAGAGTAATACAAAATAGGCGCAAATGGTTCAAGGCCCAGGTGATACGACGACTAGGTTACAATGTTTATCTAGTAAAGAACCTAAAAGGCACATTTAAAGTGCATGTCAATCAGATGAGGACAGGTTCAGATACCAAATATGCTGAAGATTCTGATTGGACCTTGGACAACGCTGGAGCAGGACCTCGCCGACTGGAACAAGACCCTCAAATTTCCACGTCACCTCCGCCTAGGAGATCTACCCAACCTCGATGCCCTCCTTGCCGGTTTTCTCCAACAATGTACAATATAAGGAAGGAGGAATGATCTGTTTTGTTTAAATATAATATATCAGTGATATATTATTACTTTACTCTGTTTTGATCATCTTGTTTTTTATCATCATCTTGTAGACAACAAAATGTTCATGATACAATGAGCACGTGCGCAAGAATTGTAAAAAAATAATTATAGTAGCTTAAAAATGGTGTATCTTTCATTTATCTTTAAATATATATAAAGTGCAATTTCTTATAAAATAATTTCCACCATTAATATTCAACATTTAATAGAAACGTATCAGTTGTCGTCCTGATGACGCGGAAGGCGTCCCATGTAGGGCTTGTAGAAGCTTGTGACTTCTGTTTGGCGACGGCGGCATGTCGCCTGGAAGATGGTTGCGTTGCAAGGCCGAAGGTGGGGAACTTCTCACCGGCTTATTTTGCGGGATCTTCGGCTGTGTCGTTGGGGTATTGACAGCTTGCTCCTGAAATATAGTCTCTTTTTGGGGGAGAGATTGCTGGTCGTTTCGTTGGAATGGCGGGTTGGTTCCTCCCTCTTTGCTCTTTCTCGTTTCTATCTGGACAGACTTCCTACCTTCTTCGTTGTGGTCTCCTTTGTTGTGGTCATCCTGTCGACTCATCTGTGATAAGGTCCTGTCGACTTATCTGTGATGAGGTATCCTGTCGACTCTCGCTATAGCTGTGGTAACCGAGGGTCAAACCTGTAGTAACCGAGAGGAACAGTCAGGGCGTGGAGAGTTTTCCAGTGCCTCTCTGCACCTTGGAGGACCTTTAACAGTTCTCACAGAGTACAGGCAGTCGTGGTCGAGGCAGAGTGGAAAGCTTGGGAATGTCCACACACAAAAAACGAAGAGACAGCTGTAGTAGAAAAGTTCCGTGAACAGATAGGAGTTGAGCTAAGAGCAAGATGGAGATAGAAGAGTTCTTACTGTTTTACATGGTCGATGAGGTGGTCCTGGGTACAACCGACGAGGGATCACGCCGATGATGAAGTGACTGTATTTTCGGCTCAAACAGAGGTTTTATATATCTTTGCCGAGGGGGAGACATGCGGGAATTTGGACTTTGAATGGGTGCAAAGGGCATGGGGCGTCTGCGATATTCTGCACCCTTTGACCTTGATGGCAACAACTTGCCAAATTCCTCTTTAGGGTTGTTGGATTTCTATCTCTATCTCTTTCTTTGCTCAGCTCTTAATCTATTACATAGTTTTATTTATTCATCCTCAGTTTGTACAAAGTACATTACATATGGTGATGCAATGACGCATGTCAATCATGCGTATAATTATTTATAGATGTGTTTCTATATACAACATGACAATCTTGTTATAACTACATTAGTATTATACAATATGGGGTTGATGGTTTAAATTACCATATATATATATATATACATGTGTGTGTGTGTGGTTAAAATTCACTGAACAGAGTTCAACATGACCTTCAATTCTAAAAAGACCCAGGCCTGCCTCTTTCATTGGAAATCCAAACTCCTTAGTTACCCAAAATATAAAATTCCTCGACCAACCTATTTTAATTGACAACTAAATAAAAACCCTGGGCATAGCTTTTGACACCACACTCACATTTATTCTTGTCATTTGAACAAAATTCCAATAGAGGCAATAGAGCAATAAAGTGTTTGACACTAGTACCCTCAAATTAACCTAGTCTGCACTACAAATTCTATAAAATTATAATTAGAGGGGGCGCCTGTACCCCATCCAATTCTAACTAATTCACTCACTGGGGGCACTCCATTGGACATTCCAATCAAAGCACATCTGGCGTACAAGGAAGCAGCATTAAAGGATGGCCCTTTTGAGACACATCCAGTAGAAGGCTGCTTCAGTTTTAAAATTCGCCTCCAGAAAATGGAACCATAATATACACTGATGGATCGCGATCCCCTAACAGCGTAGGCGCTGCAGTTATTCTGCCACCTCAATACAACTAAAGCTCTATGATCATTGCATCTCTTTCCAGGCTTAATTAATGGCTTCTCTAGACAACCAGAGCTATCCATCTCATGCCAAGACAACTAACAGCAATTGCTTCTGATTTTATTGCATCCCTCCACGTCAATTGTAACCCAGAACTTCCAAAAACTTCAACCACAGCAGAGATAATTCGCCATATCAAATATTTAAATGTACAGCTCTATTTGGTTAGAGGCCACAGCGGCATAGACAACAATGAGCAAGCGGATCAACTCGCCATGGCAGCAGTTCATTTCAAACTGCCGCTATCTTATTCCACTTCATTTAAAAAGCATATTCGCCTGTAGAGAACAATATTTCCTCCAAATTTGGAAATAACTCTATGCCACAGATCACTCCAAAAGAAACCTCAGGAAAATAAACTGCATCTCCAAACATTCTCATTGCGATCCTACCCAAAATAATATTTTGTGGCACCACCTATATATATATATAGACGCCATCTTCACAGGTCGTGGTCGGCCCCCACCACTGTCAACCAGATATCGTCTACCATCTTCATAGGTTCCAAACAGCCACCCTCCTAGGAATAAATATATTCACCCCTGAAAACCTGCAGAGAATTCCCAAGTATAAACAAGCCTGGCGACATCTGATAAACTGGATGTCTGACTGTCACCATTAGATTCTAAGAGTAAAGACCAACCCTGATAGTTTGCGCTTTAGAGTACACTCCAGAAATCTAGTTACATCAGGAGAAAGAGAGATACTATATGCATATATCACAATTATTTTCCACTAAAAAATGAGTAAATCAGTTCAGTATTTGTAAATATGATTTTTTGGTTGAAAATATAACAAATACTCTGTCTAGATTTAATCCTATTAATTTTTGGCAGATGTCAAACGTTGAGGAAATTTATATATAAGACCTAAAAAAATATATTTTTATCACAAAGTTGTTATATATAGGTTTTTAACTTTTAATTAGACAATTTTTATTTATATTTAGACATTTTTCATTTTAATTTAGACATTTTTCATTTTAATTTAGACACTTTCATTTTTATTTTGACATTTTCAATTTTAATTTAGACATTTTTCTTGATGAAAAAATTGAAAATGTCTAAATAAAATGAAAGTTTCTAAATTAAAATGAAAAATGTCTAAATATAAATTAATATTATCTAATCAAAAGTTAAAAACTTATATACTACTGAAATTAGAACATTAGGCCGTCACACATGCAGTATAGAGAAATAAAAAGATATATTAAAAAATTCCAATTTTGGGTTCTTGTATCTAGAGTTCCAGAACGAATTTCAAACCAGACATTTATACTGATCGTTTCTTTCATAAATATGCCTCAATGATGTCCCTAATTCATGAACGTGGTCCGTATAGAAATATCAGGAGAGTTTTGCGAACAGGAAAGTCATAATTCTATTTAATTTATAAATAAATATATATATATATATTTCATTTTTAATTTCAAATTTGAAAAAATAATCAACTAATTTTTTTTTAAATAAAAATTATTATTATTTTTAATATACAGAGTTTTTGGAACATACCAGATCATCATATCTAATCTCCCGGTGTTTCTTTTTTTAATTTTCAAGTTTTTTTTTGGAATGTAAGGATAACTTTTATATTTTTCGAGCAATTATCAAGTAAGTTAAAATATTTATTAATGTTCATTTTTTACCACGATATTTATTAATTTCATTTCTTACCACGATATTTATTATTAGAAGTTTCTCAGCATAAATAACGTGATTGGCTTACTTTTGCCGGCTATTTTAAACTGAACACATTCTTTTTATGCATCAGTTTTAGATTTAAAATCACTTTCACATAATTCTATCCATTAAATTTAAATTTCTATTAAAGTTATCTCTTCGTCAGAATTAAATATTTTATATTTGAAACTTCGTTGAGATACCCATTTCAGCAGACTATCGGCGATTGTATTATCTCGCTTAGGCGTACTCGAGATAAACAAAATTAGTTGCCTTTTCTAAATCAACCTGACCAAAACTTACAAATTGAACCTTCCTGAACCTAACTAGGCTATTAATTACTCGGCGGCATCTTGCCACCAGTGGTTCGCAGAAATGAGTATCACACCGAAACCTAAAAAAAAACAAGTGTTTCCAAATTCATTAATTCTTCTGTGTTCTTAGGGTTTCTCAAGAAAATTTCCTAATTAAAAAAAAAGTTATTACAACTTAGTTTAGGTCCAAGTTTTCCTTAGTTTTGTACCATGTGGATAATAATAAAATTTTCTTATTTCATAGAAACACAAAATGTAAGATAAAATGAAGGGCTATTTTGATACACGACTGAGCATTTTTCCAAAAGAATCAAAGCATAAAATAAAAGACTGTAATTTTTTTACATTTTTTTTTTTTCATTGTGCAAAGAAGTTAATTTTTACATTTGCACATAAAACCTGCCCTGTCATTTGGCCCCAGTGAATATTTAGAAATTGAGAAGAGGTTCTATTTTAATTTTAAACTTTTAGTGTATTAAAAATGAATTTTACAGGTGGCTTAGCTAATAACAAATTTTACAAACAAAATAAAGCCTCAGTTAGCAATGCACCCTAGAATACCTTTGGTTTGACTTATTTTAAATCTTTTATAATAGTTTTGTGGTTTAAAAAAATGTGCTATGATAAGAAACAATTTGGATTGTAGATAAAAATTACAATATATTTAGACCAGATAAGTAATTTGTCTGTTTCAGCAACATAATTGTTAGCCATCTTCAGTACTGTAGTTTGTCTGCAGAGGGTAATAATACACTTGGTGAGATGTTGCGGGCAAATTACCTATTTGATCTTGGTACCTTGTAATTATGTGCTATGAAATATCCACTCATTCTGATAAGGCACACAATATGGATCATAAACACAAGGTAATAAGACCTAATCCAAATAAATTAATAGTGTGGGACATTTCAATAACAGCGTTCCCATCAGACAAGAGAATGAATGGTAACAACGCTGTTACCAAAATGCAGCACACTATTAATTTATTTGGATTAGGTCTTATTTTCTTGTTTATCCATTCATTTCCTAAAATGTATCCCTCCTTCATGGCAGATACCATTACTAGAACATGATACTTAGTTGACATAGGGAATTTGTTCTTTAGTGAGACAGTTGCTACACAATCCATCAATGTCATAACAAATACCTCATAAATCAAACTGCCTTCTACATGTGGTGCAACTACTGGAAAAACCATTTCTTAGTTGTCACCATGATTATCATGGGGATGTAAATTTAAACTATTTAGATGGCATTTACACAAACAAGGATACAGTTTGAAGAAACTAGAGTTAAAATATCCTTTAAAAATAACCCTATGTAATCATTTTATCACTATATTTTAAACAATTAAGTAGAATTTTTCAACCAGTACATTTTACAGGTTCGTCACTTCTAGACACAATTTTTGCTGCTGTAAGTTTAGATACCAAATAAAAACTTATTTTTAATTTTGAGTAAAAGTTGAAAGTTTAGAATGGGTAAGCCTAGTTGGTAAGGAGAACAAACTTGCTGCACCCTATGAGAGACGCGCTGCTCCTGGTACCTCTTCTAAAGGAGGTCTCATTAGGCAATGTTACCAAAATGATGTAAATGAGTTTATCCCAGCATGTATAACACCACTGGAATACATATATGCCCAACATTTGTTTCTCTTTCTTTATATGGTACAGTACAATTTAGACTAAGGTAACAAGGCCGAATAAGTAATTTATGGCTCCAAGATGGTACCAATGTTGTTGAAACATCACACATTTATCTTATTATATAATCCCTTATCCCTAGTACACGTGGTACAGGCCATGATAATCATGGTGGGTAGTTAGCGACTGCTTTTTACTGTAAGCGCACCACATGTCTACACATGTGAAAAGCAGTTCGACTTTGCACTATATAATATTGATAGTAAGAGAGAGACCAACAAGACTAACTTGTCTTTATTTGACCCCTTGTTGGAAGTGTCCCATTAAAACCTCCTATTTTAACTAAGAGAACAAAATGTATATAGAAAAATACATTTATTCTTTGTGGGGTATGTTTCATCATGGCATAATGCTTGAACAAAGGTTTTTTAGGCTTGTATTCAAATTTAAAATATCAGAAGCAGTGTAAAAAGGTAAGTCATTTTAAAAAGGCTCAATAGATGTACAATAGTTTGACCTTGTAGAGTTTGTAAAAGTTGAATGCAATCCTCAAGTTTTTTAGATTTAATTCTGTCTTGTGGTTCAGATTTAAAGCAAGCAATATGTCAAATGCCCTAGCTCTGAAGGAGGAGGACCTCCTCAAGTTCCTGGCCTGCCGTACCCACATCGGCGCCAACAACATTGACTACCAGATGGACCAGTACAAGTACACCCGCTGCGCCAACGGACAGTACTTGATCAACCTCAAGAAGACCTGGGAGAAACTGCAGCTGGCTGCCCGTGCCATCGTCAGCATTGAGAACCCCGCTGATGTCTGCGTCATCTCTTCCCGTCCCCTGGGTCAGCGCGCAGTCCTCAAGTATGCCACGCATACTGGAGCCACCCCCATTGCTGGTCGGTACACCCCCGGTACCTTCACCAATCAGATCCAAGCCGCCTACCGGGAGCCCCGTCTCCTGGTGGTGACTGACCCTCGCGTGGACCACCAGCCCCTGACTGAGGCTTCCTACGTGAACATTCCGGTGATTGCTTTCTGCAACACGGACTCTCCCCTGACCTACGTGGATATTGCCATCCCCTGCAACAACAAGGTATGTAGGCTGTTAGGATAATTCCAACTATTTTGTCTTTTTTATTTCCATTTTGTGTTGGACATTAGAAGTTATTAAGAGTTCCCACCAATATTTTTATCAAATAATAGATTAATAACCATTTAAATGTTCTGCTATGCAATTAGTAGATTCATTATGAAATTCCAAATACTGTGGTTGTATTTCCTTTACCCCATAAAGTTGGGATTCATATAAGCAAACATGTCTTCTGTCTGTTTGCATTTATTTGAAAAATCACTAACTTTTCTCTTTTGGTTCCTCCCAAGTTTGATGGATATCCTCTTGAGGTTTCTTGATGGCTGGCCACCGAGAGCTCATTTCTTAATGTCTTGAACACAATGTACCTTGTTTGATAAATGTGTCTTGTTCAGGCTCCCCATTCTATTGGACTGATGTGGTGGATGCTGGCCCGTGAAGTGCTGCGCCTGCGCGGTACCATCAGCCGTGAGCTCAAGTGGGACGTCATGGTGGACATGTTCTTCTACCGCGAGCCTGAAGAAGTGAGTTTGTGGGTGCACTCAGAAAGTGCCTTGTTATTGATCAACCAGTTAGATCTCAGTTTTGTGTTCACTGCTAAGCGCACACAATAGTTTTCTACTTTCCTCCATTTAATGGAAGTCTCCCACTTCCTTATCTTTTAATGTTATTAACTCCCATGAGAGAACAACTCTCTACTAAGGACAGTTTTCATCTTTTAAAATACCATTTTTACCAATTAGCAACTCTCTGGTAAGAGGATGCCTCTCCCTTGAGCTCTGAAACCAGTGTTGGGCATTAAAAAAATATTTTTCAATTAAATTGAAGTGCAATTAACAATTAATTAATTGTTAATTAGAAAAGTGCAATTAACAATTGATTAATTGTTATTGTGAAAATTACAATTAACAATTAATCAATTGTTAATCTTTAATAAATCATTTTAATTAATATTTGCCCAACACTGCCTGAGATAAAAAGTGTTTTTATTAAATACAACACACCTTTACCATCGTCAGCTGCAGTTGAACGCCTTTTTTCTTTTGCGACAATGACAAATCTGCCAGAGTCACAAATTGTCGGACAGCATGTTCGAGAAGAGAGTGGTACTGAAATGCAGTGTTGGGCATTAAAAAATTATTTTTCAATTAAATTGAAGTGCAATTAACAATTAATTAATTGTTAATTAGCAAAGTGCAATTAACAATTGATTAATTGTTAATTAGAAAAGTGCAATTAATTGTTTAATTGTTAATTGTGAAAATTACAATTAACAATTAATCAATTGTTAATTGTGAAAATTACAATTAACAATTAATCAATTGTTAATCTTTAATAAATCATTTTAATTAATATTTGCCCAACACTGTCTGAAACTAGCTGTTGTCCTTTACAGAGAGGTTCTACACTAACCTTACAAACACTATATAAACTTGGTGATTTTAAACACTACTTCCATACATGTAATATTTGTACACACCTTCAATATCCATGTGTGTTGTGGTTGCTAAGTCCCTGTGTGCACAGAATGAGAAGGAGGAACAAGCTCCTGAGCCAGTGGCTGCTGAGAGGCCTAAGGAGGCTGCTGAGCCATGGTCTGGTGTTGGAGCCGTAGATGTGGCCCCAGATGTGCAGGACTGGGCTGCAGAACCCACGGCAGTTGCTGTGCCCTCTGTGGATGCCCCAGCTGCCTCGCAGGACTGGGCAGACTGGAGTGCCACCGCTGCCGCCACCCCAACCGCGGCCCCTCAGGACAACTGGGGAGGTCCCGCTGACAACTGGAACAACTGAGACCAGCAATAACCTTTGTACATAAAGAGAATAAAAAAGGCCATTCCTTTTTATCCCCCCCTTGTTTTCATTAGCTTCTCAATGTGGCAGCTTGGTCTATGACTTTATTGCAAGTGCACCACATGTCTACATAGGGAGAAAGCAGTTTGACTTTTGCACTTACAAGTGTGCCAGAGCCCCGTTTGGTTACTTGCACTCAATGAGAGGGTTGGACTTCTACAAGATTTGTGGCCATTAAAGTAATTATTTATTCAGAAAAAAGTGCCTAATGCTGGATTCAATTCAAGTTTTGGATATCTAAAATGGATGGTTTATACCCCTTGTTCATCAAGTACAATTTGTCCTTTTATATCACTTGTGATTGGTTCTCCTTTTTTTATCCTATTTGTTTCTATATCAAAGTTACATGGTTCAATATTGTCACATTTAATTTATTCATCTCGGGGCACTGGTCGCGAAGAACTCTTGTATATTTTGTTTTGGTAAATGAATGTGATTAGCATTTCTTTTGGCGTTTAATCTTTA
>CP092869.1:51769976-51790465 GCA_030710605.1 Cordylochernes scorpioides | reverse complement strand
TCCGCATCCTCAACAATCCTCCCCTGCCACAAGCATCAAAAACTTGGGGAGGATTATTGAAGAAAAGTTTTTGGTGCTCCCAATGCGGAAGACAAATTTATGGATTCTTAAGCATCACACCTTAAAGAACCAAACAATAAATAAATGACTCAAAATGCTTTTAAAAAAAAGTATATATAAAAAAAAATTAGCCACATATCTTAAATTGCTTCACAAGTTCATGACATCATTATACATAACATAGAGTATTATGAACAAATATTCTACTAGATATCCTCTTTATAAATGTATTAGAGCACAAATCCAAAATATAACAAGAAAATAAACATGGGTTAATTTTAACTAAAACTATCTAGCCTATTTTACACAACCTCTACAGAAATAGTGACAATTGTACAAATTGTGACAACCAGATTGGCAAAATTTAAAATATCAATATGACTATGTTGATGATCAATCTGAATGATACAAGTCTAGGTGAGGTGGTTTCATTCCTCTGAGGAGTTGGTTGTCTAACTCTGATTCCTCTCTCTCTCTCTCTCTCAATTACACTACTTTGAACATTTCTACTCGCAGTTCAAGTCTTCTCTAACTCTGAGCCACCTAACTTCTCAAAGTGGCTGATGGAGTCGTTGCCGAACCTTACACATGAACAACTCTCTAGAGGTTATGAATATAGTTTTTTGAGAAACAACCTGTAGTTCTTCACTCCCTACGCATCCTATTAAACACCTTGAATGCTTCTTCATACCCATTCAAATATGGGACCAGCAGGAAATCATTGCTACTTTAGACACCCTCCCCAACCTCCATAGACTGATTAAAATAAAACTTAACCAAAGAACAGGGACTACATCCGCTGCCCATCAAAATTTAATGATCCCATTTAAACAAATTTAAAAAATTGTCTCCTAAAGAAAAATAAATAAAATTAAATTACTAATAAACTGAGCTCAAGTTTTCAGATGTCCAGAATGGTTGAGTCTTTCAAAAAAAAAAACTATTGAATGAAAAAAAAAAATTTCTTTAGACAACCTATTATTTTCCTAGTACTGACAATTGCTAAAAGGTCGATTCACATTGCCTATTGCATAAATAAATGGGGCGCCATGCAATTTTTTTTTTTTAAACAAGGTAATGGTGATATTTACACCTTTAGTGAAATTGCAAAAACACTTGCATTCATATACATATAAACAAATAAGCCATAACATTCACCCTTTTTTTTTTTTTTTAATGAATGGATATACTAATTGAATAATACAGACTTCATGTTATATATATATGATAGAGATGTTGACTACTTTGTGGACTGCCTGGATTGTCTACAGTCATTCACTAATAATTCAAGCCCAAACAAGGCATTAAAGCATTATTTGACAGTAATTCATTGCCACCATATTTCCTTCTTTCCACCTATATCAAAGTTTATCTGTGCCAGTCATCCTAATTCACTCTAGATTGTAGTATTTGGATAAAAATCTTAGTATGTTATACCTAGTGTGACTTGTTACACTAAGTGCGACATCATCCCTATACATGAGGGGGAAGAAATTGAATAGAATTAGAACCTCAATATATACTCTACTTAAGGTGTTTATAAATGTCTACTCTTGGCCTATTCTTCCTAATTTCGAATCTGACCCATTGGCTCTGACCCATTGACCCATTGGCTCTGACCCATTGACCCATTGGCTCCATTTTCTGGACTGCATTATTTTAGCCTTTACAAATGGGCACGTGGAGGATGTGGCCAGGTGGTTGATGGCAGCACCAGTTATTTTGCTGCAGCGGAAGCAGCGTACTTTGTTTGCATCGACTGTGCACTGTTTACCTTCGTGCTCTGAAGAGCCGCATTTGTAGCAAGTAGGTGTGGCTGCAGTGCAGTTGGCGGCTCAGTGACTAAATCCGCAGCAACACTGCCGCAGGGTGTGGCTCAAACCTGGTCATCAGACTCGTCAGGAGAAATAACTAAAAATAAAGCATTTGGCAAGGCGTTGAAAATTGTTCTGAGATTGCAATTTTTAACGCCTTGCCAAATGCTTTATTTTTAGTTATTTCTCCTGACGAAGACAAATGATTTTAAAATTCAAAACTATTTTAAAGGCGTAAGATTATTTTTGAAATTAAACAATTTATACTGCCCTTAATAGTAAGGGCAGTAGAAATTGTTTAATTTCAAAAAGAATCTTAAGCCTTTAAAAATAGTTTCGAATTTTGATAACAGATGGCGCGCTAGTGCATCATATTAACAAATGATTTTAGTTGAAACGTTGAGAAAATAAAACTTTAACTGGCTGAAGGTCTATTTTTTAAAGAAATATGAATGCCGGCAAGGCAGCCTCTATCTTTACGATAATGAAATTTATATATAGAGGAAAACTTAATTGAGACAATTAAGCTCATAAATAGATAAGCACATTAATATAATTTATATAAATTTATTTTGAGTATATATATACTCACGTATTACTCATATATACGTATATACTCATAGTATTACTCACGGAGCACGCTAAATAAACGTTTAGTTTATTTTTGCTCCACTAGATGGCGCTCTGCCATCTAAAAAGCACATGTGCTCGTGGTCAGGAGATGCCTTTTTTATTTTTAATATATATATATATATATATTATTATTATTATTATTATATAAATTAAACTGGCGAAACCGCTGGGAGGGTTCACCATTGATGAGCCAGGCCCTCCCAATTAACTTTTGCATTGCAGTAAGAGCAGTAGAAATTGTTTAATTTTAAAAGAATCATACGCGTCTATAATAGTTTCTAATTTTCATACCAGATGGCGCGCAAATGCATCATAATATTGTGGTGGTTCGTCTGCTTTTGAAGAAATGATTCAATTATTCATTCCAAGGTATTTTAATTATTACAGATAAAATATAAAAATAAATATCAATGTTAATTATTATTGTTACAAATTAAAATCTATAAAGAAGAGTTGAAAAAGGTTTGATGAAAATGGATGGATGAAAATGGACGTTAGCTCGTGGTGGCCGTCAAAACAATGGTATCCTCCCACGTGCTTACCACGTCACCGCCGTCGCGCATGCGCCGACTTGGCGTCACGGCCGGCCGAGGTGGTGGCGGTTGAAAGGGCTGTTCAAAAATGGCGGTGGGTCAAAACACCGTCACAATATAAATTTATTTGTTTATTCACACATGGCCATTTGCGGACTCTCTCAGGTATGTTTACATCAGGTTTTACTTTCAATCCAGCTGCCACGAGATTAGCTCTGCCCTGAGCGTGAGATAAACAAAACCAATCACTAATTAAAGTGAAAAGTTTCAATAAAGATATTAACAAATTTTCTCTTTAAAATAATAATAAAATATAGTTATTCTAACTAGTCTCTCTTAAAACCTAATTACTTTTAAACTCACAATTTAAATAAGATTAAAAGTTTAGCGCTCATTTTAAAGATGATTCCTTTAAAAGATGCCCTCAAATAATTGATCGTTTTTATTAAGAGTACCTAAATCTATCTATAGGGATAAGTAATACTAGATGTGATCACAAATTGTTTCTATATTAAATATATTTGATATGTTTGACTCGGTACTTTCAAGCAATTGAATTTTTCAAATTTACAAAACTACTCAAACTTACCGCTTATAGTTGTGTATCTGTCGTTGAAATTGATTGTAATTCCATCCCCGTGTGATTCCAAACTAACTATATGATATAGTAAACACAAAACTCACTCATTTCGCCTCTTATTCTTGCCGCAAAAGCCGCCCGTGGTACTGTTTGATCGCTTTGGTCTCAAAAGATCGCCTTGAACGCTCTGGTCGTAAAAGATCGCCTGGTCGTGAAAGATCGCCTGGTGTGAAAAGATCACCTGGTTGTAAAAGATCGCCTGGTGGGAAAAGATCACCTGGTCGTAAAAGATCGCCTGGTGGGAAAAGATCGCCTGTTGGTAAAAGATCGCCTTGTCGCGAAAGATCGCTTGGTCTCAAAATATCGCTTGGTCGCGAAAGATCGCCTGGTGGTAAATGATCGCCTGGTGTGAAAAGATCGCCTGGTGTGAAAAGATCTCCTGGTGTGAAAAGATCGCCTGGTGTGAAAAGATCGCCTGGTGTGAAAAGAACGCCTGGTGGTAAAAGATCGCCTGGTGTGAAAAGATCGCCTGGTGTGAAAAGATCGCCTGGTGTGAAAAGATCGCCTGGTGTGAAAAGATCGCCTGGTGGTAAAAGATCGCCTGGTGTGAAAAGATCGCCTGGTGGTAAAAGATCTCCTGGTGGTAAAAGATCGCCTGGTGTGAAAAGATCGCCTGGTGGTAAAAGATCGCCTGGTGGTAAAAGATCGCCTGGTGTGAAAAGATCTCCTGGTGGTAAAAGATCGCCTGGTGTGAAAAGATCGCCTGGTGTGAAAAGATCGCCTGGTGGTAAAAGATCGCCTGGTGTGAAAAGATCGCCTGGTGGTAAAAGATCTCCTGTTGGAAAAGATCTCCTGTTGGTAAAAGATCGCCTGGTGGTAAAAGATCTCCTGTTGGTAAAAGATCGCCTGGTGGTAAAAGATCGCTCCTAGATAACTTGGATCGCTCCCAAGAGTTTCTTGCTAGATCGCTTCGGTTGTTAAAGTGAGGAAGCCATTGTTAGCGGCCTCAATCGTAGTTTTGGCAAGAAGCGGGATGGATGGGAGAATAGAAAGTAGACTTTGATTTTACAAATATATAGTTTTTAACTACCTACAGCATACAGCTGTACAGAATTCGGTCTAGGTAGCTCACTATTCAATGGAGCCTACAGCAAAATTTAGGAAATGCGCTGATTGAAACAAGGGCTTCAAATAAATCAATGGTACTGTAGTAAAATTATCAAGCAGCTTTTTCCATTAAAAGGAAAACGATTCTTCCTGGGAATGAGTGTCTTTTAACATTTTATTTAATATTTCTATCTTTCTGGCTAATGGTCCTACTACAAATCCCGAAATCTAGGGAAAGTAAATAAAATATCAAAAGAAACTCTTCCCTGGATAAGGATTTCACACAATGAGATAAAACAGATTAAATTATTCAAATGTGAGTTTTTCCATATAAACGGAGTTGGGTATTTTGTGAAGGTATACCTATGATTTTAATATATTCCTGATTTTTTTAATCATATTACAATTACTTCTTCAATCTTTAATTAGGTCAAATCGGTGCTGAAGAGGACAAGATTTGAAAGTGTGGAAGCGGTTAAAGCAAAAGCGACGGAGGTTCTCAACCAGCTGACAGACTTCCAGCACTGCTTCCAAAAATGGAAAAGTCGTATGGAGCGGTGTAGGGATCGCCAAGGAGATAAGGTGTCTGTTGTAATTGGTGACGAATAAAAATAGACATGAGTCCGGTTATTACACCTCGTATATACAGAGAGTGTCAGTAATCCATCACTGATAATATTCTCTGCATTATAAACTTTTGAACGTTCATTATTTTGTGTTAAGAAAAGTTATATTTGGAAGATAGAAAAGAACTTAGAGGAGGAGAGAGCATGGATGAAGTTATGAACGTGGAGACGTCTCCATTAAAACAGACAGAGAGGAAAGGAGTACAGTTCTGTGTGAACACACGTGTTGGCAGACAGCCTGGCCTTAGCTATGGAAGCGAGCCGTCCAGAAAAGATCGCTGATGCCAGGAATCTCATGACCATCAGTAGTGGGAAAGTGTTACATATTTTTCCAATTATTTTACACCATTTTAAGGGCCACTGGCTTCTGCTGTTCCCCAGAAGGAATTTCCATAGGCCTATCAATCAAGACGGATTTCATTTGCTTCCTGATAATCTAAGTGTGATAAACTCCGAGTTCCCGCTAGGGTTATAAACCATCGCCGTTTGTATTTGCTAGCATTTAATCAAAGGAAGTTGTCATTGTGTGAAATCAATCCGATATACTTCAAAGACCAGTAAACTTGTTGTTTCTGGAGCCTCCTAGTAATAACAATAAATCACAGCGTAGACCTAAATGAATACGAAGAATGCAATATTTAGGATGAAAAAATCGCTGAAGGTTATGTTACAAAGGATAGGTACAAGTACAGATTTTTGAGGGCATCCATATTCTTTATGTGTTGTGTGTTTGTATGTGTTGTGTTGTGTGGGTTTGTATGTGTGTTGTGTGTTTGTATGTGTTGTGTTGTGTGGGTTTGTATGTGTGGTGTGTGTGTGTGTGTTTATAGGTGTTGTGTGGTGTGTGTGTTTATAGGTGTTGTGTTGTATGGGTTTGTATGTGTGGTATGTGTGTTTATAGGTGTTGTGTTGTGTGGTGTGGTGTGTGTAACACACATTCTCTCTCACTCTATTTAATATTTAAGAGGTTTAATGCTTACATTTTCATTACAGAAAGATACAAAGATTAGCATATTTAAGCGTTAAGGATAGGATTAGGTGATACGTGGAATGTTGACGAAAAAACACAAAAAAAAAAAAAACTTTTTGGCTCTCAGTCAACAATTATTTAATTAAAGAGAAAGAATTAAAAATATGTGTCAACTTAAAAAACACATATCTTCTCTATATATATAAAAATGAATGTTTGTATGTTTGTCTGTTTGTTGGTTTGTATGTCCGGTATACAAATTCGCAGTAGTTCACTAATTCAAACCAAAATTTCCATACATAGGTAAAAAAAATACGGGGAAGACGATAGGCTATTTTAAAAGATATATAAATCAATTATTAAAACTATATATTTTTAGTCAGAAAATGATGATGACGATATTGCTGTATCATGTTTGATTATCAGATACAAAATTATATCGGGAAAAATTCCAAAAACAGAGACCACGGGTGAAACCTGTTCATTATTTTGTACGCAGGAACAAAATTCTAACAGAAAAACATTCATTCGAGCAGAAAACAAAAGCCAGATCATCTTTCTATAAAAATATCGCTTCTCAGACAAAGTTTGGAGCGGGGCGTTTCACAAGAGTGACATCCACGGTGCCAATTTATAATTGTAACGAATAGTATTTGAATAAAAACATTTAATCTGGTAAAACCCGGGCGTTGCCCGGGTCATTCGGCTACTATTACATATTTACAACTTCAGGTCGGGAGGCTCCTCTACCTTGAGTAAGTTTTCCTCCAGACAAGGTTTTCTTTCACTCCCTATAGTTCTGTGCTTAGGAGGAATTTGTACAAGCACGCCTTAGCGGACATGAGAATGGCCATAACGCCATCATCCAAGCCTCGCCTAAAGACCAAGTCCTGCAGGTCAGGGATAATGGTGAAGGTCTCAGGACAAGAGGCCCGACGCAGCGGCAGGACCAGTACCTATAGGCCAGCGACAGGTCATTGGATCAACAGGCGACGCAGGACTGTCGGGTCGAGGATGGGACAAGGTCAGTCTGACTGCGACATCTGAGTTGTGTACGGAGAAGGCGAGGCACCGCGCGACAGCCTGCCGATGGTGTTAACCCGCGCAGGACTTCGTCGATTAGTTGATGACAGAAACTGGTCAGCCACGCGGGGTCAACCAGAGCGCAGCACATTGGCCGAGTGAGGGGAGCGGTAGGGCTAGCGGAGTCCCTAAAGCAGACTCCAACCCATCGCACAGGAGCCTGGAGTTCGGGTGGACGGAGGAAATAGCAGCCATCGATGATGGGAAGGTCCAGGAGTAGGCTTTGCGGCTACCACGCAGAGTGGCCTGCACATCCCTGAAGAACGCCGGTCGCAGCTGAGTGCCGATGTCGAGATTTGGTCCTAATCCTCCCAGTGAGACGGGCCTAGCCAAGATGCTACCGGGAAACCATGGCATAGTCTGCAGGCAGGTAGACGTGAATGTGGGGATCCACCGAGGTGAGCACTAAGGAGTTGGCGGCCCTGGCCCGATCGACGAGAGATAGGCCGTGGGTGTAGGGGCTCATCTCGCTATGGTGGCTCCCAAATGATCCAGGGGAGGTTGTTCTTGAATAAAGTATGGGCTTCCCGGTGTCACAGGGTAGCACAGAACCATCAGATGCTTCGACGACCGGGAGATGCCCAGTGTAACGTTTTTGCGGGCACACCAGGCACCACACTAAAGGCCTTTGCTCTTGGCAACGTTTCCTTTTATACCTGAATCACGCTGTAATTTCTCGATGATGAATGTGACTACGCCAAAATGCTCCTCGCAGCGGATGAGCAGGACGATGTCGCCGGCGTAGGTGAGAACATTCCTGGGGCCGAGCGTTTGTTCTAGGCGAAACCGTAGAAAGCCTGAACCGAGATTGAAGAATGCAGCGCTGACGGCGAAACCCTGCCTCACAGCATTCAGAAGATGGATGAGGCTGGTATGGAAGACTCTGGTTCGGATCTTCGCGTCCGTCCCGGCATAGAGATGGAGAAATCACCAAATGAGAAGGCCGGCGGCAGCCGTAGAGAGACCATCAGGGACACCAAGAAGCCTTGATTCAGGGTGTCAACCCTTGACGACCAGCGGCAATCCGCTCCTCTTAGGCACGTCGACCTTGTCGGACACGCGCGATTTTTCAAGAAAACGACATTCCCGGAACGACGTAAGTCTAGAACCGAAATTCCAGGACAGGGATAAGAGGCAGCAGATACAGAAGGGGTAGGTTGCCACCTTCGTGGTGGACGTTTGTTGTGGTAATCTGGCGTACGCGAATTGCGCGCCCGAAGTCGGGCAGTGGTGAGTATTTAGCGTACGACGAGCCTGGCTTGCAGGAACCGCGTGGTGTACGCAACCTGGTCGTCATCAGCGACGCGAAGGACGTGGAAGAATCTCACCTCTTCCAGGAGTCCTACTTTGATGGAAAACCAGCCGCTTCAGAGATCTCCGCCAGTCATATACGTGATGGCTGCAGAGATGCTGCACATTTTCATTGACAGACGGCTCACTTCGAGTACCGTGCGAACATGGCGGCCACACAGGGTTGACGAGGAGCCGGAGTCGCGCCCAGCTGGAGAAGCACAGCTCGGTGGTCTGAGAGCCTGTAATGGATGGTCTGGTATTGGGAGACGCGATATGAGAATCTCGATGGGAGAACGACTCTGTCCAAGCGACAGGCGTCAACCCGGTTCCCATTGCTGGCCACTCTAGAGTATGGCTGCATTAACGAGGGCTGTTTGGTCCAGCATCTCCGAGAGAGCCCCCACCGAGCCGGAAGTTGTGCATTTGTGGACTATTACGTATATTCAGTTCGCCCAAAAACGACACGTCCTCCTAGACCGCGGTAGCTTCAATAAGCTCTAGCTGCTGGTGCCGCTAGCAAGAAGAATGAAAGAGGTGGAAGTTGATGACGCTCGATGAAGACGACAGCGATGTGGTCCGGCCACAGAAAGCGCTGCCGCAGGGAGGCGACGCCCGGCGCGAAGACGCAGGCGAGGCCTGAATTCCTAATGGCAGTATATTTCGCGATTACGGCCCTGTAGCCGAGGCAGAGGTCTCGAACATCGTCTTTCGACATGAAGGTCGCCTCCTGTATGAAGGTGACATCCACGCGGTGATGGCGCAGAAAGTGGCAGAGCTCGATGCTCCTCTCGCGAGCGGCAAGCCCACGTACGCTGAGGCACGCAATGCTGAATTTCATTGGGCACACTTTGTCTGGGCTCGAACGGCCGTGAGACGTTTGTAGAATTCCGTTTTGGTGCGAGTAGGCACCCTTGCAGCTCAGGGCCAACCTGTGAAGTCCGATCTTTTGAGCAATTCATTCTCTTGAGTAGGTTCAGAAAGGCAGGGACCAAGACGAGATCCTCTGGATTTTTCCCTTATCGAGCCCATTAACCTCATCAAAGAGGAACCTGTGAACTCGCTCTAGTAGATGTCGAGCAGCTACCGTGTTTTAGAGGCGCTCCCGAACGGAGTAGAAATCTGAGGCTCCTCGTCGTTCAACGACAGTTCCTTTATGTCTTGTGGAATACCGTCTTGTTGGGATTCTGGTGAACCGAGAAAGAGGGAGTGGAAGTCATCACTTCCTTAAGGAGCTTGGACAGCCTCCACATTTGGTGGCACAGGTCTGATGCATATTGCACGTTTGGTTGGACACAGTGGTAGGCGGCGTAGCGTCACCGGTGTTGGAGGGTTCGGAGATATATGCAGCAATAATAAGCTTGTTTTATGTTTAAAAGAAACATTCGTGCTTTGATGCTTCCATTTCTTATATATAGATATGGCACGTTATCGCCTTATAATTAATAAGCTTGTTGGTGCTCGAGGTGCAGCTGGCTCTGAGATTCCCTTGCCTGTGACACCTTGAACATTTCACTCCGTAGAAGAGGAAGGCTGGCAAAGTCTCTCCCCTTGGGCCGGATGTCGAGGCGCAACGGAAGTCTCTCCAACTTGACCCCATCTTTCATCAGAATAAAGACCTCGCGGTGGCTATCCTTGAAGGTGAAATACCCTCACATTGGGGAACACGGGACGATAGATGTAGCACGCCCATACAGCGTCAACTTCTCTGCTTTCTCCGCACAGAAGGACAGATTGCTAATGATAACCTTCTTCACCATTCTTTGTATCATCATTTTCGAGACCTTCCTCTATGAGGATCTACGAATGGGCCTCGGTGGCGAGGCCGACGAGAACGTGGCCGTTCATCCTGGCCAGCTACAGGATGTTGCTGCCTCCAACCAGCCTCTGTTGGTGCTGGAGTTGAGAGAAGTCGGGGCAGTGCTCCAGATAAAAGTCCAGGTTGTCCGTGCTGTACCCTGGATTCCGCGATTCTCTATTGCGTGGCTTTGATCTACTGTGCAGGCGGACGACGCTTTGTAGGAGGCGTTGGTACTCCTCTGGCATGCCGGACTGCACCGTTGAGGAACGTGGATAAGCTTATGTCCTCGGCCTCTTCATTCTAACCTCGATGAAGGAGCAAGGTTATGGGGAGCCGACATGTTGTCCGCCCAGAGCGAGCACTGACGGGAGCTGGGGATACGCCACCAGCCGCTGTGGACCTTGGAGGAGGTAGCGTTGGCTTGACGTCCCTTTTAACAAAGGGGGATTTTTCCTTTAGGTTTTCTTTTTCTGATATCTCAGCCGTACGTTTGTCGATTTTGTTTAAATTCATATTCCCTTGTAGGGGATTTTCAAGATTCTCATCCAGTATAATATAAAAACAGAGAATTCCATATCGCGGTCGCTAGGCGACAAAAACCTCGGTACAGCTTGGCCGCGTGGCCGGCTTACACGGCGTGGAAGTGAAAATAAATGTTTCGAAGTCGTAGATCCACCACGGTATACAGTAGAACCTCCCTTAGCGGACACCTCTAAACAACGGACAGTTTTATCACCAAAATTGTCCTCCCATTGGAAATACACTCGCGTACATTCTCGGTAGCGGACAAACAACGGACGCTTTCCCAATGCATCATTTATTGATTTCATATGTAATAGACATTCTCGCTAGCGGACACTTCAGAAAATCGAAGTTGAATAAAGTATATAAATATATTTTTAAATAAATATCATTTTCAATGTTTAATTGTATTTAGCTAATTTACTATAATCTTTTACTATCTAAGTGTTAAACAATGAATTTATATGTTACAATAATAAATAAATATAATAGGCTCATATTATATTTTTTTATTTTTTAGTTTTAATATATAAAAAAATAGCAACTCTCCGGTAAAAGGACACCTCTCCTTAAAGAACACTTTGGCTCTGCAAATAGGTATCCATTGCAGGGAGGTTCTAATGCATTTGTCTATAAATTTCGAAATATGTTTATGTATATATGTTTTCCTTAAAGTTTAGACGCTGATGTGGTTGAACGGGCCGTGTGTCCTGAGGATTTTTTTGCGTCCGAGGTGAGATTTTTTGTGGTGCCCCAATCTCACCCATTCTCTTCCAAACTTTGCAACCAACCTTTAAATTTTATCGACTCAACATTGTAAATAGCACAATAGGAAGTTCCAAGTTGCTAGTTTGATATACCAAAGGATTACATATGCCACTTTTGCGGCCTTCTTTAGACTCCCCCCTCTGATCAAGCTACTTGAAGCGACCATCCCGCTCTGTAGGTTTGGTCTGGAGCCAAACTGGAAAGGAGCCAACTTGCTAGTCTGGCACATGGATACATTTTTATGAAATTTTTACCAATTCTATAATGTAAAAGTAATTGGTCGATGGGTAATAAGTAGTCTTCGTCAGTTGGCTTTGGAATGAGTTTTATAGCAGCCTCTTTCCAGTAAATTAGGAAATACTTCAGACATTTGCTTTGTAGATATTTTCACAAAATATATTTTAAAAATAAATTGTTAACGATTTCCTGGATCCAAATGGTGGGAATGCTGTCCATTCTTGAGCTCGGCGAGAGTAAAGGTCTACAGTTCAACACGCTTGTTCGGCGGTACATATACTAAAATTGGAACGATACAGAGAAGATTAGCATGGCCCCTGCGCAAGGATGACATAGTAAGTAAGTACAGTTCAACTAGGATTGGACATGGGGAGTGATGATGGAACGGATTCAAAGTAAGTCTCCACATAAGTGAGTAAACCTATCACCATATGAACAACAAAACTTTATTTCCCCCCGCGTGTACCAGTCGCTTTATACGAACTCTACACGCCTCGTCTTACTTAAACTATCTACAACAAGGTTATATATGTTAAATGGTTGTTCTATATGGTGTAAGATACAGATTAACTGGGGCACGAAGTTATCACTATGTGAAACAGAGACGAGACACGTTTTCTTTTAAACAAAAATCTATCTTTTCATGAAGAATGGGCTGCTGTTCACCCTGCAGCAACGCCAAATAACATCTTGCCAATAGGAGAGATCGCCTCGCCCATATACGTGTGATCCCTCCCATCAATAATTAGTCTTTCTGGAAAACCTCTCACGAGCGACCACCTCCCTGAGTGACCACATTTGTAAATTCAAAAAAGGATTTGACGTGTAAGAAAGCACCACTAGGCTTATCATGTTTTATGGGGCCTTCCATGTATTAGCTTTTTTGCCTTTTTACCCATTATTAATAACATTTTTCAGTCCAATCTAGGTTTTTGACTCAGTTGAAAACAAATTATTACATTGCGAAATTTTAAAAAGATAAATGTCATGATGACAAGACAATTTATTTTGCTACTAAACAATTAAACTTTATTTCCATAAAAGAACAGAGAGGTGCAGAGTAAGAGAAATTTATAACTGAGTATAACAAAATATATTAAAATTAATAAATTTGTTTATAAAATGTTTAATACCTTGTTAAAATACTTTGAACTCCTTTTTCCCAATTGTTTTGAACTAAGAAGCTCCTCTCTCTCTGCTAAACCTTTAATTTAAAATGGTCCAATGAATGGCTGGCTTTACATTTCTCTCTGAAGGACACACAATGTTGTTGTTGTCGTGTCCAATGAAGAGCCTCAGATGTCTCCCTGCATCTCTATCACAGCAATCACAATTGGAAAATGGGTGCCGTTGTCACGTTAAGTCACCTTGAACCAGAATTTGGTTGAATATTCCAAGGGTCCAGGGGGTGTGGTCGGACTTCTACCCCCCCAGGACACACACTATTGCTCTCAATAGAGAAGATCTATGTTGGGTTTGATCCCCCTAAAGTAGGGAGGATTAGGTGTGCTATCCACTTACAGCTGATTCAATTGGCTAACTTCATTTAAAAATTGAGCAATCAATGATCCAAGAGAGTGGTACCATGGGGAGTCGAGAGACTTCCTTCCAGCCCGCTGGGATGACAGAACGGAGCGTCGGCGAACAAGCAATCCATTGGCAACATAGTACGGATGGCCACCGCTGCGTGGCACTGAATGTCAGCAGCTGCCAATGAGAACCTTTCAAACATTCTAAGCCTCATTGATATATTTGTATATGAAAAAACGAAAGAAAAAAAAAGATAAAAAGATCAGGTGTTGAAATCAATATTAATAATGGCATATCCTGACATGGAGCACATGTGCTTTACAGAAGGCAGAGCGCCATCTGGTGGAACAGAAATCAACTAATCATTGATTTAGCCTGTTCCCTGATATTTGGCCAACCCAATTTCTTGATAAATCAAGAAAAGGCATCCACGAATGCGTTTCTCGCTCGTCAGCGTGGAGTAGGCTGAACCACTGCGACCAAAAAATATTTTTTGGTCCCAGTGGCTTCTTGAAAAACCAAGAAATGGGTATTTAAGACCAAACTTGCGTAAATACGCTTAGCACATGAAAAAACGAAAGAAAAAAAAAGATAAAAAGATCAGGTGTTGAAATCAATATTAATAATGGAATATCCTGACCAGGAGCACATGTGCTTTACAGACGGCAGAGCGCCATCTGGTGGAACAGAAATCAACTAATCATTGATTTAGCCTGTTCCCTGATATTTGGCCAACCCAATTTCTTGATAAATCAAGAAAAGCCATCCACGAACGCGTTTCGCGCTCGTCAGCGTGGAGTAGGCTGAACCACTGCGACCAAAAAATATATTTTGGTCCCAGTGGTTTCTTGAAAAACCAAATTCTTGAAATTGGGTTGGCCAAATATCAGGGAACAGGCTAAATCAATGATTAGTTGATTTCTGTTCCACCAGATGGCGCTCTGCCTTCTTTAAAGCACATGTGCTCCTGGTCAGGATATGCCATTATTAATATATATTTGTATATATAAATGTGTAACTAATTTAACAAATGCATAATACAGTAGAACCTCACTGTAAAGGACACCTAATTGCAGAGCCAAAGTGTCCTTTAGGGAGAGGTGTCCTCTTACCGGAGAGTTTCTAAATTGTAAAAATGGTAATTTTGCAAATGAAAACTGTTCTTTGTAGAGAGGTGTCCGTTATCGGGGTGTCCACTAAAGGAAGGTTCTACTGTACTAATAAAAACTAACTTTGAAATACTTTATTTGGGCCATCACTGGACTTCATTAATCGACACATGGAACTCCACCTTTGCCGGTCCCAAGCCCGGATGAAAAAGGAGGAGGGGGAGCAGTAACAAGCTCGCTAAAAAACCTGGGCTCAGCTGGCCCGGCTGACAGTACCCTGTAAGGGCTCCTAATCCAGGGATACCGGATGAGCAGCGTTTGTACTCCATGTTAGGAGCGGCTGCACATGGCGTCTGTTCCTCATGTCAGATGCGGCCATTTCTTTTGGAGCTAAGTCGGCCTGCCACTGAGTAGTGCTCCCAGTCTTAATGACAAAGGCAGACGCATTCTACTTCACCCAGTCATGATCTCAAGCTTTACAAGCTTGATACCCTAATATGATTGTGTGGAGATAAGAAAGAAGAAGAAGAAGATTAATCGACACTCCACAAGTTCTTCTGATCAGAACAATTCACTCACAAACTGATTCAAAGAACTCTAGCTCATCCTATATTAGATATAATCCTTTCAAAGAGGTTTAAAAGTATTGAAAGAGAGACAATTTATTCTGTTATTCGCTAACAACACACTAAAACTTGGAAATACAGTAAAATCTCTCTGTAAAGGACACCTAATTGCAGAGCCAAAGTGTTTTTTAGGGAGAGGTGTCCTCTTACCGAAGAGTTACTAAATAGTAAAAATGGTAATTTTGCAAATGAAAACTGCCCTTTGTGGAGAGGTATCCGCTAGCGGAATGTCCACTAAAGAGAGGTTCTACTGTACCTACCTTTTTCTAATATTTAAAGAATATTTCCCCCAAATATTTTTTTAAGATTGACGATGGTTCTCTATAATAGACAGCATAAGAAGTTTTAACATTATGAATCAGCACGCCATCTGTTAGAAGAAATTTACACTATTTTGACGCGTATGATTCTTTTAAAAATAAAATAATTTCTACTACCCTTAGTGCAATGATAAACTAATGGAATTCACCGCCACTTCAGTCAGGCCCTCCCAATAATTTATCATTGCAGTAGAATTTATTTCAAAAAGAATTATAAACATCAAACATAGTTTTAAATATCTCATAAAAGAAGTTTTAACTTGATAAGGCACAATTTGTATTATTAAAATATACAAGTATCAGAGTCATCAACAATTCTGTCACCGTTTTCTTTTGGTTCAGTGGTAGAATGCTCCCCTGCCACGCGGGCGCCCCGGGTTCGATTCCCGGCCGATGCATTTTTTTTTTTACAATTTTTAAAACTCATTTATATTATTAAAATATATGTGCTTTTCCTGTCTATGTACAGATTTATGGTCTATGTACACAAGTAAACATGTATGTATACAAGTTATTTGCAAATTGCGTTGCAAATTTGCCCTTTCGCTCGCAAGCAGCGCCTCTAGCGGTGAAGATGGGAGGTAATATCAGCTGACCTAATGGACATGTAAAACGTGTTTTAACAGGACATAGAGAAAAATCTGGAAGGGATATTTTTCGGATTTTTAGTCAAGAAAAATAAATTGACAGGTTCTGGGAAAAAAATAGTTGTTTTTATTCAGAAAATGATGATGACAATATTGCTGTATCATATACAAAATTATATCCGGAAAAATTCCAAAAAGCAGAGACCACGGGTGAAGCCAGTTCATTTTTAGTATGCAGGAACAAAATTCTAACAGAAAAACATTCATTCGAGCAGAAGACACAAAGCCAGATCATCTCTTTATAAAAATAACGCTTCTCAGACACAAGGTTTGGAGCGGGACGTTTCACAAAAAGGACATCCACGGCACCAATTTATAATTGTAACGAATAGTATTTGAATAAAAGCATTTAATAGGGTAAAACCCGGGCGTTGCCCAGGTCATTCAGCTAGTAGATTATAAACATAAGGTAATAAGACCAAATCCAAATAAATAAATAGTGTGATATTTCAGTAACAGCGTTGTTACTGAAACATCACACACTATTTATTTATTTGGATTTGGTCTTATTAAATTGAAGTTTTAGCTTAATAATGTTTTTTTATAATTATCATCTCCAGTGAGAGCCATGAAAAAGACCTAACACTTTCCAGTATATGAGCATTTCTGATTCAATCCTTAAAAAGAATGAGTTTGCCAATCACTAGCTATTCTTTCTTTCTTATAAATATTCAACTAGGAGGGAGTACTCAACCAAAATCTCTCCTTGAAAACACATGTTTGGAATAAAACCCTTGCTGACCATTGAAACCACATGGTAGAATTACATCAGGAGGAAAATTAAAAGATGATCCAAAAATACAATTCCTAAAGAGATTAAGAAAAATTAAATAAAAGCCATGCTGACAAAGGAAGCAACAGAAATCCTCAACAAGAGGATGAAATAGAGAACCATTTCTCCAAGAAAACAATGGATCAAAATACTGGCAAATGTTCTGAACCATTATTAAAGAATATGGAGCAAACAAGATACTAATATAGATACAGTAGAACCTCCCTTTAACGGACACCTCGCTAGAGGACACCTCTCTACAAAGGACAGTTTTCATTTACAAAATTACCATTTTTATAATTTAGCAACTCTCCGGTAAGAGGACACCTCTCCTTAAAGGACACTTTGGTTTTGCAATTAGGCTCGACAATTCAATTTTAATTATAAAGTGAACATGGTTTCTTATTAAATTATAAACAGCTAGTTTTGGGTGTCATCTTTGATATCTACAGATATTTTTCATAAATATAAAACCTATGAAATGATCAAATTGTTATATTACTTGTAAATATATTTAACTAGACGGGTGACCCGGGCTTCGCCCCGGGATTGACTCGTGTGCATATCTACCCGAGTGATATATATTTAGATAAGATTTTTTTTTATAATTGTTTGTTATTAGCATTATCTATTTGTTTGCATCAGCATAATTTAATCTAATCTTTGATAGAGGGCACTGTTTGTGAGCTAAGTAGAATAATTTGAATATATAGTTTTAATAATTGATTTATATATTTTTTTAAATAGCCTATTGTCTTCCCCGTATTTTTTTACCTATGTATGGAAATTTTGGTTTGAATTAGTGAACTACTGCGAATTTGTATACCGGACATACAAACAAACAAACATTGATTTTTATATATATATAGATATATATAGTGTAAATATCAATACAGTAGAACCTCCATTTAGCGGACACCTCTCTACAAAGGACAGTTTTCATTTGTAAAATTACCATTTTTAATATTTAGCAACTCTTCTGTAAGAGGACACCTCTCCCTAAAGGACACTTTGGCTCTGTAATTAGGTGTCGTTCACAGGGAGGTTTCTACTGTATTATTTTTTTACTAGTTGCTTAATGTTAACTTTAAATTGTACATATACATCTAGATGAGATATGTGTAGTTCTTCAGTGGAGCACAAATCTTCTAATTGTCTCCCTTTAAATAAAATAAATAACAATATTTACCATTATGTTCAAGATATACAAAAGCAATGGTTGTCAATCTCTGATATACACCCAGATAGTTGGTGACTTTAGTATGCTCCAGGTTACCTCAAAAGAGAGAGATATACACACTCATGGACAAAACTTTAGGCAGAGCTGACTGTTATAGGGCACGTCCCCAGGTGGCGGATAGGGGAACGATCTTCAGATATGAAGGCCAGCTGTGAAACAAGCAGAATAACTCTGACAAATAAGCAGTCGTGGACCAACAGCAGCATTATTAGAAGAGGAGTAGACCTCTTTAAAAATCCTGACTTCAACTGACCCAGTTGATGGACCTCAGCAAGGGTCCCACTCCAGGGATACGGAGGAACTGAGTCTGTAGTCATGTCAGAGTCGTCAGCAAAGGCATCTGCTTCCATGTTAGGAACGGCCTCAAACTACAGGCAAAGTCAGACTTTCACCAAATTGTGCCTGGATCATGGTGCCATGATCAACGAAAGCTGCACCCCATTCCATGAGATCAGATGTTGATTTGCATGGTGCATCCTTTGGGAGAGGCCGCTGCTCATCATAAAACAGCTCGAGGAGCATGAACTCATGGAATTCGTGTAATCTTTACACAAGGGGATAAGAAACAACAACTTTAGGAAGTTGTACCTTTTAGCACAGAATTTTGGGGAACCTCTGTGAGTAGTGCCTTCATCCCTGCATTTGAATTACTTCAACAACAGTGTCCAAAAGCAATCTCAAAGAGCAAAATTACACAAAATAATAGCATGATAAGGCACAATTTGGATTATAAACACAAGGTAATAAGACCAAATCCAAATAGTGTATGACGTTTCAGTAACAGCATTGTTACCATCTTCAGTCACAATGCATTTTTGTCTGAAGATGGTAACAACACTGTTACTGAAACGTCACACACAATTTATTTATTTGGTTTTGGTCTTGTGTACAAAATGATAGCATTAAACGATAGAACAAAATAGGTTTGAAAATTAGTAAAAATACACTCGTAGATAAAACTTAAGGAAATTGAACCTTTTAGCATGTATATCGGGATACACACAATAAAACTCTGAATATATTACTGTGACCTTTATTGAAGACACACAAGATAACCAAGTATGAACAAAATTGTCTAAAAAAAAAACAGCGATATTAAAGACTTTTCACTAAGTTTTGTCCATGAGTGTATATAGCTTCACTTTGCTTATTTTTATGCACTAACACAAGGTAATAAGACCAAATCTAAATTAATAGTGTGTGATCTTTCGGTAATGAATGAATGAAAGTACTGAATTTGGTAATTTCATCTGATGGTAACAACGTTGTTACCGAAACGTCACACTATTTATTTGGTCTCTAGGGGGTTGGTGGAAAGGTAGTCTAAACTGTTGGTTTTCGACTGCTATGACCAGGGATTGAATCCCGCATTGGGCACTTTTTTCTAATTTGAAAAAAAAAAAAAAAAGTGCTCTAATGGCCCCTGATTCTTATAAAAGTTCAACCCCACCAGCAAGTGCAAGTAACCAAACAGGGCTTTGGCACACTTGTAAGTGCAAAGTTGAACTGCTTTTCACATGTGTAGACATGTGGTGCACTTACAGTAAAAGCAGTTGCCAACTTCTACCCACCATGATTATCATGGCCTGTACCACATGTACTTGGGATAAGCAAAAAAAAAATTGATCTTATTCCCCTAATTTATAATCCAAATATGTGCACTAACGTATCTAACCCAAAATATTGTAACATTTAATTTATTCATCAGGTGCCTCGGGGCGCTGGTCGCAAGGAAAAGAACGCTTGTATATTTTGTTTTGGTAAATGAATGTGATTAGTATTTGTTTCAGATTTTGATCTTTAGATTCTTAAATAAAATATTCTATCTTAGCGATAAATTTAATTTGTCTAATTATGATCACCTTACAATCTGGTGGAGAGGCCGGGTAATTAGACAAATTGCCGGTCCCAAGCTCGGATGTAAAAGGAGGAAGGGGAGCAGTAACAAGCTCGTTAAAAAACCAGGTTTCAGTTGGCCCGACTGATAGCACCCTGTAAGGGCTCCTATTCTTGGGTTACAGGATATTCAGCAGCGTCTGTTCTCCATGTTAGGAGCGGCTGCACAGGGCGTCTGTTCCTCATGTTAGAGGCGGCCATTTAATACCAGGTCAAAGTCCAAGTTACACCTCTCTGTAGGTGACCTCGGGGAAATGTTGGATAAAACCAGCGCTCTAACGTAACTGGCATATAACCTATATGGAGTCGTGCACATTTATGGATC
>CP092869.1:51655746-51769876 GCA_030710605.1 Cordylochernes scorpioides | reverse complement strand
TAGAAATATCAGGAGAGTTTTGCGAACAGGAAAGTCATAATTCTATTTAATTTATAAATAAATATTTCATTTTTAATTTTAAATTTGAAAAAATAATCAACTAATTTTTTTAAAATAAAAATTATTATTATTTTTAATATACAGAGTTTTTGGAACATACCAGATCATCATATCTAATCTCCCGGTGTTTCTTTTTTTAATTTTCAAGTTTTTTTTTTGGAATGTAAGGATAACTTTTATATTTTTCGAGCAATTATCAAGTAAGTTAAAATATTTATTAATGTTCATTTTTTACCACGATATTTATTAATTTCATTTCTTACCACGATATTTATTATTAGAAGTTTCTCAGCATAAATAACGTGATTGGCTTACTTTTGCCGGCTATTTTAAACTGAACACATTCTTTTTATGCATCAGTTTTAGATTTAAAATCACTTTCACATAATTCTATCCATTAAATTTAAATTTCTATTAAAGTTATCTTTTCGTCAGAATTAAATATTTTATATTTGAAACTTCGTTGAGATACCCATTTCAGCAGACTATCGGCGAATGTATTATCTCGCTTAGGCGTACTCGAGATAAACAAAATTAGTTCCCTTTTTTAAATCAACCTGACCAAAACTTACAAATTGAACCTTCCTGAACCTAACTAGGCTATTAATTACTCGGCGGCATCTTGCCACCAGTGGTTCGCAGAAATGAGTATCACACCGAAACCTAAAAAAAAACAAGTGTTTCCAAATTCATTAATTCTTCTGTGTTCTTAGGGTTTCTCAAGAAAATTTCCTAATTAAAAAAAAGTTATTACAACTTAGTTTAGGTCCAAGTTTTCCTTAGTTTTGTACCATGTGGATAATAATAAAATTTTCTTATTTCATAGAAACACAAAATGTAAGATAAAATGAAGGGCTATTTTGATACACGACTGAGCATTTTTCCAAAAGAATCAAAGCATAAAATAAAAGACTTTGTAATTTTTTTACAATTTTTTTTTTCATTGTGCAAAGAAGTTAATTTTTACATTTGCACATAAAACCTGCCCTGTCATTTGGCCCCAGTGAATATTTAGAAATTGAGAAGAGGTTCTATTTTAATTTTAAATTTTTAGTGTATTAAAAATGAATTTTACAGGTGGCTTAGCTAATAACAAATTTTACAAACAAAATAAAGCCTCAGTTAGCAAAGCACCCTAGAATACCTTTGGTTTGACTTATTTTAAATCTTTTATAATAGTTTTGTGGTTTAAAAAAATGTGCTATGATAAGATACAATTTGGATTGTAGATAAAAATTACAATATATTTAGACCAGATAAGTAATTTGTCTGTTTCAGCAATATAATTGTTAGCCATCTTCAGTACTGTAGTTTGTCTGCAGAGGGTAATAATACACTTGGTGAGATGTTGCGGGCAAATTACCTATTTGATCTTGGTACCTTGTAATTATATGCTATGAAACATCCACTCATTCTGATAAGGCACACAATATGGATTATAAACACAAGGTAATAAGACCTAATCCAAATAAATTAATAGTGTGGGACATTTCAATAACAGCGTTCCCATCAGACAAAAGAATGAATGGTAACAACGCTGTTACCAAAATGCAGCACACTATTAATTTATTTGGATTAGGTCTTATTTTCTTGTTTATCCATTCATTTCCTAAAATGTATCCCTCCTTCATGGCAGATACCATTACTAGAACATGATACTTAGTTGACATAGGGAATTTGTTCTTTAGTGAGACAGTTGCTACACAATCCATCAATGTCATAACAAATACCTCATAAATCAAACTGCCTTCTACATGTGGTGCAACTACTGGAAAAACCATTTCTTAGTTGTCACCATGATAATCATGGGGATGTAAATTTAAACTATTTAGATGGCATTTACACAAACAAGGATACAGTTTGAAGAAACTAGAGTTAAAATATCCTTTAACCCTATGTAATCATTTTATCACTATATTTTAAACAATTAAGTAGCATTTTTCAACCAGTACATTTTACAGGTTCGTCACTTCTAGACACAATTTTTGCTGCTGCAAGTTTAGATACCAAATAAAAACTTATTTTCAATTTTAAGTAAAAGTTGAAAGTTTAGAATGGGTAAGCCTAGTTGTTAAGGAGAACAATGCAATCCTCAAGTTTTTGAGATTTAATTCTGTCTTGTGGTTCAGATTTAAAGCAAGCAAAATGTCAAATGCTCTAGCTCTGAAGGAGGAGGACCTCCTCAAGTTCCTGGCCTGCCGTACCCACATCGGCGCCAACAACATTGACTACCAGATGGACCAGTACAAGTACACCCGCTGCGCCAACGGACAGTACTTGATCAACCTCAAGAAGACCTGGGAGAAACTGCTGTTGGCTGCCCGTGCCATCGTCAGCATTGAGAACCCCGCTGATGTCTGCGTCATCTCTTCCCGTCCCCTGGGTCAGCGCGCAGTCCTCAAGTATGCCACGCATACTGGGGCCACCCCCATTGCTGGTCGGTACACCCCTGGTACCTTCACCAATCAGATCCAAGCCGCCTACCGGGAGCCCCGTCTCCTGGTGGTGACTGACCCCCGCGTGGACCACCAGCCCCTGACTGAGGCTTCCTATGTGAACATTCCGGTGATTGCTTTCTGCAACACGGACTCTCCCCTGACCTACGTGGATATTGCCATCCCCTGCAACAACAAGGTATGTAGGCTGTTAGGATAATTCCAACTATTTCGTCTTTTTTATTTCCATTTTGTGTTGGACCTTAGAAGTTATTAAGAGTTCCCACCAATATTTTTATTAAATAATAGATTAATAACCATTTAAATGTTCAGCTATGAAATTAGTAGATTCATTATGAAATTCCAAATACTGTGGTTTTATTTCCTTTACCCCATAAAGTTGGGATTCATATAAGCAAACATGTCTTCTGTCTGTTTGCATTTATTTGAAAAATCACCAACTTTTCTCTTTTGGTTCCTCCCAAGTTTGATGGATATCCTCTTGAGGTTTCTTGATGGCTGGCCACAGAGAGCTCATTTCTTAATGTCTTGAACACAATGTACCTTGTTTGATAAATTTGTCTTGTTCAGGCTCCCCATTCTATTGGACTGATGTGGTGGATGCTGGCCCGTGAAGTGCTGCGCCTGCGTGGTACCATCAGCCGCGAGCTCAAGTGGGACGTCATGGTGGACATGTTCTTCTACCGCGAGCCTGAAGAAGTGAGTTTGTGGGTGCACTCAGAAAGTGCCTTGTTATTGATCAACCAATTAGATCTCAGTTTTGTGTTCACTGCTAAGCGCACACAATAGTTTTCTACTTTCCTCCATTTAATGGAAGTCCCCCACTTCCTTATCTTTTAACGTTATTAACTCCCATGAGAGAACAACTCTACTAAGGACAGTTTTCATCTTTTAAAATACCATTTTTACCAATTAGCAACTCTGGTAAGAGGATGCCTCTCCCTTGAGCTCCGAAACTAACTGTTGTCCTTAACAGAGAGGTTCTACACTAACCTTACAAACACTATATAAACTTGGTGATTTTAAACACCACTTCCATACATGTAATATTTGTACACACCTTCAATATCCATGTGGTTGCTAAGTCCCTGTGTGCACAGAATGAGAAGGAGGAACAAGCTCCTGAGCCAGTGGCTGCTGAGAGGCCTAAGGAGGCTGCTGAGCCATGGTCTGGTGTTGGAGCCGTAGATGTGGCCCCAGATGTGCAGGACTGGGCTGCAGAACCCACGGCAGTTGCTGTGCCGTCTGTGGATGCCCCAGCTGCCTCGCAGGACTGGGCAGACTGGAGTGCCACCGCTGCCCCCACCCCCACCGCGGCCCCTCAGGACAACTGGGGAGGTCCCGCTGACAACTGGAACAACTGAGACTAGCAATAACCTTTGTACATAAAGAGAATAAAAAAGGCCATTCCTTTTTATCCCCCCCTTGTTTTCATTAGCTTCTCAATGTGGCAGCTTGGTCTATTACTTTATTGCAAGTGCACCACATGTCTACATGGGGAGAAAGCAGTTTGACTTTTGCACTTACAAGTGTGCCAGAGTCTCATTTGGTTACTTGCACTCAATGAGAGGGTTGGACTTCTACAAGATTTGTGGCCATTAAAGTAATTATTTATTCAGAAAAAGTGCCTAATGCTGGATTCAATTCAAGTTTTGGATATCTAAAATGGATGGTTTATAGCCCTTGTTCATCAAGTACAATTTGTCCTTTTATATCACTTTGTGATTGGTTCTCCTTTCTTTATCCTATTTGTTTCTATATCAAAGTAACATGGTTCAATATTGTAACATTTAATTTATTCATCTCTGGGCACTGGTCGCGAAGAACTCTTGTATATTTTGTTTTGGTAAATGAATGTGATTAGCATTTCTTTTGGCTTTTAATCTTTAGATCCATAAATGTGCACGACTCCATATAGGTTATATGCCAGTTACGTTAGAGCGCTGGTTTTATCCAACATTTCCCCGAGGTCACCTACAGAGAGGTGTAACTTGAACTTTGACCTGGTATTAAATGGCTGCCTCTAACATGAGGAACAGACGCCCTGTGCAGCCGCTCCTAACATGGAGAACAGACGCTGCTGAATATCCTGTAACCCAAGAATAGGAGCTCTTACAGGGTGCTATCAGTCGGGCCAACTGAAACCTGGTTTTTAACGAGCTTGTTACTGCTCCCCTTCCTCCTTTTACATCCGGGCTTGGGACCGGCAATTTGTATAATTACCCGGCCTCTCCACCAGATTGTAAGGTAATTAATTAGACGAATTTATCGATAAGATAGAATATTTTATTTAAGAATCTAAAGATCAAAATCTGAAACAAATGCTAATCACATTCATTTACCAAAACAAAATATACAAGCGTTCTTTTCCTTGCGACCAGCGCCCCGAGGCACCTGATGAATAAATTAAATGTTACAATATTTTGGGTTAGATACGTTAGTGCATATAATGATAAGGCACAATTTGGATTATAAATTAGGGGAATAAGATCAATTTTTTTTTTTTGCTTATCCCAAGTACACGTGGTACAGGCCATGATAATCATGGTGGGTAGAAGTTGGCAACTGCTTTTACTGTAAGTGCACCACATGTCTACACATGTGAAAAGCAGTTCAACTTTGCACTTACAAATGTGCCAAAGCCCTGTTTGGTTACTTGCACTTGTTGGTGGGGTTGAACTTTTATAAGAATCAGGGGCCATTAGAGCACTTTTTTTTTTTCAAATTAGAAAAAAGTTCCCAATGTGGGATTCAATCCCTGGTCATAGCAGTTGAAAACCAACAGTTTAGACTACCTTTCCACCAACCCCCTAGAGACCAAATAAATAGTGTGACGTTTCGGTAACAACGTTGTTACCATCAGACGAAATTACCAAATTCAGTACTTTCATTCATTCATTACCGAAAGATCACACACTATTAATTTAAATTTGGTCTTATTACCTTGTGTTAGTGCATAAAAATAAGCAAAGTGAAGCTATATACACTCATGGACAAAACTTAGTGAAAAGTCTTTAATATCGTTTTTTTTTTAGACAATTTTGTTCATACTTGGTTATCTTGTGTGCCTTCAATAAAGGTCACTGTAATATATTCAGAGTTTTATTGTGTGTATCCCGATATTCATGCTAAAAGGTTCAATTTCCTTAAGTTTTGTCTATGAGTGTATTTTTACTAATTTTCAAACCTATTTTGTTCTATCGTTTAATGCTATCATTTTGTACACAAGACCAAAACCAAATAAATAAATTGTGTGTGACGTTTCAGTAACAGTGTTGTTACCATCTTCAGACAAAAGTGCATTGTGACTGAAGATTATTACCATAATGCTGTTACTGAAACGTCATTACACTATTTATTTGGATTTGGTCTTATTACCTTGTGTTTATAATCCAAATTGTGCCTTATCATGCTATTATTTTGTGTAATTTTGCTTTTTGAGATTGCTTTTGGACACTTGTTGAAGTAATGCAAATGCAGGGATGAAGGCACTACTCACAGAGGTTCCCCAAAATTCTGTGCTAAAAGGTACAACTTCCTAAAGTTGTTGTTGTTTCTTATCCCCTTGTGTAAAGATTACACGAATTCCATGAGTTCATGCTCCTCGAGCTGTTTTATGATGAGCAGCGGCCTCTCCCAAAGGATGCAGCATGCAAATCAACATCTGATCTCATGGAATGGGGTGTAGGGATGCAGCTTTCGTTGATCATGGCACCATGATCCAGGCACAATTTGGTGAAAGTCTGACTTTGCCTGTAGTTTGAGGCCGTTCCTAACATGGAAGCAGATGCCTTTGCTGCCGACTCTGACATGAGTACAGACGCAGCTCCTCCGTATCCCTGGAGTGGGACCCTTGCTGAGGTCTATCAACTGGGTCAGTTGAAGTCAGGATTTTTAAAGAGGTCTACTCCTCTTCTAACAATGCTGCTGTTGGTCCACGACTGCTTATTTGTCAGAGTTATTCTGCTTGTTTCGCAGCTGGCCTTCATATCTGAAGGTCGTTCCCCTATCCGCCACCTGGGGACGTGCCCTATAGCAGTCAGCTCTGCCTAAAGTTTTGTCCATGAGTGTGTATATCTCTCTTTCTCTCTTGAAGTAACCCGGATTCCTGGAGCATACTAAAGTCACCAACTATCCGGGTGTATATCAGAGATTGACAACCATTGCTTTTGCATATCTTGAACATAATGTTAAATATTGTTATTTATTTTATTTAAAGGGAGACAATTAGAAGATTTGTGCTCCACTGAAGAACTACACATATCTCATTTAGATGTATATGTAATAGACAGCATCAAACAACACTAACAAGATTTAGAACAGGCCATCTCAAGCCATTGAAGATAGAAAATAATAACAAAATCTACCCCACTTGCCCAAAATGTAGCTTGTCACCTGCAGCTCCAGAACACATTTTGGCTTGCATTAGATGCACTAAACACGACCTTTGGGAGAGGCCGCTGCTCATCATAAAACAGCTCGAGGAGCATGAACTCATGGAATTCGTGTAATCTTTACACAAGGGGATAAGAAACAACAACAACAGATGTATATGTACAATTTAAAGTTAACATTAAGCAAATAGTAAAAAAATAATACAGTAGAACCTCCCTGTGAACGATACCTAATTACAGAGCCAAAGTGTCCTTTAGGGAGAGGTGTCCTCTTACCGGAGAGTTGCTAAATTATAAAAATGGTAATTTTGTAAATGAAAACTGTCCTTTGTAGAGAGGTGTCCTCTAGCAAGGTGTCAGCTAAAGGGAGGTTCTACTCTATATTAGTATCTTGTTTGCTCCATATTCTTTAATAATGGTTCAGAACATTTGCCAGTATTTTGATCCATTGTTTTCTTGGAGAAATGGCTCTCTATTTCATCCTCTTGTTGAGGATTTCTGTTGCTTCCTTTGTCAGTATGGCTTTTATTGAATTTTTCTTAATCTCTTTAGGAATTGTATTTTTGGATCATCTTTTAATTTTCCTCCTGATGTAATTCTACCACGTGGTTTCAATGGTCAGCAAGGGTTTTATTCCAAACATGTGTTTTCAAGGAGAGATTTGATACTTTGGTTGAACACTCCCTCCTAGTTGAATATTTATAAGGAAGAAAGAATAGCTAGTGATTGGCAAACTCATTCTTTTTAAGGATTGAATCAGAAATGCTCATATACTGGAAAGTGTTAGCTCTTTTTCATGGCTCTCACTGGAGATGATAATTATAAAAAAACATTATTAAGCTAAAACTTCAATTTAATAAGACCAAATCCAAATAAATAAATAGTGCGTGATGTTTCAGTAACAACGCTGTTACTGAAACATCACACTATTTATTTATTTGGATTTGGTCTTATTACCTTATGTTTATAATCTACTAGCTGAATGACCCGGGCAACGCCCGGGTTTTACCCTATTAAATGCTTTTATTCAAATACTATTTGTTACAATTATAAATTGGCGGCGTGGATGTCCTTCTTGTGAAACGTCCCGCTCCAAACTTTGTGTCTGATAAGCGATATTTTTATAAAGAGATGATCTGGCTTTGTGTCTTCTGCTCGAATGAATGTTTTTCTGTTAGAATTTTGTTCCTGCATACTAAAAATGAACTGGCTTCACCCGTGGTCTCTGCTTTTTGGAATTTTTCCGGATATAATTTTGTATATGATAATCAAATATGATACAGCAATATTGTCATCATCATTTTCTGAATAAAAACAACTATTTTTTTCCCAGAACCTGTCAATTTATTTTTCTTGACTAAAAATCCGAAAAATATCCCAGATTTTTCTCTATGTCCTGTTAAAACACGTTTTACATGTCCATTAGGTCAGCTGATATTACCTCCCATCTTCACCGCTAGAGGCGCTGCTTGCGAGCGAAAGGGCAAATTTGCCCTGCAATTTGCAAATAACTTGTATACATACTTGTTTACTTGTGTACATAGACCATAAATCTGTACATAGACAGGAAAAGCACATATATTTTAATAATATAAATGAGTTTTAAAAATTGTAAAAAAAAAAAATGCATCGGCTGGGAATCGAACCCGGGGCGCCTGCGTGGCAGTAGAGCATTCTACCACTGAACCAAAAGAAAACGGTGACAGAATTGTTGATGACTCTGATACTTGTATATTTTAATAATACAAATTGTGCCTTATCAAGCTAAAACTTCTTTTATGAGATTTTAAAAACTATGTTTGATGTTTATAATTCTTTTTGGAATAAATTCTACTGCAATGATACATTATTGGGAGGGCCTGACTGAAGTGGTGGTGGTGAATTCCATTAGTTTATCATTGCACTAAGGGTAGTAGAAATTATTTTATTTTTAAAAGAATCATACGCATCAAAATAGTGTAAATTTCTCTAACAGATGGCGTGCTGATTCATAATGTTAAACCTTCTTATGCTGTCTATTATATAGAATCATCGTCAATCTTAAAAAATAGTTGTAAAAAATATTTGGGGGGAAATATTCTTTAAATATTAGAAAAAGGTAGGTACAGTAGAACCTCTCTTTAGTGGACATTCCGCTAGCGGACACCTCTCCACAAAGAGCAGTTTTCATTTGCAAAATTACCATTTTTACTATTTAGCAACTCTCTGTTAAAAGGACGCCTCTCCCTAAAAAACACTTTGGCTCTGCAATTAGGTGTCCTTTACAGGGAGATTTTACTGTATTTCCAAGTTTTAGTGTGTTGTTACCGAATAACAGAATAAATTGTCTCTCTTTCAATACTTTTAAACTTCTTTGAAAGGATTATATCTTGCTGAACCGCGTGCTACTTCAAAATACAGCGCGCCTACGTCACAGGATGACGTGGCATTCGAGGAGCTTCCGACCATCACCACTAGAGGCGCTGTACCCTCCTTTTTTCACTTCCTGTTATGTTTTCCCTTGTACTACCTGCTTGCATAACCTCGTGATATATTAAAACCTATATATATTTCAATCTATTCTCAATTTGATTGAACCACCGATCCAACATATCTAATATAGGATGAGCTAGAGTTCTTTGAATCAGTTTGTGAGTGAATTGTTCTGATCAGAAGAGCTTGTGGAGTGTCGATTCATGAAGTCCAGTGATGGCCCTAGTTTTTATTAGTATAGTAGAACCTTCCTTTAGCGGACACCCCGCTAACGGACATCTCTCTACAAAGGACAGTTTTCATTTGCAAAATTACCATTTTTACCATTTAGAAACTCTCCGGTAAGAGGACATCTCTCCCTAAAGGACACTTTGACTTTGCAATTAGGTGTCTTTTACAGTGAGGTTCTACTGTATTATGCATTTGTTAAATTAGTTACACATTTATATATACAAATATATATTAATAATGGCATATCCTGACCAGGAGCACATGTGCTTTACAGAAGGCAGAGCGCCATCTGGTGGAACAGAAATCAACTAATCATTGATTTAGCCTGTTCCCTGATATTTGGCCAACCCAATTTCAAGAATTTGGTTTTTCAAGAAACCACTGGGACCAAAAAATATTTTTTGGTCGCAGTGGTTCAGCCTACTCCACGCTGACGAGCGTGAAAAGCGCGAAACGCGTTCGTGGATGGCTTTTCTTGATTTATCAAGAAATTGGGTTGGCCAAATATCAGGGAACAGGCTAAATCAATGATTAGTTGATTTCTGTTCCACCAGATGGCGCTCTGCCTTCTGTAAAGCACATGTGCTCCTGGTCAGGATATGCCATTATTAATATTGATTTCAACACCTGATCTTTTTATCTTTTATTTTTTTTTCTTTCGTTTTTTCATATACAAATATATCAATGAGAAGATAAAGAACATCAGGCTTAGAATGTTTGAAAGGTTCTCATTGGCAGCTGCCGACATTCAGTGCCACGCAGCGGTGGCCATCCGTACTATGTTGCCAATGGCTTGCTTGTTCGCCGACGCTCCGTTCTGTCATCCCAGCGGGCTGGAAGGAAGTCTCTCGACTCCCCATGGTACTGCTCTCTTGGATCATTGATTGCTCAATTCTTAAATGAAGTTAGCCAATTGAATCAGCTGTAAGTGGATAGCACACCTAATCCTCCCTACTTTAGGGGGGTCAAACCCAACATAGATCTTCTCTATTGAGAGCAATAGTGTGTGTCCTGGGGGGTAGAAGTCCGACCACACCCCCTGGACCCTTGGAATATTCAACCAAATTCTGGTCCAAGGTGACTAACGTCACAACGGCACCCATTTTCCAATTGTGACTGCTGTGATAGAGATGCAGGGAGACATCTGAGGCTCTTCATTGACACGACAACAACATTGTGTGTCCTTCAGAGAGAAATGTAAAGCCATTCATTGGACCATTTTAAATTAAAGGTTTAGCAGAGAGAGGAGCTTCTTCTTAGTTCCAAACAATAGGGAAAAAGGAGTCCAAAGTATTTTAACATGGTATTAAACATTTTATCAACAAATTATTAATTTTAATATATTTTTTTTATACTCAGTTATAAATTTCTCTCACTCTGCACCTCTCTGTTCTTTTATGGAAATAAAGTTTAATTGTTTAGTAGCAAAATAAATTGTCTTGTCATCATGACATTTATCTTTTTAAAATTTCGCAATGTAATAATTTGTTTCCAACTGAGTCAAAACCTAGATTGGACTAAAAAATGTTATTAAAAATGGGTAAAAAAGCTAATACATGGAAGGCCCCATAAAACATGATAAGCCTAGTGGTGGTTTCTTACAGGTCAAATCCTTTTTTGAATTTACAAATGCGGTCAGTCAGGGAGGTGGTCGCTCGTGAGAGGTTTTCCAGTAAGGCTAATTACACTGATAGACAAAACTTAAGGAAGTTGTACCTTATAGCATATATATATCGGGATTCAGAAAATAACTCTGAGAGATATTTTCTGAATCCCGATATATATATGCTATAAGGTACAACTTCCTTAAGTTTTGTCTATCAGTGTTATTGATGGGAGGGATCACACGTATATGGGCGAGGTGATCTCCTCTGTTGGCAAGATGTTATTTGGCGTTGCCGCAGGGTGAACAGAAGCCCACTCTTCATGGAAACCTGTATATAGATTTTTGTTTAAAAGAAAACGTGTCTCATCTCTGTTTCACATAGTGATAACTTCGTGCCCCAGTTAATAGGATTCTATCCATCACATGTTTATCTGTATATAAATCTTACACCATATAGGACAACCATTTAACATATATAACCTTGAAAAAACAATAGAAAAAAAAAAAAAGATAAGTGGGTCAGGTGTTGATATTAAAAATAAAAAAGGCATCTCCTGACCACGAGCACATGTGCTTTTTAGATGGCAGAGCGCCATCTAGTGGAGCAAAAATAAACTAAACGTTTATTTAGCTTGCTCCGTGATATTTGGCCAACCCAATTTCTTGATTTATCAAGAAAAGCCATCCACGAACGCGTTTCGCGCTGTTGGCGCTCGTTGGGTTGGCCAAATATCACGGAGCAAGCTAAATAAACGTTTAGTTTATTTTTGCTCCACTAGATGGCGCTCTGTCATCTAAAAAGCACATGTGCTCGTGGTCAGGAGATGCCTTTTTTATTTTTAATATATAACCTTGTAACCTTTGTAGATAGTTTAAGTAAGACGCGGCGTGTAGAGTTCGTATAAAGCGACTGGTGCACGCGGGGGAAATAAAGTTTTGTTGTTCATATGGTGATAGGTTTATTCACTTATGTGGAGACTTACTTTGAATCCGTTCCATTATACATATCACTCCCCATGTCCAATCCTAGTTGAACTGTGGACCTTAACTCTCGCCGAACTCAAGAATGGACAGCATTCCCACCATTTGAATCCAGAAAATCGTTAACAATTTATTTTTAAAAGATATTTTGTGAAAATATCTACAGAGCAAATGTCTGAAGTATTTCCCAATTTACTGGAAAGAGGCTGCTTTAAAACTCATTCCAAAGCCAGCTGACGAAGACTACTTATTACCCATCGACCAATTGCTTTTACATTATAGAATTGGTAAAAATTTCATAAAAATGTATCCATGTGCCAGACTAACAAGTTGTCTCCTTTCCAGTTTGGCTCCAGACCAAACCCACAGAGCGGGATGGTCGCTTCAAGTAGCTTGATCAGAGGGTGGAGTCTAAAGAAGGCCGCAAAAGTGGCATATGTAATCCTTTGGTATATCAAACTAGCAACTTGAAATTCCTATTGTGCTATTTACAAGTCGATAAAATTTAAAGGTTGGTTGCAAAGTTTGGAAGAGAATGAGTGAGATTGGGGCACCACAAAAAAATCTCACCCCGGACGCAAAAAATCCTCAGGACACACGGCCCGTTCAACCACATCAGCGTCTGAACTTTAAGAAAAACATATATACATAAACATATTTCGAAATTTATAGACAAATACATTAGAACCTCCCTGCAATGGATACCTATTTGCAGAGCCAAAGTGTTCTTTAAGGAGAGGTGTCCTTTTACCGGAGAGTTGCTATTTTTTTATATAATAAAACTAAAAAATAAAAAATCTAATATGAGCCTATTATATTTATTTATTATTGTTACATATATATTCATTGTTTAACACTTAGATAGTAAAATATTATAGTAAATTAGCTAAATACAATTAAACATTGAAAATGATATTTATTTTAAAATGTATATTTATATACTTTGTTCAACTTCGATTTTCTGAAGTGTCCGCTAGCGGGAATGTTATTTACATATAAAATCAATAAATGATGCATTGGGAAAGCGTCCGTTGTTTGTCCGCTACCGAGAATGTACGCGAGCGTATTTCCAATGGGAGGACAATTTTGGCGATAAAACTGTCCGTTGTTTAGAGGTGTCCGCTAAGGGAGGTTCTACTGTATACCGTGGTGTATCTACGACTTCGAAACATTTATCTTAATTACCGCGCCGTGTAAACCGGCCACGCGGCCAAGCTGTACCGCGGTTTTTGTCGCCTAGCGACCGCGATATGGAATTCTCTGTTTTTTATTATTCTGGATGAGAATCTTGAAAATCCCCTCTACAAGAGAATATGAATTTAAACAACCTCGACAAACGTACGGCTGATATATCAGAAAAAGAAAACCTAAAGGAAAAATCCCCCTTTGTTAAAAGGGACGTCAAGCCAACGCTACTCCTCCAAGGTCCACAGCGGCTGGTGGCGGATCCCCAGCTCCCATCAGTGCTCGCTCTGGTGATGTCAACTGGGCGGACAACACGTCGGCTCCCCATAACCTTGCTCCCTTCATCGAGGTTAGAATGAAGAGGCCGAGGACATAAGCTTATCCACGTTCCTCAACGGTGCAGTCCGGTATGCCACAGGCAGCCAGAGGAGTACCAACGCCTCCTACAAAGCGTCGTCCGCCTGCACAGTAGATCAAAGCCACGCAATAGAGAATCGCGGAATCCAGGGTACACCACGGACAACCTGGACAATTGATTTTATCTGGAGCACTGCCCCGACTTCTCTCAACTCCAGCACCAACGGAGGCTGGTTGTAGGCAGCAACATCCTGTAGCTGGCCAGGATGAACGGCCACGTTCTCGTCGACCTGGCCACCGAGGCCCATTCGTAGATCCTCATAGAGGAAGGTCTCGAAAATAATGATACAAAGAATGGTGGAGAAGGTTATCATTAGCAATCTGTCCTTCTGTGCGGAGGAAGCAGAGAAGTTGACGCTGTATGGGCGTGTTAGATCTATCGTCCCGGGTTCCCCAATGTGGGGGTATTTCACCTTCAAGGATAGCCACCGCGAGGTCTTTATTCTGATGAAAGATGGAGTCAAGTTGGAGAGACTTCCGTTGCGCCTCGACATCCGGCCCAAGGGGAGAGACTTTTCCACCTTCCTCTTCTACGGAGTAAAATGATCAAGGTATCACAGGCAAGGGAATCGCAGAGCCAACTGCACCTCGAGCACCAACAAGCTCATTAATTATAAGGCGATAATGTGCCATATCTATATATAAGAAATGGAAGCATCAAAGCACGAATGTTTCTTTTAAACATAAAACAAGCTTATTATTGCTGCATATATCTCCGAGCCCTCCAACACCGGTGACGTTACGCCGTCTACCACTGTGTCCAACCAAACGTGCAATATGCATCAGACCTGTGCCACCAAATGTGGAGGTTGTCCAAGATCCTTAAGGAAGTGATGAATTCCACTCCCCCTTTCTCGGATCACCGAAATCCCAACAAGACGGTATTCCACAAGACATGAAGGAACTGTCGTTGAACGACGAGGAGACTCAGATTTCTACTCCGTTCGGGAGCGCCTCTAAAACACGGTAGCTGCTCGACATCTACTAGAGCGAGTTCACAGGTTCCTCTTTGATGAGGTTAATGGGCTCGATAAGGGAGAAAATCCAGAGGATCTCGTCTTGGTCCCTGCCTTTCTGAACCTACTCAAGAGAATGAATTGCTCAAAAGATCGGGCTTCACAGGTTGGCCCTGAGTTGCAAGGGTGCCTACTCGCCACCAAAACGGAATTCTACAAACGTCTCACGGCCGTTCGTGCCCAGACAAATTGTGCCCAATGAAATTCAGCATTGCGTGCCTCAACGTACGTGGGCTTGATGCTCGCGAGAGGAGCATCGAGTTCTGCCACTTTCTGCGCCATCACCGCGTGGATGTCACCTTCATACAGAAGGCGACCTCCATGTCGAAAGACGATGTTCGAGACCTCTGCCTCGGCTAAAGGGCCGTAATCGCGAAATATACTGCCATTAGGAATTCAGGCCTCGCCTGCGTCTTCGCGCCGGGCGTCGCCTCCCTGCGGCAGCGCTTTTTGTGGCCGGACCACATCGCTGTCGTCTTCATCGAGCGTCATCAACTTCCACCTCTTTCATTCTTCTTGCCAGCGGCACCAGCAGCTAGAGCTTATTGAAACTACCGCGGTCTAGGAGGACGTGTCGTTTTTGGGCGAACTGAATATAATAGTCCACAAACGCACAACTTCCGGCTCGGTGGGAGCCCTCTCGGAGATGCTGGACCAAACAGCCCTCGTCAATGCAGCCATACTCTAGAGTGGCCAGCAATGGGAACCGGGTTGACGCCTGTCGTTTGGACAGAGTCGTTCTCCCATCGAGATTCTCATATCGCGTCTCCCAATACCAGACCATCCATTACAGGCTCTCAGACCACCGAGCTGTGCTTCTCCAGCTGGGCGCGACTCCGGCTCCTCGTCAACCCTGTGTGGCCGCCATGTTCGCACGGTACTCGAAGTGTGCCGTCTGTCAATGAAAATGTGCAGCATCTCTGCAGCCATCACGTATATGACTGGCGGAGATCTCTGAAGCGGCTGGTTTTCCATCAAAGTAGGACTCCTGGAAGAGGTGAGATTCTTCCACGTCCTTCGCGTCGCTGATAACGACCAGGTTGCGTACACCATGCGGTTCCTGCAAGCCAGGCTCGAAGCTGCGTCGTCGTACGCTAAATACTCACCACTGCCCGACTTCAGGCGCGCAATTCGCGTACGCCAGATTACCACAACAAACGTCCACCACGAAGGTGGCAACCTACCCCTCCTGTATCTGCTGCCTCTTATCCCTGTCCTGTGTGTGTGTGTGTGTGTGGAATTTCGCTTCTAGACTTACGTCGTTCCGGGAATGTCGTTTTCTTGAAAAATCGCGCGTGTCCGACAAGGTCGACGTGCCTAAGAGGAGCGGATTACCGCTGGTCGTCAAGGGTTGACACCTTGAATCACGGCTTCTTGGTGTCTCTGATGGTCTCTCTACGGTTGCCGCCGGCCTTCTCATTTGGTGATTTCTCCATCTCTATGCCGGGGCGGACGCGAAGATCCAAACCAGAGTCTTCCATACTAGCCTCATCCATCTTTTGAATGGTGTGAGGCAGGGTTTCGCCGTCAGCGCCGCACTCTTCAATCTCCGTTCAGGCTCTCTACGGTGTCGCCTAGAGCAAACGCTCGGCCCCAGGAATGTTCTCACCTACGCCGGCGACATCGTCCTGCTCATCCGCTGCGAGGAGCATTTTGGCGTAGTCACATTCATCATCGAGAAATTACAGCGTGATTCAGGTATAAAAGGAAACGTTGCCAAGAGCAAAGGCCTTTAGTGTGGTGCCTGGTGTACCCGAAAAAACGTTACACTGGGCATCTCCCGGTCGTCGAAGCATCTGATGGTTCTGTGCTATCCTGTGATACCGGGAAACCCATACTTTATTCAAGAACAACCTCTCCTGGATCATTTGGGAGCCACCATAGCGAGATGAGCCCCTACACCCACGGCCTATCTCTCGTCGATCGGGCCAGGGCCGCCAACTCCTTAGTGCTCACCTCGGTGGATCACCACATTCACGTCTACCTGCCCACAGACTATACCATGGTTTCCCGGTAGCATCTTGGCTAGGCCCGTCTCACAGGGAGGATTAGGACCAAATCTCGACATCGGCACTCAGCTGCGACCGGCGTTCTTCAGGGATGTGCAGGCCACTCTGCGTGGTAGCCGCAAAGCCTACTCCTGGACCTCCCCCATCATCGATGGCTGCTATTTCCTCCGTCCACCCGAACTCCAGGCTTCTGTGCGATGGGTCGGCGTCGCTTTAGGGACTCCGCTAGCCCTACCGCTCCCCTCACTCGGCCAATGTGCTGCGCTCTGGTTGACCCCGCGTGGCTGACCAGTTTCTGTCATCAACTAATCGACGCAGGACTGTCGGGTCGAGGATGGGGCAAGGTCAGTCTGACTGCGACATCTGAGTTGTGTACGGAGAAGGCGAGGTACCGAGCGACAGCCAGCCGATGGTGTTAACCCGCGCAGGACATCCAATGACCTGTCGCTGGCCTATAGGTACTGGTCCTGCCGCTGCGTCGGGCCTCTTGTCCTGAGACCTTTACCATTATCCCTGACCTTCAGGACTTGGTCTTTAGGCGAGGCTTGGATGATGGCGTTATGACCATTCTCATGTCCGCTAAGGCGTGCTTGAACAAATTCCTCCTAAACACAGAACTGTAGGGAGTGAAAGAAAACCTTGTCTGGAGGAAAACTTCCTCAAGGTAGAGGAGCCTCCCGGCCTGAAGTTGTAAATATGTAATATGTGTTTTTTTAAGTTTACACATATTTTTAATTCTTTCTCTTTAATTAAATAATTGTTCATAATATAACAATATGGATTGCTCTATTTTCAGAATTAAATAATTGTTGACTGAGAGCCAAAAAGTTTTTTTTGTGTGTTTTTTCGCCAACATTCCACGTATCACCTAATCCTATCCTTAACGCTTAAATATGCTAATCTTTGTATCTTTCTGTAATAAAAAATGTAAGCATTAAACCTCTTAAATATTAAATAGAGTGAGAGAGAATGTGTGTTACACACACCACATCACCTATAAACACACACAACACACACCACACATACAAACCCACACAACACAACACATACAAACATACAACACATAAAGAATATGGATGCCCTCAAAAATCTGTACTTGGACCTATCCTTTGTAACATAACCTTCAGCGATTTTTAATCCTAAATATTGCATTCTTCGTATTCATTCAGGTCTACGCTGTGATTTATTGTTATTACTAGGAGGCTCCAGAAACAACAAGTTTACTGGTCTTTGAAGTATATCGGATTGATTTCACACAATGACAACTTCCTTTAATTAATTAATTTAATTTAATTTAATTCAATTAATTTTAGAGGCGGGCGCTGCGTCCCTAAGCGTGGTCCCGGCGAGGCGGCCCGAGGGCGTCTCGCGGCGGGGACTGGCGAAGGATACCTGGTTGATCCTGCCAGTAGGCATATGCTTGTCTCAAAGATTAAGCCATGCATGTCTAAGTACACGCCCTAGCAAGGCGAAACCGCGAATGGCTCATTAAATCAGTTATGGTTCCTTAGATCGTACACATTTACTTGGATAACTGTGGTAATTCTAGAGCTAATACATGCAATTGAGCCCTCGTCCCTTTTAGGGTGAGGGTGCTTTTATTAGACCAAGACCAAACGGGGGAAACTCCGATAGTCGTGGTGACTCTGAATAACTATGGCAGATTGCACAGTCCTAGCACTGGCGACGCATCTTTCAAGTGTCTGCCTTATCAACTTTCGATGGTAGGTTATGCGCCTACCATGGTTGTTACGGGTAACGGGGAATCAGGGTTCGATTCTGGAGAGGGAGCCTGAGAAACGGCTACCACATTCAAGGAAGGCAGCTGGCGCGCAAATTACCCACTCCCGGCACGGGGAGGTAGTGACGAAAAATAACAATACGGGACTCTAACGAGGCTCCGTAATTGGAATGAGTACACTCTAAACCTTTTAACGAGGATCTATTGGAGGGCAAGTCTAGTGCCAGCAGCCGCGGTAACTCTAGCTCCAATAGCGTATATTAAAGTTGTTGCGGTTAAAAAGCTCGTAGTTGGATCTCAGTCGCGCTCCCTTCGATGCGTTGCAAAGCGTCTATCGTTGGGGCCGACAGCACGTTGGTGGGCCCGGTTGGCTTTTACCGGTTGCTCAAAGCAGGCTGGTGCCTGGATATTGGTTCATGGAACTTCCTTTAATTAAATGCTAGCAAATACAAACGGCGATGGTTTACAACCCTAGCGGGAACTCAGAGTTTATCACACTTAGATTATCAGGAAGCAAATGAAATCCGTCTTGATTGATAGGCCTATTGAAATTCCTCTGGGGAAAAGCAGAAGCCAGTGGCCCTTAAAATGGTGTAAAATAATTGGAAAAATATGTTACACTTTCCCACTACTGATGGTCATGAGATTCCTGGCATCAGCGATCGTTTCTGGACGGCTCGCTTCCATAGCTAAGGCCAGGCTGTCTGCCAACACGTGTGTTCACACAGAACTGTCCTCCTTTTCTCTCTGTCGAACATCTGTTTTAATGGAGACGTCTCCACGTCCATAACTTCATCCATGCTCTCTCCTCCTCTAAGTTCTTTTCTATCTTCCAAATATAACTTTTCTTAACACAAAATAATGAACGTTCAAAAGTTTATATTTTTATAATGCAGAGAATATTATCAGTGATGGATTACTGACACTCTCTGTATATACGAGGTGTAATAACCGGACTCATGTCTATTTTTATTCGTCACCAATTACAACAGACACCTTATCTCCTTGGCGATCCCTACACCGCTCCATACGACTTTTCCATTTTTGGAAGCAGTGCTGAAGTCTGTAAGCTGGTTGAGAACCTCCGTCGCTTTTGCTTTAACCGCTTCCACACTTTCAAATCTTGTCCTCTTCAGCACCGATTTGATCTTATTAAAGATTGAAGAAGTAATTGGAATATGATTAAAAAAACAAGGAATATATTAAAATCATAGGTATACACAAAATACCCAACTCCGTTTATATGGAAAAACAAACATTTGAATAATTTAATCCTTTTTATCTAAATTGTGTGGAATCCTTATCCAGGGAAGAGTTTCTTTTGATATTTTATTTACTTTCCCTAGCTTTCGGGATTTGTAGTAGGACCATTAGCCAGAAAGATAGAAATATTAAATAAAATGTCAAAAGACACTCATTCCCAGGAAGAATCGTTTTCCTTTTAATGGAAAAAGCTGCTTGATAATTTTACTACAGTACCATTGATTTATTTGAAGCCCTTGTTTCAATTCAGCGCATTTCCTAAATTTATGCTGTAGGCTCCATTGAATAGTGAGCTACCTAGACCGAATTCTGTACAGCTGTATGCTGTAGGCAATTAAAAACTATATATTTGTAAAATCGAAGTCTACTTTCTATTCTCCCATCCATCCCGCTTCTTGCCATAACTACGATTGAGGCCGCCAACAATGGCTTCCTCACTTTAACAACCGAAGCGATCTAGCAAGAAACTCTTGGGAGCGATCCAAGCTATCTAGGAGCGATCTTTTACCAACAGGAGATCTTTTACCACCAGGTGATCTTTTACCACCAGGCGATCTTTTACCACCAGGAGATCTTTTACCACCAGGCGATCTTTCGCGACCAAGCGATATTTTGAGACCAAGCGATCTTTCGCGACAAGGCGATCTTTTACCAACAGGCGATCTTTTCCCAACAGGCGATCTTTTACCAACAGGCGATATTTTCCCAACAGGCGATCTTTTACCAACAGGCGATATTTCCCACCAGGCGATCTTTTCCCACCAGGCGATCTTTTACCAACAGGCGATATTTTCCCACCAGGCGATCTTTTACGACCAGGTGATCTTTTCCCACCAGGCGATCTTTTACGACCAGGTGATCTTTTCACACCAGGCGATCTTTCGCGACCAGGCGATCTTTTACGACCAGGCGATCTTTCGCGACCAGGCGATCTTTTGAGACCAGATCGTTCAAGGCGATCTTTTGAGACCAAAGCGATCAAACAGTACCACGGGCGGCTTTTGCGGCAAGAATAAGAGGCGAAATGAGTAAGTGAGTTTTGTGTTCACTATATCATATAGTTAGTTAGAGTTTGGAATCACACGGGGATGGAATTACAACCAATTTCAACGATAGATACACAACTATAAGCGGTAAGTTTGAGTAGTTTTGTAAATTTGAAAAATTCAATTGCTTGAGAGAACCGAGTCAAACATATCAAATATATTTAATATAGAAACAATTTGTGATCACATCTAGTATTACTTATCCCTATAGATAGATTTAGGTACTCTTAATAAAAATGATCAATTATTTGAGGGCATCTTTTAAAGGAATCATCTTTAAAATGAGCGCTAAACCTTTAATCTTATTTAAATTGTGAGTTTAAAAGTAATTAGGTTTTAAGAGACTATTTAAAATAACTATATTTTAATATTATTTTAAAGAGAAAATTTGTTAATATCTTTATTGAAACTTTTCACTTTAATTAGTGCTTGGTTTTGTTTATCTCACGCTCAGGTCAGAGCGAATCTCGTGGCAGCTGGATTGAAAGTAAAACCTGATGTAAACATACCTGAGAGAGTCCGCAAATGGCCATGTGTGAATAAACAAATAAATTTATATTATGATGCATTAGCGCGCCATCTGTTATGAAAATTAGAAACTATTATAGACGCGTATGATTCTTTTAAAATTAAACAATTTCTACTGCTCTTACTGCAATGCAAAAATTAATTGGGAGGGCCTGGCTCATCAATGGTGAACCCTCCCAGCGGTTTCGCCAGTTTAATTTATATAATAATATATGAAAAAACAATAGAAAAAATAAAAGATAAGTGGGTCAGGTGTTGATATTAAAAATAAATAAGGCATCTCCTGACCACGAGCACATGTGCTTTTTAGATGGCAGAGCGCCATCTAGTGGAGCAAGAATAAACTAAACGTTTATTTAGCTTGCTCCTTGATATTTGGCCAACCCAATTTCTTGATAAATCAAGAAAAGTCATCCACCCATTTCTTGATTTCTCGGGAAGCCATTGGGACCAAAAAATCTTTTTGGTCGCAGTGGTTACAGTCTACTCCACGCTGACGAGCGCCAACAGCGCGAAACGCGTTCGTGGATGACTTTTCTTGATTTATCAAGAAATTGGGTTGGCCAAATATCACGGAGCAAGCTAAATAAACGTTTAGTTTATTCTTGCTCCACTAGATGGCGCTCTGCCATCTAAAAAGCACATGTGCTCGTGGTCAGGAGATGCCTTCTTTATTTTTAATAATAATATATATATACTCAAAATAAATTTATATAAATTATATTAATGTGCTTATCTATTTATGAGCTTAATTGTCTCAATTAAGTTTTCCTCTATATATAAATTTAATTATCGTAAATGTTAGGTTATTCAGTGATTGAATATATCATCATCACAAGTTAATGTTTTGGTTCAAGCAGGATATGTAAAATAACATATTACAACAGAGGCCAGTCAATAAAGTTACGTCTTCATGATAGGTTAGTGATTCGTTGTATTGTACAAGACACTAACAAACCAAACATGGTGTCAGAAAAGTGATTTGAAAACAAACGAAAAAAAAATATCGCGGTAAGTTCAATTTTACGTTAAGACTAATAAAATAATAAATAAGCCTTATCGTATATTAAATAGACAAAAGATATGTATTTACAAATACCGCCACCTGAACCAGTTAATTTCAGAGGAAATATAGAAGAAAACTGGAGATATTTCAAATCGCATTGGCGTAACTTTTCAATAGCAACAGGGTTGGACAATAAAGAAGACAAATTAAAAGTTGCAACCTTATTGTCTATTATAGGCAAAGAAGCTTGATCTGTTTTGTTTAAAGATAATATATCAGTGATATATTATTACTCTACTCTGTTTTGATCATCTTGTTTTTATCATCATCTTGTGGACAATAAAATGTTGGTAATATTGTTGCACTGGGCTGCGGTTTGGCAGATTCTTCAGTCTTGAGTCTCTCCTCAGACGTGTCTTGCATCTTTCCAGAACGTGTCTCAACCATCTTACAAGGTTAAACCAGTCAATAATAAGACAACTATAAATTTAGGTAGCACCTAGAATCTCTCTTTATTTACCACATCAAAGTTTAAAGCATGTAGGGTATTTAGTGTATCAAAATACAAATGTTTTATAGTACATAATATTTTATATTAATAATCTGTTTTATAAAAATAAATAAATTTATAATTTAAATTTTAAATATATTAAAAATAATATTATAAATAATTTTAAAAATAGGCGCATTAATCATGATGCAACACTTCCCCCTCTCCAGAGGTCGTCACGTCCTCGTGAGTGACCTCATCAATTCTTTCAAAATAGGGTTTGAGTCTTGAGACATGGACAATCAATGGGTCTTGGCCAGGATTATCTTTCGGCTCAATTAAGTAATTTACGTTGGACAGCTTCTTTAATATTCGATATGGCCCAAAATATTTTCTCAATAGTTTTTCACATTTTCCGATTTTCCTGACTGGTGTCCAAACTGCCACTAAATGTCCTGGTTCATAGATTCTCTCGTTGTGTTTTTTGTCATAGTTTCTTTTCATTCTTTCCTGAGTCTTCTCTGTGTTGTTAATGACTACCTGTCTCGTCCTTGCTATTTTATCTAAGTAGTTTTCTATATATTCGTCGTAATCGTCCATGTTACTGTCCGTTGGGATATTCTCGTCGTCTAAGAGGGACATGGGTTCCCTCCCAAACAACAGGAAAAATGGAGAGTAGCCTGTGGTTTCTTGAATTGTGGTATTATATGCGTGTGTGATAAAAGGAAGGATTTCGTCCCAGTTCTTCTGATCCGTATTCACATACATGCTGATCATATTGATTAAAGTTCTATTTAGCCGTTCCGTTAGTCCGTTAGTCTGGGGGTGGTAGCTCGTTGTGAAGCAATGTTTAACTTTGCACATTTTCATAACCTCCTTCATCAAATTGCTAGTGAATTGTGAACCTCTGTCGCTGATAAGAAATCTTGGAGCCCCGTGACGTAAAAATATATGTTCGATTAAAAATGTAGAGACTTCTTTCACTGTCGCTTCTGGTACTGCCTTTGTTTCAGCATACTTGGTATAATAATCCGTCAACACAATGATCCATTTCCTTCTTCTTTTCGTTGATGGCAAGGGGCCAACAAAGTCAATTCCGATTCTTTCAAAAGGGTAGTTAGCTGGGGGAATAGGTTGTAGAAGTCCAGATGGCAACTGATTTGAACCTTTCCGACTTTGGCAAAGATGGCACGTCTTTACAAATTCGGAAACATCTTTCAGCATGGAAGGCCAATAGTATTTATTCTTCAATCGGTATGTGGTTCTGGCGACGCCCAGATGGCCATTCAGCATATGGTTGTGGTATTCACTCATGATTTCTTTCCTTCTCTTCTTTGGCACTACCAGCAACCATTCTCTGCCTTCAGAATTTGGATTTTTCTTGTAGAGACACCCATTTTCTTCTTTAAAGTTCTGTGTAATTGAACGCTTGTTTCCACTAAGGTTCTCCTTAATATTCTCAATAAAATCATCCTTTTCGTCTATTATTTGATTCAAAAATAGTCTTTCATAATCCTCGTCCCATTCGTTTTCTGGTAAGGGTCCTCTAGATAGACCATCAGCGTCCATATGTTTTTTTCCCGATTTGTGTATAATTTCGAAATTATATTCCTGAATCTTCAGTGCCCATCGTGCTAATCGACCGGTCGGATCTTTTAAATTCTTAAGCCAGCATAGTGCGTGATGATCAGTTACGATTTTAAAGTGCCTTCCATATAAATAGGGCCGTAATTTTGATATCGACCACACTACAGCTAAACATTCCTTTTCGGTGGTTGAATAATTTTGCTCAGGTTTACTTAGGGTTCGGCTCAAATATGATACGGAGGGTGTTTCCTTTCAAATGAAACGATTTTCGAGCGCTCGCGTTTTGCACGTGCAGGCATGCTGCACACGACACTGGTTCCAATAGATCTAGAATCTTCTGGAGAATTCATTTTCATCAGGTATCATGATTTTTGCAACATGGGGGGAGAGAGACTAACGCTCCAAGTCGAACAAACAATTCGGACCCTTTCCAAAGAAGGAAACAGTTATAGCGTCATAGTGAAAAAGCTAAAAGCAGAAGGACTAGATGTTGGCAAAGCTACAATATGTAGGGTAGTAAATGGCATCGGAAAGAAAAGGGAAGCTGAATCCAATGGGCAAAAATATCAAGTCGATCGACCACGTCCGGTGCGGACCCCCGCCACGGTTTCCAAGGTAAAGCGGCTAGCAACTACTGAAAATCCACCATCTCAGCGCCAACTTTCCAGAATGTGTGGAACATCGCTAAAAACGATAAATAACATCATTCACAAAGATTTGGAACTGGATACCCGAAGAAAAGGCAAGGTTCACAAGCTCACCCCTTTCCACATGAAAAACCGTGCAACGAATGCCCGGAAGCTCTACGAGGAACACCTGGCCGGTTCCAGATCGGAATATACTGCAACATTGGACGAAGCATGGATGTATGTGACGTATTGCAATGGAATCCGGAAGATCTGTTACATCAAAAGAGGCAATCAGGTCCCGGATAATTGGGTTCACCAATGCTCCGAAACTTTCCCTAAAGGTTTCATGGTTGTCGGGGTAATGACTGGCCGTGGAGTCCTTCCGCTCATAAAGGTTCCATCGAAGGTGAAGGTGAACTCAGAATTCTATATAGAATGCGTTCTGAAACCTGTCATCGAACAACTGAAGGACCTTTACCCAGGGGAAATGGACAAAGTGTTCCTTCATCACGACAAAGCCTCTTCCCATACCTCCAACAAAACCCAACAGTTCCTACAAGAAATGAAGGACACCCTAGGCCTAAATTTTATCAGGAACTCGGACATTCCAGTGAAGTCTCCCGACGCCAGCCCACTGGATTTTTACGGGTTCGGTATGTTGAAACAACGGCTCTTCAACCGACGTCCCAAAACTGAGGCCGGACTTTGGAAAGCCGCACAAGAGGAGTGGTCGAATGTTTCGCTCTCCAAAGTCAAGGAAGTGTTCGCAGCTTGGAAAGTCCGATGCAGGGAGATAGCCAAGAAGAAGGGGAAGCACATAGAACACATGAAAAAATTCACGTTCGAAAAATAAAGTTCTAACGGACGTTTGAAATCGTTTCATTTGAAAGGAAACACCCTCTGTATTACCTTCTCTTCGCCACCGATATTTTGAATTAGTGTTGCACCTAAGCCGATGTTAGAGGCATCTGTGTGAATGCAGGTGGCTGCATTTGGATCAAAGTGACCTAAAATTGGCGGATTCATAAGAGCTTTTTTAAGGTTTTGGAACGCTTCTTCCTGTTTTCCTGTCCAGATAAATTGCACATTTTTTCTGATGAGACTGGTCAATGGGTCAGCGATTAATGAGAAATCTTTAATAAATTTTCTATAATATGAGCACATTCCTAGGAATGATTGCACTTCTTTGGCCTTCTTGGGCTGAGGAAAATCTCTAACGGCTTTGATATTATATTCGGCAGGTTTTATACCCTCTTGGTTGGTTATATGTCCAAGGATCTCAAGTTCCTCGAAAGCAAATCTGCATTTCTTGTCGTTCAGTTTTAAATTAGATTCGCTGAAGCATCTGAGGACAGCTTCAAGTCTTTTAATGTGGGTTGGAAAGTCCGAGCTGTATATAATTACATCGTCCAGGTAGCAAAGGCAAATCTGCCATCTCAGATTTCCGAGGACATTGTCCATGTTCCTCTCAAAAGTAGCAGGGGCGTTGCATAGACCGAAGGGCATTACGTTGAATTCATATAACCCATGTGCAGTAGTGAAAGCCGTCTTCTCTTTGTCTCTCTCTTCAATTTCGACTTGCCAATATCCCGATTTGAGATCTATTGCTGAGAAGTACTTGGATCCTTGGAGAGTATCCATTACATCATCAATTCTTGGGATTGGATAAACATCCTTCACTGTTACTTCATTTAATTTCCTGTAGTCCACACAAAATCTGTATTTGCCATCTCGTTTTTTGACCAATATAACGGGAAAGGACCAGGGACTTGAAGATTGTCTAATTATTCCTTCTTCGAGCATCTCGTCTATTTGATCCTTTATGATGGTTCGTTCCTTAGCGCTTACCCGGTAAGGCTTGTGCTTTATTGGTTTTGCGTCTTCTGTATGAATCTGATGTTTTGCCAAACTGGTCCTACCTAACCTCGATGAGAACAAATCAGTATACTTGGCCAAAATTTGTTTTAACCTCTCTTGTTCTTTAAATGTAAAATTTTTGTTTATTTGAAATTGTATTTCGTCATTTTCATTCTGCTTCTCTTTATTCTCTATAAAATTTACCCCTGCAGGAAGACTTCCATAAGCCAATGTTTGGTCTTTCATGATTTTTAAAGGTCGAGGATAAGGGTTCGTTATCCAGATATGGGTTTTCTTATCCGTGACAGTAAGCAAACTTCTTGCCAATCGAAGACCATTTGTTTGAGTCATTCTGTTGTTCTCTTCGATGACATATTCGCCATCCTCTGCTTCTATTGAGGCCCTAATCAATTTAATAGATAGTTTAGGTATAACGGTATCTGTAGTGCTCTTTATTTTTTTTAGATCATAATTGCTTACGTCATGATTACTCATCAAATTATATTTTATTATTTCTCGTTTACAATCAATTTTAGCATTCATTTTTTTAAGGAAATCTCGTCCAAGAATAAGAGTTCGTAGATGCGCGTCCATTACTACAAATTCGTGGGATAATTCAGTGTGATCAATTTTTAAATCTAAAATAATGCTACCTACCATATCTAATTTTTTCCCATCGGGTCCTGAACACGTTTTAGTGAGACTATTTATTTCACGGCTAGCAAAAAGTGCTGTTCTTAGGTCGACCACTGAAAGATCGGCGCCTGTATCAATCAAAGCTTCGCATAACCCTATCTTGTCCACATTAATATTAATTTTGTACCTAGGGTCCAACTTTCTAATTCCATTTATGGTCGACTTGCTTTGATTAAAGGAATCAGGCGCGACACTTAGTTTAAATCTTCCAACACGGAATATCTATTCCGTGTAGGAATATTCATTTGTGTGTCATTACAAACATCCGCATAGAGGCGAGGCCGTGTATAATCTTTCCTTTCGTCCATTTGAAGATTTTCTTGGCTCTTGTCTTGGGAAACTGAGGGGTCCTCTCCTACGATCCTCACAAACTTGACTCTGCAATACCGCGCTACGTGTCCTGGCTTGTTACACTTGAAACATATTGGTCTCCCGTCTTCTGTCCTATTCCTGTTTGAATCTGGATTCTTATTGTAGGTTTTCCTTGGGTAGACCGGTTTTGGCTCAGGAATGGGAGTGTAAAATCGTCTAGGGGCAGATACCTGGGGCAGCGGCTTGTTCTGGTAGTACCTCGGAGCGGGGGCCTGGGGCTTGGGGGTGTTCTGGTAGTACCTCGGAGCGGGGGCCTGGGGCTTGGAGGTGTTCTGGTCTGGTCTTCTGAACGACGGAGCGTTCTTCCATTGCTCTTGATGGTGGGAACGAGGAGAGCGTGGTCCATTATATAGAACCTTTGATTTTTCTATACGTTCTTGATAATTATTTTCAAACAAATCCATCTTTTTACACAATCTTAGGAGTTCGTTGGTATTCTTAGGAGGGTTTAAGTAGAGGGCAAAAGAGTATTCTTTCTTTAACCCTCCAATAACCCAATTTATTTTATTCTCTTCTTCCATTTGGGGGTCGACCTTGTTGCACAGAACCAGGATATCCTCTGCAAACCTGATTGCAGGTTCATTCCACTGCTGCATTCTGTTCAGCCTCATCTTCAATTCTTCTTTGTTGGCGTCTGAGCCAAAATCCTGAATTAGGCGGCTCTTGAAATGTTCCCAGCTGGTAAAACTTATCTTGTGTGGGTCCAGCCAGGTTTTGGCGCTACCAATCATGTTCATGGCTGCATAGCGAGAAATAATATATTCTGCCCAGTGGTACAGGAAGCCAATTTCTTCAAGGGACTCAATCCATGGGCGAGGGTCTTCTGTTCCATCATATTTGGGGATGTCTATGTTGGGGTTCAAAACAACTGGGTCGGCACTTGCATCTCTACCAATTGTTGCACTGGGCTGCGGTTTGGCAGATTCTTCAGTCTTGAGTCTCTCCTCAGACGTGTCTTGCATCTTTCCAGAACGTGTCTCAACCATCTTACAAGGTTAAACCAGTCAATAATAAGACAACTATAAATTTAGGTAGCACCTAGAATCTCTCTTTATTTACCACATCAAAGTTTAAAGCATGTAGGGTATTTAGTGTATCAAAATACAAATGTTTTATAGTACATAATATTTTATATTAATAATCTGTTTTATAAAAATAAATAAATTTATAATTTAAATTTTAAATATATTAAAAATAATATTATAAATAATTTTAAAAATAGGCGCATTAATCATGATGCAACAATATGATGTGCACGTGTGCAAGAATAGTAAAAAGAATAAAATAATTATAGTAGCTTAAAAATGGTGTATCTTTCATTTATCTTTAAATATATATAAAGTGCAATTTCTTATAAAATAATTTTCACCATTAATATTCAACATTTAATAGAAACGTATCAAATGGCGACGAAGAATTAATGTAAGTATGGCCACCACTAATTCAAATTATCCAAGGTTTCGTGAAGGTGAAGATCTAAATTGTTATTTGGAACAATTAGAAGAATGTTTTAAATTGAACAAAACATTAGAAGCAGACAAAGTATCTGTGTTATTAACGTCTATTGATGTTAATGTTTATAAGACTTTGCGCGATTTGTTGGTACCCAGTAGGCCAAGTGACCTTAAATATAAAGATTTAGTAGAGGTTTTAACCAACCATTTATATCCAATAAAAAATAAGCACTATGAAAGATATTTATTTCACAAGATTGTACAAAAAGAAAATGAGCCTGTGGGAAAATTTGTTTTGAGGCTTAAATCTCAGGCAGACAAGTGCAAATTTACTGACATAAATGAAAATTTGTGTGACCAATTTGTAAGTGGTTGCTACGATGAAGCTACGCTTAAAAGGCTACTAAGTGAACCTTTTTTAACGTTTGATAGTGCAATAAATATTGCAAATTCTGTAGAGGCAGCGAAGTCACAAGTAAATTTGATGAAAAATCCTGGTCATGATATTGATAAGTTGAAAGCCAGATCTAATAATTTTAAATTCCCATGTAAATACAATAATCCTTGCAAAATTTGTGGAAAGTCTAACCACGATACGAAGTTATGCAAATTTAAAAATGCCCAATGTTATATTTGCAATAAGAAAGGGCACATTGCTCCAGTATGTTGGAATAAAAAATCGGCCCAAAATTCTGGAATGAATAAACCCAATCTGAATAAATTGAATACTATTCAGTGCAACACATTAGAAAACGCACCAAAAATATTGGTAAACGTTAAAATTGAAGATGCAGACACTATAATGGAGGTTGACACTGGTGCAGACGTGTCTGTAGTTTCAAAGAAATTTTTTCTTACAAATCTCAAAAATGTCACTCTAGAGAAATACAGTGGACATTTGAAAAGTTTTTCGGGAAATTTGATTCCAGTTTTTGGAAAATGCTTGGTAAATGTTAGTTACAAAAACTATCAGGAAAAACTACCTCTAATTGTGACAGGCCAGTTTAATAACCAAACGCCGTTACTGGGCAGAAATTGGATAAGAATTTTAAAAGCTGATTGGCCCAATTGCGTTTTTGATATCTGTAATAATATAAATGTAATTTCAAATTTAGAACTGTTTTTAGAAGCATATAAAAGAGTATTTGAAAATAAAGATTTGCCAATTCAGGGCATTAAAGGTTCAATATCATTGAGGCCAAATGCAAAGCCCAAATTTTTTAAATTTAGACCAGTACCCTTTTCCATTAAAGAGAAGATAGACAAAGAACTAGACAGACTTGAACAAAGTCAAATAATTGAAAAGGTAAATGCTAGTGATTGGTCCACGCCTTTAGTAACGGTAATAAAGTCAAATGGAGAACTACGTTTGTGTGGTGATTTTAAAAATACTTTGAATAATTGCATTGAAGATGAGAAATATCCATTACCTACTATAGAAACTATGTTGGGAAATCTAGGAGGAAACAAGATTTTTACCAAATTGGATCTCTCCTCCGCATATCATCAAATTGAAATGGATGAAGCATCAAAAAATCTGCTAGTGGTATCTACCCATAGAGGACTTTACCGATATAATAGATTGCCTTTTGGCATCAGTCCAGCTTCAGCCATTTTCCAGAGGTGTATGGACAGCCTTTTTCATGATGTTCCCAACACGGTGATATACTTAGATGATATTTTCATTGGTTCTAAAGATGAACAAGAACATTACAGAATTTAAAAAATGATCTTCGATAAATTAAAAGAGCTAAATTTCACCCTTAATAAAGAAAAATGCTTATTTAAAAAAAAAGACATTTGTTTTCTAGGTCATATTATAAATGAAGATGGTGTTAGACCAGATTCAAAGAAATTGGAAGCATTAGAAAGGTGTAAAAAGCCTTTCGACAAAGCATCATTGAAAAGTTTTCTAGGGATGTTGAGCTTCTATTCAAAATACATACCTAAAATGTCAATCTTGGCTGGTCCTCTTTACCAACTCCTAAAGAAGGACAATCGTTGGAAATGGTCTAGCCAATGCGAAAAGGCATTTCTGAATTTGAAGTTAACTCTATTAAATTCCCAGGCGCTTATTCACTATTCAATGAAGCTTCCATTAACTTTAACCTGCGATGCATCTGCCTATGGCATAAGTGGGGTCTTGTGTCATATTGTGGAAGAGAAGCCAATCACCTTTGTTTCCAGAACATTGTCAAGTGCAGAAGCCAAATACTCTCAGACTGAGAAAGAAGCACTTGCTATTGTGTTTGCAACTTCCAAACTGAGACAATACTTGTTTGGGAGAAAATTTGTGTTAAAGAGTGATCATAAAGCTTTAACGACTGTTTTTGGAAACAAAAGACTTCTTCCGCCATTAATTGCAAATCGCTTGCATAGGTGGGCTTTAGAGTTGTCAAATTTCGATTTCGATATTAGATATACAAATAAAGATACCATGCTCTGTGCGGATGCATTTTCAAGACTTCCACTTGAGGAAATAAATTCAAGGGAAGACAACATTGATTTGGTGACACATGATATACCATTTTTAAATGTAACTCCATTGGACCACCTCATTATTGAAGAAGAAACCAATAAAGATCCGGTTTTAAATAAGCTCAAGGAATATCTATTAGAAGACCCTCAGTTAGCAAAAAAGGATGAAACAATGAAACCATTCCTTTCAAAATTGGAAAATTTTTCTGTACTGCAGGGATGCATTTTTGTTGATTCTAGAGCAGTGATTCCAAGAACCTGTCAAGATCAAATGTTGAAGTTACTTCATCAAGGTCATATAGGAATCAATCGCATGAAATCTCTAGCCAGATCTTCGGTTTGGTGGCCAAAAATGGATAGTCAAATTGAAGAGTTTGTGAAGGAATGTTCTCTCTGTATGCATCATCAGACAGCTCCTCCTGCTGAGAACACACCTTGGCCCAGGACTAACCAACCGTGGCAGCGAGTTCATGTTGACCATTTCTATTTCAGAGGTGATTGTTATTTATTGGTAGTAGATGCAAATTCAAATTGGATTGAAGTATTCCCAGTTAGAGGTACTACTTCGCAAGAAAATATTAAGCTTCTACGGGAGTGTTTCGCCAGGTATGGATTACCGCAATGCTTAGTGTCTGACAATGGCCCCCCTTCAATTCGCTTGAATTTAAGGAGTTCTTACGGAAAAATAATGTATACCACTTAACCTCGCCAGCATATAATCCCTCGTCTAACGGAATTGCTGAAGTTTCGGTAAGAATAATAAAAAAATCTCTAGAAAAGTCGTTAGAGGAATCTCCAAACTCAAATATGGACTGTATTTTACAAAATGTTCTGTTTAATTATAGAAATACGCCTACCTCTTTAGATAAGCCTCCTGTAGAACGCCTCCTAAGTTATGTGCCTAGAACATTTGTAAATTGCTTGAACTCTGAATTTATCCAGAGGACTTTTGGGAGGAATGAGTGTGGAAGGCGACATTTTCAATTTGGAGATAAAGTGCTGTTTACAAGAGTAATACAAAATAGGCGCAAATGGTTCAAGGCCCAGGTGATACGACGACTAGGTTACAATGTTTATCTACTAAAGAACCTAAAAGGCACATTTAAAGTGCATGTCAATCAGATGAGGACAGGTTCAGATACCAAATATGCTGAAGATTCTGATTGGACCTTGGACAACGCTGGAGCAGGACCTCACCGACTGGAACAAGACCCTCAAATTTCCACGTCACCTCCGCCTAGGAGATCTACCCGACCTCGATGCCCTCCTTGCCGGTTTTCTCCAACTATGTACAATATAAGGAAAGAGGAATGATCTGTTTTGTTTAAAGATAATATATCAGTGATATATTATTACTCTACTCTGTTTTGATCATCTTGTTTTTATCATCATCTTGTGGACAATAAAATGTTGGTAATATGATGTGCACGTGTGCAAGAATAGTAAAAAGAATAAAATAATTATAGTAGCTTAAAAATGGTGTATCTTTCATTTATCTTTAAATATATATAAAGTGCAATTTCTTATAAAATAATTTTCACCATTAATATTCAACATTTAATAGAAACGTATCAAAGCTTATAATATATTTGAACATCTCGATCTTTCAGATGAACAAAGAAATAACTCAGATGAGATAATAAATGCATTGACTCAGCATTTTACACCAAAAATTAACATTATTCATGAAAGATCAATTTTCAACCAAACAAATCAAGAAACAAATGAAAGTATTGAACAATATATATGTAGATTAAGAAAATTGTCTTCCACATGCAATTATGGTGCAATGACTGAAGAAATGATCAGGGATAGGTTAGTTTTGGGAATAATCGACAAGCAAACCAAAAGACAGCTGATCAGTGATCCTCAACTAACATTGCAAAAAGCTATTGATGTGTGTAAGGCTAATGAAAGCGCTAACAAACAAATTGAAAACTTAACTAAAAACACTCAAGAGGAGGTGAACAAATTGAATATAAGAAAGAAAACAGTCAATCAAAATAAAATGAAAAAGAACATTCCTTGTAGATATTGTGCAACATTCCATGAGCACAATAGACAAAAATGCCCTGCATGGAATCAAACCTGCAGAAAGTGTAACAAAAAGAATCATTGGGCAAAAGTTTGCAAATCCAGAATGAGAACAGTTCAAAGCCTTGAATCTCAAAACTCCAATGATGAACAAGAAGATTGTTATTCTTTAGAATACGTCTCAGAAATTTCTGCTAGAAAATTGATGACTAAATTAGAATTAGAATTGAATGGATACAAGGAAAGCATAATTTGCCAAATAGATACAGGAGCAACTGTCAATGTTTTAAATTTTGTAGATTTATGCAAAATCATGCAAGATGGCAATCCTTCTCTTAAACCAAGCTACATCAAACTAAGATGCTATGGAGGAGAAATATTAAAGCCAAGAGGACAAATCAAAATCAACTGTTCCCACCAAAGCAAGCAACATCCTATAGTGTTCCAAGTGATAGATCATTGGGAAAAAACCTATTCTAAGTGCTGAAACATGCCAGAAATTGAATTTAATAGAAATTAAAGCTGACTTATGCAAAATTGAATCCACATGGACAAAACAAAATAACCTTCTAGATAAATATAAAGACATATTTGAAGGCATTGGATGCTTACAAGGGGAATACAAACTAGAAACAGATCCTACAATCAAACCCACCAAGCAAGCACCTAGAAGAGTACCTATTACCTTAAGAAAAGAATTAAAAGAAAAATTGATTGACATGGAAAAGAAAAATATCATTGCCAAAGTTGATTATCCAACAGACTGGATTAGCAATCTAGTACTAGTAAAGTCAACTAAGAAGTTAAGAATATGCATTGATCCTCGAGAATTAAATGTCGCTTTGAAAAGAGCTGAATACCCAATACCGACAATTGAGGAAATAATACCAAATCTTCAAAATGCCAAAATATTCACAGTAGTGGACACTAAAAATGGTTTTTGGAATGTGAAGCTCTCTGATGAATCATCGAACCTTACAACATTCTGGACTCCCTTTGGAAGATACAAATTTCTTCGAATGCCATTTGGATTAAAGACTGCTTCTGAAGAATACCAAAGAAGACTCTATGAAATCTTCCAAGGTCTTGAAGGAATTGAAATAATAGCTGATGACATTCTGATTTTGGGAAAAGGTGACTCATATGAAGAAGCACTGAAGGATCATGATAGAAATCTTGAAAATCTTTTCAAGACAGCCAGACAAGCTAATTTGAAATTCAACATCAATAAAGTCAAGCTCAGACTAAAAGAAGTAAAATATCTAGGACATATAATAACTCCACATGGATTAAAGCCAGATCCAGAAAAAGTTAAAGCCTTAAAAGAAATGCCTCATCCAGAAAGTATAACAGAACTCAAAAGTTTCCTTGGTTTTGCAACATACCTATGTAAATTCATGCCAAATATTTCAATGATTAGTGAACCTTTGAGAAAATTGACAATGAAAAATTCAACATGGTCATGGAGCAAGAATCATCAAGCTGCATTTGAACAAATCAAAGATCTAGCCTCAAAAGCACCAATTTTAAGATATTTTGATGCGGACAAATCTATAGCTATACAATGCGATGCAAGTAAACATGGACTTGGAGCTACCCTACTACAAGAAAGCCAGCCAATAATTTTTGCATCTAGAAGTCTAAGCAAGACTGAGCAAAACTATGCTCAGATAGAAAAAGAATGTCTTGCAATTGTTTTTGCATGCGAAAGATTTCATCAGTACATTTTGGGCAAATGTCAAGTGATTGTGCAAACTGATCACAAGCCTCTTTTGTCAATATTTAAGAAATCTATTCTAAAAGCGCCACAAAGACTCCAAAGAATGCTTTTGAGAGACTGCAAAGATATAACTTAGAACTAGAACATGTCCAAGGATCACAAATGCACTTGGCGGACATCTTTTCAAGAGCTTGCATCAAAGATGTAAGGAATGAAAATCTGAAATATGATGTGTATCCTGTAGGCGCCATCCCGACCAGAGAGCCACAGATAAACAGATTATAAACGCACAGAATATAGAATCCGAGCTCCCCAGTAGAAGGAATACCCGGAAGACGACGGTACTCTCTGTTATATGTGTTGTTCACTATTATGATTTTGTTTTAATAAACGCTACTAAATTATTTCATTGGATCCTCTCTTTCTTTTTCCCAGTAAGAAACGCCTACGGAAGCCAACAGAAATTCAGAAGTGGGATGGTCCTGAAGAAAATTGAAGATTCACTGGAATAATTTGGAAACGAGAAGGACGTGGCGCGGTGACCGATCAACGTAAGAGGAGTTGCATGGTATGTACGAAATTTAATTACCTATTCCTAAAAGTATTATCGCAAAGTATCGCGGTAAAAGTATTATTACAAGTCACCTCGACAAAAGTATTATCGCAAAGTATCGCGGTAAAAGTATTATTACAAGTCACCTCGACAAAAGTATTATCGCAAAGTATCGCGGTAAAAGTATTATTACAAGTCACCTCGACAAAAGTATTATCGCAAAGTATCGCGGTAAAAGTATTATTGCAAGTCATCTCGATAAAAGTATTATCGCAAAGTATCGCGGTAAAAGTATTATTGCAAAATCATCTCGATAAAAAGTATTATCGCAAAGTATCGCGGTAAAAAGAAAAAAAAAAGCATTGTCTCAAAATTTCAAAAGAAAAGTTGATTTCGTTTAAAGAAATAATTGAAACAGTACGTATCTGGTTTAGTCAGTTTTATTTGTTTATTTTAAAATTTTTGCTTTGTTTATTTTTCCTTTTGAAAAACATGACTTATTTAGCGAAAGTAAGGAAATGCGATTTGAGCAAGTTGGCGTATGAACTCGGCGAGGTAGTACCGCCAGAGAGCAGGATCGTCGACTTAAAACACCTTATTTTGAATAGCCAATCTTACGAAGAAGAATTCGCAAAGCAACTGTTGGAGACTCTGATCGAGGATCGGGAACGAATCGAGGAGCGGGAACGAATCGAGGATCGGAAACGAATCGAGGATCGGGAATGAATCGAACGGGAACGAAAAGAACAAATGGTAATGGAATTCGAGCTTGAGAAGCTGCGCATCCAGACTACACGCGGAAACAACGATACGTCTCGAAGTACCAGCAATGACGCACATTACGAGATACGTAAACTGATGCCCAAGTACGAGTCGAAGGACAATGATTTGAGTTTTTACCTAATTCTTTTCGAAAGACAGGCAAAGCGACTAGGATTGGATGAAGACCAATGGGCGTTCAGCCTCCTAGGATTGCTACCTTACGAAATGACTCAATTAATCTCTCGGGAGACAGAAGAACAAAGCGGCGATTATAGGTTCGTGAAAAGGTTGCTCCTAAAACGGTACAAGTTGAGCCCGAACAATTCAGACAAAAATTCGAGAAGCACGAGAGATCTCAAAAGGGTTCCTGGAGAGACTTCGCTTTCGAATTGCGAGGATATTTCAACGAATGGATCGAAGGAATGAACGTGGAAAATTTCGACGCCCTAAAGGATTTGTCCGTCACTAACCAGCTAAAGAAAAAAGTTCCAAATGTGCTGCGTAATCATCTCATTGACGATTGGACCAAGTTAAACAACCCAGATGAGTTGGCGGATAAACTGGACGAGTACGAAAATGTTCGCACCGAGATGGGACCTCCGCATTGGAATGCGAAACACCTCATACCACCGTCGTTTCAGCAGAAATCTGCGAGATTCCCCAACCAAAGCGAAGTTAAAGAGACTAAACAAGGAACGAATGTTTCGGGTCAAGACGCTGCAAGGAACGAAATCAGTGAAACGTACCCTAACACCTTGAGGAGAATGGTCAACCGTACGATCAGAAACGACAAGGGAGAACCGAAGTGCTTCAACTGCAATCAGTTTGGACACATTGCCAGAGACTGCCCAGCACCCAGGACTACGTTGACATGCCGAGGATGCGGTCAAACGGGACACAAGGAAAGGAATTGCACAAGACCCAAAGAAGGACTAAAAGTAGCCAACCTGGAAGTCGAAGGACTGGAGACTGTCCCGCCAGATGTATATTTGAAGGATGTCAAGATCGACAACAAGGAAACCGTGAAGGCAATGATAGACACCGGGAGCAGCAGTTGTCTAATGAGAGAATCGGTCGCAAGGAGGATCAGCGTTGACATCGAACCAGACTCGACTAGTCTGTACGGCATCGGTAACCAGACTGCACCAGCTGCCAGGACCGTTGGGAAGACGACAGTCGACCTGGAGATTGATGGCATCGTCGGAAGGGAAATCACTGTATTCATTGTCAACGATGATGCCCAACCCTATGACCTATTAATTGGAAGAACATGGACAGATCTGCCCTACGTATCCTTCGCCAGAATTGGTAAAAACTTGCATATTGGCTATTCATCCGAATTTCCGTTTGCTAATCTGCAAGAAGAAATCAAGTCGCGTCGCATCGAACTGAGAGCAACCGAAACTGTTCAGTTGGAGAGCGACTCCATTAACTTTACAAGTGCAATCACAGACGAGGTAAAGGACGGATATGTATTGTTCACAGGAGTAGATGACGCCTGTGTCGATTCCCTATTGGAAGTGGTCGATGGAAAGACGACCGTACCCATCATCTCAGCTGGCAAGGGCAAGTTGAGAGTAAGGAAGAACCAATGTGTAGGGCGAGTTGAACTACTGAACCTTGATGATATTGTTGTTAACCTGGACGTCGCAGAGGATTCGTTTCAGACTAAAAATGAAGAGAAGAGGGAAGGACAAGACCAAATGAAACGTAAGCGCCCCATACTGCCTGAGGACATCAACGTCAATCATTCTCTGACTTCGAAAGAGAGACAAGAAATCCTAGATGTAGTAAACGAGTATAGAGACTGTTTCGCTCTTGGCATGGAGGAATTAGGGTGCACCGATGTCACCAAGATGGACATTAAGGAGGTTGATGGAAGCAAGCCAGTCTGTCTGAGACCGTATAAGACGACTGCAAGTGAACGCGAAGCAATCAGGGAGATTGTCAGAGAGTGGAAGGACAATGGAATAGTCACGGAAACTAGATCACCCTACGCTAGTCCCGTCCTACTTGTGAGGAAGAAAACTGGAGATCATCGTCTGGTGGTAGATTATAGGAGACTCAACATTCAAACAGTTAAGGACAAGTTCCCATTACCAAGGATAGACGACCTTCTTGAAGGCCTAAGGAATGCGAAATTCTTCACCACTCTGGATCTGGCGCATGGATATCTGCAGATACCACTGACCGATAAGGCAAAATTAAAGACAGCATTCATCACCCCAGATGATACAGGTCAATTCGAAAGGATGATTTTTGGACTCGCCAACGCACCAGCTGAATTCCAAAGACTGATGCACACTGTCCTAGGTCCGCTGCTGAACAAGAAGGCATTCTGCTATCTCGACGACGTGATTATCCCGGCAAAGGATTGGCGGGAGATGATCGAAAGGTTGAGGGAAGTCCTCGAAAGAATAAGATCAGCGAAGTTGACACTGAAACCCTCTAAATGTGAGTTCGGAAGGAGGGAAGTTGAGTTCTTAGGGTATGTCATCAGTACAGGCGGACTTAAGCCAGGCCCAAGAAAGATCAAGGCGATAGAAGAATTTCCAGGACCCAAGAATGTCCACGACATACGACGCTTTCTGGGACTGACGAACTTCTTCAGACGATTTGTAAAGGACTTCGCGAGGAAAGCAGAACCGCTAAGCAGACTTACGAAGAAAGGTTCACAATTTGAATGGAAGGAAGAACAGCGAAGGTCATTTGGAGGACTACGAAAGGATCTGGTCGAATATCCGGTACTAGCTCATTACAACCCTGAACTCAAGACAGAAGTACATTGCGATGCGAGTGCTGAGGGATTAGCAGGAATGGTGCTACAGATGGACGAAGACTGCAAATGGCGCTTGGTCTACTGTGTGAGCAAGAAGACAACAGAGGCCGAGAAGATGTACCACTCAAGCAAATTGGAGCTGATGGCGATAGTGTGGACCTTGGATCGACTACGTCAGTTCCTCGTAGGAATCAAGTTTACAGTGGTTACAGATTGCCAAGCACTGGTCTACATGAACGCGAAGAAGACTACAAATCCTCAGATAGCGCGATGGTACAATCTGATTCAGGAATACGATTTCGAAATTCGACATAAACCAGGGGAGAAGATGGCCCACGTAGACGGAATGAGTAGAGCTCCAGTCGACGACCCTAGAGACACGATGGAGGAAATCGTGGAGAAAAACCTTGAAGTGTGCCTCACAATCACACTGGAAGAACAAATCTTGATGATTCAGCATTCCGACCCTGAATTGAGAGACCTGATCCAGATCTTTCGAAAGGACCCGTGTGATAGGACAGTAGGAGAACAAAATAGAATTAACGACTACAGCTACAAAGGAGGCAGACTTTTCCGCATGGTGAAAAATGGAGAAGAGGAACGAGCCCTGTATGTTATACCCAAAAGTATGAGGAAAAGCTTAGTTGTCAAATTCCATGATCTAATGGGACATTTTGCGACTGATAGGACTGTCAACAAAATTAAGGAATTGTACTGGTTTCCTTCAATGAAGAGGTACGTTCGACGCCATGTGGCTATGTGTCTCGAGTGTCTATTTAACAAAGTTCCCGGTGGAAAACAACAAGGCTTCCTACATCCCATTAAGTCAGGCAAGAGACCGTTTTCCATCGTACACATGGACCACGTAGGCCCCTTCGTGAGAAGTACAAAAGGTAACCAGGAACTTTTAGTGATTGTCGATAATCTGACAAGATTTGTCCGATTAAGCCTTGTAAGGAATACATCGACGCAGAACGTCCTGGAGGTAATGAAAAGTTTTGTGAATGATTTCGGACTACCCGACAAGATCATCAGCGACAGAGGGTCATGTTTTACCTCAAGGCAATTTGAAGAATTCTGTCGAGGAAATGGAATACATCATATTCTGAACTCTACGAAACATCCGCAAGGGAACGGGATGGTCGAAAGAGTGAACCGAACAGTATTGTCCACTATAGCAACCAGTATCGAGGATCCGCGACGGAAGGATTGGGACCTGAAGATCAAAGAGGTAGAGCGAGACCTGAACAATGCGGTGAACAAGACGATGAATAAAACACCGTTCGAAACACTCCGCGGCTATTCCCCTCGATTCCACGATGGGATACTTAGAAGATTAGCCGACGAAGACGTGGACCCATGGACCGAGCCGGATAGAATTCAAGAGAGTGTGAGAACCCAAATTGAGAATAAACAAGAAATTATGAAGACATACTACGATAAGAAGAAGTGCCGTACAATCCAATTCGAAGTAGGAGAAATTGTAGTGAAGAGGCATGTACCCAAAATGACGGGTGAACTAACCAAGGCACAACCCAAATATCGAGGACCTTTGATAATTACCGAGGTTCTGCCAAGCGACACGTATAGAGTGACTCAGTTAAGCGAAAGAACCAGTGGACGGTTCTACACGACAACGGCCCATATCAGTCAACTGAAGTCTTGGCACAGTGAAGAAGATGATTCAGCTACAGAAGAAAGTCCGGACGAGGAGCCAGAAGTAGAAGATACCCCCCGACGCAACCCACGACGTTCCTGCAACGCAAGGTTCAATCGAGGACGATTGAAATCCAGGAATGGCCGAATGTAGGCGCCATCCCGACCAGAGAGCCACAGATAAACAGATTATAAACGCACAGAATATAGAATCCGAGCTCCCCAGTAGAAGGAATACCCGGAAGACGACGGTACTCTCTGTTATATGTGTTGTTCACTATTATGATTTTGTTTTAATAAACGCTACTAAATTATTTCATTGGATCCTCTCTTTCTTTTTCCCAGTAAGAAACGCCTACGGAAGCCAACAATCCCATTGACATCATTTACAAAGAAATTGCCACAGTCAATGTTATGGAAACATTAAGTGTATGCAGTGACACTGTCCTGAGAATTAGAGAAGAAACATCATCTGATCCTATTCTGTGTGAAGTGAAGAAACTTATTCTAAATGGATGGCCACCAAATAAAAATCAAACTTCAATGCTAACCAGAGAATATTGGAATTTTAGAGAAGAATTAACAGTTCAAGATGGAATCATACTAAAGAATGATAGAATTGTAATTCCAAATAAATTAAGAGCAGAGATGATAATGAAAACCCATCAAGGACATATTGGAATTAATTCAAGTATGCGAAGAGCAAGAGACAATATCTTTTGGCCAGGAATGAATGCACAAATAGGGCAAGAAATTGAAAATTGTTCTATTTGTCTATCAAATTCACAGAATCAAGTGAGAGAACCAATGAAATCTCACAAAATTCCAAATTATCCCTGGGAAAGAATATCTCTTGATATATTCGAAATCTTCAAACAGAATTACTTAATAATAGTGGATCATTACTCAGATTTTTTTGAAGTTGAATGCCTAGAAAATACAACATCTGAATACATAATTGAATGCTGCAAAAGACAATTCAGCAGATATGGAATTCCTCAAATTATAGTCTCAGACAATGGAAGGCAATTTACATCGACTGAATTCCAAAAATTCAGCAAAGAATGGCAATTTCAACATTCTACATCATCACCACTTCACAGTCAGGGAAATGGAAAAGCTGAAGCGGCAGTTAAAATAGCCAAAAACTTACTGAAGAAATCTAAACAAGAAAATAGTGATTTTTTTTGGCAAAATTTGTTAAATTGGAGAAATACACCCACTATAGACATAGATTCAAGCCCAGTACAAAGAATCATGTCTAGAAGAACGAGAGCTATACTGCCAATTCACCCAAATTTACTTAAACCATCAATTCCAGAAAATATCCCAGATAAAATATCCATCAAAAGACAACAGGAAAAATACTACTATGATAGAAAATCTAAAAATTTACCAGACTTAGACATAGGACAAGAAGTGTATGTCAGAACACCCAATACCACCCCATCATGGTCCAAAGCTAACATCACAAATGAACACAACACAAGATCCTATGATGTGAATATTCATGGTAGAACCTACAGAAGAAATAGAACCTGGATTAAACCACAACAGGCTTCAGCAAATCAAAAATCTACAAACAATCAAGAAGAAGGAAGAAAAGAAAGCATTGATCAAGAACAAACTGTATCAAATTGCTTACCATCTACTTCATCAGCAGGAGGAGACAACATTGTGAAAAGAACCCGAATTGAAACTACCGAATGTAGAATCCAATCAAAGAGTGACATCCCCACGGTAAGTGAACCTGAGAATGCTGCATCAGAGACTAGAACCAGATCAGGTCGACTGGTGAAAAAACCAAGTAGATTTAAAGACTAGTGAAAAAAGGGAAGATGTTAAGTTATTCAGTGATTGAATATATCATCATCACAAGTTAATGTTTTGGTTCAAGCAGGATATGTAAAATAACATATTACAACAGAGGCCAGTCAATAAAGTTACGTCTTCATGATAGGTTAGTGATTCGTTGTATTGTACAAGACACTAACAAATCAAACAGTAAAGATAGAGGCTGCCTTGCCGGCATTCATATTTCTTTAAAAAATAGACCTTCAGCCAGTTAAAGTTTTATTTTCTCAACGTTTCAACTAAAATCATTTGTTAATATGATGCACTAGCGCGCCTATGTTATCAAAATTCGAAACTATTTTAAAGGCGTAAGATTCTTTTTGAAATTAAACAATTTCTACTGCCCTTAATAGCAAGGGCAGTAGAAATTGTTTAATTTCAAAAATAATCTTACGCCTTTAAAATAGTTTCGAATTTTAAAATCATTTGTCTTCGTCAGAAGAAATAACTAAAAATAAAGCATTTGGCAAGGCGTTAAAAATTGTTCTGAGGCTGCAATTTTTAACGCCTTGCCAAATGCTTTATTTTTAGTTATTTCTCCTGACGAGTCTGATGACCAGGTTTGAGCCACACCCTGCGGCAGTGTTGCTGCGGATTTAGTCACTGAGCCGCCAACTGCACTGCAGCCACACCTACTTGCTACAAAGGCGGCTCTTCAGAGCATGAAGGTAAACAGTGCACAGTCGATGCAAACAAAGTACGCTGCTTCCACTGCAGCAAAATAACTAGTGCTGCCATCAACCACCTGGCCACATCCTCCACGTGCCCATTTGTAAAGGCTAAAATAATGCAGTCCAGAAAATAATGTTTAGGAACTTCCTACTCACTTCAATTGGCTCTCGTCTGTTTTTCAAGCCTTCTATACTCCTGGTTCCTATATACCTTCAGGTATAGTAGCACGCTCTAATCTTCAAGTGTTACTCATCGATTCTTCAGACCCAGAAATCACATCTATTGCTCTCTGACTGGGTAACAGTCCTATCTCGGTCATTTCTCCTCCACATTGAATCCATCAACAACAGGTTCCCGTTTCCTCTGATCATAGGCATGGACGCCAATGCTCACTCCCCTATCAACGCCAGATTTGACTCACGTGGAGAAAATCTTGAGGACTTTGCCCGCCTAATGTTTGATCCCAGATCCCAAGGCTTCTTGAGAAATCAAGAAATGGGTATTTAAGGCCAAAATTGCGTAAATATTCTGAACATGTGAAAAATGATTTTATGATTTTAATTCCAAAACCTGACTTTTTAAAATTTTTATATATTTTTTTTCACATTTTCAGCGTATTTCCGCAAGTTTGGTCTTAAATACCCATTTCTTGATTTATAAAGAAGCTTCTGGGACCAAACATTTTTGGTCATAGAGGTACAGACTGCACCACGTTGATTAGCGCCAACACCCCAAAACGCGTTTGTGGTTGACTTTTCTTGATTTATCAACAACAACAACAAAAAAGCCTTTATTTAGGGTCACTGACCCTATACAGGATTCACCAGAGGTATGCATAAGAACAAAGCAGTGAGGCAAAGGAAATTTCTTGATTTATCAAGAAAATGAGTTGGCCAAATATAAGGGAACAGGCTAAATCTAGTTGACCCTCATCAGCGTGGTGCAGGCTGTACCTCTACGAACAAAAATATTTTGGTCCCAGAGGCTTCTTGAGAAATAAAGAAATAGGTTTTTAAAGCCATACTTGCGTAAATAAACGTTTAGTTTTCTGTTCCACTAAATGGCGCTCTGCCATCTAAAATTTCATGTGAACATGGTCAAGATATGCCTTTTTTATTTTAATACCAAAACCTGACCTTTTGTATTATTTTATTTTTTATTATTTTTCACACACATATATTAAAATCAAAAAAGGCATATCCTGACCACGTTCACATGAATTTTAGATGGCAGAGCGCCATCTAGTGGAACAGAAATCAACTAAACGTTGATTTATCCTGTTCCTTGATATTTGTCCAACCCATTTTCTTGATAATTCAGAAAAACCGACCACGGACGCCTTTCGGGCTGTTGGCCCTCGTCAGCGTGGGGCAGACTGTACCTCTACTACCGAAGATATTTTGGTCCCAGAGGCTTCCTGAGAGGTACAGTCTGAACCACGCTGACGAGGGCCAGCAGCCCGAAACGCGTTCATGGTTGACTTTTCTTGATTTATTAAGAAAAGGGGTTGGCCAAATACTAAGGAACAGACTAAATCAACGTTTAGTTGATTTCTGTTCCATTAGATGGCGCTCTGCTATCTAAAAGTTCATATGAACGTGGTCAGAATATGCCTATTATTTTTTTTTATACCAAACACCTGACCTTTTTATTATATTATTTTTATTATTTTTCACACACACATATATAATATGAGGTTTTAAATGAAGTTGGCTTATGGTGTGCGCTTTTTATTTTTTGTTTAAATAGTTTGTAATTTAAATTTAGTTAGCTCTAGTTGATATTAGGTTTATTTATTTATATCACTTTTCACACACAAAAATCTCTTCGCATTATTATATATAGCAAAAAAAAAAAAAAGAAAAGATTTTAAGGGTCCGACTTGTTGGCTTGAGAAAGAATTTTAAATCCAAGATTTTTACCTGAATGAAAAAAAAAAAAGACTTTTGTAAGAATTCCACTTAGAAATTTTCATATATATTTTTAGATTTAAATTAACAATTTTTCATAAAATTCATTACAAAATTAATGTTCAAAACGATATTAATTTTATTATTGTTATTTTTAAAATAGTGCATAGTTGCTCTAAATTATTTAAACTTTGACCTTTTGCCATCAACAAAAATAAACAAAAAAGATTGTCTCTTCCGTCTTCCAATTGAACTTCAAAATTATTAAATGTTAACAAATTATTTGTTGAAAAGTTTAACGGATTTTAGAAATTATGAGTGCAAAAAATGATGAAGAGGTCTGTAGCCTATTTGTAAATTACCTTATAATTAGGGCACTCCTTAACATTATTTTTTTGACAAAAAAAAAAAGTGATTTTTTTTTAACCAAAGAAGCTAGATTCATTTATAAAAACTCAATAACCCAATATATCAAAATCGAATATTTTAAAACAACCTTTTAAATAATGCCATTGCATTTGAAGTTGATAACGGCCAATTTAAACTTCATCAGTATCGACCTAATTTATTAAAAAACTATAGAATGTAAGAAAATGCTGATATTCAGAAAATGTTATTTTTATTACATTATATTATATTTATCAATACTTATAAATATATGTAAAATTTCGTATCAATGATTGTTAAATAGCTATCAATCATTACACAATTATGGTTGTCACTGATTAATGTATCTTTTGATAACATACATTTCACTTTATGTTTAGAAGAGATCAATATATAGACTAAAATAAACTATTATATTTAGATCTAATTTATATTCCATTTTTTAATATGATTATAATGGAAATACACAATTTTTGTGTAAAATTTCTGACATATATAATCTTTTGATTAAGAATAAATTTTATATTTGAGATGCGTGGAAAGCTTTAATGATTGATAGATAGTTATTTTGGTATTCATGTTTATTTTTTTACATTTTCAACATGACCTACATTTCTGTGGAAAGGGGAATGGGAGTTATTTCCATCACCAGATCAGAATGGCAGAGATGACCCTATTCTCTTACCATTCTTTTAAAAAAATAATGCAATTAATCAAATTGCATATTAAAACTTCTAACCTACTTAAATTTTCATGTCATAATGACATCCTTCTTTTGACAAGTTGAATTTTTTGGTTGGTCTTTATATAAGAGTCACTCAAATAAAATGGTATTTTTGTTGGTGCCTCATAAGAGTGAATTTCATTTAACTTTTTATTTTTCAGTTTCCCAAGTATTTATTTCATGGAGTATATACACAAGGTAATAAGACCAAATCCAAATAAATAGTGTGTGACGTTTCGGTAACAGCGTTGTTACCGAAATGTCACACACTATTTATTTATTTGGATTTGGTCTTATTACCTTGTGTTTATAATCTATAATCCAAATTGTGCCTTATCAATTCATGGAGTATATGTATTTATAAATTTAATTGCCCTCTATATTGTTAAAATTTGTAACAAATAAATTTACTGGTAATGTGTTTCTTTTCAATAATATCATCAAAGTATAGAGTATATACATATGTGTGGTGATTTGCTAAGCAGTCATGGGTTGTGGCAAGTTGGTAAGGATGCACACAGGATCCAGGAGCATAAACCTTTCAAGAGTAGGTCTGAGAGGAAAAAAGAGGTTTTGAGGATCACCCTGAAAACAACTGGAAATGACCTCAGCGAAAACTGTCCCCAGACCATTAAATTCAGGGGCTTTTATGCTATTCTGAGCTGGCTAAAATAGTGACCCCCAAGGGGGGACAGGGCGGTGACCCCCAAGTTCCCTGAAATGTCCTTTTTTAGAAAGCAGGACATGTGGTCAACTAGGGCTATTCCTACTTTTCTCTCCTTATACAGTAGAACTAACTCCCTGTAAAGGACCTATTTGCAGAGCCAAAGTGTCCTTTAAGGAGAGGTGTCTTCTTGGCAGAGAGTTGCTAAAAAATAAAAATAATAATTTTGCAATTGAAAACTTTTTTTTTTGTAGACAGGTGTCCTCTAGCGCGAGTATCCACTCATGGAGGTTCTACTGTACTTACAAACAGATTGTTTGGTTATACAAATACTCCAATTGGAATGATTAAGAGAAGATTAGTATGGCTTCTACACAAGGATGACGTGCAAAAAATCATGAAATGTTCTTTATACTTCCACACAGATTATCTTTATTTAAATATAAGATACATGTGATATTATGACACATAACCCACTATAGAAAAATGGAAGACCCCTTAAGTAGATATTCACCATTTTCTCTATTTCATGGATAATGCTGAACTTTAAACAATTTAAATATCTTTTGAGGAATCCAAACAAATACGAATCGTTATTTGTAAATTTTAACATTTTTTTTTAAATTAAAAAGTAAAACATGCCAATTTTTGAACAAAAGTGTATTGTAAATTTGAGAAAGAGCTCTTAATCTTGAAAGCTCACAGTAGGATTTTATAATTTGGCAATAAAATAATCACCTGGACCAAGGTCAGGGGAATAAGGAGAGTTTTCTGCACTGATGTCTGCTAATACAGTAAAACTTCTCTGTAATGAACCCTACTGGAACTGAACATTAGGTTTAGTAGAGCCATGGTGAGTGTTCACTATATTCAAACATGAATTGGGGATTATTTTAGGTTGGTTGTAATATCCCAGGTGTAAGGTTTTACTGTATGTGCCCGGGTTGTAGCTACATTTTTAGACATATACAGTAAAACCTCCCTTTAGTGGATACCCCACTAGTGGATATCTCTCCACAAAGGACAGTTTTCATTTGCAAAATTATCATTTTTATAATTTAACAACTCTCCAGTAAGAAGACACCTCTCTCTCCTTAAAGGACACTTTGGCTCTGCAATTAGGTGTTGTCCTTTACAGGGAGTTAGTTCTACTGTATCAATTATATACATGTTATATTAAAATGTTCATGTGAACGGTCAGGATATGTCTTTTTATATATCAATATACATATTTCTGAAACTATTTTAAATTGAAACCATTCCAAGAGTCTACCAACAGTATCACTATAAAAGGAAGTTCCAAAATGCAATATAACAGCGGTATGGTAGATTAAACTGGCGAAACCGCTGGGAGGGTTCACCACTGATGAGCCAGGCCCTCCCTTTAATTTTTCCATTGCAGTAAGGGCAGTAGAAATTATTTAATTTCAAAAAAGAATCTTACGCTTTTAAAATAGTTTCAAATTTTGATAACAGATGGTGCGCTAGTGCATCATACATATTTTTATAACTATCTTTTAAGATTTAAATGATTTTTATAGAGAGAGATATTGATGAGGTGTGGATGTATTGCCCATTTTATTTAGAGACTGCAGTGCATTGTCATGGTGGGTCACCAGGGCCCGTTACAGTGCTGGGTTCGTGGTCCGGTCTCGGAGGGTCGTTGGGGTCTGGTTCTCATCGGTGTGGCCGTTGGAGGGGTTATAGCTGTGACAGGACATCTTTCGTTAGCCGTTCAAGGAAAAAAAAAAAAAGTACGAAGGTCAAACGATAACTGGCACGTTGTATTTAACACATTGCAGCGAAACGGTGGTCAATGATCAAATATAATTTATACCCGTCATCTCTGTGGTGCCGTTTCTCTGACTAAATAATTAATTAAAATAAACAAAAATTAAATAATTTTTACTGTTCCCGTGTACCATTGGTTGGTCGGCTATTTGTTGACACACAACAATATGTATGTTTTAATTGATAAGGTACAATTTGGATTATAGATTATAAACACAAGGTAATAAGACCAAATCCAAATAAATAAATAGTGTGTGACGTTTCGGTAACAGCGTTGTTACCGTGATTTGGTCTTATTACCTTGTGTTTATGTATGTTTTAAGAAATTTGAATTATTTTTGACGCTTATGTTTATTTTTGAAATAAAACATTTTTCTACTGGCCTTACTTCAATGATAAAATAATGTGAGGGCCTAATTCATCAGTGGTGAGCCCTCCCATGAATTTATCATTGCAAAGGGCAGTAGAAATTGTAAGGGCAGTAGAAATTGTAAGGGCAGTAGAAATTGTAAGGGCAGTAGAAATTGTAAGGGCACTAGAAAATTCCTTTATTTAAGAAAGAAACGTGTCAAAAATAGTTCAAATTTCTTAATCCAGATGGTGTTGCTAATGCATTCTATTAATTGTTTATTTTAAAAGAACACACTTTAAGCATTAAAAAAAAAGATACAGTAAAACCTCTCTGTAAAGGACACCTAGCGGCAGAAATAAAGTGTCCTTTATGAAGAGGTGTCCTCTTACTGGAGTGTTGTTAAATAGTGAAAAAATGATAATTTTGACAATAAAAACTGTCCTTTGTAGAGAGGTGTCCTCTAGCCGGAGTGTCCTCTCATGGAGGTTGTTTTACTGTATATAAATTTCTCGAGAAGTGAGAGTATTGTACTAGATACATGGTTGGAGCCTCTGTCTGTTGTTTCATTCCTTCCTCACAATCTAACCTTTATGTGTAAGTTCTCCACAGCTTCTGTTTCACCACCATTTCTCTTACTCTTCGGCATTTGGTGTGTGTGTCACATTGATTTATTTCCAGGGAGTTCTCTTTGGAAATAAAGAAAAAAATTCACGGTAAACCTCCAATACCTACAAAATAATTCTTATACCACTTAAAAAAAAAAATTCATTAAACTTACTTCCAAGTCTATCTGCCCACAAATAATTGATTTTTTAATACTTACCTGGGGGTGGTTGGGAATGGAATATTTTTACCTTCACATTTTTGTTAGTTATTTTTTAAATATACTTATTTTATAATGAAGCTCTCTTAATGAAATATTCTACTGAAATAGAAACAAGGTATTGTAAAGACTGAGGAGTTGATGAAATCCATTATACAACATATAGTTGCAGTGCCAAAGTGTCCTTACGGGAGAGATGACTTGAGAAATATCCTCTAGCGAAAGTGTTGGGGTAGACATATAACTGACCCCTATATTTCATTAAGAGCGCTCCACCATTGCCGGTCCCAAGCCCGGATGAAAAAGGAGGAGGGGGAGCAGTAACAAGCTCACTAAAAAACCTGGGTTCAGCTGGCCCGGCTGATAGTACCCTGTAAGGGCTCCTGATCCAGGGATACAGGATGAGCAGCGTTTGTACTCCATGTTAGGAGCAGCTGCACATGGCGTCTGTTCCTCATGTCAGAGTCGACCATTCCTTTTGAAGCTAAGTCGGCCTCCCACTGAGTAGTGCTCCCAGTCTTAATGACAAAGGCAGACGCATTCTACTTCACACAGTGTGGAGATAAGGAAGAAGAAGATTAAGAGCGCTTTATTATAAAATAAGTATATTAAAAATAAATAACACAAAAAGGGGTCGGTGGAAGGGTGGTCTAAAACCATTGGTTTTCGACCACTACGACCCGGGATCGAATTCCACTTTGGACACTTTTTTTTCTAATTAAGAAATGCTCTAATGGCCCCCGATTCTTGCAAAAATCCAACTCCACCAGCAAGTGCAAGTAACCAAACGGGGCTCTGGCACCTATGTAAGTGCAAAGTCAAACTGCTTTTCACATGTGTAAACATGTGGTATACTTACAGTAAAAGCAGTTGCTAACTACCCACCATGATTATCATGGCCTGTACCACGGGTACTAGGGATAAGAAAAAAAAAATAACGAACACAAAATGTGAAGGTATGTGTTGTATAATGGCTTTCAATGTCATCACTTCCTCTACCTTTACAGTACCTTGTTTCCATTTCAGCAGAATGAGGTTGCAAGAGTGCTTTTCCCTTCCACTCAAGAACAATAACATTCTTGTTTTCCATTGCCTTTTTTTAGCTTGAAGCTTTCATTACTTGAGGAAGTCCTTTTCTATTGGGCATTATGGTCCCTGTTAGGTAGCTATTGGTCTTAGATAGATGTTCCATCCATTCTAGGTTAGTTAGTATAAATCCTGTTTGTGGTGGTGTCTTGTTCATCCATGGAAAGGGGGATGCCATTGCCCTGTTAGTCAGCCACATTTCAGAGTTCCCTGTAGGCCTTCACAGTTACCGTAGCGGCTCAGGGCTCATGAAGTCCCCACCATACTTCACCCTATAGGGCAGTCCCTTACTTGTGCTGCTTCTCCCGCCCACCACTTAGAGGAGCGAATGGACTTCTGGAAATCCTGTCTGTAGAAATGTCAAAATCAGTCTTTTTATTGTTGCAGTTAGTGTCTTTCACATGATTTTGATGACTAACTTTTGATGACTATATAACAAATATTCTCAGCAGTGCTTGATACAGAAAAGGTTTGTTTGCCAGTGCCTTCTTTCATCTATGCCGCTAGCGAAATAAATTTTGCTCTTCTGTCTTTTGGGGTGATTTCCCCCCCCCCCCCCCCCCCCTAAGGACAAGAGAGTGCCCTTCTTCATCACAAGAATAAAGTCAAAAGCTTTATTCTCTGACTTTCATTCAATCCTGTTTTATGTTAGCCATCCCATTAGGATGTTGTCTGTCCTCTACCAGAGATGTATTCACACTGAGAGGTACAAATAGAGGTTTTCTCCATTCATTGGGATTGAGACCAAATGGCATTTCTCAAAACCTTCCAATACTTTTAGCGGACAGTCTTTTTATACCTAGAGTATTTTCTTGGGGCCTAGATAGATGTGGCAGTATTTGCATATGTGGCAAATGATTCTTTAAGGTGGATAAGGCTTTCAGTAGTGTCTCTGCCAAAACATCGGAGAAAACAATAAACATGTCTACTTTTAGCACCAGCGTGTACACAAATGTGGAATCCTCATTTTGTTGGTATCTGTGCATTGTAAGTTTTGTATCTAATTAAAGCTTTGAATGCAATATCGCAAGTCTGTCTCAACAACCACAATACTTTGGGTGAGGAGAGAGAAGTTCCAATCACATTTTGATTTCCATATTGTTGCACCAGGTTGCGGCTTGGCAGACTCTTCAGCCATGATTCTCTCCTGTGCTGGGTCTTGCATCTTACCAGAGCGTGTTTCAACCATCCTACAAATTTATATAAGGGAATAATGAGATAAGTCTACTTTAAGTAACCTCCAGAATCCTTTTATTTATTTTCTCACATCAAAGAGAGCAGTGAAGTCACACGTGTACCTAAATACAAATGATGATAATCTAACCTGTTTTAAATAAATATCATAGAATATTTTATATAAAAATAAATAAATATATAATTTAAATTTCAAATATATTAAAAATAATATAAGAAATACGCCATTAATCATGCTGTAACACTTCCCCCTCTCCAGAGGTCGTCACGTCCTCGTGATTGACCTCATCAATTCTTTCAAAATAGGGTTTGATTCTTGAGACATGGACAATCAATGGGTCTTGGCCAGGATTATCTTTTGGTTCAATTAAGTAATTTACGTTGGACAGCTTCTTTAATATTCTATATGGGCCAAAATATTTTCTCAGTAGTTTCTCACACTTTCCTATTTTCCTAATTGGTGTCCAAACTGCTACTAATTCTCCTGGTTCGTAGCTTCTTTCCATGTGTTTCTTGTCATAGTTCTTTTTCATTCTTTCTTGAGTCTTTATTGTGTTGTTAATAACTAATTTTCTTGATGTGTTTATTTTGTCTAAGTGATGTTTTATGTATTCATCATAATCATCCTTGTCAATGTCCACCGAGATATTCCTGTCGTCCAAAAGAGACGTGGGTTCTCTTCCAAACATCAGGAAAAAGGGAGAATATCCTGTGGTTTCCTGAATTGTAGTATTGTAAGCGTGAGTGATGAATGGGAGTATTTCGTCCCAATTCTTCTGATCAGTGTTCACATACATACTGAGCATATTGATCAATGTTCTATTTAACCGCTCTGTCAATCCATTAGTCTGGGGATGATAGCTCGTTGTGAAGCAATGTTTAATCTTGCACGTTTTCATCACCTCTTTCATTAAATTACTGGTAAATTGAGAGCCTCTGTCACTAATAAGATATTGTGGGGCTCCGTGCCGGAGAAAAATATCCTCTACTAGAAATTTTGAAACTTCTTTCACTGTTGCTTCCGAGACTGCTTTTGTTTCTGCATATCTAGTGTAGTAGTCCGTCAGCACGATTATCCATTTTTTCCTGTTTTTCGTAGATGGCAATGGACCAACAAAGTCAATTCCAATTCTTTCGAAAGGAAAGTTGGCTGGGGGAATGGGCTGTAGTAGTCCAAAAGGTAATTGGTTTGAGCCTTTTCTACTTTGGCAAAGGTGACACGTCTTAACGAACTCTGAGACATCCTTTAGCATGGATGGCCAAAAGTATTTACTCTTTATTCGGTACATGGTTCTGGCGACACCCAGATGGCCATTCGACATATGATTGTGATATTCTTTCATAATTTCTCTCTTTTTCTTCTCTGGAACCACAAGCAACCACGCCCTGCCTTCAGGGTTCGGGTTTTTCTTAAAGAGGCATCCATCTTCTACTTTAAAGTTTTGCGCAATTGATCGCCTGCTTCCATTAAGGTTTTTCTTAACACTTTCGATAAACTTATCCTCTTCGTCTGTTATTTGATTTAAAAATAGCCTTTCAAAATCCTCATCCCAATCAGTTTCTGGTAAGGGTCCCCTAGATAAGCCATCGGCGTCCAGATGCTTCTTTCCTGATTTATGTATTATATCGAAGTCATATTCTTGAATTTTCAATGCCCATCTTGCCAATCGACCTGTTGGATCCTTCAAGTTTTTGAGCCAGCATAAGGCGTGGTGGTCTGTTACTATTTTAAAGTGTCTTCCATAAAGGTAGGGTCGTAATTTTGACATTGACCAGACAACGGCCAGACATTCTTTTTCAGTGGTTGAATAATTTTGCTCCGCTTTACTTAGGGTACGACTCAAATATGAGATCACCTTCTCTTCACCACCGATGTCTTGGACAAGTGTTGCACCTATGCCGATGTTGGACGCATCAGTATGAACATAAGTAGGTGCATTTGGATTGAAGTGACCTAAAATTGGTGGACTTAATAGTGCTGTTTTTAGGGTTTGAAACGCTTCCTCTTGTCTTTCTGTCCAGGTAAATGATACACTTTTTTTTATAAGGTTGGTCAAAGGGTCAGCAATTTTTGAGAAGTCTTTGATAAATTTTCTATAATATGAACACATTCCCAAAAAGGATTGTACTTCTTTGACCTTTTTGGGCCGAGGGAAATTTCTGACAGCTTTGATGTTATGTTCCGCGGGTTTTATACCATGTTTGCTCGTTATATAGCCGAGAATCTCCAATTCTTCAAAAGCAAATCGGCATTTTTTGTCGTTTAACCTTAAATTAGATTCACGAAAACATCTAAAAACAGCTTCAAGTCTTTTGAGGTGCGTTGGAAAATCCGGGCTATATATGATAACATCATCCAGATAACACAAACAAATTTGCCATCTCAGATTTCCAAGCATATTCTCCATATTTCTCTCAAAGGTAGCAGGCGCGTTACAAAGTCCAAAAGGCATCACGTTGAATTCATATAATCCATGTGCTGTAGTGAAAGCTGTTTTCTCTTTGTCTCTTTCTTCGACTTCAACTTGCCAATATCCAGATCTGAGGTCTATTGCTGAGAAGTGTGTAGATCCTTGGAGAGTATCCATAACTTCGTCTATTCTAGGGATCGGATAGACATCTTTTACTGTCACATTATTCAGTTTTCTGTAGTCCACACAAAATCTGTATTTACCATCTCGCTTCTTGACCAATATTACTGGAAAAGACCAGGGGCTAGAAGATGGCCTAATTATGCCTTCTGTAAGCATCTCGTCAATTTGCTCTTTTATAATATCTCGTTCTTTAGCACTTACCCGGTAAGGCTTGTGTTTAATTGGCTTCGCGTCTTCTGTGTCTATCCGATGTTTTGCCAAATTGGTTCTCCCTAATCTCGACGAAAAAAGATCTCCATACCTTTCTAAAACTTGTTTTAACTCCTTCTGTTCCTTTGGTGAAAGATTTTCGTTTATTTGTAATCTAGGTTCTTTGTTCTCTTCTACCTCTCTTTCTCGACTCACATTTATTTTCGCTGGACTACTTCCAAAAGCCAATGTTTGGTTTTTCATTATTTTTAACGGTCGAGGATACGGATTAGTTATCCAGATGTGTGTTTCCCTATTTATAACATTGATCAAGATTCTTGCTAGACGAAGTCCATTTTTTTGAAACATTTTGCTGCTCTCCTCGATAATATATTCTCCATCCTCTGTTTCTACCAATGCCTTGATCAATTTCATGGAACATTCCGGTACAATGGAATCCTTGGCACTCTTTATTTTCAACATTTCAAAATTGATTTCGTCATGATTATTCGTCAAATCGTATTTGATAGTTTCTTGCTTACAATCTATTTTTGCGTTCATTTTCTTAAGGAAATCTCTCCCAAGAATTAATGTCCGTAAATGCGTTTTCAATATCACAAAGTTGTGTGATAATGTTTCGTCATCAATTTTTATATTTAAAAATATACTTCCTACCATGTCCAATTTTTTTCCATCGGGTCCTGCACAAATTTTTGCGAGTTTACTTATACCATGGCCTGTATCGAGGACCGTTCTGAGGTCGACCACTGAGAGGTCAGCACCTGTATCAACCAAAGCTTCAAAAGTCCCTATCTTGTCCACGTTAATTTTTAATTTGTATTTAGGGTCCAACTTCTTGATTCCGTTTATGGTCGACTTGCTTTGATTGACAGATTCAGGCGCGACGCTTAGTTTAAATCTTCCAACACGGAATATCTATTCCGGGTAGGAATATTTGTCTGTGTGTTATGACATACATCGGCATAAAGCCGAGGTCCTGATTTCTCTAATATTTCATTCATTTGGCATTTCTCTTCGACCTTCTCTTGGGTATCTGCTGGATCCTCTTCTAAGATTCTTATAAACTTGACCCTACAATAACGGGCCACGTGCCCTGGCTTGTTACATTTAAAGCAGATTGGTCTTCCATCTTCCGTCCTATTTTTGCTCACTTCTTGGCTTTTATTGTAGGTGTTTCTCTGAAGGTTTGGTTTTGGCACAAAGTTAGGATTATAAGGACGTCTAGGGGTAGAGGGCTGGGGAAAGTTGTTTCGATACTGTCTGGGAGTAGGAGGGGAGTCGTTCTTGTAATTATTGGAAACAGGGGCTTGGGGCCTGGAAGTGGTCTGGTAGTTTCGTGCGGCAGTCGGCGGCACGTACCTCGATTGTTGTTGGGGTCTAGAATAGCGTGGACCGTTATATAGGTTTCTGGATTTCTCCACACGTTCCCGATACTTCTTTTCAAAAGAATCCATTTTCTTGCACACGACAAGAAGGTCATCGGTCGTTTTAGGAGGGTTCAGGTAGAGCGCGAATGAGTACTCTTTTTTCAGTCCTCCAATAACATGTTCAATTTTTGTTTCTTCTTCCATTGCGGGGTCAACCTTGTTGCACAACACTAGAATGTCTTCCGCGAACCTGATTGCTGGTTCATTCCAGTGTTGCATTCTGTTGAGCTTCATTCTAAGTTCTTCTTTATTCGCGTCCAAAGAAAAATCCTGAATGAGGCGGATTTTAATATTTTCCCAGCTCGTGAAACTAGCTTTGTGTAAATTCAACCAGGTTTTAGCGCTTCCCGTCATGTTCATGGCGGCATAACGAGAGATAATGTAGTCTGCCCAATGGTACAGGAAGCCAATTTCTTCAAGAGATTCAATCCATGGGCGAGGGTCTTCCGTTCCATCATACTTGGGGATGTCGATGTTGGGATTCAGGACAACTGGGTCGGAACTAGCATCTCTACCAATTGTTGCACCAGGTTGCGGCTTGGCAGACTCTTCAGCCATGATTCTCTCCTGTGCTGGGTCTTGCATCTTACCAGAGCGTGTTTCAACCATCCTACAAATTTATATAAGGGAATAATGAGATAAGTCTACTTTAAGTAACCTCCAGAATCCTTTTATTTATTTTCTCACATCAAAGAGAGCAGTGAAGTCACACATGTACCTAAATACAAATGATGATAATCTAATCTGTTTTAAATAAATATCATAGAATATTTTATATAAAAATAAATAAATATATAATTTAAATTTCAAATATTGATGAGGCCGAAGTGGGGATATAAAACTCAATTTATTGGTAGGTTGCAGTACATTGTCCTGGTGGGCTATGGTCACCATGGCCCGTTCCAGGGCTGGGCTTGTGGTCCGGTTCTGGAGGGTTGTTGAGGTCCGATTCTCTGCGGTATAGCCGTTGGGAGGGTTAGATCTGATACAAGACATCTTTCGTTCGCCGGGCAAGGATAAAAAGAAAAAATAATAAATAAATAAAATGCACGAAGGTCCAACGATAACTGACACGTTGTATTTTGTAAGCATTCCGCGAAAACGGTGGTCCGTGGTCAAATACAACTTGTGCCTGTTATCTCTGTGGTGCCGTTTCTCTGATAAATAAAAAAAATAAACAAAATTTAAGATAATTTTGCAACGTCACGTGTATTTTCGGTCGGTTGCTTGTTGACACACAACACCACCCCCCCTCTTATCTTAGACTCGGTCCCTCGAGTCGCCGTTATCTTTCTAGAAATTCCTTAAGTCTCGACACGTGCGCTAACGTGCTCTGGCGCCTACTATTTTTGTTGCGTCCGTCCTGTGGTCGTAACCTATACGTAGTTTCCTTGATTCTATCCGTTATTACGTACGGTCCTACGTATTTCGGTAGAAATTTCTCCGTTTTCCCTGGTTTCCTGCGGGACGACTCCAGTAGTACCAGGTCGTCCACTTCAAACTTCCGGAAGCGGTCACGGTTCGCAAGGTCGTACTGACACTTCGTCATCATTGTCCGGTCTCGGTAGTTTTCGTCGGCAATTTTCTTTAATCTCTCGTTTTCTAAAATGCGGTTGGTCACGTATTCGTCGTAAGTTTTTACTGGCTCGTCGACGGTTGGTAGTCCTACGTCTAGGGACGTCCTCGGTTCTACGCCAAATATCAACTTATGCAGTGTCACCTGTGTCGACGACTGAATGGACGAGTTATACGCAAAAGTCGCCGTTTTTACGAATCTCGGCCATTCGGCGTGATCGTCCTCGAGATAAACTCTGATGCCGTTTTTTTTATGATGCCGTTGAGTTTTTCGCATAAGCCGTTTGTTTGAGGGTGTGCCGCGGAAGCCATAATATGTTTAATCCCGTACAACCGTGTAAAGTCTCTAAAAGTACTCGAATCGAAAGATTTGCCTTGATCGGATATTATGCATTTCGGAGTACCAAAAACGTAGAGCAGATTGTCTGAGAGTGCGTTGCACGTGGTTTCCGCCTTTGTATCTTTTACCGGGATTGCGAGTGCGTATTTACTAAAATGGTCTACGATCGTTAGAATGTGTTCGAAGCCTTCTACCGATTTTTTGAAAGGACCTTGGTGGTCTATTCCCACTCGTTCCCAGATGTCTGTTGCTGGTGGTAACGGTTCTAGCGGGGCTGCGGGTTTGAACCTCTGTGGTTTGAAGGCCTGGCACACTTTGCACGACCGAATGTATTTCCGCACGTCTTCTTCCAGACCTTTCCAGTAGAACCGTTGCTTAATACGGTGGACCGTCTTCGCTACCCCCATGTGTCCTGCCTCGGGTATATCGTGCGCTGTTTTCATTATTTCGGATACGCTTTGCTTTGGTGCTACGACCAACCATTGGTTACCTTGTGTTGCATGGTTCTTTTTATAAAGGATCCCGTTTATTTTTTTATATTCGTCCCGTGTTTTAGCGTCTGGTAGTTTCCCTGTAATATCGCGGCAAAACGTGTCTTCCTTTTGTCCGTTTTCGTCGATCCGTACTGTGCATGCCGTTAAATCGTTGAAGTTGTCTTCGACGTTCGTATCGTTTTTGTGGAACGGGTTGCGTGAGAGTGCGTCCGGTGCAACGTTCTTCCTCCCTGCGCGGTGGACTATTTCAAAGTCGTGCTCCATGAGTTTTAACCCCCATCTAGTAAGTCTTGAGCACGGGTCACGTACGTTAGCTAGCCACGTTAACGCGCTATGGTCGGTTACGACTTTGAATTCTCTCCCGAAGATGTACGGCCGTAACTTTTGTAGAGCCCAGACTATTGCTAAACACTCTAGTTCTGAGATACCATATTTACTCTCGTGTTTCGATGTCGTTCTCGACAAGTAGTGGATCAGGTGCAAAAACCCGTCATTGTCCGGTTGCATTAGCACCGCGCCTAATCCCACGATTGATGCGTCCGTATGTATTTCTATTCTAGCGTCTGGGTTGAAGTGTGCTAGAATTGGCTCCTCAGTCAATTTTTTTTTTAAGGTTTCGAAAGCTTCTATTTCGGCCGGACCTATCACGAATTTCTTATCTTTTTCCGTTAAACACGTCAGCGGTTTGCTTATCTTTGAAAAGTTTTTTATGAAACGGCGATAATAGCCGCAAAGTCCCAGAAACGAACGAACTTGCTTGACATTTTTCGGAATCGGAAATTCCTTAACCGCCTCGATCTTATCAGTAGCCGGTTCTACGCCGTTTTCCGATACCACGTGTCCCAAAATTGGTAACTTTTGGTAGGCGAATCTACATTTTGATGGTTTTAGGGATAAGCCTGCCCCGCGGAAACATTCTAGAACATTTGTTAACCGCACGTTGTGTTCACGTATGTCTCTTCCGTACACGATGACGTCATCTAGATAAACCATACACTCGGACCATTTCAATTCAGCTAACAGTGTATCCATGATTCTTTCGAAATGACCCGGTGCCCCGGTTAAACCAAAGGGTAACACTTGAAACTCGTACAACCCGTTACCTGTCGTGAACGCTGTAATTGGCTTGCTTGTTTCGTCCAGTGGACACTGCCAATAACCGCTAACAAAATCCGTGTGAGAGAAATACTTCATTCCCGCTAAACGGTCCAGGCAGTCGGTGATATCCGGTAATGGATATGAGAATTTTTCGGTTACGTTGTTAACTTTTCTATAGTCCACACAAAATCTATAGGATCCGTCTGATTTTTTAACCAAAACGACCGGGCTCGCCCATGGAGATGTTGATTTCCTAATAACTCCTTTTTCACACATTTCTTTAACCTGTTCCTCTATAATGTCACGTTCCTTAGGACTGCGGCGATAGGCTTTTTGTCGAATTGGTTCCGTGTTCGCTTTAAGTTTAATGTGGTACGGTTCGATATCTGCCGCCTTATTCCACTCTTCTGAGAAAAGTTCCCGATACCTGTACAATACGTCCAGTACGTCGATTTTTTCGCTGTCCGATAGCCCCGGGTTTATATCGAACTTCTGTGGTTCGTATTTGCACGTGGCCGTCGTACTGTATCCCACCTGTTCACTTAGGAAAGAAACATTCGCTATTTCCCCGCCGGATCGTAACAAGCACGAGTTTGCTACCAACCGCACCGGCTCGTTCCTAGTATTTATGACACAATGAATATCTCGGATACCGTTTCGGAAACGTGTACTGATGGTATTAGCAGCCCCGTTCTTCTTACGCAGTCGGGGTGGGGTTCTAAAATGCCCGCCATTACTGTTGGCCCTTTTAACTTAACCCTCGTTTTACAACGTGGTGCAATTTCAAGGTCGTCTAGTATGCAGTACTTTTGTTTGGGGTTTTTCCGATCGCTCGTAATTGTGCCTAACCTCTCGAGTTCCCGTTCTTCGTTTAGTTCTACCACGTGGTCGTCCCTGCCTATTTTTGGCCTATACAATTCTACCGATTCGTCTCTAAACATAATTTTGCAATGATAGTTTGTTAGAATATCGACGCCGAAAATAATCTTTTCCCCGTTTCCTGGAATTATGGTGAACCTGCCACATATGTCGAAACCATCAATGTTGACCTCCAAGTATGTGCACGTGTTCGAGACTACTGACCCACTTATTCCCCGTATAAGTAATTTTGAAGGCATTCTAGCACATCCTAGTGCGTTGGCTATTCCTTCGTCTATGCAGCTAACATTTGCCCCTGAATCGAAAATCAGTTTGCCTACATGTGTCTCATTGATATGCGTGATTAAACAGAAATTTGTCATACCTGTCCAACGGAATTTTTCCATTGCTGTACCCCCTATTTCTAAAGTGGATTTTTCTATTGGTACCTTATTTAATGTCTGTTTCTCGTTAACCCCCGGTTGTCCTTTTACCCTGAAGATTATGCGATTGGTGTTACCAGTAACCTCGGAAAATACACGTGGTACGCTCTCTACACTGTTTGAAACTTCCACCACAGGATTAGAGGCAAAATTGTACTTACCACGTGGCCTCCTTTTCGGGCAATCCCAGTGTTTGTGCCCCGTCTGGTAACAAGTGAAGCATCTTGGCGTCCCGTCCGGTAGCATAAATCTTCTTGCTTTTTCCATGGGCGTTTCGGTCCTTGGATTTCGTCCTTGTTTTTGTTCCCACTCTTCCGCCATCCTCGTAGTTGTTTCCCAACTCGTCGTTGTACCTGCCTCCGTCCGTTCCTTGTTCAATTTATCCGCCTCGTCGAGGAATTTCGCCGCCTGTAGGAAGTCGGCCTCTTCTGGGTTCCGCGTGGTGCTCCACGAGGCTGCCAGTAGTAGGCAGTCTTTTGGAGCCAATGCCCACAATGCCTCCTTGCTTGAATCAAACGGCGAAAACTCGCCTGCCGTCGCGTGGGCCGTAATCAGGTTCATCAAATATCTCCCCGTATCTTCCGTGGACTGGGGCCGTCTCGTTTTCTTTAATTCGTTACCCCTACTACGTGCCCGGCCGTCGTTCCTTGGGTAGCAAAGTTTCAGTGCTTCCAAGACGTCTTCAAGTGCGGCTGAAGGGTCAAACCTGCACTTGATAAATTCGCGGCCGTCAAGTGGAAGCCGCCGTACTAGGGCCTTCGTCCAGTCTCCCTTCGGTACCTTGCTCGCCGTCAGCCACGTCTTGAATTCCTCCACGTGGTCCTCGATGTCTTCCTCCTCCGGGTTGAAACACGGCGTCTCTCCGTAGCCGATATTTATGTTCGCTGCTTGAGATGCTGGGCCGACACTGCTCTCCACCATGTGATGAGGCCGAAGTGGGGATATAAAACTCAATTTATTGGTAGGTTGCAGTACATTGTCCTGGTGGGCTATGGTCACCATGGCCCGTTCCAGGGCTGGGCTTGTGGTCCGGTTCTGGAGGGTTGTTGAGGTCCGATTCTCTGCGGTTTAGCCGTTGGGAGGGTTAGATCTGATACAAGACATCTTTCGTTCGCCGGGCAAGGATAAAAAGAAAAAATAATAAATAAATAAAATGCACGAAGGTCCAACGATAACTGACACGTTGTATTTGTAAGCATTCCGCGAAAACGGTGGTCCGTGGTCAAATACAACTTGTGCCTGTTATCTCTGTGGTGCCGTTTCTCTGATAAATAAAAAAAATAAACAAAATTTAAGATAATTTTGCAACGTCACGTGTATTTTCGGTCGGTTGCTTGTTGACACACAACAATATATTAAAAATAATATAAGAAATACGCCATTAATCATGATGTAACAATATACAGTGAAGTTCCACTAAAACAACTTGGGTTATAGTGAACCTTCCCTTATAACAAACCATAGGTAATCTCCAATTCCATTCCATTGGAAATACCATTTTTATAATGAATGTGTGTGTGTGAACTTTCAGATTAATAAAAAAATATAATGAACTTATCCTAAAATGAACCTAATATCAAGTCGCAAAAGAATAAATTCTAATTAAAATATTAGGCTTATAACAAAATTAAAATTGTAATTAATCTATTTTTAAAACAGCATGTTTTGAGCAAGTTTCAGCTCACAGATCGCGATTTCAAAGCAATAAATTTAGTAGCTAGCTTGTTATCATCCATTTTATTTTTGACCCACATTTTATATACATTTTTACATTATACTTTTTATTTAAATAGAATTTGTCAAATTTGAAATATAGGAAAAAATAATTCAAATAGCTAAAAAAAAAAAAACTAAGAAAGGGTGTTCTTAAAAATAAGCAACCACTAGAAAAAAATGCTATTATCAAAGCTTTTCAAAAAAAGTGAAACAATGCTGACACATCTTCAGAACATGTTAAAAATAATAAAATGTGACTTTTTTCTACTATAAGAGATAAAAATATAATGCTATATTAAAAATTTCTGCAAAGAGGAAAATCAACCCCAACTTTTACCGCAATCGTACGTGTTAGCATTCCCTTCCAGAAGTGTTCTATATTTAGCTAGTTTAACCTAAGCTAAAAATGCCCAAATAAACAAGCTTATGTCGCAACAAAAGGTTATTTTTATGCCACCACAAATGTGATTTTAAAGCCAAAAATGGCTTGCCTGACAGTTTCAAAACAAACTCTAGACTTCAGAAGAATATGTGGAAACTGGAAAAATGGAAGAAAAACACTTATGTTGTTTTCCAAATTAAAGATACTTCGGCCAGTAAATATTTTTTATTGTCTCGACGTTTCGACAAAAATCTTTTGTCCTTGTCAGGAGCGAACAAAAATTAAAACATTTAGCAAAGCGTTAAAAATTATTCTATATTTTTGTTCGCTCCTGACAAGGCAAAAGATTTTTGTCGAAACGTCAAGACAATAAAAAAGATTTACTGGCCGAAGTATCTTTAATTTGAAGAACTATGAACTCCAGCCAGGCAGCCTCTATCTTTACAATGACTTATGTTGTTTCTTATCCCCTTGTGTAAATATTTTACAAATTCCTTGAGTTCATGCTCTTCGAGCTGTTTTATGTTAAGCAGCGGCCTCTCCCAAAGGTCTTCATGGAATGGGGTGCAGCTTTCGTTGATCATGGCCCCATGATCAAGGCACACTTTGGTGAAAGTCTGACTTTGCCTGTATTTTGAGGTCGTTCTTAACATGGAAGCAGACACCTTTGCTGCCGACTCTAACATGAGAACAGGCACAGTTCCTCTGTATCCCTGGAGAGGGACCCTTGCTGAGGTCTATCGACCGGGTCAGTTGAACTCAGGATTTTTAAGGAGGTCTTTCTCCTCTTCTAACATTGCTGCTGTTGGTCCGCGACTGCTTATTCAAATATGAAAGGGGCAATGCTTGAAGAGTGCTTTCAAGCAACAAAGTATTGAGCCATTTTTTCACTTGAGCTAGGTAGTTGAGGCTATTCCACATAATGAAGGTGTACAAAACAGTCCACCAAGGGATCCTCAGTGCTTCTTTATAATTCAAGAGAACGTTCATAAACAAATAGTCCATTTTGGCCCAGCTTCACTTGGAACAAGTAAAATGAGACATCAAATATTTGTATAATTTCTCTTCCAGTTTATAATTTGTTGTCATTACCAGAGGTTTTGTACACAAAATGCCAAATATAAGCATACAAGAGCATTACACACAATGCGGCAGAAATTTATTACATACCATTACAGAATTAGAACACCAAACGTAGAGATCTCTAAAATACAAAAATAAAAAATCCTAATGCAGTAGAACTTCTGTAAAGGACAACACCTAGTTGTAGAGCCAAAGTGCCCTTTAGTGTCCTCTTACCAAAGAGTCACTATTTAGTTTTATGTTAAAACTAAAAAAAAATCTTTATGAGTACAGTTAAACCTGTCTATAGCGCCCCCTCTAAATAGCGCCTTCCTCTCTATAGCGCCCGATTTTAAACATTAAAATGTAGACATTTTACATTAAAAGTGACCTGTCTATAGCACCCTATTTTGGTGAGTCCCAAGAGGGGGCGTTATAGACAGGTTTAACTGTATATTGATGAGACAGAGGTGATGATGTAAGCCTCAGTGGGTTTGTTGGGGGAAGTGCTCTATCATCTGAGTGGGTCACTAAGGCCCGGTCCAATGCTGAGCTTGTGGTCTGGTCCAGGAAGGTTGTTAAGTTCTGGGTCTCATCGAGCCGGTTGTAGCTGAGACAGGACATGTTAAAACAATTTCATCACGGTGTATTCTAATTGAGAGGCTCAAGATAACTACCACCTAACTCATTGCCGCGAAAACTGTAGTCCGCAGTCAAATATAAATTATACCCGTCATCTCTGTGGTGCTGTTTCTAAAATAAATAATAATAACAGATTAAAACAAAAATTAAATAATTAACAATAAAATGAAAAGTTTTTTCCAGTCACGTGTACCATCCGGTCGGCTACTGGTCGACACACACAACACGACCCCCTCTCTTATCTTAGACTCGATCCCTCAAGTCGTCATTATCTCTCTCTATGAATTGTTTAAGTCTGGACATTTGTTCTGGCACCTATTGTTTTTGTTTCGTCCGTCCAATGGTCGTAACCTATATGTGGGTTCTTTTATCCGGTCAGTATTCTTGTATGGTTCCACATACTAAACAACATTATATTTATTTATTATTATAGCCTGATAAAGCACAATTTGGATTATAGATTAGAACTACAAGAAAATAAGACCTAATCCAAATAAATTATAGTGTGTGACGTTGTTACCGAAACATCACACTATTTATTTGTTTGGATTAGGTCTTATTTTCTTGTAATTATTATGGCCTATTATATCCCTGTTTAATAGTCAAACCTCTTTAATTCAACACCCTTGACTGTATTGACTCATCGATTGATGACCTTTACTCTTCCCCGGCAGATACCATAAAAAATCTCAAGTTTTACAAGCTTGATACCTTAGTGTGATTGAGTGGAGATAAGAAAGAAGAAGAAGAAGAAGGAATCAGAGTTTTCGCTTGAATTAAAGTTGGATGATTTCATCGCAACATTTCTAGAAATTTTTCTAGGCTAACTAAATATATAATTAAAATAATATTTTTTATAAAATATACTGTTGTCTTTTTCTTTCTTATCTCCACTCAATCATATTAGGATATCAAGCTTGTAGAGCTTGAGACTTGACAACCATCATGACTGGGTGGAGTAGAATGCGTCTGCCTTTTTTCTGGGAGCACTACTCAGTGGCAGGCTGACTTAGCTCCAATAGAAATGGCCGCATCTGACATGAGGAACAGATGCCATGTGTAGCCGCTCCTAACATGGAGTACAAATGCTGCTCATCCTGTATCCCTGGATTAGGAGCCCTTACAGGGTACTATCAGCCGGGCCAGCTGAGCCCAGGTTTTTTAGGGAGCTTGTTACTGCTCCCCCTCCTCCTTTTTCATCTGGGCTTGGGACAGGAAAAGGCGGAGTTAAAAAAAAAAAAAAGAGCTGGACGTGATTCGAACACGCAACCTTCTGATCTGGAGTCAGATGCGCTACTGTTGCGCCACCAGCTCGTTATATACTGTTGTAATGTATTTTAATTGATAATGTAAATTTGATAGCATATTGGGAATTTTTTTAAATCTAATTTTTCCAGAATGTTTACATGATAAAGTACAATTTGAATTATATATTATAAACACAAGGTAATAAGACCAAATCCAAATAAATAAATAATGTGTGACATTTCTGTAACAGCGTTGTTACCAAAATGTTGCACACTTTATTTATTTGGATTTGGTCTTATTACCTTGTGTTTTTCCAGAATGTTTCATGATCAAATTTAAGTGATGGATAAAATTGTATTAATACATTTTTAAGCAAAGGAAAAATTCCAAATATTATTTTAATCTAAGTGAATAAATGCAATGAGAAGAAAGTGAATAGATTTAGGAAATAAAGTAAAGGCTGAGGCTCTAAGACACGTCACAGTGATTAGTGGTGGCTAAAGTTAGGCCTAAATCCTCCATCCTCGATTTCAGCAATGTAATACTTTTATGTACGGTGTGCATACCCTGGCAACACTCACTGAGCCACGTGTGCCAAAGTATTGTATTTTCAGCAACAAATTTGTACTTAAACAAGAATTATCTAATGTTTTCGAAATTTATTTTTTAAAATCTGTCAAATTATTGAGGTTATACTTTATTATTATATACCATTGCAGAATAAGGAGACCAAAGGTACAGTTCTATAAAATACAAAGATTTAAAAATCCTAATACAGTAGAACTAACCCCCTGTAACGAACAACACCTAGTTGTAGAGCCAAAGTGTCCTTTAGGGAGAGGTGTTCTCTTACCGGAGAGTTGCTATTTATTTTAAAATAAAAAACATCTTTTTTTTATGAGCATATTATATTTACTAATTATTATAGCCTATTATATCCTTGTTTAATACTTAGTAAGCTGGTTATATTAAACTAGTTAAATACCATTAAACATTGAAAATAAATTTTATTTATAAAAATAATATAATCTTTGTTGAAATTAGATTTTATGAATGGCATAGCTTTTGCAGCTTTGTTTGGCTTCTATAATTGAAGTTGACCTCACTTTCTTCTTGCACTCTATCATGTAACTTTAATCAGAGGGAAATAAGAAGATCTAAATTCTATTGTTTATTTATAGCGAAATCTCTTCATATCACCAAAATAACAATAGTAATCAGTAATTGCTAAACAGGTGCATTGCAAGACTATTTCCACATTTAGTTATTCAATTGAGCATTTTCCATTAACATTTAAGACTTTTTATGCTAATATTTTTGAAATAGTAAACTCCATATTTTTTATATCTTTTAAAATGTTGGAAATTTGCAGTGCGTGTTTTATATTTCATTCACTATATCTAACACTACATCATTTGAATAACTTTGAATTGTTCATAAACACAAGGTAAAATAAGACCAAATCCAAATAAATAAATAATGTGTGACATTTCAGTAACAATGCTGTTACCAAAACATCACACTATTTAATTGGATTTAGTCTTATTACCTTGTGTTTATAATCTACTAGCCGAATGACCCGGGCAACGCCCGTGTTTTACCCGATTGAATGTTTTGATTCAAATACTATTTGTTACAATTATAAATTGGCGCCTTATATAAATGCATATGTTAGTTAATAACTATAGCCTATGTGCTTTATCTGTCTATGTACTGTTGGCTTCCGTAGGCGTCTCTTACTGGGAAAAAGAAAGAGAGGATTCCATTTGGTTATTAACTAATATATGCATTTATTTAAGGAGCGACCCGCTCCAACACAATGGTTACAAAAACGAAAAAGCGAGTGGGGGGGGGGGGGGGGGGGGGGGGGGAGCATGATGGGGGGAAGGGGGGGGGGGGGGGGGGGGGGGCAAAGGTGGCGTGATCGTAGCCGACCAATAGGAGGGCGCCATTCCAAAAAAAAGCAAACGGTGACAGAGATGACTGATGAAGAATGACGCTCGTAACTGTATTAATCCATAATCCAAATTGTGCCTTATCAGTCTTATTACCTTTTGTTTATAATCTATAATCCAAATTGTGCCTTATCATTTAAATTGATCATTAAAATATTAAGGTACACAGTAGCATTTCTATGACAGGACACTCCTGCTAGAGGACACCTCTCTACAAAGAACAATTTTTATCTCCAAAATTACCATTTTTACTATTTAGCAACTCTACGTAAGAGGATACCTCTCCCTAAAGGACACTATGACTTTGCAATTAGGTGTTCTTTACAGGGAGTTAGTTCTACTGCATTAGGTTTTATATATAGAAATTTGAATTAAAAATAGTTTAGAAACTTTTTTATCAATTTATTAAGAACTAGGCGAATGACCCGGCTTCGCCTGAGAAATCCCTTGGGTGCAATTTCCTTCATACTAAAAGTATATCAATAATAAATATTAGAAGTGCCATAGAATAGCAATACAGAAGTAACACATAAACTACAGGAAAAAAGTGTGTGTGATGGCAAAAATTGTATTATATTAGTGTTTAGGTATTTGATTTAATTAATATAGTTGATATAATAATATATATTTATATTATATATAATATAAATGAGTTTTAAAAATTGTAAAAAAAAAAAATGCATCAGCCGGGAATCGAACCCGGGCCGCCCGCGTGGCAGGCGAGCATTCTACCACTGAACCACCGATGCTTAAAAAAAAGGCCATATTTAGGTATTCATTCCATTCCGGATTAGTCCGCGTAAAAAAAAGTTCTTCAAATGAAAAAAAGAAATAGCCAAAAATACTAATCAAAATGCAGCCGAAATTTTCCCTCAGGTTTATAAAAAGCGACATGCAAAATTTGGTACCAATTGGTTCAGTAGTTTTTGAGTTTATCGCGAAACAGACAGACAGACATTGACTTTTGTATATATAGAGAAGAGATAATATAAATGAGTTTTAAAAATTGTAAAAAAAAAAATGCATCAGCCGGGAATCGAACCCGGGCCGCCCGTGTGGCAGGCAAGCATTCTACCACTGAACCACCGATGCTTAAAAAAAATGGCCATATTTAGGTATTCATTCCATTCCGGATTAGTCCGCGTAAAAAAAGTTCTTCAAATGAAAAAAATAAATAGCCAAAAATACTAATCAAAATGCAGCCTAAAATTTTCCTCAGGTTTATAAAAAGCGACATGCAAAATTTGGTACCAATTGGTTCAGTAGTTTTTGAGTTTATCGCGAAACAGACAGACATTGACTTTTATATATATAGAGATTAAAAAATATATTTATTTGGTTAACCCAGGTTCCTTGAGTATACAGAATAAAAACTACATGCTAAAATGTAAACAAAAATGATGGGTTATTAAAAATATATATATATTTAATATAGGTATTTTAAAATTTTTGAATAAACTTCAAATAATTTTCAATTTTGGGAGTTTTTTATATTTCTCGGCTAGTGGAAATGTCCATTACAGTAGAACCTTCATGAGAGGAAACTCGCGCTAGAGGACACCTTTCTATAAAGCATAGTTTTAATTTGCAAAATTATCATTTTTACTATTTAGAAACTTTCCGGTAAGAGGACACCTCTCCCTAAAGGACACTTTGGCTCTGTAATTAGGTGTCCTTTACAGGGAGGTTGTACTGTATATACGTATAATCAATAAATAATGCATTGGGAAAGTGTCTGTTGTTTTGAGGTGTCCATTAGTAAGAATATCCGCTAGTGTATTTTCAAAGGGAGGACAATTTTGGAGATAAAACTGTCCGTTGTTTAGAGGTGACCACTAGCAGCGAGTGTCTGCTAAGGGAGGTTCTACTCTATCAATATGAATCAGAAATACAAACCTGTGATGTACCAAAAGTGGCACCATAAAAAACTTTAATAATGAATATTATTAGTTATATTCCATATCTCAGAAGAAGGCCAAGTGATACTCACTCCTCACTTTCTTACTGCTACTCTTTTTGTGTTGATTTCTTGCTTCCCTCTTTCTTATTTTTTTTTCTTTTCTTGTTTTTTTTTTCTTTTTCTTCTTACTCTGTATATATCGTTATTTCCTTTGTCTCACTGCTTTGTTCTTATGCATACCTCTGGTGAATCCTGTATAGGGTCAGTGACCCTAAATAAAGGCTTTTTTGTTGTTGTTGTTGTAGTTATATTTTATAAATAGAAATTGGGAGAGTAGGATATCAGTAAAAATAAAGAAAAATTTGATATATCGCTCTTTAATACCTTCATTGGAGATAACTAAAAACTTTACAATAAACAACTAGGTGAATGTATTATATATAGCTATTGGTGTGTAATCACTGTGTCTAATATTTCTAAATAAAAAAATAAAATAAAGAATGTAATATTAGGTGTATGTACATATGTGTTCCACAGGCACCACCAACACAAACGGCCAATTCCAAGCCGCGCTTGAAAAAATCCGCCAACGACTTCAAGTTTGGCAAAATTATTGGTCAGGGTTCCTTTGCTACAGTGAGTATATCCACGTTGTCATTTATTTTCCACAGACTATTCTATTTATTAGCTTGATTATCTTCATTAAGTTTTCCTTTATATAAATTTCACATATTACCTCTAAATGTGATTAGCTTTAAAAAAAAAAAAACATTGCTGATTACTATTAGTATTATTACTACTATTCCTGCATGTACCCTACATTAATGCTTGGAGAATCTGTATAAAACAAGAAGGTCTTAATAAAGCTTTTTATTGTTGTTGTTTTATATTATCATCCCATTTTTATAATTGGATTTGGTCTTCTTACCTTGGTTCCTAGAGGTGTCAATCAGTCTCCCTCATCTTTGTGGCAAAGCTCATGTTTTCCTTTTTTTTTTTACTTGTGTCATTCCTTTTTTGGAAAACTAGTCCTTTACAGACTTTGAAGAGGTTTATGCTTTGACCCTACCAGGCTGACCTGTTGGAAATAGTTTATTTTGAACCAAGTTTAGAACTACAGTAAAACAAGATTTAGAACAGGCCATCTCAAGCCATTGAAGTTAGAAAATAATGACAATATCTATCCCACTTGCCCAAAATGTAGCTTGGCACCTGTAGCTCCAGAACACATTTTAGCTTGCATTAGATGTACTAAACAGGACCTTTGGGAGAGACCGCTGCTTATCATAAAACAGCTTGAGGAGCATAAACTCATGGAATTCGTGTAATTTATACATATGGGGATAAGAAACAACAACAACAGTAGAACAACCTCCATGAGAGGACACTTCTCTACAAAGGACAGTTTTTCATTGATAAAATTACCATTTTCACAAAATTCAGCTCTTAGAAATAATTTAATTTCTTTATGGTTTGCTTGTTTTGATAGATATCAAGATCTTGGGATATCTAAATTAGTAATAATAATAAATCAGGTTGGAGAGGCCTGAAAGGATGATACATTAAAAAAAGTACATATAACTCTCTCATGATAATTTTTAAAATGTTTGTTTCAGAATCAAATAAATAATAAGGCACAATTTGGATTATAGATTAGAGCCACAAGGTAATAAGACCAACCCAAATAAATAAATTGTGTGTGACATTTTGGTAACAACACTGTTACAGAAACTAACATACTATTTATTTTATTTATTTTTTGAGATTTAATCTTATTACCGTTTAGTTATAATGAAATAAAGTAAGTTTGGGAGATAAAAACAAATTAAAACTTTAAACCAAAAACAAGATAAACTTCATAGAATTTTTAAAAAAGCAGATTGGTGGGTTTAAAGAAAGAGGACTTTATAAAAATAACCCAAAGAGCAATATCATTGCTGAAATTTGTGCAATAAGTTGACAATTGATGTGGTGACAAATGGCCTCAATAGAGCTCTCCTTGCACAAACCTGAAACTGGATGTCATTTGATCATTTATTTTTTCAAGAAGATATTCTCAATTTCAAATGTAATATCTTTTCTGGTCCACACCCTGAATAATGATCCAAGTAATTGAAGTGTACCACAAGTATTTATTCTATGTACATATCTTCATTTTTCTATCTTATAATATTTTACATAGAATCTTCTGTCTTGTTACTCCTTTCCAACAGAAAGGGTTTTGTCCTAAATCTGTATAGAGAGAGATATTTATAACCCAGGTTCCTGGAGCGCAGAACGACAACTACCCAGAAGACCCAGCTCACTAGTATGGACTAGTGCTAAGTGTTTTTACTCGCATCCTGTTTTGATTGCTGAGATAAAATAATTTCTGTGTATATACTAATCTTGCCCTAATTTCTGAAACAAACCAGCTTGATATGTAATAATGACCCAAAACCACAGAGTTGGTCAATGGTCAAACTTATTTAATTATTATCACAGAATGACCTTAGTTTTCTTGCACCACACAGGATGATGGGATGTTACACTATAAAAGATAGATATGCCAGGTAGTAAGTGATGTCCTTGTGTTCCAGGTCTACCTCTCCAAGGATGTCCATACGAATAAAGAATTTGCAAGTAAGTTGAGACCAAGTTTTACCCCTTTCAGAAATGTCATCTACTTTACCGCCCTTACTATAATGAGAGAAAAAAATGAGAGGACTTGCTTTATCAGTGTGTCAGCAATATTTCCTGTTTAATATCCTCTCTATTATTAACACAAGGTAATAAGACCAAATCCAAATAAATAAATAGTGTGTGACATTTCGTTAACAGCGTTGTTACCATCTTTCAGTACTTTTGTCTGAAGATGGTAACAACACTGTTACCGAAACGTCACACACTATTTATTTATTTGGATTTGGTCTTATTACCTTGTGTTTATAATCTATAATCCTAGTTGTGCCTTATCCTCTCTATTATTGTATTGGACTGTACAAATTACACCTCATTATGACAGCAACTTGGTTCTCATCATTCTAAAGTCCCAAGTGATGTAGTTATAACAAGGTGGTGCATGACAGATAAGGTTTAGGGAATTTGTGGACCAAAAGATTCTCTTGGACTGCAGAAATAGATCCATTTTAGAGCTTTAGCCCATTGCACTTGTGAAGGAGACTTTTGATTCTACAGTTGACACAGTATGGTGTGTTGTGAGGTTGATACAATGTCTTGTAGTGTTGTCACAGTATGTTGTGGGGTTGACACAGTATGGAATGTTGTGAGGTTGATACAATGTCTTGTAGTGTTGACACAGTATGTAGTGGGGTTGACACAGTATGGTGAGTTGTGAGGTTGATACAATGTCTTGTAGTGTTGACACAGTGTGTTGTGGGGTTGACACAGTGTGGTGTGTTGTGAGGTTGATACAATGTCTTGTAGTGTTGACACAGTGTGTTGTGGGGTTGACACAGTGTGGTGTGTTGTGAGGTTGATACAATGTCTTGTAGTGTTGTCACAGTATGTAGTGGGGTTGACACAGTGTGGTGTGTTGTGAGGTTGATACAATGTCTTGTAGTGTTGTCACAGTATGTAGTGGGGTTGACACAGTATGGTGTGTTGTGAGGTTGATACAATGTCTTGTAGTGTTGTCACAGTATGTTGTGGGGTTGACACAGTATGGTGTGTTGTGAGGTTGATACAATGTCTTGTAGTGTTGACACAGTATGTAGTGGGGTTGACACAGTATGGTGTGTTGTGAGGTTGATACAATGTCTTGTAGTGTTGACACAGTATGTAGTGGGGTTGACACAGTATGGTGTGTTGTGAGGTTGATACAATGTCTTGTAGTGTTGTCACAGTATGTAGTGGGGTTGACACAGTGTGGTGTGTTGTGAGGTTGATACAATGTCTTGTAGTGTTGACACAGTATGTTGTGGGGTTGACACAGTATGTTGTGGGGTTGACACAGTATGGTGTGTTGTGAGGTTGATACAATGTCTTGTAGTGTTGACACAGTATGTAGTGGGGTTGACACAGTATGGTGTGTTGTGAGGTTGATACAATGTCTTGTAGTGTTGACACAGTATGTATTGGGGTTGACACAGTATGGTGTGTTGTGAGGTTGATACAATGTCTTGTAGTGTTGTCACAGTATGTAGTGGGGTTGACACAGTATGGTGTGTTGTGAGGTTGATACAATGTCTTGTAGTGTTGACACAGTATGTTGTGGGGTTGACACAGTGTGGTGTGTTGTGAGGTTGATACAATGTCTTGTAGTGTTGACACAGTATGTTGTGGGGTTGACACAGTGTGGTGTGTTGTGAGGTTGATACAATGTCTTGTAGTGTTGACACAGTATGTAGTGGGGTTGACACAGTATGGTGTGTTGTGAGGTTGATACAATGTCTTGTAGTGTTGTCACAGTATGTAGTGGGGTTGACACAGTATGGTGTGTTGTGAGGTTGATACAATGTCTTGTAGTGTTGTCACAGTATGTAGTGGGGTTGACACAGTGTGGTGTGTTGTGAGGTTGATACAATGTCTTGTAGTGTTGACACAGTATGTAGTGGGGTTGACACAGTATGGTGTGTTGTGAGGTTGATACAATGTCTTGTAGTGTTGACACAGTATGTTGTGGGGTTGACACAGTGTGGTGTGTTGTGAGGTTGATACAATGTCTTGTAGTGTTGACACAGTGTTTTGTGGGGTTGACACAGTGTGGTGTGTTGTGAGGTTGATACAATGTCTTGTAGTGTTGACACAGTATGTAGTGGGGTTGACACAGTGTGGTGTGTTGTGAGGTTGATACAATGTCTTGTAGTGTTGACACAGTATGTTGTGGGGTTGACACAGTATGGTGTGTTGTGAGGTTGATACAATGTCTTGTAGTGTTGACACAGTATGTAGTGGGGTTGACACAGTGTGGTGTGTTGTGAGGTTGATACAATGTCTTGTAGTGTTGACACAGTATGTTGTGGGGTTGACACAGTGTGGTGTGTTGTGAGGTTGATACAATGTCTTGTAGTGTTGACACAGTATGTTGTGGGGTTGACACAGTATGGTGTGTTGTGAGGTTGATACAATGTCTTGTAGTGTTGACACAGTATGTAGTGGGGTTGACACAGTGTGGTGTGTTGTGAGGTTGATACAATGTCTTGTAGTGTTGACACAGTGTGTTGTGGGGTTGACACAGTGTGGTGTGTTGTGAGGTTGATGCAATGTCTTGTAGTGTTGACACAGTATGTAGTGGGGTTGACACAGTGTGGTGTGTTGTGAGGTTGATACAATGTCTTGTAGTGTTGTCACAGTATGTAGTGGGGTTGACACAGTGTGGTGTGTTGTGAGGTTGATACAATGTCTTGTAGTGTTGTCACAGTATGTAGTGGGGTTGACACAGTGTGGTGTGTTGTGAGGTTGATACAATGTCTTGTAGTGTTGTCACAGTATGTAGTGGGGGTTGACACAGTATGGTGTGTTGTGAGGTTGATACAATGTCTTGTAGTGTTGTCACAGTATGTAGTGGGGTTGACACAGTGTGGTGTGTTGTGAGGTTGATACAATGTCTTGTAGTGTTGACACAGTATGTTGTGGGGTTGACACAGTATGGTGTGTTGTGAGGTTGATACAATGTCTTGTAGTGTTGACACAGTATGTAGTGGGGTTGACACAGTGTGGTGTGTTGTGAGGTTGATACAATGTCTTGTAGTGTTGTCACAGTATGTAGTGGGGTTGACACAGTATGGTGTGTTGTGAGGTTGATACAATGTCTTGTAGTGTTGTCACAGTATGTAGTGGGGTTGACACAGTGTGGTGTGTTGTGAGGTTGATACAATGTCTTGTAGTGTTGTCACAGTATGTAGTGGGGTTGACACAGTATGGTGTGTTGTGAGGTTGATACAATGTCTTGTAGTGTTGACACAGTGTGTTGTGGGGTTGACACAGTATGGTGTGTTGTGAGGTTGATACAATGTCTTGTAGTGTTGACACAGTGTGTTGTGGGGTTGACACAGTGTGGTGTGTTGTGAGGTTGATACAATGTCTTGTAGTGTTGACACAGTATGTAGTGGTGTTGACACAGTGTGGTGTGTTGTGAGGTTGATACAATGTCTTGTAGTGTTGACACAGTATGTTGTGGGGTTGACACAGTATGGTGTGTTGTGAGGTTGATACAATGTCTTGTAGTGTTGACACAGTATGTAGTGGGGTTGACACAGTGTGGTGTGTTGTGAGGTTGATACAATGTCTTGTAGTGTTGTCACAGTGTGTTGTGGGGTTGACACAGTGTGGTGTGTTGTGAGGTTGATACAATGTCTTGTAGTGTTGACACAGTATGTTGTGGGGTTGACACAGTATGGTGTGTTGTGAGGTTGATACAATGTCTTGTAGTGTTGACACAGTATGTAGTGGGGTTGACACAGTGTGGTGTGTTGTGAGGTTGATACAATGTCTTGTAGTGTTGACACAGTGTGTTGTGGGGTTGACACAGTGTGGTGTGTTGTGAGGTTGATACAATGTCTTGTAGTGTTGACACAGTATGTAGTGGGGTTGACACAGTATGGTGTGTTGTGAGGTTGATACAATGTCTTGTAGTGTTGTCACAGTATGTAGTGGGGTTGACACAGTGTGGTGTGTTGTGAGGTTGATACAATGTCTTGTAGTGTTGTCACAGTATGTAGTGGGGTTGACACAGTGTGGTGTGTTGTGAGGTTGATACAATGTCTTGTAGTGTTGTCACAGTATGTAGTGGGGTTGACACAGTATGGTGTGTTGTGAGGTTGATACAATGTCTTGTAGTGTTGTCACAGTATGTAGTGGGGTTGACACAGTGTGGTGTGTTGTGAGGTTGATACAATGTCTTGTAGTGTTGACACAGTATGTTGTGGGGTTGACACAGTATGGTGTGTTGTGAGGTTGATACAATGTCTTGTAGTGTTGACACAGTATGTAGTGGGGTTGACACAGTGTGGTGTGTTGTGAGGTTGATACAATGTCTTGTAGTGTTGTCACAGTATGTAGTGGGGTTGACACAGTATGGTGTGTTGTGAGGTTGATACAATGTCTTGTAGTGTTTGTCACAGTATGGTGTGTTGTGAGGTTGATACAATGTCTTGTAGTGTTGACACAGTGTGTTGTGGGGTTGACACAGTTTGGTGTGTTGTGAGGTTGATACAATGTCTTGTAGTGTTGTCACAGTATGTAGTGGGGTTGACACAGTATGGTGTGTTGTGAGGTTGATACAATGTCTTGTAGTGTTGACACAGTATGTTGTGGGGTTGACACAGTGTGGTGTGTTGTAAGGTTGATACAATGTCTTGTAGTGTTGTCACAGTATGTAGTGGGGTTGACACAGTATGGTGTGTTGTGAGGTTGATACAATGTCTTGTAGTGTTGACACAGTATGTTGTGGGGTTGACACAGTGTGGTGTGTTGTGAGGTTGATACAATGTCTTGTAGTGTTGACACAGTGTGTTGTGGGGTTGACACAGTGTGGTGTGTTGTGAGGTTGATACAATGTCTTGTAGTGTTGACACAGTATGTAGTGGGGTTGACACAATGTGGTGTGTTGTGAGGTTGATACAATGTCTTGTAGTGTTGACACAGTATGTTGTGGGGTTGACACAGTATGGTGTGTTGTGAGGTTGATACAATGTCTTGTAGTGTTGACACAGTATGTAGTGGGGTTGACACAGTGTGGTGTGTTGTGAGGTTGATACAATGTCTTGTAGTGTTGTCACAGTGTGTTGTGGGGTTGACACAGTGTGGTGTGTTGTGAGGTTGATACAATGTCTTGTAGTGTTGACACAGTATGTTGTGGGGTTGACACAGTATGGTGTGTTGTGAGGTTGATACAATGTCTTGTAGTGTTGACACAGTATGTAGTGGGGTTGACACAGTGTGTTGTGTTGTGAGGTTGATACAATGTCTTGTAGTGTTGACACAGTGTGTTGTGGGGTTGACACAGTGTGGTGTGTTGTGAGGTTGATACAATGTCTTGTAGTGTTGACACAGTATGTAGTGGGGTTGACACAGTATGGTGTGTTGTGAGGTTGATACAATGTCTTGTAGTGTTGACACAGTATGTAGTGGGGTTGACACAGTGTGGTGTGTTGTGAGGTTGATACAATGTCTTGTAGTGTTGTCACAGTGTGTTGTGGGGTTGACACAGTGTGGTGTGTTGTGAGGTTGATACAATGTCTTGTAGTGTTGTCACAGTATGTAGTGGGGTTGACACAGTATGGTGTGTTGTGAGGTTGATACAATGTCTTGTAGTGTTGTCACAGTATGTAGTGGGGTTGACACAGTGTGGTGTGTTGTGAGGTTGATACAATGTCTTGTAGTGTTGACACAGTATGTTGTGGGGTTGACACAGTATGGTGTGTTGTGAGGTTGATACAATGTCTTGTAGTGTTGACACAGTATGTAGTGGGGTTGACACAGTGTGGTGTGTTGTGAGGTTGATACAATGTCTTGTAGTGTTGTCACAGTATGTAGTGGGGTTGACACAGTATGGTGTGTTGTGAGGTTGATACAATGTCTTGTAGTGTTGTTACAGTATGTAGTGGGGTTGACACAGTATGGTGTGTTGTGAGGTTGATACAATGTCTTGTAGTGTTGACACAGTGTGTTGTGGGGTTGACACAGTGTGGTGTGTTGTGAGGTTGATACAATGTCTTGTAGTGTTGTCACAGTATGTAGTGGGGTTGACACAGTATGGTGTGTTGTGAGGTTGATACAATGTCTTGTAGTGTTGACACAGTGTGTAGTGGGGTTGACACAGTATGGTGTGTTGTGAGGTTGATACAATGTCTTGTAGTGTTGACACTGTGTGTTGTGGGGTTGACACAGTATGGTGTGTTGTGAGGTTGATACAATGTCTTGTAGTGTTGACACAGTGTGTTGTGGGGTTGACACAGTGTGGTGTGTTGTGAGGTTGATACAATGTCTTGTAGTGTTGTCACAGTATGTAGTGGGGTTGACACAGTGTGGTGTTATGTGAGGTTGATACAATGTCTTGTAGTGTTGACACAGTATGTAGTGGGGTTGACACAGTATGGTGTGTTGTGAGGTTGATACAACGTCTTGTAGTGTTGTCACAGTATGTTGTGGGGTTGACACAGTGTGGTGTGTTGTGAGGTTGATACAACGTCTTGTAGTGTTGTCACAGTATGTTGTGGGGTTGACACAGTGTGGTGTGTTGTGAGGTTGATACAACGTCTTGTAGTGTTGTCACAGTATGTTGTGGGGTTGACACAGTGTGGTGTGTTGTGAGGTTGATACAACGTCTTGTAGTGTTGTCACAGTATGTTGTGGGGTTGACACAGTGTGGTGTGTTGTGAGGTTGATACAACGTCTTGTAGTGTTGTCACAGTATGTTGTGGGGTTGACACAGTGTGGTGTGTTGTGAGGTTGATACAACGTCTTGTAGTGTTGTCACAGTATGTTGTGGGGTTGACACAGTGTGGTGTGTTGTGAGGTTGATACAACGTCTTGTAGTGTTGTCACAGTATGTTGTGGGGTTGACACAGTGTGGTGTGTTGTGAGGTTGATTCAATGTCTTGTAGTGTTGTCACAGTATGTTGTGGGGTTGACACAGTATGGTGTGTTGTGAGGTTGATACAATGTCTTGTAGTGTTGTCACAGTATGTTGTGGGGTTGACACAGTATGGTGTGTTGTGAGGTTGATACAATGTCTTGTAGTGTTGTCACAGTATGTTGTGGGGTTGACACAGTATGGTGTGTTGTGAGGTTGATACAATGTCTTGTAGTGTTGTCACAGTATGTTGTGGGGTTGACACAGTATGGTGTGTTGTGAGGTTGATACAATGTCTTGTAGTGTTGTCACAGTATGTTGTGGGGTTGACACAGTATGGTGTGTTGTGAGGTTGATACAATGTCTTGTAGTGTTGTCACAGTATGTAGTGGGGTTGACACAGTATGGTGTGTTGTGAGGTTGATACAATGTCTTGTAGTGTTGTCACAGTATGTAGTGGGGTTGACACAGTATGGTGTGTTGTGAGGTTGATACAATGTCTTGTAGTGTTGTCACAGTATGTAGTGGGGTTGACACAGTATGGTGTGTTGTGAGGTTGATACAATGTCTTGTAGTGTTGACACAGTGTGTTGTGGGGTTGACACAGTGTGGTGTGTTGTGAGGTTGATACAATGTCTTGTAGTGTTGACACAGTATGTTGTGGGGTTGACACAGTATGGTGTGTTGTGAGGTTGATACAATGTCTTGTAGTGTTGTCACAGTATGTAGTGGGGTTGACACAGTATGGTGTGTTGTGAGGTTGATACAATGTCTTGTAGTGTTGACACAGTATGTAGTGGGGTTGACACAGTATGGTGTGTTTGTGAGGTTGATACAATGTCTTGTAGTGTTGTCACAGTATGTAGTGGGGTTGACACAGTATGGTGTGTTGTGAGGTTGATACAATGTCTTGTAGTGTTGTCACAGTATGTAGTGGGGTTGACACAGTGTGGTGTGTTGTGAGGTTGATACAATGTCTTGTAGTGTTGACACAGTGTGTTGTGGGGTTGACACAGTATGGTGTGTTGTGAGGTTGATACAATGTCTTGTAGTGTTGGCACAGTGTGTTGTGAGGTTGATACAATGTCTTGTAGTGTTGACACAGTGTGTTGTGGGGTTGACACAGTATGGTGTGTTGTGAGGTTGATACAATGTCTTGTAGTGTTGACACAGTGTGTTGTGGGGTTGACACAGTATGGTGTGTTGTGAGGTTGATACAATGTCTTGTAGTGTTGACACAGTATGTAGTGGGGTTGACACAGTATGGTGTGTTGTGAGGTTGATACAATGTCTTGTAGTGTTGACACAGTGTGTTGTGGGGTTGACACAGTATGGTGTGTTGTGAGGTTGATACAATGTCTTGTAGTGTTGACACAGTGTGTTGTGAGGTTGATACAATGTCTTGTAGTGTTGACACAGTGTGGTGTGTGCAGTCAAGGTATGTGAGAAGAGGCATATCATCCGGGAGAAGAAACAGAAGGCCATCATGCGGGAGAAACAGATCATGAATATCCTCAATGACTTTCCAAGCCCATTCTTCATCAAGCTCTTCTGCACATTCCAAGATGAGGAAAGGCTCTGTATCCTTTCTTTTACTCCTATATATATGGAATTTCAAAACCCCTCTCCTGTCCATTTTTTTTTCAATTTGTTAAAAAAAATAAATTTATTTGCCTCTATGTGGCTCAATCTAACTGAAAATAAAGACTTTTCCATTCAAAATGCAAAAAAAATATATATATAATAATAATAAATCTAGTTTGAATATCCAGAAAAGTGTCAAAACATTCCTGGTCTACCTGGTACAAAAATACGCTGGCAGATGTCTAATGGAAAGATCAAAATGTTCCTTCTACATAACACAGCTGGCCACTTTCTGATGTTAGAAAGTGTCTCTTGTCCACAGAATGGGCTTCCAATAAAATAAAAGTGGCATAGTTTGGGCATGATTTAAAGCTTTGTTGTAATCTTGTACTAGAATGTACAATACTGAAATGTTGGCAAGCCCGAGTGATATGTGTTGGCCGTCTATTTTTTTTTTTTTGAAGGAGACAGAGGCAATTTTGTTGCCATTTGGTTATCTTGTGTGTCTTCAATAAAGATCACAACAACAACAACAACAAAAGCTTTATTAAGACCCTTTAGTCTTATACAGATTCTCCAAGCAGAAATATAGGATACATGCAGGGAAAGCAGTGATAGAACTTGATGGTAGCATAAAATTTATATACAGAGAAAATTATATATAAGACAATCAAGCTAATAGATTAATCTGGGCAAATTGGAGGCAAAGAAAGTTGCTATACATGGATTTACCACATCGTGTTAGGTCTTGTGGAGTTATTTGGTAGCAGCTCTGAGACTTTTCTTAGCTATGTAGAACTTTTCCTAGTCATCTTCCCCGCCCTTGGCATTGCCGGTTGGACTTCACTTGTAAGCATTTCGACCTGTGAGTCAATTGTGGAGTATTCCACTAGTAAATTAGTTGAATCTCTCGAGCTGCCCTTGTAAGATGTAGCCTTGTCAGCTTTTCAGGAATACTTGCCAACAGGACGAAACTTCGTATTATCTTTTGCCTTTATATTGTTTAGACCATTAAATTTTAGGACAAGTGGTAGATGATCCAAATAAGGCATGAATTCAATAGTAAGATATACAATCAGCTCAAGTAGTGCAGGCGAAAGATCTATAACTGAGGATCCTTGAGTTGAAGAATAAAAGTTTCCATATTTATCACTGATAGATCTGCCATCTATTACCGTGAGTGAACTCTCATCGAGAAAATAATACTTCTACAGAGTCCACCTATATTCCAGGAGATTATTCTATGAGGATTGTTCCTTAGTGATATAACATTTTATTTTGATAATTAGGATGTTTATGCTGAGCTACAAGTGCAGATTGGCGATTTTTATTCGTTTTTAGGAATGAGCAATCATGTGATAGTTCTAATAAAGGTCACTGTAATATCTTTCAGAGTTATTGTCTCAATCCCGATATACATGCTAAAAGGTACAACTTCTCAAGTTGAGTGTATATAGATGGCAAATTGTTACCTTATATTTAATTAGCCAAACTTGTCTTATTGTTTGTGGAGGATCATTGTTCAATGCAAATATTTTAATACAATTCTAATGTCCATAGGTTGCTAAAATGCCATAACTAAGATTCCACCCTTCATTCACACATATATATACACTGAATTGTAGAATACAGTATTAGAGTTCTAAAAAGTGGTCTGGTGGATTAAATTGGTAAAACTGCTGGGAGAGGGTTCCCCACTGATGAGCCAAGCCCTTCCAATATTTTTATCGCTGTAAGGACAGTAGTAAGTTTGTTTTATTTGAAAAATGAAATATTCATGGTTTTATTTATTACTAGGCCAATGACCCGGCTTCGCCCGAGTAATCCCTTGGGTGCAATTTCCTTCATACTAAAAGTATATCAATAATAAATATTAGAAGTGCCATAGAATAGCAATACAGAAGTAGCACATAAACTACAGGAAAAAAGTGTGTGTGATGGCAAAAATTGTATTATATTAGTGTTTCGGTATTTGATTTATTTAATATAGTTGATATAATAATATACAGTGGACCCTCGGTTTACGAGCACCTTGGAGTACGAGCTTTTCGCAGTACGAGCAAAATTTTTTGAAAAATTTTACCTAGGATTACGAGTGAAATTTCGCATTACGAGCAACTCGTGATGGTTGCCCGTAATCGTGATGGATGAAAATTCACTGGGATCCCTTCCTTCAGATCAGATTCGGGAAATATGTAAAATGTGGGAAACTGTGCAATTGTTCGTAGCAAGAAGAATTGCCCGAGTTTCAATTATTAAAAATAAGAAATTAGTTTCGCACTACGAGCGTTTTGGAGTACGAGCATGGCTCTGGAACGGCTTATGCTCGCAAACCGAGGGTCCACTGTATATTTATATTATCTATATATATAAAAATGAATGTATGTGTGTGTGTCTGTTTGTTTGTTTGTCCTTTATGCCTGACCAAACCACTCATTGGATCGCCATGAAACTTTGGGAAGTTATTTAGTATAGTACTGGGAAGGTTTCTAGCAAATAAAATTTTTGAAATAACTTTTCGCCTAGAAATAATCAAGATAAATATTCTAATTTATCTGTTATAATTCAACAATCTGCTCTAAATATTATCATGATGATACGATGATTTTGTAATGTAGAAAATTAGGAAAGACAAAATTCAGGATGACACGGCAATTTATTTGAGACAAGAATAATGATACAATTCAAAGGCAAGATACTATTCCTTTAACTTCCAATTACCGAGGGAACCAATTAATATTGATTTTATTCAACTTATCGAGTATTTTTCAAGGGACCGGGAAAAAAATGTTCACTTTATCGAGAGATTCGTTAGACAAACTTTTACTCGGGTAAAACCCGGGCGAAGCCGGGTACGTCCGCTAGTATATAATATAAATGAGTTTTAAAAATTGTAAAAAAAAAAATGCATCGGCCGGGAATCGAACCTGGGCCGCCTGCGTGGCAGGCGAGCATTCTACCACTGAACCACCGATGCTTAAAAAAAAAAGGCCATATTTAGGTATTCATTCCATTCCGGATTAGTCCGCGTAAAAAAAAGTTCTTCAAATGAAAAAAAGAAATAGCCAAAAATACTAATCAAAATGCAGCCGAAAATTTTCCTCAGGTTTATAAAAAGCGACATGCAAAATTTGGTACCAATTGGTTCAGTAGTTTTTGAGTTTATCGCGAAACAGACAGACAGACATTGACTTTTATATATATAGAGATATATATAGATGGTGTATTATTTTTGTTAAACTGACTTGTAGAGTTTATTAACAAAGCACAACCCATCGCAAGATCACATTGTTAATGACATTCAGATGTTTCAAGCCATCATCAAATTCCATTGTTAAATGGGCAAATGTTAATATGATGCATTAGCACACCATCTTTTTAAAGAAATTTAAACTATTTTTAACATATAGATGGAAATTTTGCCGGGAGGATATTGATCTAAAGAGACAAAGGTCGCCTCTCCCGTCACTTATTTTTAACATGTATGATTTTTTCTGAAATGAAATAATTTTTTTACTGCCTGCCCTTACTGCAATTCAGGAGTTTAGCTTCAATATCGGTATAAAAGGAAAACAGACAAATGTAATATTACAGCGGTAGATTAAACTGACGAAACCACTGGGAGGGTTCACCACTGCCAACCCTTCCATAATTTTATCATTGCAGTAAGGGAAGATAGAAAATTGTTTTGTTTCAGAAAGAATTCTATGCGTCAAAACTAGTTTAGATTTATTATATGAGTAAATGTTTTAGTGTTTTTCCACACTAATCCAGTACATTCTTTCTTCCTTTTATTCTCTTCTATGTTTACAAATGGTTGACTTTTTCTCCTCAACTCCTTCCTCAGATTTTGTGATGAACTATGCAAGCCACGGAGAGATGCTGCCTTACATTATCAAGGTGGGTTCCTTTGACGAGGAGTGTGCCAGGTTCTACTGCGGGGAAATCCTGCTTGCCCTGGACCACCTGCACAACCTGAACATTGTCCACAGGTGGGTGGTGTTGTACTGCCGGCTCCTACACAGGCTCACCACTGCTGGTGTCTTGGCAGGGACCTCAAACCTGAGAACATTCTCCTAGACCAAAACATGCACATCCAAATTACAGACTTTGGCTCCGCCAAGATCCTCAATGCTCCAGAAGGTAAAAATCTCATTGCCTCGCTGTAAACTTGAAAACACCAGTTCTCGTCCGATCACCGAAGTTATGTCAGGCCCGGTCAGTACTTGGGAGAGTGACCACCTGGGTACACTGGGTGCTGTAGGCTATTACAGGGGTTTGGTGGAAGGATGGTCTAAACCGTTGTTTTTTGGCCGCTACAACCCGTGATTGAATCCCGCATCGGGTACTTTTTTCTGATAAAAAAAAAAAAAAAAAAAATCTTCTATGGCCCCCGATTCTTGCAAAAGTCTAACCCCACCAGCGAGTGTAAGTAGCCAAACTGGGCTCTGGCACATTTGTAAGTGCAAAGTTGAACTACTTTTTCTTGTATAGACATGTGGTTCACTTACAGTAAAAGCGGTCGCCTACTTCTACCCACCTCTTTATAAAAGAGAATTAGTTCAGGGAAGTGAGTGTACACCTTTACATTACCAAAATTAACACCAATTAGCTGTTCTCCTGTAAACACCTCTCTTTAAAAGACCCAACAACTAGAGAGAGATTCTGTTATTAAACGAAAAAACATGGTGAAGGAAGACGAGTTTCTTTTATTGATGCATAGATGCAAGCTTTCGGGTAAAAACCCTTCAACAGGCGAGAAATGATGAGCGACTTATAAGGACTAGGGTACAAATGGTAGGAAAGAATAAATATATATAAAAAAGAAAGTTTTTAAACTATTTATATATGTTAATATTAACATCAACATAATATATATAAATAGTTTAAAAACTTTCTTTTTATATATATTTATTCTTTCCTACCATTTGTACCATAGTCCTTATAAGTCGCTCATCATTTCTCGCCTGTTGAAGGGTTTTTACCCGAAAGCTTGCACCTATGCATCAATAAAAGAAACTTGTCTTCCTTCACCATGTTTTTTCGTTTAATTTCAAATCAGGAAGAATTCTTTATCTATATTTAGATTCTGTTATGCCCCAACATTTTAAAAATTATTTCATTTGGAAATTTTGGGTTTTGTGCTGTCTCAACACACACACACCTATAGGGTAAAAATATATATCTGGGCTATAAAGTGTGACAGTGACATCAGCATTTAAAAAATGACAATTAAACTTGACCTAAGGGTCACCTGTCTTGGGAGTTTTCCTGTTTTTAAGAGTTTTATTTTTAATGGAAACCATTTTTTTTTTCTGAAAATTTTGTTTTCTTAGACATCTGACCCCATCTAATGCCTTAATGTTTTCTTCTTTTTTTTTTTAAGCCTCTGAAAGCTAAATGTAATGAATATCCTATATTAAGAGAGCTTTAAGAGAATAGTTTTGAGAATTTTGAAACCAATTTTATTCAACCTGTCTTTTGAGTACATTTTTTGCTTGGAACCAAATAGAAACTCCCAGGTTTATCTAAAGATGTGTAATTTACACCATTTGTAGAATTAAATATAAGTAACCTTCAGTGTCCAATGTAACACCCTCATTAAACCAGGGCAGTAATTCTCAACTGGTGCAATTTTAAATTTTGACCCCTCTCTGGAGATTTTTGACCTTGTGTGTCTGTTAAAAAAAAAAAAAAAAACTTATTACAGTAAAACCTCCTTTAGCGGACACCTCTACAAAGGACAACTTTCATTTGCAAAATTACCATTTTTACTATTTAGCAACTCTCCGGTAAGAGGACACCTCTCCCTAAAGGACACTTTGGCTCTGCAATTAGGTGATGTCCTTTACAGGGAGGTTCTACTGTATTAAAAAATATAAGGCACAATTTGAATTATAAATTATAAATACAAGATAATAAGACCAAATCTCTAAATAAATAATTTTGTCTGATGATGGTAACAACGCTGTTACCGAAACATCACACTATTTATTTATTTTGATTTGGTGTTATTACCTTTTATTAAAAAAAAAAAAATCCTAAGGTAACAAGACCACAATCAAGTAAACAAACATTGATAGTTGATGCTATTTAAAACACAAGAACCAAATTTTTAAGGATTTCTTCCTTTACATTTTTTTTATAAAACTGAAAAGCCTTTCAAACCTTTCATGGCCCTAATTCAATATCATATTAGAGCCATGTTTTAAAGTTTATTTATTTGGATGCCGTCCATGTGTGTTACCTTATGTTTCTAACCTATTATTCAAATTGTATCTTAACACAATTCTTCTTTCTTATCTCCACACTGGGTGAAGTAAAATGCGTCTGCCTTTGTCATTAAGACTGGGAGCACTACTCAGTGGCAGGCTGACTTATCTCCAAAAAAAAAATGGCCGCCTCTGACATGAGGAACAGACGCCATTTGCAGCCGCTCCTAACATGGAGTACAGACGCTGCTCATCCTGTATCCCTGGATTAGGAGCCCTTACGGGGTACTATCAGCCGGGCCAGCTGAACCCAGGTTTTTTACCGAGCTTGTTACTGCTCCCCCTCCACCTTTTTCATCCGGGCTTGGGACCGGCAAAGGCGGTTAACACATTTTATATTTAAAAATAAATGATATTTTTTATATCGAGGCTTAATTTTTGACTTTTACAATCCATAATTTTTGTGTTTGTGGTTTTGTATTAATGCAATAGTGTTCTGCATTGAAAGTTAAGCATGAAACACATTCTGTGTGTGTGTGTTGAACAAATGAAAAAAAGAGCCAAATATACGTTATCAATTCATATTATTATTTTAAAATGAGTTAGATGATAATCATAGTAATTCATCTATCATTATGATAAGCTGTTCATATAACCCCGAATATAATTCAACACCAACACTTTAATTCAACTTCTTCTTCTTCTTTCTTATCTCAAAGCCATGATAATCATGGTGGGTAGTTAGCGACTACTTTTACTGTAAGCGCACCACATGTGTACACATGTGAAAAGCAGTTCGACTTTGCACTTACAAATGTGCCAGAACCCCGTTTGGTTACTTGCACTAGCTGGTGGGGTTGGACTTTTGCAAGAATCGGGGGCCATTGGAGCATTTTTTTAAACAGAAAAAAGTCAACTGAAAGCTCTGATCCCTTTGTGGTCTTGAATTAAAGAAGTTTATTAAATATTAAATTAAAGAGGATTGTATAAAGGAATATTAGAAAAATAACTGGTTCTTGAAATAATAAATTTCCTCAAAAGTTCGAGGTAATAAGACCAAATACAAATAAATAGTGTGTGACATTTCTGTAAAAATGCTGTTAATGAAACATCACACACTATTTATTTATTTGGATTTGGTCTTATTACTTTTGTGTTTCTAATCTATAATCCAAATTGTGCCTTATCATTCCTCAAAAGTTGGGGTTTGCCGCAAAAAGCTAATTTATGATAGAAACCTGAAATGTTGGATTTTGACTTTGCATAATATGTTATGAAAATTTGAAACTATTATAGAGACGCATATGATTCTTTTAAAAATTGAACAATTTCTACTGCCCTTTAAAGAATCATATGCGTCTATAATAGTTTCAAATTTTCATAACAGATGGCGCACTAATGCATCATAATATAATATGTTCTAAACAATATTATAATTTTTGAGGTCCAGTAGTGCACTGATAGATGGACGGACATACATCATATTAGCATGATGAGCTGTCAAAATGTGTCACGTATTAGCCTATTAGCCGAATGACCCGGGCAACGCCCGTGTTTTACCCGATTGAATGTTTTTATTCAAATACTATTTGTTACAATTATAAATTGGCGCCTTAAATAAATGCATATATTAGTTAATAACTATAGCCTATGTGCTTTATCTGTCTATGTACTGTTGGCTTCCGTAGGCGTCTCTTACTGGGAAAAAGAAAGAGAGGATTCCATTTAGTTATTAACTAAAATATGCATTTATTTAAGGAGCGACCCGCTCCAACACAATAGTTACAAAAACCAAAAAGCGAGTGGGGGGGGGGGGCAAAGTCAAAAACAAGGTGTCTCGCGTAGTGGTGGCGTGATCGTAGCCAACCAATAGGAGAGCGCCATTCCAAAAAAAAAGAAAAAGCAAACAGTGACAGAGATGACGCATGACGCTCGTAACTGTATATAGAATGGACAGTGAGGGTTGTCTGCAGCGGAGGATGGGTCAACAAGGAAGAATTCCTTTGTGGGGACGGCCCAGTATGTCTCCCCGGAGATGCTGACAGACAAGAAGGCCTCCACAAGGTAAGGACAATCAGATAAGCTGTGAGAGGATGTCACATACTGTATGTTATGTAGCTCGGATCTGTGGGCTCTGGGCTGTATCATCTACCAAATGGTATCTGGACTACCTCCATTCCGGGCCCCGTAAGTATCTCTTCTTTTCACATCTCTGTGATATCTACAGTTCCATGTAGATCACTCCAGTCTTTGAGACCCTTCAACTCCATGAGTTATATGGGAAAGGAGGGTACAGTTCCAGGAGAGAACATAGCATACACACCTCATTGGAGGCTCTGTCATGTCAGGCCAAGTCATGAGATGTCTTTCATCCTAAATGGAGTCTCTGATGAGATACCAGGTTCAGTCATGTTTTCAGAATGCCCATCATTGGAGGTTCCATTATACTAATATTTAACCACTAGACGAATGGCCCGGGCAACGCCCGGGTTTTACCTGAGTGCGAATATATTTTAAAAACGTTGTCTTGGGTGGTCGCTATAGACGGTGGTCTGTATAGACAGGTGATTGTAACACACTGATGATAACAGGGTTGCCTAAAGTGACCGCTATAGACAGGGTGGTCTGTATAGACAGGTGGATGTATCACACAGCTGATAACAGGGTTGTCTAGAGTGGTCGCTATAGACAGGGTGGTCTGTATAGACAGGTGTATGTATCACACTGATGATAACAGGGTTGCCTAAGGTGACCGCTACAGACAGGGTGGTCTGTATAGACAGGTGTATGTATCACACTGCTGATAACAGGGTTGCCTAAAGTGACCGCTATAGACAGGGTGGTCTGTATAGACAGGTGGATGTAACACACTGCTGATAACAGGGTTGCCTAAGGTGACCGCTATAGACAGGGCGGTCTGTATAGTCAGGTGTATGTATCACACAGCCGATTACAGGGTTGCCTGAAGTGACCGCTATAGACAGGGTGGTCTGTATAGACAGGTGGATGTATCACACAGCTGATAACAGGGTTGTCTAGAGTGGTCGCTATAGACAGGGTGGTCTGTATAGACAGGTGGATGTATCACACTGCTGATAACAGGGTCGCCTAAGGTGACCGCTATAGACAGGGTGGTCTGTATAGACAGGTGAATGTAACACACTGATGATAACAGGGTTGCCTATGGTGACCGCTATAGACAGGGTGCTCTGTATAGACAGGCAGCTGATAACAGGGTTGTCTAGAGTGGTCGCTATAGACAGGGTGGTCTGTATAGACAGGTGGATGTATCACACTGCTGTTAACAGGGTTGCCTAAAGTGACCGCTATAGACAGGGTGGTCTGTATAGACAGGTGGATGTATCACACAGCTGATAACAGGGTTGTCTAGGGTGGTTGCTATAGACAGGGTGGTCTGTATAGACAGGTGTATGTATCACACAGCCGATAACAGGGTTGTCTAGAGTGGCCGCTATAGTCAGGGTGGTCTGTATAGACAGGTGTATGTATCACACAGCCGATAACAGGGTTGTCTAGGGTGGCCGCTATAGACAGGGTGGTCTGTATAGACAGGTGGATGTATCACACAGCCGATAACAGGGTTGTCTAGGGTGGCCGCTATAGACAGGTGTATGTATCACACAGCCGATAACAGGGTTGTCTAGGGTGGCCGCTATAGACAGGGTGGTCTGTATAGACAGGTGTATGTATCACACTGCTGATAACAGGGTTGTCTAGAGTGGTCGCTATAGACAGGGTGGTCTGTATAGACAGGTGTATGTATCACACTGCTGATAACAGGGTTGCCTTAGGTGACCGCTACAGACAGGGTGGTCTGTATAGACAGGTGGATGTATCACACAGCTGATAACAGGGTTGTCTAGGGTGGCCGCTATAGACAGGTGTATGTATCACACAGCTGATAACAGGGTTTTCTAGAATGGCCGCTATATACAGGTGGTCTGTATAGACAGGTGGATGTATCACACAGCTGATAACAGGGTTGTCTAGAGTGGTCGCTATAGACAGGGTGGTCTGTATAGACAGGTGGATGTATCACACAGCTGATAACAGGGTTGTCTTAAGTGGTCGCTATAGACAGGGTGGTCTGTATAGACAGGTGTATGTATCACACTGCTGATAACAGGGTTGCCTAAAGTGACCGCTATAGACAGGGTTGTCTGTATAGACTGGTGGATGTAACGCACTGCTGATAACAGGGTTGTCTAGAATGGCCGCTATAGACAGGTGTATGTATCACGCAGCTGATAACAGGGTTGTCTAGAGGGGGGCGGGCAGGGAGGTCACGTGTTTGCTGGCAGCCAATGGGCGCGCATTCTATCCGTGAGCTTCAGACAGACAGACAGACAGAATAAGGCAAATATATAAGTAGATTATCAGACAGAATAAAATTAAGCTTAATCAGGGATATTGAGTCAAAGTTTTTTTTTTTGCTTATCCAGTGTACACGGGGTACAGGCCAAGATAATCATGGTGGGTAGACGTAGGTGACTGCTTTTACTGTAAGTGCACCACATGTCTATACATGGGAAAAGCAGTTGAGTCAAAGTACTTCCTACATGCCTAAAGAAGTGATGCACTTGCAGTAAAAGGCAGTCACCATGATTTATCATGGCCTGTACCATGTGTAGTAGGGATAAGTAAGGGAAGAAAAAAAAAAAAGAGAAACGCTAGCCAAGCTGAGGTGATTGTGATATAGTGAATCTGAACATTCATTCATCAGCTGTGAAATTATTTTATTAAGACAAAAACTCTTAGTGCATGTATCATATGTAAATTCCAGTGTTTTTTTCCCCTTTATTTTGTATCTTTTTTCTTTTCCTTGGTTTTACCCTTTCAAATCTGTTTATGAGCTCAATTGTCTTAATTACAATGTATAAAGGGGGTCGGTGGAAGAATGGTCTAAACCATTGGTTTTCGACCGCTACGACCCCGGTTTGATTCCCGCATTGGGCAATTTTTTCTAATTAAAATATGCTCCAATGACCCTCGATTCTTGCAAAAGTCCAACCCCACCAGCGAGTGCAAGTAATCAAACGGGGCTCCGGCACATTTGTAAATGCAAAGTTAAACGGCTTTTCACTTGTGTAGACATGTGGTGCACTTACAGTAAAAACAATCGCCCACTTCTACCCACCAAGATTATTATGGCCTGTACCACGTGTACTAGGGATAAGCAAAAAAAAAATATATTTGAAAATTTAGTTTCAATAAACATGAGAATCTTTATAAGAATAAAAGGTCTTAATAAAGCTTTTTATTATTGTTGTTGTTATATAGTGAATCTGAAAAATCATCAAATCTACAACCTTCTTGTAATTAAATATATATAAACTTTTAAAAATATATATGTGGCAATATCGTTGCGGGGTTTCTTGTTGTTGGATGCGAATGGTGAGATTTGGTTGAAGCGCAGTCGTTTGAGTGGAAGTTGCAGCATACAGTTAGGAATAATCAGGACACGTGATTGAGTTGGAAAATAAGAGGCAACTGTGTTGGAGGGAAGAAAGCTTGAGAAGAGTTGAGCGATTTGACTTATTAATTAGTTGATCACATGGCGATGATGAAATGAGCGGAGAGAGATATCTCTAGAGTAGATGTTACCTTGTTGGAAGCGACGGAGCACTGTCCGAACTCGGCGAGAGCCAGTGAACCCTGTAGGTGTTGTTCCTATGAGAGCTCAAGCGTAACTACCCATTCTTGCTTTCCGATTTAACACCAAGCCTCAGTTTCTCTCTGATTGGTCGAGAGATGTCACATGATCCTTTCCTATTGGTTGACCTACTTGAGGTGTTGTCTTTTGATTGGTCGAGAGATGTCACATGCTCTTTTCCTATTGGTTGACCTACTTAAGGTGCTGTCTTCTGATGGGCCGGCGGCTTCCTTTGTTAGTTACGCCCGGCCTGGGTCAGGAAGTGTCTTATTTGTTCGACTCGATTTACTTCCGCGGTTATCAAAATACGTCCTGCTTTGTCAGGAAGTATTGAATGTTAGCTTTAACATTTATAACTTCTGGTCATTAGATACGTCCTGTTTTTCCAGGAAGTGTCGGTTTAAACTTAGCTCGCAGGGACCTGGGGTCAGAAGGTTAACTGCGACGTCTTCCTATGTCTTTTGTTACTTTCTTTCCTCCAGTTACCTTATTCTTTTATTAAATCTTTGAAAATCATACATGGTACATACATAGTGGGTCGGGGTTGCATTTAATTATATACAAATTATGACAGATGCGCCCCCTACATGTGAAGAATTCAAGAAGGGGTTAGCCTGAGAGAATTCTGTAAAGTGAAAAATAATTTTGTGGGAAAATTAGTTGTGGGTATTGAGGGGCTATATACAAGCATTGCTGGTGACATAATAAGTAAAATAGCATGGTGTTGATGATATAGGTTGAGTATATTTAATAGAAATCAAAAAATTTTTTAATTGTAAGAAATCAATGAATGTTATGGTACATAGTGGGCAAAAAAAAAAGAAAATGCGCCTAAACGAATTCTACTCGAGTTAAGAAATGAATTCGAGGGAGTTCTATTAAGGCTTTTGAAATCAAAATAAAATAAAATAAAAGTTTTTTGAGCGAAATCAAAGTGGAGTGTTTGGTTGAGTGGTGAGAAAAAAAAAAAAAAAGGAAAAATGCCTAATTACTTTTTTGCTTGAATTTTGGAAAGGAATTCGAGGAAATTTCATAAGGTCTTTTGAGAAATCAAAGTAAAATAAAATAAAAGATTTTTGAGCGAAATCAAAGTTGAGTGCTTGGTTGAATGGTGAGAGAAAAAAAAAAAGGAAAAATGCCTAATTACTTTTTTGCTTGAATTTTGGAAAGGAATTCGAGGAAATTTCATAAGGTCTTTTGAGAAATCAAAGTAAAATAAAATAAAAGGTTTTTGAGCGAAATCAAAGTTGAGTGCTTGGTTGAATGGTGAGAGAAAAAAAAAGGAAAAATGCCTAATTACTTTTTTGCTTGAATTTTGGAAAGGAATTCGAGGAAATTTCATAAGGTCTTTTGAGAAATCAAAATAAAAATAAAAATAAGAGTTGAACGAAATCAAAGTTGAGTGTAAAAAAAAAAAATGAAAAATAAAAAGGGTTCAACAACAAAGGGTGATTTAATGTTTTTAGTTTAATCGAAAACCAGTGGGTTTTCGTTGATAATTGAGTTGTGGCAATATAAGTCAAGTGGTAAATAGAATGATAATTGATAAATGAAAATGATAATATAAACTAATTGGTAAATAAAATGATAGTTAATGATTAAAATTGATAATAAGTTGAATAAATTGCTAAATTGATTAAACATTTATATTTTTAATTGAGAGAAAATAATGAAAATGATTGATATGAAAGATAAGGTGTATTGGTTTGAACCCTATGGTATCTACATGCCCTGATCTACATGTATTGGTTGCTCCATTTTGCCCTATAAATGTTTTACTTGCTCAATTATGCCCTATAAATTTTTTGTCTCATCTGTAGTGACACTTAGGTGAAAAACGTGATTCTAGCCCTCAAGTGCGTTTATGCTGTGTGTACAGGAGACATGGAAATCTATATAACCTTTATGTGTAATTTTTTGTCTTTGTGTGTGTGTTGTGAAAAATGTTAGAAGTCGGTTGTGTAAGAGATGTGTGAGCTAGTTCTAGGTGTTGTTTCGTGGATGTGTAATTGGGTGGTAAAAATCGATATGTAGACTCGAACTGGAATCAAAACCGGTGGCATAGTGAGGTTCCCAGTCGACCTCAATAGGGGATCTTTTCATTGTAATTAGAGATATGGAAGTGGGGTGTGTCGGGCAAACGAGAGGGAATGAAATTGGAGATCGGACGAGGGCGCTTCGCTTTGTTTACAGAGGCCGAATTTATCCGCTGCGGACTACACTTCCGTCGTGGTGTCTCAAATCCTCATTTCCTGCCGTCTATTTATTTTGGGGTGTGGCTCGGGGCTTGTTTTTGGAGCGTGGTTTCTCCGACATTGTTTGGTCATCTTTTCAGTTACTGTTATCTCTTCGGAGTTTATTTAGATTTTCTGCGAAGATGGTTCCTAAAATTATGAGAAGTTTTATAAATGTTTGTCCTAGATTAAAAACTACCTCTTGTAGTTCGAAGATTTTCTGCGCGGGCATGGCATATATAAACAAGTAATTAATGAATAAAATTGGGATACAGTTGTACGGTAGAACTAATAAACCAAGGATAAAAATCAGGTGAAATATAGGATATTGTCCCATGTTCGTCCATATTTTTGTAACTGGGGACTCTGAAATATTTGCTTGAACCTTATGAATTGTAGAATTTGAATGATTGGTAGGTTCGCCGTTCTCCTGTTTGATATCTTTAGGGGGTGGTGTGATATGATTGAGTTGGTTGTCAGGTTTGCAGTTTTTAACATCGGGGTAGAGTGATGTAAATCGTCTTGTTGCAAAAATGGCAGGGTCTAAATGGCTGAAAGGTTCGCTGCTGGTGGGTTTGAACCTCAATGACTCTGTTGGGAATAATTCGGGTGTTAAATGTTTGAAAGGGAACGTGTAATCGTTTCTCTGATGTGGGTGTGGTAATTTTGACATTGTTTGTGTTGTGTGTACGCTGTGCTTTATGTACGAATTTTGTTTTGCTTTGGTGCCTGTGTCGGTATTTTTACGTGAAGGTTGGTTGTATTCATCGATTCTTCTAGCGAATCGGCAGGTGGGGCAGGTTTTTACCTGTTTTGCGATGTCTTGTGTCATGTTCTGCCAATAATATTGTGCTGAGATGAGTCTCGTCATCTTGGAGATGTTTGGGTGGTGGTGTTGTGTGTGTACGGACTTAAGAAGTCTGGTTGTAAGTGAACTTGGGACTATAGTTTTCAGTACTCCTTTTCGGGAGACGGTGCGCAGTTTATTGTGATCCATAGTCACGCGAGATTTTCCCGGTGGAGAAGACTGTTGGCTCGGTATGAGTGGCGCATCTAGAAAGCCACAAAATGGGGTACGAGTTCCAACGCCCGTTTCATATTGTTGTACTCCATTTATGCTACGGACCTCATATTCGTATCTTGACAATCTTAACCTCCATCGAAACAATCTGCCTGACGGAGCTTTGATCTCTTTCAACCACTGCAATGCGGGATGGTCAGAAAATATTGTAAACCTTCTGCCATTTAGATAGGTGCGGAAATTATCCACACTTTCCACAATGGCTAGGCATTGTAGTTCCAAGTCTGAATAATTTCGCTCGTGACTACGTAGAGATCGGCTGAAATGTTGAACGGTGCATGTCTTCCCATCAGGGTAGACTTGTTTAAGAACGCCTGTAATGCTGAATGTTGAGGTGTTACAGTACACCTGGCATGGCAGACCTTCCTGGTAAAGGTGTAATGTGGGGTGTGTGGTAAGGTTTTCTTTCAGGTTAGTGAACGCTTTCTGGCATTCGTCATCCCAGACCCACACGACATCCTTTTTTAGAAGGTTGACAAGTGGTGTCCGCAAGCGGGCGTGGTCCGGAATGAACTCTTTAAAGACGTTCACAGCTTTTAGGAAAGATCGTAATGTTTTTCGATTGTGTGGTTGTTTGGTGGCGTGAATTTTTTCTATGTTTTGTGTAGACGGGATGATTGTATTATTCTTAACGATTGTGCATGCGCTTGTTTGTTGTTGTTGTCTTTTGACGTGCGTGTTGTGTTTGTTGTGCGGGTTGTGCGTGTTTGTCGCGTGGTGACGTATGGGTGCGTGTATGTTGTGAGGTACATTTGCGTAATTATGGTGTGGCGAAGTGTGGTCATGTGTGAATTTTGTGTGGTAAGTGGGTGAGCTGTGTCGGTGTATGGACACTTGTTTGGGCATTATTGGAGTTGTAGATTGAAGTCGTGGTGGTTTTATATGTGGTGGGCATAAAGTATTGGCAATTGGGTTGAGTGAAAAGTTGTGTGGTGTGAGATTAGAGTGGTGGCATGTAAATATTTGGGGTTTGGGCAATGAATGCAGGCAAGGGTTTCCATGTGTGAAAGCTTTGGGTGCCGTGCGAGTCCTTTGGGACAGGTTTTGGTCTAGCCCGTGCTTGCATTCATTTGGTACATGTTTAGATACATTGTTAAAGGGGTAGGTAGGATTAGATAAGAGTTCAAAGTCAATTCTTGACGCCATAGGGGGGTTGCCTACCTTAGTTTCGAAAGGGCTGCTCGGCTGGGACGTCTTGGCTTGAGTTGGTTGGCTTGGGGCTCGGGACTGCTCGATGTCGGCATTCGCTGTGCCAGTGTCTCGCGCCGCAGAACTTGTAGTTGGACGGCGGAAGAGGTGCATTCCATGCACCTGGGCGTCGGGGTGTGCTGTGGTACGGACCCGACATTGTGGGTGGTTGATCTTCTCTGGATCGTGTTGTCGGTACACTGGGCCCGTGGATCCGCTGTACCAGTCGGAACCACTCTCCTAGGTTCTCGGGAGGCACTACGCGGACTAGGCGCTGGTCGTTGAATGGCAGTCCTTCTGTCAGCGTCTCGAGGATCACCTCTTGTGGAAGTCCTAGTTGCAATCCCATGGCGGTTTTTTCCCGGTAGTAGGTCTCTAAGTTGGCTTGTCCAGTGAGTTTCATGGCGAAATATTTCGCAAAGGACGCTTCGCTTGACTCAGGGTAGAGATCTAGGAGGATTTGTCTCACCTGGAAATAACTCCGGTCGGCCAGCCGAAGTTTCCTGAAGAGCTTCAGGGGTTGTCGCACCAGGTAGTTTGGCAGGCGCAATAATTTTTCTTGTTCTCCCATGGATGCGTCTTCCATTTTTCGGTCGAACGTCTGGAAAAACTGTGTCGCGCTGTATGCGCCGTCGAAAGGTGGGATCGCCGACTCTGCTCCATCAGAAATTTTTACTCGCGTCAGGAATGTTGACAGTTGGTTGATGGCGTCCGCTAGGGGCGCAGTTGTCTCTCGGTCGGTCACCTCCTGTCTTTCTCTTGCCGATTCGCTCTCTCTTACTTCTTGCCTTCTTTCCATTGTTTCCGTTGGACCGTCTGACTTTACGCCTGTGGGATCCTGATTAAATTCCATCCCTTTATCCTGTCGACTTAACCGTTCTGTGGCAATATCGTTGCGGGGTTTCTTGTTGTTGGATGCGAATGGTGAGATTTGGTTGAAGCGCAGTCGTTTGAGTGGAAGTTGCAGCATACAGTTAGGAATAATCAGGACACGTGATTGAGTTGGAAAATAAGAGGCAACTGTGTTGGAGGGAAGAAAGCTTGAGAAGAGTTGAGCGATTTGACTTATTAATTAGTTGATCACATGGCGATGATGAAATGAGCGGAGAGAGATATCTCTAGAGTAGATGTTACCTTGTTGGAAGCGACGGAGCACTGTCCGAACTCGGCGAGAGCCAGTGAACCCTGTAGGTGTTGTTCCTATGAGAGCTCAAGCGTAACTACCCATTCTTGCTTTCCGATTTAACACCAAGCCTCAGTTTCTCTCTGATTGGTCGAGAGATGTCACATGATCCTTTCCTATTGGTTGACCTACTTGAGGTGTTGTCTTTTGATTGGTCGAGAGATGTCACATGCTCTTTTCCTATTGGTTGACCTACTTAAGGTGCTGTCTTCTGATGGGCCGGCGGCTTCCTTTGTTAGTTACGCCCGGCCTGGGTCAGGAAGTGTCTTATTTGTTCGACTCGATTTACTTCCGCGGTTATCAAAATACGTCCTGCTTTGTCAGGAAGTATTGAATGTTAGCTTTAACATTTATAACTTCTGGTCATTAGATACGTCCTGTTTTTCCAGGAAGTGTCGGTTTAAACTTAGCTCGCAGGGACCTGGGGTCAGAAGGTTAACTGCGACGTCTTCCTATGTCTTTTGTTACTTTCTTTCCTCCAGTTACCTTATTCTTTTATTAAATCTTTGAAAATCATACATGGTACATACATAGTGGGTCGGGGTTGCATTTAATTATATACAAATTATGACAGATGCGCCCCCTACATGTGAAGAATTCAAGAAGGGGTTAGCCTGAGAGAATTCTGTAAAGTGAAAAATAATTTTGTGGGAAAATTAGTTGTGGGTATTGAGGGGCTATATACAAGCATTGCTGGTGACATAATAAGTAAAATAGCATGGTGTTGATGATATAGGTTGAGTATATTTAATAGAAATCAAAAAATTTTTTAATTGTAAGAAATCAATGAATGTTATGGTACATAGTGGGCAAAAAAAAAAGAAAATGCGCCTAAACGAATTCTACTCGAGTTAAGAAATGAATTCGAGGGAGTTCTATTAAGGCTTTTGAAATCAAAATAAAATAAAATAAAAGTTTTTTGAGCGAAATCAAAGTGGAGTGTTTGGTTGAGTGGTGAGAAAAAAAAAAAAAAGGAAAAATGCCTAATTACTTTTTTGCTTGAATTTTGGAAAGGAATTCGAGGAAATTTCATAAGGTCTTTTGAGAAATCAAAGTAAAATAAAATAAAAGATTTTTGAGCGAAATCAAAGTTGAGTGCTTGGTTGAATGGTGAGAGAAAAAAAAAAGGAAAAATGCCTAATTACTTTTTTGCTTGAATTTTGGAAAGGAATTCGAGGAAATTTCATAAGGTCTTTTGAGAAATCAAAGTAAAATAAAATAAAAGGTTTTTGAGCGAAATCAAAGTTGAGTGCTTGGTTGAATGGTGAGAGAAAAAAAAAGGAAAAATGCCTAATTACTTTTTTGCTTGAATTTTGGAAAGGAATTCGAGGAAATTTCATAAGGTCTTTTGAGAAATCAAAATAAAAATAAAAATAAGAGTTGAACGAAATCAAAGTTGAGTGTAAAAAAAAAAATGAAAAATAAAAAGGGTTCAACAACAAAGGGTGATTTAATGTTTTTAGTTTAATCGAAAACCAGTGGGTTTTCGTTGATAATTGAGTTGTGGCAATATAAGTCAAGTGGTAAATAGAATGATAATTGATAAATGAAAATGATAATATAAACTAATTGGTAAATAAAATGATAGTTAATGATTAAAATTGATAATAAGTTGAATAAATTGCTAAATTGATTAAACATTTATATTTTTAATTGAGAGAAAATAATGAAAATGATTGATATGAAAGATAAGGTGTATTGGTTTGAACCCTATGGTATCTACATGCCCTGATCTACATGTATTGGTTGCTCCATTTTGCCCTATAAATGTTTTACTTGCTCAATTATGCCCTATAAATTTTTTGTCTCATCTGTAGTGACACTTAGGTGAAAAACGTGATTCTAGCCCTCAAGTGCGTTTATGCTGTGTGTACAGGAGACATGGAAATCTATATAACCTTTATGTGTAATTTTTTGTCTTTGTGTGTGTGTTGTGAAAAATGTTAGAAGTCGGTTGTGTAAGAGATGTGTGAGCTAGTTCTAGGTGTTGTTTCGTGGATGTGTAATTGGGTGGTAAAAATCGATATGTAGACTCGAACTGGAATCAAAACCGGTGGCATAGTGAGGTTCCCAGTCGACCTCAATAGGGGATCTTTTCATTGTAATTAGAGATATGGAAGTGGGGTGTGTCGGGCAAACGAGAGGGAATGAAATTGGAGATCGGACGAGGGCGCTTCGCTTTGTTTACAGAGGCCGAATTTATCCGCTGCGGACTACACTTCCGTCGTGGTGTCTCAAATCCTCATTTCCTGCCGTCTATTTATTTTGGGGTGTGGCTCGGGGCTTGTTTTTGGAGCGTGGTTTCTCCGACATTGTTTGGTCATCTTTTCAGTTACTGTTATCTCTTCGGAGTTTATTTAGATTTTCTGCGAAGATGGTTCCTAAAATTATGAGAAGTTTTATAAATGTTTGTCCTAGATTAAAAACTACCTCTTGTAGTTCGAAGATTTTCTGCGCGGGCATGGCATATATAAACAAGTAATTAATGAATAAAATTGGGATACAGTTGTACGGTAGAACTAATAAACCAAGGATAAAAATCAGGTGAAATATAGGATATTGTCCCATGTTCGTCCATATTTTTGTAACTGGGGACTCTGAAATATTTGCTTGAACCTTATGAATTGTAGAATTTGAATGATTGGTAGGTTCGCCGTTCTCCTGTTTGATATCTTTAGGGGGTGGTGTGATATGATTGAGTTGGTTGTCAGGTTTGCAGTTTTTAACATCGGGGAAGAGTGATGTAAATCGTCTTGTTGCAAAAATGGCAGGGTCTAAATGGCTGAAAGGTTCGCTGCTGGTGGGTTTGAACCTTAATGACTCTGTTGGGAATAATTCGGGTGTTAAATGTTTGAAAGGGAACGTGTAATCGTTTCTCTGATGTGGGTGTGGTAATTTTGACATTGTGTTGTGTGTACGCTGTGCTTTATGTACGAATTTTGTTTTGCTTTGGTGCCTGTGTCGGTATTTTTACGTGAAGGTTGGTTGTATTCATCGATTCTTCTAGCGAATCGGCAGGTGGGGCAGGTTTTTACCTGTTTTGCGATGTCTTGTGTCATGTTCTGCCAATAATATTGTGCTGAGATGAGTCTCGTCATCTTGGAGATGTTTGGGTGGTGGTGTTGTGTGTGTACGGACTTAAGAAGTCTGGTTGTAAGTGAACTTGGGACTATAGTTTTCAGTACTCCTTTTCGGGAGACGGTGCGCAGTTTATTGTGATCCATAGTCACGCGAGATTTTCCCGGTGGAGAAGACTGTTGGCTCGGTATGAGTGGCGCATCTAGAAAGCCACAAAATGGGGTACGAGTTCCAACGCCCGTTTCATATTGTTGTACTCCATTTATGCTACGGACCTCATATTCGTATCTTGACAATCTTAACCTCCATCGAAACAATCTGCCTGACGGAGCTTTGATCTCTTTCAACCACTGCAATGCGGGATGGTCAGAAAATATTGTAAACCTTCTGCCATTTAGATAGGTGCGGAAATTATCCACACTTTCCACAATGGCTAGGCATTGTAGTTCCAAGTCTGAATAATTTCGCTCGTGACTACGTAGAGATCGGCTGAAATGTTGAACGGTGCATGTCTTCCCATCAGGGTAGACTTGTTTAAGAACGCCTGTAATGCTGAATGTTGAGGTGTTACAGTACACCTGGCATGGCAGACCTTCCTGGTAAAGGTGTAATGTGGGGTGTGTGGTAAGGTTTTCTTTCAGGTTAGTGAACGCTTTCTGGCATTCGTCATCCCAGACCCACACGACATCCTTTTTTAGAAGGTTGACAAGTGGTGTCCGCAAGCGGGCGTGGTCCGGAATGAACTCTTTAAAGACGTTCACAGCTTTTAGGAAAGATCGTAATGTTTTTCGATTGTGTGGTTGTTTGGTGGCGTGAATTTTTTCTATGTTTTGTGTAGACGGGATGATTGTATTATTCTTAACGATTGTGCATGCGCTTGTTTGTTGTTGTTGTCTTTTGACGTGCGTGTTGTGTTTGTTGTGCGGGTTGTGCGTGTTTGTCGCGTGGTGACGTATGGGTGCGTGTATGTTGTGAGGTACATTTGCGTAATTATGGTGTGGCGAAGTGTGGTCATGTGTGAATTTTGTGTGGTAAGTGGGTGAGCTGTGTCGGTGTATGGACACTTGTTTGGGCATTATTGGAGTTGTAGATTGAAGTCGTGGTGGTTTTATATGTGGTGGGCATAAAGTATTGGCAATTGGGTTGAGTGAAAAGTTGTGTGGTGTGAGATTAGAGTGGTGGCATGTAAATATTTGGGGTTTGGGCAATGAATGCAGGCAAGGGTTTCCATGTGTGAAAGCTTTGGGTGCCGTGCGAGTCCTTTGGGACAGGTTTTGGTCTAGCCCGTGCTTGCATTCATTTGGTACATGTTTAGATACATTGTTAAAGGGGTAGGTAGGATTAGATAAGAGTTCAAAGTCAATTCTTGACGCCATAGGGGGGTTGCCTACCTTAGTTTCGAAAGGGCTGCTCGGCTGGGACGTCTTGGCTTGAGTTGGTTGGCTTGGGGCTCGGGACTGCTCGATGTCGGCATTCGCTGTGCCAGTGTCTCGCGCCGCAGAACTTGTAGTTGGACGGCGGAAGAGGTGCATTCCATGCACCTGGGCGTCGGGGTGTGCTGTGGTACGGACCCGACATTGTGGGTGGTTGATCTTCTCTGGATCGTGTTGTCGGTACACTGGGCCCGTGGATCCGCTGTACCAGTCGGAACCACTCTCCTAGGTTCTCGGGAGGCACTACGCGGACTAGGCGCTGGTCGTTGAATGGCAGTCCTTCTGTCAGCGTCTCGAGGATCACCTCTTGTGGAAGTCCTAGTTGCAATCCCATGGCGGTTTTTTCCCGGTAGTAGGTCTCTAAGTTGGCTTGTCCAGTGAGTTTCATGGCGAAATATTTCGCAAAGGACGCTTCGCTTGACTCAGGGTAGAGATCTAGGAGGATTTGTCTCACCTGGAAATAACTCCGGTCGGCCAGCCGAAGTTTCCTGAAGAGCTCCAGGGGTTGTCGCACCAGGTAGTTTGGCAGGCGCAATAATTTTTCTTGTTCTCCCATGGATGCGTCTTCCATTTTTCGGTCGAACGTCTGGAAAAACTGTGTCGCGCTGTATGCGCCGTCGAAAGGTGGGATCGCCGACTCTGCTCCATCAGAAATTTTTACTCGCGTCAGGAATGTTGACAGTTGGTTGATGGCGTCCGCTAGGGGCGCAGTTGTCTCTCGGTCGGTCACCTCCTGTCTTTCTCTTGCCGATTCGCTCTCTCTTACTTCTTGCCTTCTTTCCATTGTTTCCGTTGGACCGTCTGACTTTACGCCTGTGGGATCCTGATTAAATTCCATCCCTTTATCCTGTCGACTTAACCGTTCTGTGGCAATATCGTTGCGGGGTTTCTTGTTGTTGGATGCGAATGGTGAGATTTGGTTGAAGCGCAGTCGTTTGAGTGGAAGTTGCAGCATACAGTTAGGAATAATCAGGACACGTGATTGAGTTGGAAAATAAGAGGCAACTGTGTTGGAGGGAAGAAAGCTTGAGAAGAGTTGAGCGATTTGACTTATTAATTAGTTGATCACATGGCGATGATGAAATGAGCGGAGAGAGATATCTCTAGAGTAGATGTTACCTTGTTGGAAGCGACGGAGCACTGTCCGAACTCGGCGAGAGCCAGTGAACCCTGTAGGTGTTGTTCCTATGAGAGCTCAAGCGTAACTACCCATTCTTGCTTTCCGATTTAACACCAAGCCTCAGTTTCTCTCTGATTGGTCGAGAGATGTCACATGATCCTTTCCTATTGGTTGACCTACTTGAGGTGTTGTCTTTTGATTGGTCGAGAGATGTCACATGCTCTTTTCCTATTGGTTGACCTACTTAAGGTGCTGTCTTCTGATGGGCCGGCGGCTTCCTTTGTTAGTTACGCCCGGCCTGGGTCAGGAAGTGTCTTATTTGTTCGACTCGATTTACTTCCGCGGTTATCAAAATACGTCCTGCTTTGTCAGGAAGTATTGAATGTTAGCTTTAACATTTATAACTTCTGGTCATTAGATACGTCCTGTTTTTCCAGGAAGTGTCGGTTTAAACTTAGCTCGCAGGGACCTGGGGTCAGAAGGTTAACTGCGACGTCTTCCTATGTCTTTTGTTACTTTCTTTCCTCCAGTTACCTTATTCTTTTATTAAATCTTTGAAAATCATACATGGTACATACATAGTGGGTCGGGGTTGCATTTAATTATATACAAATTATGACATATATATTTAAACTTAGAATTAAAAACAAAATTATACACCTATCCCCCGATTTACACGGTACTTGTTTTACACGTTTTCGCTTTTACACGGTTTTCCAAATAAGTTTTTTTTTTTTTTATCGCACTATACTAAAATGCGATATTCTACTCTATACTACCTATGTTGAAAAGAATATTGGGAGGCTCTGATTCATGAGGGGGCGAACACCTATTCAGATTTGACAGTTTAATATACACCTATCCCTCGATTTACACGTTTTTCTCAGGAACGTATCTACCGTGTAAATCGGGGGATAGGTGTATATTTTAAAATTCTCACATCTCTAACATTTTTTAAAACTCAACTAAACTTTGAAGACAAAAGTTTTCAATTTTTGAAAGAATAATTGGATGAATTATAAAGATATCTTAATTATCATTAGAAATATAAACAAGTAGTTAGTGTCCCATGAGAGACCATAGGCTAAACCTGTAGGTCTCTCCTCAGAGACTGTCATTCCTGAGTCTTTCTCAGCTCAAACCTGATTTGGAATAAAATTGTGAGAGAATGGGAAAGATTTTTCTCAATGAGTTTCTTATATGAAATGTCAACTTTCCCAAGCATATCAGTATCTACTATCCCTTAGAAGATTTGATATATGTGTATTATTCTCTATAGCAGTAAGAGTATTATCCAAAACAATATCTTATCATTATAATTGAAATGCTCAGGAATGTTCTAATAATAAAACACCTTTTGTACCCCAGTAAAAAATGTGTCTCACCATAGCTTCGTCATATTTTCCAAGAAATTGCCTTTTCTTTGTGTGATCTTGGCCTCACCACAGTGTTCTCTATCAACTCCCTCTCCCAGTTGTATTCTCTGTACCCTATATCTCCCTTCTGTTCGAAAAAAGAAAAGTGCTGTGTTCTGCAGGAACGAGTACTTCATCTTCCAAAAGATTATGAAACTGGAGTATGAGTTCCCAGATGGATTCCACTCCAATGCCAAGGACCTGGTGCAGAAGTTGCTGGTGGGTGGTTTGTTCTGCCTAAATAAAGCCATAGCACACATGTCACACATACACTAGAAATAAAACCACAATGTATTTATATATAATTCTACTGTCCTAAAAAGCTTATGTTCATAGTTGTTGTTGTTTTATATCCTTATTATTATATATTGTGTAAAGATTATACAAATTCCATGAGTTCATTATGTCCATAGTATTGGGAGTACAAATAAGTTTTGAGGGATTTGCAAAAGAAGCCACAACAAATATTATATAAATAGCATCGGACCTTGTGTAAGGTTTCATGTTAAGGCTTCATCATTTCCCCAAAAAAATCAGAAGTCTTTTCACTCAAGTGTAAGGAACTTTTTTTTTGGTGCTCTAACCATGTCAACCTTTTTGCCAACAAAACACAATTTGCGGGAAGCGCTGCTTTTTTGTTTTAATTCGAAGAAAAGTGCAACTGATGGACATCGATTGCCGTGTGAGGCATATGGTAAACATGCTCTATCAATAAAATCATGTGAGTACTGGTTTCGGCGTTTCAAAAGTGGCGATTTTGACACCAGAGACAAAGAACGCGGAGGGAGGCCAATAAAGTTTGAAGACGCTGAGTTGGAGGCTTTATTGGACGAAGATTCAAGCCAAACTCAAGAGGAGCTCGCTGAAACCTTGGGAGTGACTCAACAAGCGATTTCGAACCGTCTCAAGGTCATGGGTATGGTGCAAAAACAAGGAAATTGGGTTCCATATGAACTCAAGCCAGGAAACATCGAGCGCCGTATTTGCACGTGCGAACTACTGCTCAAAAGACAAAATCGGAAGGGTTTTTTGCATCGAATCGTGACGGGGGACGAAAAGTAGATTCACTTCGACAACCCAAAGCGCAGAAAATCGTCGGTTAAGCCCGGTCATGCATCAACTTCAACGGCCAAACCGAATATTCATGGCAAGAAGCTAATGCTGTGCATCTGGTGGGATCAGCTCGGAGTGATCTACTATGAGCTACTTCAGCCTAACGAAACCATCACTGGAGAACGTTACCAATAACAATTGATGCGATTAAGCCGAGCATTGAAGATTAAACGGCCACTATATGCCAAAAGACATGACAAGGTGATCTATCAGCACGACAACGCTCGGCCACATGTTGCAAAAGTTGTCAAGGAGACTTTGGAGGCGCTTCAATGGGATGTCCTACCCCACCCGCTGTATTCACCAGACATTGCTCCTTCAGACTACCACATGTTCCGTTCGATGACACATGGCCTGGCCGAGCAGCACTTCACTTCTTACGAAGAGGCGAAAAATTGGGTCAATGTTTGGATCGCCTCAAAAGACGAGGAATTTTTTCGACACGGAATCCGTATGCTGCCTGAAAGATGGGAAAAAGTCGTAGCTAAAGATGGACAATACTTTGAATGAAATATATTGTACTGATTTCTCTGAATAAAGCTTCGAATTTATAAAAAAATCCCTCAAAACTTATTTGTACTCCTAATAAAACACCATAACCAAGATTCAGTGTAGCATATATAAGCAGAATAGTCGCACTACAGTATTAGAGCTCTAAAAAGTGTGGTCGGGTGGATTAAATTGGTGAAATTGCTGGGAGGGTTCCCCACTGATGAGACAAAAATTCTCCCAATATTTTTCATCGCAGTAAGGACAGGGGTCTCTCCTGAAGAATGTGCTCAATGTGGAATTCAAACCCAAGTCCCGATTGTTGAAAAAGAATGGGCAAAAAGTGTGCACTGGGTGTGTACGGCAGGTAACGGAGCCCCAGGACAGACTGGGGGCCACAGAAGTCACCGTGCACTACACCTCCCTGAAGAACCACCCATTCTTCGAGGGCCTGCCCTGGGAGACCCTGTCCACCCAGACCCCGCCCCAGATCCTGCCCTACCTCCCGGGGACCAGCAGTAACGAGGAGCTCCGGGGGGAGTTCATCGAGCCGGGCCTGGACGACGAGCAGCTCTCCAAGCTGATGGGCCTCCTGCCCCCTGCTGCGCCAGCCCACCGCAAGATCTCCGCCCTGGGCAAGTCCCCGCAGGAGACAGAGGAGAGGCTCACTCGGCAGGCCAGAGAGAACCCTTGGCACCGCTTTGTGGAGGGCAACCTCATCCTGCGTCAGGGGCTGGTGGACAAACGGAAGGTTGGTGGTGTTCCTCAGTGTTAGATAGAGATGTCTGTTTTATTACAACCAGCAAATTGCATTGCTGGGGAGACAACATTTTTGTGTCAATACGTTAATACCAATAATTTATTTTATGTGGGAATTTTGAAGAGATTTAAAAATTTTTTTTTTAACACATATTAACTGGTTTTTAGGACTGATTTTAGCTATTACAGTCGAACTAGGATAATTCGGAGCCCAAGGGACAAAAAAAATTTGAATTAAATACAGAAATTATATTTATAGGAAATTCTAGGGACCAAGACAAATATTCGGGGGGTCGGTGGAAGGCTGGTTAAACTGTTTGGTTTTCGACCCCTACGACCCGGGTTCGATTCCCGCATTGGACACTTTTTTCTGTTTAAAAAAAAATGCTTCAATGGCCCCCGATTCTTGCAAAAGTCCAACCCCACTAGCGAGTGCAAGTAACCAAACGGGGCTCTGGCACATTTTTAAGCGCAAAGTCGAACTGCTTTTCACATGTGTAGACATGTGGTGCGCTTACAGTAAAAACAGTCGCTAACTACCCACCATGATTATCATGGCCTGTACCACGTGTACTAGGGATAAGCAAAAAAAAAAAGACAAATATTCAAATTAAAGACGTTTTCAAATTAAAGACGTTCGAATTCTCTCTACTGTCTAGGTTATATATAATTTTTCTATATTTGAATATACATGTATATACACAGAGGGAACCCACTATAACAACATCACTTGGGATCTTAGAGTGATATAGCCCCTCATATAAGGTCCCATCTCCTAGGAAGTGAAAATCTCCACCTCCATGTTACAGACAACATCCTAGAGCAGTTGAGCAGAGACTGGGATAACTCCTTCCTAATATATAGGAGGGCACACATTGCTCTCTTGGAAACAACTTTGGTAGGAGGATGGATCTACTGTAGGTCAATGGCATATGAATTCAGAAGGGAAAACAACCTCATTTTCTTTCACGACAATGAATGGATTAACTGGATCCATCTCACCTCCAGACTATGGTTGAGATTGGTCTGTAGATTGGAGGTGTCTTTCTTAGGACCTGGAATGAATAAATTATAGCGACCATTTTTTCTTCATACACTCATAGACAAAAATTAAGGAAGTTGTACCTTTCAGCATGTATAGCAGATTCAGACAATAACTCAAATATATTTGATACACAGTGACTTTTGTTAAAGACACATTAGATGTGTGAACAAAATTACCTGTCGTCTTCAAAAAAAGTGGTGACCGGTGACATCAAAGACTTTCCACTTCCTTAAGTTTTTGTCTATGAGTGTAATGCTTCTTTTAAATAAATAAAATATTTTTCTCTTTTTTTTTTTTTCTCCTTGAAATGTGTTGATGCTTCTTTTCTATCTTCTTCTTATCTCTATGTAGGGGCTGTTTGCACGGCGGAGGATGCTGCTTCTGACCACAGGACCCCATCTCTACTACGTGGACCCTCAGAACATGGTTCTCAAGGGACAGATCCCCTGGTAGGTCTTCTCTCTCTCTCTCCACAGCACCTCCGTGGGGCAAGCCAACAACCTTTCCTTCTTCAATCTTGGGTTCTAGGGGCTGTTATATAGTGGCCTTCTCTTAAAGGTGAATGAAAATGATGTGGAAAGCTTTCATGAATAACTTATCTAGCGAGTCTTTGTATTACATCACAAGAGTGGGGGTCGACTCGGGATCAAATTCTGCATCGGGCGCTTTTTTCTAATTAAAAAAAAAAGAAATTCTCCAATGGCCCCAGATTCTTGCCAAAGTCCAACCCCACCAGCGAGTGCAAGTAACCAAACAGGGCTCTGGCACATTTGTAGGTCCAAAGTTGAACTGCTTTTCACATGTGTGGTGTAGACATGTGGTGCACTTACAGTAAAAGCAGTCACCAACTTCTAACTACCATGATTATCATGGCCTGTACCACGTGTACTAGGGATAAGTAAAAAAAAAAAGCATCATAAGAGTGACGTACCTGATCTAATGAGAGACCACCTTCAGGAAATACCAGGTGTTTCTATGTCTTATAGACTATGGTCTCTCATGAGAGGTAGGTTCTGTTACAGTACACGGTTTACTGTCTTGTGGTTTAGCCTCATGATTCAATAATTCTCTACTTGTGCTACCCCAAGCACCATCTGATGGTACCAACTAAATAAACTCTCTGTTACTGATGAGGAAGTACAATTGGTGGAAATATACAAAGAATCTCAAGCCATAACAAATCTAAATAGGTGCAATTTCAATAATCTTCTTATTCTTTCTTATCTCCACTCAATCATATTAGGGTATCAAGCTTGTAGAGCTTAAGATCATGACTGGGTGAAGTAGAATGCGTCTGCCTTTGTCATTAAGACTGGGAGCACTACTCAGTGGCAGGCCGACTTAGCTCCAAAAGAAATGGCCGCCTCTGACATGAGGAACAGATGCCATGTACAGCCGCTCTTAACATGGAGTACAAACGCTGCTCATCCTGTATCCCTGGATTAGGAGCCCTTACAGGGTACTATCAGCCGGGCCAGCTGAGCCCAGGTTTTTTAGAGAGCTTGTTACTGCTCCCCCTCCTCCTTTTTCATCCGGGCTTGGGACCGGCAAAGGCGGATTTCAATAATGATGTAGGTCACTAAGATGTTACTTATAATTTACCTTTTTGGTCGTGTTATATACCATGTGAAACTCATGTGACGAGGGGCCAACAGCCCGAAATGCGTTCGTGGTTGGCTTTTCTTGATTTATCAAGAAAATGAGTTGGCCAAATATCAAGGAATAGGCTAAATCAAAGTTTAGTTGATTTCTGTTCCACTAAATGACGCTCTGCCATCTAAAAAAAGCTTATGTGCTCGTGGTCAGGATATGCCTTTTTTGATTTGAGTACCAACACCTGACCTTTTTTTATTATTTTTCATTTGTGAAACTGTAATGACTGTATAAATGACTTCAATGAGCTTTGATTCTTGCTCACGTCCAACCTCTCCAAGTGGGGGCCAGTAACCAATATACAGGGCTCTGTAAAAGTCAAGCTGTTTACTACCGGAGGTTCTACTGGTGAGTACAAGCAATGTTGAAATCCTTCATCTTGGCTTAGTACTCTATTTGTAGACATACTTTGAGTACAAGCAGGGATACAACCCACCATGATTATCATGTACATTTGAGTAGCAACACCATCACACACATAATGTCTCTTTAGATCAATATCCTCCTCCCAGCAAAAATTCCATCTATATTTTAGCCATAGATTTGGCCCAGCCACTTTGCCAGCTAAACACCTCTTTGGCAGATTGTCAAGATTCCATTAGATCCCTTGTGGATCTCATGGAATAAAGTCCGCCCTAGACTGACGAGGGCCATTAGCCCGAAACCATGGTCTCTAGGTTGACTCTTTTCAGTTTGCTAAAACTGGCTTTGTCACCGACCCGAGACCGCTAGTTTTCGGTGACAGTCAATAGATGGCGTCTAGTTTTGATGTCTATTTTGACGGGAGAGGCGACCTTTGTCTCTTTAGATCAATATTCTCCCGGAAAAAAAATTCCATCTATATCACACACATAGTTTACCTCTTTGTTGTTTAATTCTCGTTGTGTTTTAATTAGGTCTCTCCACACTGTGTTAACTGTGTCCAGGTCAGAACACCTTCGAGCTGAGCCCAAAAACTTCAAAACTTTCTTTGTACATACTGTGAGTATTTTATACCTTAATATACAGTGGAACCATCACTCTAACATCATCATTTTAAGTGTCAATTATTTCAGCCATGGCTAAATATAGAATGTATGTAAACAATAATTAAATCTAGGAAAATAGTACAAAGTGAAGTTGTACTGGTATCAGATGGATCAATTATGACATCTCCTGATTGTGCAACTAAAAGTCACTATATTTCACATAGTTTGGTGTTCTCATGGCCTGTTTACCTGTCAATGCATGTTTCATGATTTTTCAGGATGCCCCAAAGACCAGCTTTTTTGGTTGTTGAGGTATAGCACCATGCTGATGAAGGCCAACAGTCCCAAATGCATATATTGTTAGCCTTTTTTGACTAATCAAGAAAGGGGGTATTTGGCTAATTCTGGAATAATTAAAAATCAATGGTTAGTTAATATTCATTTTGACAGATCTTCTCTCTTGCTTCTTTCTTATCTCCACTCAATCATATAAAGGTATCAAGTTTGTAAAGCTTGAGACTTTTGATGGTGTCTGCCGGGGAAGAGTAGAGCTCATCAATGGATGAGTCAATACAGTCAACAATTTGGAACGCTTCACGATTTTGCGTGTCATCCTTGCGCAGGGGCCATGCTAATCTTCTCTGTATCGTTACAATTTCAGTATATGTACCGCCGAACAAGCGTTTACAGTCAACAATGTGTTTTGGGATTGCAGGCTGAGAATTGCGCTTGGTACATAGTGGGAAAATCTTGCAACCATTCTGGAAAGTCATTGTCCGTAGATGACCAGACTTAAGTCTGGAAATCAAAGACTGTTCATTTTGACAGATGGCGCAAGCCATCAGCAACTTTTAGTTTCACAATCAGGAAATGCCTTTTTTTTTTCTTTATTAAATCTTGGAGCCAAGCGATGTAGTTACAGAGAAGTTCAATTGTTTAAGAGGCCCATTTTAATCACCCCATTGGCTCTCCCCCACTTTTCTCATTCAGTATCCATGAGGATAGTTTTCATAGACAAAATGACCATTTTTACCTATTAGCTGCTCTCAGGTATAAGAGGATACCTCTACCTAAAGTCAGCAATTAGGTGTGTGTCTTTTGCCATCATAAAAAAAAAGATACAGTAGAACCTCCCTTTAGTGGACACCCTGCTAAGCGGACACCTCTCTACAAAGGACAGTTTTCATTTGCAAAATTACCATTTTTACTATTTAACAACTCTCCGGTAAGACAACACCTCTCCCTAAAGGACACTTTGGCTCTGCAATTAGGTGTCCTTTACAGGGAGGTTCTATTGTATTTGAATTACATTGGAAACTTTATATTTGTAACAGCTACATGGTTATAGCAGACCCAAGTTTCAAGCTCCTAATTGTTTTAAACTGTTTCTATAGCCACCACATGGTTCTAACAGCAACATGAAATCTTAGTTCCAAATGATGTTGTTATAGTGAGGTTTGGCTGCATATATATTTAAAAAAAAAAGTAAATAAATAGTTATCCAA
>CP092869.1:51597875-51655646 GCA_030710605.1 Cordylochernes scorpioides | reverse complement strand
GAGCCAGGCCCTCCCTTTAATTTTTCCATTGCAGTAAGGGCAGTAGAATTTGTTTAATTTCAAAAAAGAATCTTACGCCTTTAAAATAGTTTCAAATTTTGATAACAGATGGCGCGTTAGTGCATCATACATATTTTTTTAACTCTCTTTTAAGATTTTAAATAATTTTTATAGAGAGAGATATTGATGAGGTGGGGATGTATTGCCCATTTTATTTAGAGACTGCAGTGCATTGTCCTGGTGGGTCACCAGGGCCCGTTCCAGTGCTGGGTTCGTGGTCCGGTCTCGGAGGGTCTTTGGGGTCCGGTTCTCATCGGTGTGGCTGTTGGAGGGGTTATAGCTGTGACTGGACATCTTTCGTTCACCGTTCAAGGAAAAAAAAAAAGGACGAAGGTCAAGCAATAACTGGCACGTTGTATTTAACACATTGCCGCGAAACAGTGGTCAATGATCAAATACAATTTATACCCGTCATCTCTGTGGTGCCGTTTCTCTGATTAAATAATTAATTAAAATAAACAAAAATAATTTTTACTGTTCCCGGTGTACCATTGGTCGGTCGGCTACTTGTTGACACACAACAATATGTATGTTTTAATTGATAAGGTACAATTTGGATTATAGATTATAAACACAAGGTAATAAGACCAAATCCAAATAAATAAATAGTGTGCGACGTTTCGGTAACAGCATTGTAACGCAGGGATTTGGTCTTATTACCTTGTGTTTATGTATGTTTTAAGAAATTTGAATTATTTTTGACGCTTATGTTTATTTTTTGAAATAAAACAATTTTCTACTGCCCTTACTGCAATGATAAAATAATGTGAGGGCCTAATTCATCAGTGTTGAGCCCTCCCTTTAATTTATCATTGCAAAGGGCAGTAGAAAATTCCTTTATTTAAAAAATAAACAAAGCGTCAAACATAGTTCAAATTTCTTATTCAAGATGGTGTTGCTAATGCCTCCTAATAATTGTTTTATTTTAAAAGAACACAAACACAAGGTAATAAGACCAAATCCAAATAAATAAATAGTGTGTGACGTTCCTGTAACAGCGCTGTTACCGAAACGTCGCACACTATTTATTTATTTGGATTTGGTCTTATTACCTTGTGTTTATAATCTATAATCCAAATTGTGCCTTATCAATTAAAAGAACACACTTTAAGCATTAAAAAAAAAAAGATATAGTAAAACCTCTCTGTAAAGGACACCTAGTGGCAGAAAAAAAAAGTGTCTTTTATGAAGAGGTATCCTCTTACTGGAGAGTTGTTAAATAGTGAAAATGATAATTTAACCCTTATGCTCAAAACTGGGCAACTCTGTGCTTCACTTCCATCAATAATTGACAATATGACCCAGAATAGGTATATTGCTACGGCGTTTTATGGTTTCCACAAGTCCATATCTCAGAAGAAGGCCAAGTGACACTTACTCCTCACTTTCTTACTGCTACTCTTTTTGTGTTGTTTTCTTGCTTCCCTCTTTCTCTTTCTTATTTTTTTTTCTTTTTCTTCTGTCTATATCGTTATTTCCTTTGTCTCACTGCTTTGTTCTTATGCATACCTCTGGTGAATCCTGTATAGGGTCAGTGACCCTGAATAAAGGCTTTTTGTTGTTGTTGTTATATAGTGAAAATGATAATTTTGACAATAAAAACTGACCTTTGTAGAGAGGTTTCCTCTAGCCGGAGTGTCCTTTCATGGAGGTTGTTTTACTGTATTTAAATTTCTCGAGAAGTGAGAGTATTGTACTAGATACATGGTGGCTTGTTGGAGCCTCTGTCTGTTGTTTCATTCCTTCCTCACAATTTAACCTTTATGTGGATGTTCTCCACAGCTTGTTTCACCGCCATTTCTCTTACTCTTCGGCATTTGGTGTGTGTGTCACATTGATTTATTTCCAGGGAGTTCTCTTTGGAAATAAAGAAAAAATTCACGGTAAACCTCCAATACCTACAAAATAATTCTTATACAGTTGAACTTTGATAATTCGAACCCCAAGGGACCATAAAAAAATTCGAATTATCCAAAAATTCGAATTAAAAACGTAAATTCTATTTATAGGAAATTCTAGGGACCAAGATAAATATTCGAATTAAAGAGGTTTTCGAATTAAAGAAGTTCGAATTATCCAAGTTCTACTGTACCACTTAAAAAAAAAAATTTATTAAACTTACTTCCAAGTCTGTCTGCCCAAATCTATTATACAACATATAGTTGCAGTGCCAAAGTGTCCTTAAGGGAGAGATGACTTGAGGAATATCCTCTAGCGCAAGTGTTGGGGTAGACATATAACTGACCCCTATATTTCATTAAGAGCGCTCTGTCATTGCCGGTCCCAAGTCCGGATGAAAAAGGAGGAGGGGGAGCAGTAACAAGCTCACTAAAAAACCTGGGTTCAGCTGGCCCGGCTGATAGTACCCTGTAAGGGCTCCTGATACAGGATGAGCAGCGTTTGTACTCCATGTTAGGAGCGGCTGCACATGGTGTCTGTTCCTCATGTCAGAGGCGGCCATTCCTTTTGAAGCTAAGTCGGCCTGCCACTGAGTAGTGCTCCCAGTCTTAATGACAAAGGCAGACACATTCTACTTCACACAGTGTGGAGATAAGGAAGAAGAAGATTAAGAGCGCTTTATTATAAAATAAGTATATTAAAAATAAATAACAAAAAAAGGGGTCGGTGGAAGGGTGGTCTAAAACCATTGGTTTTCGACCACTATGACCCAGGATCGAATTCCACTTTGGACACTTTTTTTTCTAATTAAGAAATGCTCTAATGGCCCCCGATTCTTGCAAAAATCCAACTCCACCAGCAAGTGCAAGTAACCAAACGGGGCTCTGGCACATTTGTAAGTGCAAAGTCGAACTGCTTTTCACATGTGTAAACATGTGGTATACTTACAGTAAAAGCAGTTGCTAACTACCCACCATGATTATCATGGCCTGTACCACGGGTACTAGGGATAATTTAAAAAAATAACGAACACAAAATGTGAAGGTATGTGTTGTATAATGGCTTTCAATGTCATCACTTCCTCTACCTTTACAATACCTTGTTTCCATTTCAGCAGAATGAGGTTGCAAGAGTGCTTTTCCCTTCCACTCAAGAACAATAACATTCTTGTTTTCCAATGCTTTTTTTTAGCTTGAAGCTTTCATTACTTGAGGAAGTCCTTTTCTATTGGGCATTATGGTCCCTGTTAGGTAGCTATTGGTCTTAGATAGATGTTCCATCCGTTCTAGGTTAGTTAGTATAAATCCTGTCTGTGGTGGTGTCTTGTTCATCCATGGAAAGGGAGATGCCATTGCCCTGTTAGTCAGCCACATTTCAGAGTTCCCTGTAGGCCTTCACAGTTACCGTAGCAGCTCAGGGCTCACGAAGTCCCCACCATACTTCACCCTATAGGTCAGTCCCTTACTTGTGCTGCTTCTCCCTCCCACCACGTAGAGGAGGAGATGGACTTCTGGAAATCCTGTCTGTAGAAATGGCAAAATCAGTCTTTTTATTGTTGCAGTTAGCGTCTTTCACATGATTTTGATGACTAACTTTTGATGACTATATGACAAATATTCTCAGCAGTGCTTGATACAGAAGAGGTTTGTTTGCCAGTGCCTTCTTTCATCTATGCCGCTAGCGAAGTAAATTTTGCTCTTCTGTCTTTTGGGGTGATTTCCGCCCCCCCCCCTAAGGACAAGAGAGTGCCCTTCTTCATCACAAGAATAAAGTCAAAAGCTTTATTCTCAGACTTACATTCAATCCTGTTTTATGTTAGCCATCCCATTAGGATGTTGTCCGTCCTCTACCAGAGATGTATTCACACTGGGAGGTACAAATAGAGGTTTTCTCCATTCATTGGGATTGAGACCAAATGGCATTTCTCAAAACCTTCCAATACTTTTAGCGGACAGTCTTTTTATACCTAGAGTATTTTCTTGGGGCCTAGATAGATGTGGCAGTATTTGTATATGTGGCAAATGATTCTTTAAGGTGGATAAGGCTTTCAGTAGTGTCTCTGCCAAAACATCGGAGAAAACAATAAACATGTCTACTTTTAGCACCAGCGCGTACACAAATGTGGAATCCTCATTTTGTTGGTATCTGTGCATTGTAAGTTTTTTAAAGCTTTGAATGCAATATCGCAAGCCTGTCTCAACAACCACGATACTTTGGGTTAGGAGGGGGAAGTTCCAATCACATTTTGATTTCCATATACAGTGAAGTTCCACTAAAGCAACTTGGGTTATAGTGAACCTTCCCTTATAACAAACCAAAGGTCATCTCCAATTCCATTCCATTGGAAATACCATTTTTATAATGAATGTGTGTGTGTGAACTTTCAGATTAATAAAAAAATATAATGAACTTATCCTAAAATGAACCTAATATCAAGTCGCAAAAGAATAAATTCTAATTAAAATATTAGGCTTATAACAAAATTAAAATTGTAATTAATCTATTTTTAAAACAGCATGTTTTGAGCAAGTTTCAGCTCACAGATCGCGATTTCAAAGCAATAAATTTAGTAGCTAGCTTGTTATCATCCATTTTTTTTTTACCCACATTTTATATACATTTTTACATTATACTTTTTATTTAAATAGAATTTGTCAAATTTGAAATATAGAAAAAAATAATTCAAATAGCTAAAAAAAAAAAACTAAGAAAGGGTGTTCTTAAAAATAAGCAACCACTAGAAAAAAATGCTATTATCAAAGCTTTTCAAAGTGAAACAATGCTGACACATCTTCAGAACCTGTTAAAAATAATAAAATGTGACTTTTTTCTACTATAAGAGATAAAAATATAATGCTATATTAAAAATTTCTGCAAAGAGGAAAATCAACCCCAACTTTTACCGCAATCGTACGTGTTAGCATTCCCTTCCAGAAGTGTTCTATATTTAGCTAGTTTAACCTAAGCTAAAAATGCCCAAATAAACAAGCTTATGTCGCAACAAAAGGTTATTTTTATGCCACAACAAATGTGATTTTAAAGCCAAAAATGGCTTGCCTGACGGTTTCAAAACAAAACAAAATCTAGACTTCAGAAGAATATGTGGAAACTGGAACAATGGAAGAAAAACACTTATGTTGGTCTTCAAATTAAAGATATTTTGGCCAGTAAATATTTTTTATTATCTCGACGTTTCGACAAAAATCTTTTACCTCGTCAGGAGCGAACAAAAATTAAAACATTTAGCAAAGCGTTAAAAATTATTCTCTATTTTTGTTCGCTCCTGACAAGGCAAAAGATTTTTGTTGAAACGTCGAGACAATAAAAAAGATTTACTGGCCGAAGTATCTTTAATTTAAAGAACTATGAATTCCAGCCAGGCAGCCTCTATCTTTACAATGACTTATGTTGTTTCTTATCCCCTTGTGTAAAGATTACACAAATTCCTCGAGTTCATGCTCTTCGAGCTGTTTTATGTTAAGCAGCGGCCTCTCCCAAAGGTCTTCATGGAATGGGGTGCAGCTTTCGTTGATCATGGCTCCATGATCAAGGCACTCTTTGGTGAAAGCCTGACTTTGCTTGTATTTTGAGGTCGTTCTTAACATGGAAGCAGACACCTTTGTTGCCAACTCTAACATGAGAACAGACACAGCTCCTCTGTAATCCCTGGAGAGGGACCCTTGCTGAGGTCTATCGACCGGGTCAGTTGAACTCAGGATTTTTAAAGAGGTCTTTCTCCTCTTCTAACATTGCTGCTGTTGGTCTGCAACTGCTTATTCGAATATGAAAGGGGCAATGCTTGAAGAGTGCTTTCAAGCAACAAAGTATTGAGCCATTTTTTCACTTGAACTAGGTAATTGAGGCTATTCCACATAATGAAGGTGTACATCAACAGTTCACCAAGGGATCCTCAGTGCTTCTTTATAATTCAAGAGAACGTTCATAAACAAATAGTCCATTTTGGCCCAGCTTCACTTGGAACAAGTAAAATGAGACTTCAAATATTTGTAGAATTTCTTTTCCAGTTTATAATTTGTTGTCACTACCAGAGGTTTTGTACACAAAATGCCAAATATAAGCATACAAGAGCATTACACACAATGTGGCAGAAAATTTCAAGAATAATTAAATTTAAAAAATTTCAATTTTTGTAATAAAATGGAGCAATTATTGCATACCATTACAGAATTAGAACACCAAACGTAGAGATCTCTAAAATACAAAGATTAAAAATCCTAATGCAGTAGAACTGCTGTAAAGGACAACACCTAGTTGTAGAGCCAAAGTGCCCTTTAGTGTCCTCTTACCAGAGTCACTATTTAGTTTTATGTTAAAACTAAAAAAAAAATCTTTATGAGTACAGTTAAACCTGTCTATAGCGCCCCCTCTAAATAGCGCCTTCCTCTCTATAGCGCCCGATTTTAAACATTAAAATGTAGACATTTTACATTAAAAGTGACCTGTCTATAGCACCCTATTTTGGTGAGTCCCAAGAGGGGGCGTTATAGACAGGTTTAACTGTATATTGATGAGACAGAGGTGGTGATGTAAGCCTCAGTGGGTTTGTTGGGGGAAGTGCTCTGAGTGGGTCACTAAGGCCCGGTCCAATGCTGAGCTTGTGGTCTTGTCCAGGAAGGTTGTTGAGTTCTGGGTCTCATCGAGCCGGTTGTAGCTGAGACAGGACATGTTAAAACAATTTCATCACAGTGTATTCTGATTGAGAGGCTCAAGATAACTACCACCTAACTCATTGCCGCGAAAACTGTAGTCCGCAGTCAAATATAAATTATACCCGTCATCTCTGTGGTGCTGTTTCTAAAATAAATAATAATAACAGATTAAACAAAAATTAAATAATTAACAACAAAATGAGAAGTTTTTTCCAGTCACGTGTACCATCCGGTCGGCTACTTGTCGACACACACAACACGACCCCCTCTCTTATCTTAGACTCGATCCCTCAAGTCACCGTTATCTCTCTCTATGAAATCTGGACATTTATGTGCTTAAGTGCTCTGGCACCTATTGTTTTTGTTTCGTCCGTCCAATGGTCGTAACCTATATGTGGTTTCTTTTATCCGGTCAGTATTCTTGTATGGTTCCACATACTAAACACTATTATATTTATTTATTATTATAGCCTGATAAAGCACAATTTGGATTATAGATTAGAACTACAAGAAAATAAGACCTAATCCAAATAAATTATAGTGTGTGACATTACCAAAACATCACACTATTTGTTTGGATTAGGTCTTATTTTCTTGTAATTATTATAGCCTATTATATCCCTGTTTAATAGTCTAACCTCTTTAATTTGACACCCTTGACTGTATTGACACATCGATTGATGAGCTTTACTCTTCCCCGGCAGACACCATAAAAAATCTCAAGCTTTACAAGCTTGATACCTTAGTGTGATTGAGTGGAGATAAGAAAGAAGAAGAAGAAGAAGGAATCAGAGTTTTCGCTTGAATTAAAGTTAGATGATTTCATCACATTTCTAGAAATTTTTCTAGGCTAACTAAATATATAATTAAAATAATATTTTTATAAAATATACTGTTGTCTTCTTCTTTCTTATCTCCACTCAATCATATTAGGATATCAAGCTTGTAGAGCTTGAGACTTGACAACCATCATGACTGGGTGGAGTAGAATGCATCTGCCTTTTTTCTGGGAGCACTACTCAGTGGCAGGCTGACTTAGCTCCAATAGAAATGGCCACATCTGACATGAGGAACAGACGCCATGTGCAGCGGCTCCTAACATGGAGTACAAATGCTGCTCATCCTGTATCCCTGGATTAGGAGCCCTTACAGGGTACTATCAGCCGGGCCAGCTGAGCCCAGGTTTTTTAGGGAGCTTGTTACTGCTCCCCCTCCTACTTTTTCATCCGAGCTTGGGACAGGCAAAGGCGGAGTTAAAAAAAAAAAAAGAGCTGGACGTGATTCGAACACGCAACCTTCTGATCTGGAGTCAGATGCGCTACTGTTGCGCCACCAGCACGTTATATACTGTTGTAATATACAGTCGAACCTCTTTAATTCAACACCCCAAGGGATCAGAGCTTTCGGTTGAATTAAAGGAAGTGTTGAATTAAGGTTAGATGATTAGCTAATCATCTAACTAGCTAAAATAATATATATATATTTTATATAAATAGCTTTGTAATATAAATTAATGATATTAATTGAAACCATTGTGTGTGTACTTTTTATATTTATTTTTTTATTTTCATGTTTAACTTTTAGTATCTGGGACAAAATGGCAATAATACATATTTTCTAAACAAATAATATTTTATTCCAATTGAATAATAGTTTAAAGAAAATAAATATGGAAAATTAAAAGAAAATTAAAAAATATTATTTGAAAAGAATCAAGATTAAAAAAATATATTTTATAGATATCTGTTTTTTCTCTGAAATCCTATTCAGGATGTATTCCAGATAGTCTATTTTTAAAAGACATGCATGCCTTTCTTCCTCAGAAATGTCTTTTAAATAACAAATAGTTTTTATTGTATTAAAGGCATCCACTGCTGCTGTAGGTGTTATTGATGTTTTGTTTAAATCTTTTTCTGTTGGCTCTACCTCTTCATCTTCTTCTTTTCCCATTACCTCCTTTACAATTTCTTCAATGGACTGTTCCCCAGCAACTTGCACATCTTTATCAACTTCCAAGAAGTCAATATAGTTGACATCAATGGCTTGATGTTTTTTTAATGCCTCAAAACATCTGTTCATTTCTTCTTCAACAACTTCTTCCATTGCTTCATCCATCACAAATCTTGAATGAGAAAAACAATTTTTTATTGTGGAAGAACTAACCCCAACCCATGCAGCCTCTAGCCAGCTAATTGCAAAGAGTAAATGTACTTGAGCATTTTTTTTTCTTCCATGCAAGTGAGAAGATACGTTATCATTCGTTTCCTATATTGGTCTTTTAGGGCTTTGATGATACCCATATCACAGGGTTGTAATGCACTTGTAGTTAGGGCGGGCAAAAATATTATTTCAATGTTCTGTAACCCTTCAGGTATTTGGTGGGCTGGGCAATTTTCTAAAATTAATAAAAAAAATTCTTTTTCTTCTTTTGAATATTTGGTCCAATTTTTTCAGCCAATCCGTAAAAATTGCCCCAGTCATCCAGGCTTTTTTATTAAAATGATAATTTGAGGGAATATTCATGCCATGGAAGCAGCGTGGTCTTCTATATTTCCCAATATAAAGTAAAGGCAGTTTTTCACTTCCATCCATATTACAGCATACCAACACTGTAATTCTCTCTTTAGACTTCTTACCCCCTTCACATTTCTCACCTCTGATAGTCATTGTTTGATTAGGCAAAAGTTTATAAAATAACCCTGTTTCATCAGCATTGAAAATGTCCTGTGAGTGTATTTAGCTAAAAGTGAAGGAATAATTCCACCTTTCCAAGTGGCTACACTATTGGCATCCACACTTCCAGCTTCTCCATGAAGTCGTTTAAAAGCAATATTCCTTCTGGTCTTAAACTTTTCTAGCCAGCCATTGCTAGCTTCAAAATTATCTTGACTCATTTTCAAGGCCAAGAGTATAGCCTTTTCTTTCAGGATATTGCCATTTATGGCAAGTTTCATGGCATTTGCCTGCCTTATCCACCTAATCAGGGCTTCTTCAATCTCTGGGAATTCCCCGTCACGATCACGTTTCAAGGTAGAGCTAAAATTAGATTTTAAAAATGCAGATTTTATGGCGAATTTATTTTTAAAAATTGTGCTAATGGTGGACCGTGGAATATTTCTCTCTCTGGAAACTTGACAATGTGATTTTCCTTGTTCTATTTCTTCTATAATTTTCATTTTTTCCACATAAGTGAGCTGGTGATACTGACTACGTTTCCAATTTTTTTTTGGCAGAACCTGACATTCTTGCCCCACTCATTTATTCAAATTAACACAGAATATTGAATTAAAATGTTTATCATAATCATTGTTGGATCATTTTATAAAGATTTATTTATTTAAAAAGAAATTATTTATAAATTTAAAAATAGCTAAAATATTTCAATGTTAAAAATAAAAAAATAAAAATTATTATTAGTTAGCGCATGATGCCGAAATTCCCGCGTAAAAACAACAACAATAACATCCGCAAAATTGCGCAACGGCACTGCAAAGTGGAACTTAAACTAACCAGAAACCAAAAGTGCGCAGGCGCGATCCTATCGGCGCCCGCCGATGCCGATCGTCGCCTCCGTAATACCATTTAGCGGTAAAGTTGCATGTAAAATAACATTCAACTGTCGAAATTCGAATTTTAAAATGGTCGAACTATCGGAACTGTCGTATTATCGATACTGTCGAATTACGGTTTGTTATTTGATAGGCCGGAGGTCGGGACATCGGAACATGGTCGAATTATCGCCGAGTGTCGAATTGGGGTGTGTCGAATTAACGAGGTTATACTGTATTTTAATTGATGTAAATTTGATAGCATATTGGGAATTTTTTTTAAATCTAATTTTTCCAGAATGTTTACATAATAAGGCACAATTTGAATTATATATTATAAACACAAGGTAATAAGACCAAATCCAAATAAATAAATAGTGTTTGACATTTCTGTAACAGCGTTGTTACCAAAATGTTGCACTATTTATTTTTTATTTATTTGGATTTGGTCTTATTACCTTGTATTTTTCCAGAATGTTTCATGATCAAATTTAAGTGATGGATAAAATTGTATTAATACATTTTTAAGCAAAGGAAAAATTCCAAATATTATTTTAATCTAAGTGAATAAATGCAATGGGAAGAAAGCGAATAGATTTAGGAAATAAAGTAAAGGTTGAGGCTCTAAGACACGTCACAGTGATTAGTGGTGGCTAAAGTTAGGCCTAAATCCTCCATCGTCGATTTCAGCAAAGCAATGTAACACTTTTAAGTACGGTGTGCATACCCTGGCAACAGTCACTGTGCCACGTGTGCCAAAGTATTGTATTTTCAGCAACAAATTTGTACTTAAACAAGAATTATCTACACACACACACACAAAAGCCTTTATTAAGACACACTGGTCTTATAGAGGATTCTCCCCGAGATTACAAGAGAGATAGGCCTGTGAAAGTGGGGAATATAACAAGAATTATCTAATGTTTTCGAAATTTATTTAAAAAAATCTGTCAAATTATTGAGGTTATACTTTATTATTTTATACCATTGCAGAATAAGTAGACCAAAGGTACAGATCCATAAAATACAAAGATTTAAAAATCCTAATACAGTAGAACTAACTCCCTGTAAAGAACAACACCTAGTTGTAGAGCCAAAGTGTCCTTTAGGGAGAGGTGTTCTCTTTCCAGAGAGTTGCTATTTATTTTAAAATAAAAAACATCTTTTTTTTATGAGCATATTATATTTACTAATTATTATAGCCTATTATATCCTTGTTTAATACTTAGTAAGCTGGTTATATTAAACTAGTTAAATACCATTAAACATTGAAATTAAATTTTATTTATAAAAATAATCTAATCTTTGTTGAAATTAGATTTTATGAATGGCATAGCTTTTGCAGCTTTGTTTGGCATAGCTTTTGCAGCTTTGTTTGGCTTCTATAATTGAAGTTGACCTCACTTTCTTCTCTTGCACCCTATCATGTAACTTTAATCAAAGGGAAATAAGAAGATCTAATTTCTATTGTTTATTTATAGCGAAATCTCTTCATATCACCAAAATAACAATAGTAATCAGTAATTGCTAAACATGTGCATTGCAAAACTATTTCCACATTTAGTTATTCAATTGAGCATTTTCCATTAATATTTAAGACTTTTTGTGCCATTTTAATATTTTTGAAATAGGAAACTCCATATTTTTTTATATCATTTAAAATGTTGGAAAATTGCAGTGCGTGTTTTATATTTCATTCACTATATCTAACACAACATCATTTGAATAACTTTAAATTGTTCATAAACACAAGGTAAAATAAGACCAAATCCAAATAAATAAATAAATAATGTATGACATTTCAGTAACAATGCTGTTACCAAAACATCACACTATTTATTTAATTGGATTTGGTCTTATTACCTTGTGTTTATAATCTACTAGCCGAATGACCTGGGCAACGCCCGTGTTTTACCCGACTGTAGATGTTACAACGGTGATCCTTAGGTCGCTGGTTCAAATCCGGCTTGAGGGAGCCGGGGAGCACGTGACCTCCCTGTGCGCGCGCATCCGTGACAGAGGCCGATGAGGAAAGACGGTCGTGACTATATATATATAATATAATATATGTATGAGTACATTTTGTGTAGAAATAGGATTAGTTGACTTTATAAGGTAAACTTATTCATACAGTTTGTATCCCTCGATAGCTCAGTTGGCAGAGCGGAGGACTGTAGATGTTACAACGATGATCCTTAGGTCTCTGGTTCAAATCCGGCTCGAGGGAGTTTTTATTTATTTTTTTTTTATTGGCTGCCGGCGAGCACGTGACCTCCCTGTGCGCGCGCATCCGTGACAGAGGCCGATGAGGAAAGACTGTCGTGACTATATATAGGGATAATCCAAATTGTGCCTTATCATTTAAATTGATCATTAAAATATTAAGGTACACAGTAGCATTTCTATGACAGGACACTCCTCCTAGAGGACACCTCTCTACAAAGAACAGTTTTAATCTCCAAAATTACCATTTTTACTATTTTGCAACTCTACCTAGGAGGATACCTCTCCCTAAAGGACACTATGACTTTGCAATTAGGTGTTCTTTACAGGGAGGTTCTACTGCATTAGGTTTTATATACAGAAATTTGAATTAAAAATAGTTTAGAAACTTTTTTATCAATTTATTAAGAATTAAAAAATATATTTATTTGGTTAACCCAGGTTCCTTGAGTATACAGAATAAAAACTACATGCTAAAATATAAACAAAAATGATGGTATTAACTAAATAGAGTCTATTTTTGTTATTTATTTCAAACTAGCCGAATGACCCGGGCAACGCCCGGGTTTTACCCGATTAAATGTTTTTATTCAAATACTATTCGTTACAATTATAAATTGGCACCGTGGATGTCACTTTTGTGAAACGTCCCGCTCCAAACTTTGTGTGTTTTTAAAATATAAAAATAATAATATGAAAGATGATCTGGCTTTTGTTTTCTGCTCGAATGAATGTTTTTCTGTTAGAATTTTGTTCCTGCGTACAAAATAATGAACTGGTTTCACCCGTGGTCTCTGCTTTTTGGAATTTTTCCCAATATAATTTTGTATCTGATAATCAAACATGATACAGCAATATCGTCATCATCATTTTCTGACTAAAAATATATAGTTTTAATAATTGATTTATATATTTTTTAAAATAGCCTATCGTCTTCCCCGTATTTTTTTACCTATGTATGAAAATTTAGTGAACTACTGCGAATTTGTATACCGGACATACAAACCAACAAACATACAAACATTCATTTTTATATATATAAGATATATATTTTTAATATAGGTATTTTAAAATTTTTGAATAAACTTCAAATAATTTTCAATTTTGGGAGTTTTTTATATTTCTCGGCTAGTGGAAATGTCTATTACAGTAGAACCTCCATGAGAGGAAACTCGCGCTAGAGGACACCTTTCTATAAAGGACAGTTTTCATTTGCAAAATTACCATTTTTACTATTTAGAAACTTTCCGGTAAGAGGATACCTCTCCCTAAAGGACACTTTGGCTCTGTAATTAGGTGTCCTTTACAGGGAGGTTCTACTGTATATACGTATAATCAATAAATAATGCCTTGGGAAAGTGTCTGTTGTTTTGAGGTGTCCATTAGTAAGAATATCCGCTAGTGTATTTTCAAAGGGAGGATAATTTTGAGGATAAAACTGTCCGTTGTTTAGAGGTGACCACTAGCAGTGAGTGTCTGCTAAGGGAGGTTCTACTCTATCAATATGAATGAGAAATACAAACCTGTGATGTACCAAAAGTGGCACCATAAAACACTTTAATAATGAATATTACAGTTATCTCTATATATATAAAAGTCAATGTCTGTCTGTTTCGTGATAAACTCAAAAACTACTGAACCAATTGGTACCAAATTTTGCATGTCGCTTTTTATAAACCTGAAGAAAATTTTTGGCTACATTTTGATTAGTATTTTTGGCTATTTCTTTTTTTCATTTGAAGAACTTTTTTTTACGCGGAGTAATCTGGAATGGAATGAATACCCAAATATAGCCATTTTTTATAAGCATCGGTGGTTAAGTGGTAGAATGCTCGCCTGCCACGCCGGCGGCCCGGGTTCGATTCCTGGCAGATGCATTTTTTTTTTACAATTTTTAAAACTCATTTATATTATATATAATATAAATATATATTATTATATCAACTATATTAATTAAATCAAATACCTAAACACTAATATAATACAATTTTTGCCATCACACACACTTTTTTCCTGTAGTTTATGTGTTACTTCAGTATTGCTATTCTATGGCACTTCTAATATTTATTATTGATGTACTTTCAGTATGAAGGAAATTGCAATCGGGGGAATTCTCGGGCGAAGCCGGGTCATACGTCTAGTATTTTATAAATAGAAATTGGGAGAGTAGGATATCGGTAAAAATAAAGAAAAATTTGATATATCACTCTTTAATACCTTCATTGGAGATAACTAAAAACTTTACAATAAACAACTATGTGAGTGTAATATATATAGCTATTGGTGTGTAATCACTGTGTCTGTAATATTTCTAAATAAAAAATTAAAATAAAGAATGTAATATTAGGTGTATGTACATGTGTGTTCCACAGGCACCACCAACACAAACGGCCAATTCCAAGCCGCGCTTGAAAAAATCCGCCAACGACTTCAAGTTTGGCAAAATTATTGGTCAGGGTTCCTTTGCTACAGTGAGTATATCCAAGTTGTCATTTATTTTCCGCAGACTATTCTATTTATTAGCTTGATTATCTTCATTAAGTTTTCCTTTATATAAATTTCACATATTACCTTTAAAAAAAAAAAAAAACATTGCTGATTACTGGTACTATTACTGCTATTCCTGCATGTACCCTACATTTCTGCTTGGAGAATCTGTATAAAACAAGAAGGTCTCAATAAAGCTTTTTATTGTTGTTGTTTTATATTCTCATCCATTTTTTATAATTGGATTTGGTCTTCTTACCTTGGTTCCTAGAGGTGTCAATCAGTCAAACCTGGCAAATAACTCAGCCCATGTTAACCTATGGCTGAGATAAACCCTCTATCTTCCACTCTTCTCTGTTTTCTCTAACATTTCCCCTCCCTCATCTTTGTGGCAAAGCTAATGTTTTCCTTTTTTTTTTTTTACTTGTGTCATTCCTTTTTTGGAAAACTAGTCCTTTACAGTCTTTGAAGAGGTTTAGGCTTTGACCCTACCAGGCTGACCTGTTAGAAATAGTTTATTTTGAACCAAGTTTAGAACTACAGTAAAACAAGATTTAGAACAGGCCATCTCAAGCCATTGAAGTTAGAAAATAATGACAATATCTACCCCACTTGCCCAAAATGTAGCTTGGCACCTGTAGCTCCAGAACACATTTTGGCTTGCATTAGATGTAATAAACAGGACCTTTGGGAGAGACTGATGCTTATCATAAAACAGCTTGAGGAGCATAAACTCATGGAATTCGTGTAATTTATACATATAGGGATAAGAAACAACAATAACAGTAGAACAACCTCCATGAGAGGACACCTCTCTACAAAGGACAGTTTTTCATTGATAAAATTACCATTTTCACAAAATTCAGCTCTTAGAAATAATTTAATTTCTTTATGGTTTGCTTGTTTTGATAGATATCAAGATCTGCGACTTGGGTTATCTAAATTAGTAATAATAATAAATCAGGTTGGAGAGGCCTGAAAGGATGATACATTAAAAAAAGTACATATAACTCTCTCATGATAAATAATTTTAAAAATGTTTGTTTCAGAATCAAATAAATAATAAGGCACAATTTGGATTATAGATTAGAACCACAAGGTAATAAGACCAAACCCAAATAAATAAATTGTGTGTGACATTTTGGTAACAACACTGTTACAGAAACTAACATACTATTTATTTATTTATTTATTTTTTTGAGATTTAATCTTATTACCGTTTAGTTATAATGAAATAAAGTAAGTTTGGGAGATAAAAACAAATTAAAACTTTAAACCAAAAAAAACAAGATAAATTTCATAGAATTAAAAAAAAAAGTAGATTGGTGAAATTAAAGAAAGAGGACTTTATAAAAATAACCCAAAGAGCAATATCATTGCTGAAATTTGTGCAATAAGTTGACAATTGATGTGGTGACAAATGGCCTCAATAGAGCTCTCCTTGCACAAACCTGAAACTGGATGTCATTTGATCATTTATTTTTTCAAGAAGATATTCTCAATTTCAAATGTAATATCTTTTCTGGTCCACCCTGAATCCAAGTAATTGAAGTGTACCACAAGTATTTATTCTATGTACATCTCTTCATTTTTCTATCTTATAATATTTTACATAGAATCTTCTGTCTTGTTACTCCTTTCCAACAGAAAGGGTTCTGTCCTAAATCCATATAGAGAGAGATATTTATAACCCAGGTTCCTGGAGCGCAGAACGACAACTACCCAAAAGACCCAGCTCACTAGTATGGACTAGTGCTAAGTGTTTTTACTCGCATCCTGTTTTGATTGCTGAGATAAAATAATTTCTGTGTGTATACTAATCTTGCCCTATTTCTGAAACAAACCAGCTTGATATGTAATAATGACCCAAAACCACAGAGTTGGTCAATGGTCAAACTTATTTAATTATTATCACAGAATGACCTTAGTTTTCTTGCAGCACACAGGATAAAGGGATGTTACACTATAAAAGATAGATATGCCAGGTAGTAAGTGATGACTCTGTGTTCCAGGTCTACCTCTCCAAGGATGTCCATACGAATAAAGAATTTGCAAGTAAGTTGAGACCAAGTTTTACCCCTTTCAGAAATGTCATCTACTTTACCGCCCTTACTATAATGAGAGAAAAAAATGAGAGGACTTGCTTTATCAGTGTGTCAGCAATATTTCCTGTTTAATATCCTCTCTATTATTAACACAAGGTAATAAGACCAAATCCAAATAAATAAATAGCGTGTGACATTTCGGTAACAGCGTTGTTACCATCTTTCAGTACTTTTGTCTGAAGATGGTAACAACCTTGTTACCGAAACATCACACACTATTTATTTATTTAGATTTGGTCTTATTACCTTGTGTTTATAATCTATAATCCAAGTTGTGCCTTATCCTCTCTATTATTGTATTGGACTGTACAAATTACACCTCATTATGACAGCAACTTGGTTCTCATCATTCTAAAGTCCCAAGTGATGTAGTTATAACAAGGTGGCGCATGACAGATAAGGTTTAGGGAATTTGTGGACCAAAAGATTCTCTTGGACTGCAGAAATAGATCCATTTTAGAGCTTTAGCCCATTGCACTTGTGAAGGAGACTTTTGATTCTACAGTTGACACAGTATGGTGTGTTGTGAGGTTGATACTGTTTTAATGTCCATCCATACAGAGTTCAAAACAACAACTCACTCACCCGTGCAGGCAAGGTCACGCTCCGCTGCGTCACGTGGGAAAACATAGGTACATGTTTTCTTACATGTTCTCAGCACAGATACAATGTCTTGTAGTGTTGACACAGTATGTTGTGGGGTTGACACAGTGCGGTGTGTGCAGTCAAGGTATGTGAGAAGAGGCATATCATCCGGGAGAAGAAACAGAAGGCCATCATGCGGGAGAAACAGATCATGAATATCCTCAATGACTTTCCAAGCCCATTCTTCATCAAGCTCTTCTGCACATTCCAAGATGAGGAAAGGCTCTGTATCCTTTCTTTTACTCCTATATATATGGAATTTCAAAACCCCTCTCCTGTCCATTTTTTTTTCAATTTGTTAAAAAAAATAAATTTATTTGCCTCTATGTGGCTCAATCTAACTGAAAATAAAGACTTTTCCATTCAAAATGCAAAAAAAAAAAAAAAATAATAATAATAAATCTAGTTTGAATATCCAGAAAAGTGTCAAAACATTCCTGGTCTACCTGGTGCAAAAATACGCTGGCAGATGTCTAATGGAAAGATCAAAATGTTCCTTCTACATAACACAGCTGGCCACTTTCTGATGTTAGAAAGTGTCTCTTGTTCACAGAATGGGCTTCCAATAAAATAAAAGTGGCATAGTTTGGGCAAGATTTAAAGCTTTGTTGTAATCTTGTACTACAATGTACAATACTGAAATGTTGGCAAGCCCGAGTGATATGTGTTGGTCGTCTTTTTTTTTTTTGAAGGAGACAGAGGCAATTTTGTTGACATTTGGTTATCTTGTGTCTTCAATAAAGATCACAACAACAAAAGCTTTATTAAGACCCTTTAGTCTTATACAGATTCTCCAAGCAGAAATATAGGATACATGCAGGGAAAACAGTGATAGAACTTAATGGTAGCATAAAATTTATATACAGAGAAAACTATATATAAGACAATCAAGCTAATAGATTAATCTGGGCAAATTGGAGGCAAAGAAAGTTTCTATACATGGATTTACCACGTCGTGTTAGGTCTTGTGGAGTTATTTGGTAGCAGCTCTGAAACTTCTTAGCTATGTAGAACTTTTCCTAGTCATCTTCCCCGCCCTTGGCATTGCCGGTTGGACTTCACTTGTAAGCATTTCGACCTGTGAGTCAATTGTGGAGTATTCCGCTAGTAAATTAGTTGAATCCCTCAAGCTGCCCTTGTACGATGTAGCCTTGTCAGCTGTTCAGGAATACTTGCCAACAGAACAAAACTTTGTATTATCTTTTGCCTTTATATTGTTTAGACCATTAAATTTTAGGACAAGTGGTAGATGATCCAAATAAGGCATGCATTCAATAGTAAGATCAACAATCAGCTCAAGTAGTGCAGGCGAAACATAGAAAGATCTATAACTGAGGATCCTTGAGTTGAAGAATAAAAGTAAAGTTTCCATATTTATCACTGATAGATCTGCCATCTATTACCGTGAGTGAACTCTCACAGAGAAAATAATACTTCTACAGAGTCCACCTATATTCCAGGAGATTATTCTATGAGGATTGTTCCTTAGTGATGTAACATTTTATTTTGATAATTAGAATGTTTATGCTGAGCTACAAGTGCAGATTGGCGATTTTTATTCGTTTTTAGGAATGAGCAATCATGTGATAGTTCTAATAAAGATCACTGTAATATCTTTCAGAGTTATTGTCTCAATCCCGATATACATGCTTAAAGGTACAACTTCTCAAGTTGAGTGTATATAGATGGCAAATTGTTACCTTATATTTAATTAGCCAAACTTGTCTTATTGTTTGTGGAAGATCATTGTTCAATGCAAATATTTTTATACAATTCTAATGTCCATAGTTTGCTAAAATGCCATAACTAAGATTCCACCCTTCATTCACATATATACACTGAATTGTAGAATACAGTATTAGAGAGTTCTAAAAAGTGGTCTTGTGGATTAAATTGGTGAAACTGCTGGGAGAGGGTTCCCCACTGATGAGCCAAGCCCTTCCAATATTTTTTTTTATCGCAGTAAGGACAGTAGTAAGTTTGTTTTATTTGAAAAATGAAATATTCATGCATGATGGTTTTATTTATTATATATATATAGATGGTGTGTTATTTTTTTAAACTCACTTGTAGAGTTTATTAACAAAGCACAACCCATCGCAAGATCACATTGTTAATGACATTCAGATGTTTCAAGCCATCATCAAATTTCAGTGTTAAATGGTCAAATGTTAATATGATGCTTTAGCACACCATCCTTTTAAAGAAATTTAAACTATTTTAACATATATGATTTTTTCTGAAATGAAATAATTTTTTACTGCCTGCCCTTACTGCAATTCAGGAGTTTAGCCTTTGCCGGTCCCAAGCCCGGATGAAAAAGGAGGAGGGGGAGCAGTAACAAGCTCACTAAAAAAAACCTGGGTTCAGCTGGCCCGGCTGATAGTACCCTGTAAGGGCTCCTAATCCAGGGATACAGGATGAGCAGCGTCTGTACTCCATGTTAGGAGCGGCTGCACATGGCGTCTGTTCCTCATGTCAGAGGCGGCCATTTTTTGAGAGCTAAGTCGGCCTGCCACTGAGTAGTGCTCCCAGTCTTGATGACAAAAGCAGACGCATTCTACTTCACCCAGTGTGGAGATAGGAAAGAAGAAGAAGAAGGAGTTTAGCTTCAATATCGGTATAAAAGGAAAACAGCCAAATGTAATATTACAGCGGTAGATTAAACTGACGAAACCACTGGGAGGGTTTACCACTGATGAACTTCCAACCCTTCCATAATTTTATCATTGCAGTAAGGGAAGTAGAAAATTGTTTTGTTTCAGAAAGAATTCTATGCGTCAAAACTAGTTTAGATTTATTATATGAGTAAATGTTTTTCCACACTAATCCAGTACATTCTTTATATAGAATAAAAAAACCCTGTACAATTTATAAACGAAAACAATAAAGCATCAAGCATTCTTTCTTCCTTTTATTCTCTTCTATGTTCACAAATGGTTTACTTTTTCTCCTCAACTCCTTCCTCAGATTTTGTGATGAACTATGCAAGCCACGGAGAGATGCTACCCTACATTATCAAGGTGGGTTCCTTCGACGAGGAGTGCGCCAGGTTCTACTGCGGGGAGATCCTGCTTGCCCTGGACCACCTGCACAACCTGAACATTGTCCACAGGTGGGTGGTGTACTGCCGGCTCCTACACAGGCTCACCACTGCTGGTGTCTTGGCAGGGACCTCAAACCTGAGAACATTCTCCTAGACCAAAACATGCACATCCAAATTACAGACTTTGGCTCCGCCAAGATCCTCAATGCTCCAGAAGGTAAAAATCTCATTGCCTCGCTGTAAACTTGAAAACACCAGTTCTCGTCCGATCACCGAAGTTATGTCGGGCCCTGTCAGTACTTGGGAGAGTGACCACCTGGGTACAATGGGTGCTGTAGGCTATTACAGGGGTTTGGTGGAAGGATGGTCTAAACCGTTGTTTTTTTTTGGCCGCTACAACCCGTGATAAAATCCCGCATTGGGTACTTTTTTCTGATTTAAAAAAAAAAAAAAAATTCTTCAATGGCCCCCGATTCTTGCAAAAGTCTAACCTCACCAGCGAGTGTAAGTAACCAAACTGGGCTCTGGCACATTTGTAAGTGCAAAGTTGAACTGCTTTTTACATGTATAGACATGTGGTTCACTTACAATAAAAGCGGTCGCCTACTTCTACCCACCTCTTTATAAAAGAGAATTAGTTCAGGGAAGTGAGTGTACACCTTTACATTACCAAAATTAACACCAATTAGCTGTTCTCCTGTAAACACCTCTCTTTAAAAGACCCAGCAACTAGAGAGAGATTCTGTTATTAAACGAAAAAACATGGTGAAGGAAGACGAGTTTCTTTTATTGATGCATAGGTGCAAGCTTCCGGGTAAAAACCCTTCAACAGGCGAGAAATGATGAGCGACTTATAAGGACTATGGTACAAATGGTAGGAAAGAATAAATATATATAAAAAAGAAAGTTTTTAAACTATTTATATATATTATGTTGATGTTAATATTAACATATATAAATAGTTTAAAAACTTTCTTTTTTATATATATTTATTCTTTCCTACCATTTGTACCATAGTCCTTATAAGTCGCTCATCATTTCTCGCCTGTTGAAGGGTTTTTACCCGAAAGCTTGCATCTATGCATCAATAAAAGAAACTCGTCTTCCTTCACCATGTTTTTTTCGTTTAATTTCAAATCAGGAAGAATTCTTTATCTATATTTAGATTCTGTTATGCCCCAACATTTTAAAAAATTATTTCATTTGGAAATTTTGGGTTTTGTGCTGTCTCAACACACACACACCTATAGGGTAAAAATATATATCTGGGCTATAAAGAGTGACAGTGACATCAGCATTTAAAAAATGACAATTAAACTTGACCTAAGGGTCACCTGTCTTGGGAGTTTTCCTGTTTTTAAGAGATTATTTTTAATGGAAACCATTTTTTTTTCTGAAAAATTTTGTTTTCTTAGACATCTGACCCCATCTAATGCCTTAATGTTTTCTTTTTTTAAGCCACTGAAAGCTAAATGTATTGAATATTCTATATTAAGAGAGCCTTAAGAGAATAGTTTTAAGAATTTTGAAACCAATTTTATTCAACCTGTCTTTTGAGTACATTTTTTGTTTGGAACCAAATAGAAACTCCCAGGTTTATCTAAAGATGTGTAATTTACACCATTTGTGGAATTAAATATAAGTAACCTTCAGTGTCCAATGTAACACCCTCATTAGACCAGGGCAGTGATTCTCAACTGGTGCAATTTTAAATTTTGACCCCTCCCTGGAGATTTTTGACCTTGTGTGTCTGTGTTAAAAAAAAAAAAAAACTTATTACAGTAGAACCTCCTTTAGCGGACACCTCTCTACAAAGGACAATTTTCATTTGCAAAATTACCATTTTTACTATTTAGCAACTCTCCGGTAAGAGGACAACTCTCCCTAAAGGACACTTTGGCTCTGCAATTAGGTGATGTCCATTACAGGGAGGTTCTATTGTATTAAAAAAGATAAGGCACGATTTGAATTATAAATTATAAATACAAGATAATAAGACCAAATCTCTAAATAAATAATTTTGTCTGATGATGGTAACAACGCTGTTACCGAAACATCACACACTATTTATTTATTTGGATTTGGTGTTATTACCTTTTATTTAAAAAAAAAAGAATCATAAGGTAACAAGACCACAATCAAGTAAACAAACATTGACAGTTGATGCTATTTAAAACACAAGAACCAAATTTTTAAGGATTTCTTCCTTTACATTTTTTTTTATAAAACTGAAAAGCCTTTCAAACCTTTCATGGCCCTAATTCAATATCATATTAGAGCCATGTTTTAAAGTTTATTTATTTGGATGCCGTCCATGTGTGTTACCTTATGTTTCTAACCTATTATTCAAATTGTACCTTAACACAATTCTTCTTTCTTATCTCCACACTGGGTGAAGTAAAATGCGTCTGCCTTTGTCATTAAGACTGGGAGCACTACTCAGTGGCAGGCCGACTTAGCTCCAAAAAAAAAATGGCCGCCTCTGACATGAGGAACAGACGCCATGTGCAGCCGCTCCTAACATGGAGTACAGACCCTGCTCATCCTGTATCCCTGGATTAGGAGCCCTTACAGGGTACTATCAGCCGGGCCAGCTGAACCCAGGTTTTTTAGCGAGCTTGTTACTGCTCCCCCTCCTCCTTTTTCATCCGGGCTTGGGACCAGCAAAGGCGGTTAACACATTTTATATTTAAAAATAAATGATATTTTTATATCAAGGCTTAATTTTTTACTTTTACAATCCATAATTTTTGTGTTTGTGGTTGTGTATTAATGCAATAGTGTTCTGCATTGAAAGTTAAGCATGAAACACATTCTGTTGTGTGTGTTGAACAAATGAAAAAAAGAGCCAATTATATATTATCAATTCATATTATTATTTTAAAATGAGTTAGATGATAATCATAGTAATTCATCTATCATTATGATAAGCTGTTCATATAACCCCGAATATAATTCTACACCAACACTTTAATTCAACTTCTTCTTCTTCTTTCTTATCTCAAAGCCATGATAATCATGGTGGGTAGTTAGCGACTGCTTTTACTGTAAGCGCACCACATGTGTACACATGTGAAAAGCAGTTCGACTTTGCACTTACAAATGTGCCAGAACCCCGTTTGGTTACTTGCACTCGCTGGTGGGGTTGGACTTTTGCAAGAATCGGGGCCATTGGAGCATTTTTTTTTAAACAGAAAAAAGTCAACTGAAAGCTCTGATCCCTTTGTGGTATTGAATTAAAGAAGTTTATTAAATTAAAGAGGATTGTATAAAGGAATATTAGAAAAATAACTGGTTCTTGAAATAATAAATTTCCTCAAAAGTTCGAGGTAATAAGACCAAATACAAATAAATAGTGTGTGACATTTCGGTAAAAAATGCGGTTAATGAAACATCACACACTATTTATTTATTCGGATTCAGTCTTATCACTTTGTGTTTCTAATCTATAATCCAAATTGTGCCTTATCATTCCTCAAAAGTTGGGGTTTGCCGCAAAAAGCTAATTTATGATAGAAACCTGAAATGTTGGATTTTGACTTTGCATAATATGTTATGAAACTTTGAAACTATTATAGACGCATATGATTCTTTAAAAAATTAAACAATTTCTACTGCCCTTTAAAGAATCATATGCGTCTAAAATAGTTTTGAATTTTCATAACAGATGGTGCACTAATGCATCATAATATGTTCTAAACAATATTATAATTTTTGAGTTCCAGTATTTTGCACTGATAGATGGACGGATATATTAGCATGATGAGCTGTCAAAATGTGTCACGTATTAGCCTATGGACAGTGAGGGTTGTCTGCAGCGGAGGATGGGTCAACAAGGAAGAATTCCTTTGTGGGGACGGCCCAGTATGTCTCCCCGGAGATGCTGACAGACAAGAAGGCCTCCACAAGGTAAGGACAATCAGACAAGTTGTGAGAGGATGTGTCAGTCACATACTGTATGTTATGTAGCTCGGATCTTTGGGCTCTGGGCTGTATCATCTACCAAATGGTATCTGGACTACCTCCATTCCGGGCCCCGTAAGTATCTCTTCTTTTCACATCTCTGTGATATCTACAGTTCCATGTAGATCACTCCCAGTCTTTGAGACCCTTCAACTCCATGAGTTATATGGGAAAGGAGGGTACAGTTCCAGGAGAGAACATAGCATACACACCTCATTGGAGGCTCTGTCATGTCAGGCCAAGTCATGAGATGTCTTTCATCCTAAATGGAGTCTCTGATGAGATACCAGGTTAAGTCATGTGTTCAGAATGCCTATCATTGGAGGTTCCATTATACTAATATTTAACCATTATCAGACAGAAGAAAATTAAGCTTAATCAGGGATATTGAGTCAAAGTTTTTTTTTTTTTGCTTATCCAGTGTACACGTGGTACAGGCCAAGATAATCATGGTGGGTAGATGTAGGTGACTGCTTTTACTGTAAGTGCACCACATGTCTACACATGGGAAAAGCAGTTGAGTCAAAGTACTTCCTACATGCCTAAAGAAGTGATGCACTTGCAGTAAAAGGTAGTCACCATGATTTATCATGGCCTGTACCATGTGTAGTAGGGATAAGTAAGGGAAGAAAAAAAAAAAAAGAAACGCTTGCCAAGCTGAGGTGATTGTGATATAGTGAATCTGAACATTCATTCATCACTTGTGAAATTATTTTATTAAGACGAAAACTCTTTGTGCATGTATCATATGTAAATTCCAGTGTTATTTTTTTTTCCTTTTATTTTGTATCTTTTTTATTTTCCTTGGTTTTACCCTTTCAAATCTGTTTATGAGCTCAATTGTCTTAATTACAATGTATAAAGGGGGTCGGTGGAAGGATGGTCTAAACCATTGGTTTTCGACCGCTACGACCCGGGTTCGATTCCCGCATTGGGCAATTTTTTCTAATTAAAATATGCTCCAATGGCCCTCGATTCTTGCAAAAGTCCAACCCCACCAGCGAGTGCAAGTAATCAAACAGGGCTCTGGCACATTTGTAAATGCAAAGTTGAATTGCTTTTCACTTGTGTAGACATGTGATGCACTTACAGTAAAAGCAATCGCCCACTTCTACCCACCAAGATTATCATGGCCTGTACCACGTGTACTAGGGATAAGCAAAAAAAAAAATTAAAATTTCATTTTCTCAATATTGATATGGTGATTAGCTTTTGCTTTTTTATCTTCATTTGCGGTGAATCCATCCTCCAATTTACCCAGACTAATCTATTAGCTTGATTGTCTTTATATAATTTTTCCTGTATATAAATATCATATTACCATTAAGGTACTATTACTTTTTCCTGCATGTAACCTACATTTCTGCTTGGAGAATCTTTATAAGAATAAAAGGTCTTAATAAAGCTTTTTGTTATTGTTGTTGTTATATAGTGAATCTGAAAAATCATCAAATCTACAACCTTCTTTTTTGTAATTATATATATTTATAAACTTTTTAAACTTTTTAAAATATATATTTAAACTTAGAACTAAAAACAAAATTATACACCTATCCCCTGATTTACAGGTACTTGTTTTGCACGTTTTCGCTTTTACACGGTTTTCCAAATAAGTTTTTTTTTTTATCGCACTATACTAAAATGCGATATTCTACTCTATACTACCTATGTTGAAAAGAATATTGGGAGGCTCTGATTCATGAGGGGGCGAACACCTATTCAGATTTGACAGTTTAATATACACCTATCCCTCGATTTACACGTTTTTCTCAGGAACGTATCTAACCGTGTAAATCGGGGGATAGGTGTATATTTAAAATTCTCATATCTCTAAAATTTTTTAAAAAAGTTTACAAAAGTTTTCAATTTTTGAAAGAATAATTGGATGAATTATAAAGAGATCTTCATTATCATTAGAAATATAAACAAGTAGTTAGTCTCCCATGAGATACCATAGGCTAACCCTGTAGGTCTCTCCTAGGGAGGTGGTCTCTCCTCAGAGACTGTCATTCCTGAGTCTTTCTCAGCTCAAACCTGATTTGGAGTAAAATTGTGAGAGAATGGGAAAGATTTTTCTCAATGAGTTTCTTATATGAAATGCCAACTTTCCCAAGCATATCAGTATCTACTATCCCTTAGAAGATTTGATATATGTGTATTATTCTCTATAGCAGTAAGAGTATTATCCAAAACAATATCTTATCATTATAATTGAAATGCTCAGGAATGTTCTAATAATAAAACACCTTTTGTACCCCAGTAAAAAATGTGTCTCACCATAGCTTCGTCATATTTCCCAAGAAATTGCATGTGCCATATCTTTCAAAAAGTGATCTTGGCCTCGCCACAGTGTTCTCTATCAACCCCCTCTCCCAGTTGTATTCTCTGTACCCTATATCTCCCTCCTGTTCGAAAAAAGAAAAGTGCTGTGTTCTGCAGGAACGAGTACTTCATCTTCCAAAAGATTATGAAACTGGAGTATGAGTTCCCAGATGGATTCCACTCCAATGCCAAGGACCTGGTGCAGAAGTTGCTGGTGGGTTTGTTCTGCCTAAATAAGGCCATAGCACACATGTCATACATACACTAGAAATAAAACCACAATGTATTTATATATACAGTAAAACCCCGCTAATACGAACCCTGGATATAACGAACCTTCCCTTATAACGAACCCACGCCGATTCCCAATTCCATTCCATTGAAAATACCATCGTTATAGGGAACTTTTTGATTTTTAGAATAACGAACTACCCCTATAACGAACCTATTTTCGGTACCAAAATAATAAAATCTATTTAAAATACTTTGCTTATAACGAACTTATATAGAATTGCAATTAAAAAAAAAAAAATTAAAAAATAAAATTTTGAGCATGTTTCAAAAAAATTTAGCGGCATTGTTTGTTTTGATTTTTGCACTTTATTTTTGCTGTATGTTGTATAAATTTCAACACATTATACTTTTTATTAAATAGAATATCTTTGCATCCATTAAATTTGAAATATAAAAAATGCAAATGGCTTCCAAAATGAACAAAACAAAGGCATTTTAAAAATAAAAGCGTTATTTCTTTAAAAAAAAAAAAAAAAAAAAGGCCATTTTCAGAACTTTTCCAAGTGAAACAACACAGGAAAAATGTTAAGAACATATTAAAATAAGATAATATAACATTTCTATTATAAAAGATAAAATATAAGGTTATTAAAAATTGATACAGAGAGGAATCAACCTCAAATTTTGCCGCGATCGTACGTTTTAGGGCTTAAAAAAAAAAAAAGTCCAAATCAACGGTCCCTTGATGAAACAAAAATTATTTTTATGCCATTATCTATGGTGATTTTAAAGTCAGCAATGTTTTGCATGACAGGTTAAAAGAAAAAAACTAAATCTATACCTAGAAGAATATGTGGAAACATGAAATGGAAGAAAAACACTAACTTTATTTGAATGGTGCAATGCTTGAAGAATGCTTTGAAGCAACAAGGTGTTAGAGCCATTTTTTCAAGTAAACATTGTATTATATAATGTGATAATGATGTTTTAAAATCATTTTATATCTTTGAATATATATATTTAATAAAACTTTGCCTAGGATATTTGTCTTGATTTTTAAATTAGACATAGAGGTACATGTATGTTAATGATAAGAAGAACCTATCATCTAATGATTTCTATTATTATTCAGTATTAATGTAAAGAAATAGGTCAATTAAGAGAATTAAAACAAAGTGACCACTATTAAGAGGCAGCCTCTTCTTGTTTGTATGGCTGTCCTTTAATTATACGGTCAAAAATTTTTGAAAAATAAAAAAAAAATAGGCAAACCGTGGCTATAGTGAATCAAAAGCTCTGTCCCATTAAGGTTCACTCTAGAGGGGTTTTACTATAATTCTACTGTCCTAAAAAGCTTATGTTCATAGTTGTTGTTTCATATCCTTATTATTATATATTGTGTAAAGATTATACAAATTCCATGAGTTCATTATGTCCATAGTAAAATACCATAACAAAGATTCAATCCTTCAGTGTAGCATATTCTATATACAGTTACGAGCGTCATTCCTAGCCTCTGTCACGGTTTGCTTTTTTTTTGGAATGGCGCCCTCCTATTGGTCGGCTACGATCACGCCACCTTTGCCCCCCCCCCCCCCCCCTCCATCATTTGGTGCCGCCAATGTGCGAGACACTTCTGTCACTGTTTGCTTTTGGTTCAGTGGTAGAATGCTCACCTGCCACACGGGCGCCCCGGGTTCGATTCCCGGCCGATGCATTTTTTTTTACAATTTTTAAAACTCATTTATATATTATACAAGAATGACATCCACGGCGCCAATTTATAATTGTAACGAATAGTATTTTAATAAAAGCATTTAATCGGGTAAAACCCGGGCGTTGCCCGGGTCATTCGGCTAGTATAAGCAGAATAGTCACACTACAGTATTAGAGCTCTAAAAAGTGTGGTCGGGCGGATTAAATTGGTGAAATTGCTGGGAGGGTTCCCCACTGATGAGACAAAAATTCTCCCAATATTTTTCATCGCAGTAAGGACAGGGGTCTCTCCTGAAGAATGTGCTCAATGTGGAAATCAAACCCAAGTCCCGGTTGTTGAAAAAGAATGGGCATCTACTCCTTATTACACAAACTACACACTGGCTGTGTACGGCAGGTAACGGAGCCCCAGGACAGACTGGGGGCCACAGAAGTCACCGTGCACTACACCTCCCTGAAGAACCACCCATTCTTCGAGGGCCTGCCCTGGGAGACCCTGTCCACCCAGACCCCGCCCCAGATCCTGCCCTACCTCCCGGGGACCAGCAGTAACGAAGAGCTCCGAGGGGAGTTCATCGAGCCGGGCCTGGACGACGAGCAGCTCTCCAAGCTGATGGGCCTCCTTCCCCCTGCTGCGCCGGCCCACCGCAAGATCTCCGCCCTGGGCAAGTCCCCGCAGGAGACAGAGGAGAGGCTCACTCGGCAGGCTAGAGAGAACCCTTGGCACCGCTTTGTGGAGGGCAACCTCATCCTGCGCCAGGGGCTGGTGGACAAACGGAAGGTTGGTGGTGTTCCTCAGTGTTCAATAGATTTGTCTGTTTTATTACAACCAGCAAATTGCATTGCTGGGGAGACAACATTTTCGTGTCAATACGTTAATACCAATAATTTATTTTATGTGGGAATTTTAAAGAGATTTAAAAAAAACTTTTAACACATATTAACTGGTTTTAGGACTGATTTTAGCTATTACAGTCGAACTTGGATAATTCGGAGCCCAAGGGACAAAAAAAAAAAATTGAATTAAAAACAGAAATTTTATTCATAGGAAATTCTAGGGACCAAGACAAATATTCGGGGGGGTCGGTGGAAGGCTGGTTAAACCGTTTGGTTTTCGACCACTACGACCCGGGTTCGATTCCCGCATTGGACACTTTTTTTCTGTTAAAAAAAAAAAAATGCTTCAATGGCCCCTGATTCTTGCAAAAGTTCAACCCCACCAGCGAGTGCAAGTAATCAAACGGGGCTCTGGCACATTTGTAAGTGCAAAGTCAAACTGCTTTTCACATGTGTAGACATGTGGTGCACTTACAGTAAAAGCAGTCGCTAACAACCCACCATGATTATCATGGCCTGTACCACATGTACTAGAGATAAGCAAAAAAAAAAAAGACAAATATTCAAATTAAAGATGTTTTCGAATTAAAGATGTTCAAATTCTACTGTATAGGTTATATATAATTTTTCTATATTTGAATATACATGTATTTATACACAGACGGAACTCACTATAACAACATCACTTGGGATCTTAGAGTGATATAGCCCCTCATATAAGGTCCCATCTCCTAGGAAGTGAAAATCTCCACCTCCATGTGGCGGACAACGTCCTAGAGCAGAGACTGGGATAACTCCTTCCTAATATGTAGGAGGGCACACATTGCTCTCTTGGAAACAACTTTGGTAGGAGGATGGATCTACTGTAGGTCAATGGCATATGAATTCAGAAGGGAAAACAACCTCATTTTCTTTCACGACAATGAATGGATTAACTGGATCCATCTCACCTCCAGACTATGGTTGAGATTGGTCTGTAGATTGGAGGTGTCTTTCTTAGGACCTGGAATGAATAAATTATAGCGACCATTTTTTCTTCATACACTCATAGACAAAAATTAAGGAAGTTGTACCTTTCAGCATGTATAGCGGATTCAGACAATAACTCAGATATATTTGATACACAGTGACTTTTGTTGAAGACACATTAGATGTGTGAACAAAATTACCCGTCGTCTTCAAAAAAAGTGATGACCGGCGACATCAAAGACTTTCCACTTCCTTAAGTTTTTGTCTACGAGTGTAATGCTTCTTTTAAATAAAAATAAAATATTTTTTCTTTTTTTCTCCTTGAAATGTGTTGATGCTTCTTTTTCTATCTTCTTCTTATCTCTATGTAGGGGCTGTTTGCACGGCGGAGGATGCTGCTTCTGACCACAGGACCCCATCTCTACTACGTGGACCCTCAGAACATGGTTCTCAAGGGACAGATCCCCTGGTAGGTCTTCTCTCTCTCTCTCTCCACAGCACCTCCGTGGGGCAAGCCAACAACCTTTCCTACTTCAATCTTGGCTTCTAGGGGCTGTTATATAGTGGCCTTCTCTTAAAGGTGAATGAAAATGATGTGGAAAGCTTTCATGAATAACTTATCTAGCGAGTCTTTGTATTACATTACAAGAGTGGGGGTCGACTCGGAATCAAATTCTGCATTGGCCGCTTTTTTCTAATTAAAAAAAAAAAAATTCTCCAATGGCCCCAGCTTCTTGCAAAAGTCCAACCCCACCAGCGAGCGCAAGTAACCAAACAGGGCTCTGGCACATTTGTAAGTCCAAAGTTGAACTGCTTTTCACATGTATGGTGTAGACATGTGGTGCACTTACAGTAAAAGCAGTCACTAACTTCTAACTACCATGATTATCATGGCCTGTACCACGTGTACTAGGGATAAGTAAAAAAAAAAACATCATAAGAGTGACATACCTGATCTAATGAGAGACCACCTTCAGGAAATACCAGGTGTTTCTATGTATTATAGACTATGGTCTCTCATGAGAGGTAGGTTCTGTTACAGTACACGGTTTACTATCTTGTGGTTTAGCCTAATGATTCAATAATTCTCTACATGTGCTACCCCAAGCACCATCTGATGGTACCAACTAAATAAACTCTCTGTTACTGATGAGGAAGTACAATTGGTGGAAATATATAAAGAATCTCAAGCCATAACAAATCTAAATAGGTGCAGTTTCAATAATCTTCTTCTTCTTTCTTATCTCCACTCAATCATATTAGGGTATCAAGCTTGTAGAGCTTACAATCATGACTGGGTGAAGTAGAATGCGTCTGCCTTTGTCATTAAGACTGGGAGCACTACTCAGTGGCAGGCTGACTTAGTTCCAAAAGAAATGGCCGCCTCTGACATGAGGAACAGACGCCATGTGCAGCCGCTCTTAACATGGAGTACAAACGCTGCTCATCCTGTATCCCTGGATTAGGAGCCCTTACAGGGTACTATCAGCCGGGCCAGCTGAACCCAGGTTTTTTAGTGAGCTTGTTACTGCTCCCCCTCCTCCTTTTTCATCCGGGCTTGGGACCGGCAAAGGCGGATTTCAATAATGATGTAGGTCACTAAGATGTTACTTATAATTTACCTTTTTGGTCGTGTTATATACCATGTGGAACTCATGTGACGAGGGCCAACAGCCCGAAACACATTCGTGGTTGGCTTTTCTTGATTTATCAAGAAAATGGGTTGGCCAAATATCAAGGAATAGGCTAAATCAAAGTTTAGTTGATTTCTGTTCCACTAAATGACGCTCTGCCATCTAAAAAAGCTCATGTGCTCGTGGTCAGGATATGCCTTTTTTGATTTGAGTACCAACACCTGACCTTTTTTTATTATTTTTTATATGTGAAACTGTAATGACATAAGGTACTGTATAAATGACTTCAATGAGCTTTGATTCTTGCTCACGTCCAACCTCTCCAAGTGAGGGCCAGTAACCAATATACGGGGCTCTGTAAAAGTCAAGCTGTTTACTACACCGGAGGTTCTACTGGTGAGTACAAGCAATGTTGAAATCCTTCATCTTGGCTTAGTACTCTATTTGTAGACATACTTCGAGTACAAGCAGGGATACAACCCCCACCATGATTATCATGTACATTTGAGTAGCAGCACCATCACACACATAATGTCTCTTTAGATCAATATCCTTCTCCCGGCAAAATTTCCATCTATATTTTAGCCATAGATTTGGCCCAGCCACTTTGCCAGCTAAACACCTCTTTGGCAGATTGTCAAGATTCTATTAGATCCCTTGTGGATCTCATGGAATAAAGTCCACCCTAGACTGATGAGGGCCATTAGCCCGAAACCATGGTCTCTAGGTTGACGCTTTTCAGTTTGCTAAAGCTGGTGTTGTGGCTTTGTCACCGACCCGAGACCGCTAGTTTGCGGTGACGGTCAATAGATGGCGTCTAGTTTTGACATCTATTTTGACGGGAGAGGCGACCTTTGTCTCTTTAGATCAATATTCTCCCGGAAAAAAATTCCATCTATATCACACACATAGTTTACCTCTTTGTTGTTTAATTCTCTATATTCTTGTTGTGTTTTAATTAGGTCTCTCCACACTGTGTTAACTGTGTCCAGGTCAGAACACCTTCGAGCTGAGCCCAAAAACTTCAAAACTTTCTTTGTACATACTGTGAGTATTTTACACCTTAATATACAGTGGAATCATCAATATATCATCATTATTTTAAGTCCCAATTATTTTAGCCATGGCTAAATGTAGAGAATGTATGTAAACAATAATTAAATCTTGGAAAATAGTACAAAGTGAAGTTTTACTGGTATCAGATGGATCAATTAAGACATCTCCTGATTGTACAACTAAAAGTTACTATATTTCACATAGTTTGGTGTTCTCATGGCCTGTGAATGCCTGTGGATGCATGTTTCATGATTCATTTCAGGATGCCCCAAAGACCAGCTTTTTTGGTTGTTGAGGTATAGCACCATGCTGATGAAGGCCAACAGTCCCAAATGCATATATTGTTAGCCTTTTTTGACTAATCAAGAAAGGGTGTTAGCACGTTTTCTTTGAAGTTTCTTCTAGAAAGAACGAGCTGACTCAATTCGATTCAATTCGATTTATTTCAAACAACAAAAGATAATTACATTAAGATTTAATGCGATTTAGTTGTATTTATAACACAAAATAAAACAGAAGAAGAAGAAAAACAACAAAAAGAATGATGATAAGTAACAATAAAATTCTATGAATATGAATTATAATTAATTAATAAAATACAATAATAATAATAAAAAATAAAACCTAACAAAGGGTATTTGGCTAATTCTGGAATAATTAAAAATCAATGGTTAGTTAATATTCATTTTGACAGATCTTCTTCTTTCTTATCTCCACTCAATCATATAAAGGTATCAAGTTTGTAAAGCTTGAGACTTTTGATGGTGTCTGCCGGGGAAGAGTAGAGCTCATCAATGGATGAGTCAATACAGTCAACAATGTGTTTTGGGGTTGCAGGTTGAGAATTGCACTTAGTACATAACCTTGCAACCATTCTGGAAAGTCATTGTCTGTAGATGACCAGACTTAAGTCTGGAAATCAAAGACTGTTCATTTTGACAGATGGCGAAAGCCATCAGCAACTTTTAGTTTCACGATCAGGAGATGCCTTTTTTTTTCTTCTTTATTAAATCTTGGAGCCAAGTGATGTAGTTACAGAGAAGATCAATTGTTTAAGGGACTCATTTTAATCACTCCATTGGCTCTCCCCCACTTTTCTCATTCAGTAGAACCTCTATGAGGATAGTTTTCATAGACAAAATGACCATTTATACCTATTAGCTGCTCTCAGGTATAAGAGGATACCTCTCCCTAAAGTCAGCAATTAGGTGTGTGTCTTTTGCCATCATAAAAAAAAATATACAGTAGAACCTCCCTTTAGTGGATACCCTGCTAGCGGACACCTCTCTACAAAGGACAGTTTTCATTTGCAAAATTACCATTTTTACTATTTAACAACTCTCCGGTAAGACAACACCCCTTCCTAAAGGACATTTTGGCTCTGCAATTAGGTGTCCTTTACAGGGAGGTTCTACTGTATTTGAATTACATTGGAAACTTTATATTTGTAACAGCTACATGGTTATAGCAGACCCAAGTTTCAAGCTCCCAATTGTTTTAACTGTGGCTATAGCCACCACATGGTTCTAACAACAACATGAAATCTTGGTTCCAAATGATGTTGTTATAGTGAGGTTTGGCTGCGTATTTAAAAAAAAAAGTAAATAAATAGTTATCCAAGTAAAATTGAATCATACCTTCCCAAAGTAATGGGAATAAGAAAATGCGTTGAGATGAGGGATTTAAGGCCACAGAATAGTAATTAAGAATGTCCATAGATAGTAGTGAAGAAAATGTTGTGCAACTTTTTAAATGGGTTTTGAATCATTTCATTTAGTTGGTGCCATATCTTCTCAAATGTTACAAATTTGTAATGCCAGTCCATATAGAGTTAAAGATGTATGGTGTCAGTAGGTGGGATACATTTGCACATTTGCTCCATATAGAAGGATATCTTCTGGTTTCCAGTACCACCATGTTTCTCTGCCCTGTGATCTCTTTTCCCAGTAGTTTCTTATTAATCTACACTCATTGACAAAAGGAAGTTGTTCCTTTATCATGTATATTGGGATTCAGACAATAGCTGAAAGATTACAGTGACCCATATTGAAGACACACAAGATAACCAAGTGTGAACAAAATGTCTCTGTCTCCTTAAAAAATATATATATACGACCAGCTACATAAAATATTTTCCACTTCCTTAAGTTTTGTGCTGATGGCCCTCGTCAGTCTAGGGCGGACTTTATTTCATGAGATCAAGGGATCTAATGGACCCTTCACAATCTGCCAAAGAGGTGTTTAGCTGGCAAAGTGGCTGGGCCAAATCTATGGCTAGAACATAGATGGAAAATTTGCCGGTGTCAAATCTATCACCAAGATATAGATGGAAAATTTCCAGGAGGAAATCCATCTATAAAAATAAAGCTCCTCTCTCCCGTCATTTCCTTAAGTTTTGTCTATGAGTGTAGTTCTTTGCAAGATCCCATTTTTTACCAAACCTCTTTGTTAGTCACCACTGTGGAATCATTGGATGATCTCTTCAATACAGTTTCATCTCTACACCTCGTTGTAGAGCCAAAGTGGCCTTTAGGGAGAGGCAACCTCTTATACCTGATAATTAGTAAAAATGGTCATTTTGGCTCTGAAAACTTTGTCACAGAGGTTCTACTGTACTTGCTACATGCTGATCTACGTGCTGCGCAGCCCAACCGGACCTACTACCTTGAAGATACAGAGAACTTTGCCCTGGAGTGGTGTCGAGCTATTGAGGAAGTCCGAGAATCCACGTACAAGAAGTCCCAACCTGCCACCTCATCTTAACACTCTCTCCCCCCCACCCCATCTATCTATCCCTCCCCCTCCCTCTTGGTTCATAAAAAATATTTATTATGGCAACCCTCTCTCCTTTATTCTACAGTGTTTCTTGGGCAAACTTCTAGTCCCTGTCCATTGTACAAACTCCATGTTCAGGTCTTGGTTGTACTTCCTGTATAAGACATTCCCAATCCTCTCTACACGCCACGATGGCTTATAGATTAAAAAGACTGAATAGTTTATTATACAGTAAAACCTCTTCAATATAACATCCCAAAGGATAGTCCTGTGTGTGATAGATGATAATGCTTACTGGGATAGGTTAAAAAGACTGAATATAGTATATAGTACAGTAAAACACCTCTGTGTGGTGTTGAAAAGTGGGTGTTGAATTAGTCGGTTAGAGTAGATACCTTGGTGAGGATTAGAGAAATGATTGAAATATAGTCAGTTCAAAAGGTTATACTGTAGTTGTTGATTTTAGGGAGCTCAGTCCAAGACACTGTTTTGTCTCCTCAGTCAGGATCCACCAAGATGGCCACAGTTTTCATTGGTGGTAAGTTTCTCACTTCACTTGGTCCACCAATGTTGTACGTGGGTGTGTCCCCTTGATCTGGTGTCCTCAATGTGTTCTTCAAGCTCTTTACTAGACACAAGTCTTAGCACCTGTCCATTTCAGTTTCCGAATACATCATTAAATGTTGACACACGACTGAAAATACATATAGGCCATTCAAAGTCTATGCAGGGGGTCAGTGGAAGGATGGTCTAAACCGTTGGTTTTTGACCACTACGACCCAGGTTCGATTCCCGCATCGAGCACTTTTTCTAATTAAAAAAAAAAAAAAAAAAAAAAGCTCCAATGGCCCCCGATTCTTGCAAAAATCCAACCTCACCAGCAAGTGCAAGTAACCAAACGGGGCTCTGGCACATTTGTAAGTGTAAAGTCAAACTGCTTTTCACATGTGTAGACGTGTGGTGCACTTACAGTAAAAACAGTCGCCTACTTCTACCCACCATGATTATCATGCCTATACAATGAGTACTAGGGATAAGCACACACACAAAAAGTCTATGCAAATAAACTAATTTGCATATTTTGGGTTAGTAAAATGAAGATGATGTTACAGCAGAACTTTCATGAGAGGATATCTCTAAAAAGGAGACAGTCTCCATCACCAAAGTTGTTATTTATAGCTATTAGCTTAGTAAGAGGACAACTTCCCTAAAGGACACTCTGGCTCTGCAACTAGGTGTTGTCCTTTACAGAGAGTTTGTTCTACTGTATGAGAATTCAATGCCCCCACCATTCCTGGGTGTAACCTCAGGACAAAAAAAGGATGGAAATCTAATGCTGCACATAACTGGTACAGAGCAAGAAAGACAAGCACCAGTTCTGTCCTCCCAAGAGAACAACAATCTTTGATTTCCTCGGACCTACGGACAATGACTTTCCAGAATGGTTGCAAGGTTTTCCCACTATGTACTAAGTGCAATTCTCAACCTGTAACCTCAAAACACATTATTGACTCATCCATTGATCAGCTCTACTTATCCCCAGCAGACACCATCAAAGCTTTATCTTTTAGCTTTACAAGCTTGATACCCTAATATGATTGAGTGTAGATTAGAAAGAAGAAGACAAAAAAGGAATGTTAACTATTTTAGAACAAATGTGTTTCTTTCTCTAATACACTGATGAAATCTCGTTATAATAGTAAGGTGACTATAACATCACATTTCTTAAGTCCCAAGTATTAAGTAACAGTCATTTTAACTTGTATTCTAACAACAACATGCTTATAAAACTTGAAAGTTGGTGTAAAGTGATGTTTTTAGAGTAAGTTTCCACTGTATAACAATTTTAAACGGCCCTCAGTGCTAGGGATAAATCTATCATTGCAGATAGAGGGCAGTAGAATGTTGTATTTGAAAAATATGTGTCAAAAATAGTTGGAATTTCTTATTAACAATCTCCACGACCAACTCTTCCAGTAGCTGCCCTCACACTGGACAACAGCCTGAAACATAAACATTAGAACTACCTCCATGTAAAGGAAACCTAATTGCAGAGCCAAAGTGTTCTTTAGGGAGAGGTGTCCTCTTACCGGAGAGTTTCAAAATAGTAAAAATGGTAATTCTACAAATGAAAACTGTCCTTTGTAGAGAGGTGTCTTCTAGCATGAGTGTCCTCTCATGGAGGTTCACTGTATATGGTTTGCCTCTCTTAATTTATCAGGGAAAATGTTTTTGATCAGTAATTTGGAAAGAAAAAATCAGCAGTTCTTAATATTTATTTCAATAGAGAGAGAGAGAGAGATGGCACAAACCATCAATAACATTATCCTATATTCTTTTGTCAATATACACCAATGAATGAAAGGACACTCGCCCTAGTGGACACCTCTCTACAATGGACAGTTTTCATTTGTAAAATTATCAATTTTACTATTTAGCAACTCTCTGGTAAGAGGACACCTCTCCCTAAAGGACACTTTGGCTCTGCAATTAGGTGTCCTTTACAGGGAGGTTCTACTGTATAAGAAAGATTTTGAAATATGGCTACATCAACAATTTTTTAAAATTTTTAAATTTAGTTCCCAAAGTTTCAGGGAAATGACGAGGGACAATGAAACATTGGGAACTAAGTAAAAAATCTAAAAAGCATAGGCTGCCTCTCCCTTCTAATTGAACGTCAAAACTGTTGTGGCTTTGCCACTGACCTGAGGCCACTAGTATGCGGCGATGGCCAATAAATGGCATCTAGTTTTGACGTTTAATTTGACGGGAGAGGCGCCCTATGCTTTTTTAGATCAATTTCCTCCAAGCAAAATTTCCACATAAATAAAAAATACAGTAAAACCCCGCTAATACGAACCCTGGATATAGCGAACCTTCCCTTATAACGAACCTACGGCGATTCCCAATTCCATCCCATTGAAAATACCATCGTTATAACGAACTTTGCAATTTTAAAAATAATGAACTACACCTATAACAAACCTATTTTTGGTCCCAAAATAATAAAATCTATTTAAAATACTATGCTTATATCAAACTTAAAATTGTAATTTAAAAAATTTTAAAACAACAAAATTTTGAGCTTGTTTCAGCTCACGGATAGCGATTTCAAAACAATAAATTTATCGCATTGTTTGTTTTGATTTACATTCTATTTTTTCTGTATGTTGTAAAATTTTTCACAGATTATACTTTTTATTAAATAGAATATCTTTGCGTCCATCAAATTTGAAATAGAAAAAAATGCAAATGGCTTCCAAAATAAAGAAAATAAAGGCATTCTTATATAAATATCAGGCTTAAACTGGGGTGCAAATGCCAATATCTTACGCACAACGTACCTTGCACTCGTAAGACCTATTTTGGAATATGCTACACCAGCCTGGATCAATGCAAGTAAAACTAACCTATCCAAAATAGACAGAATCCAAGCAAGCACAGCTAAAATTATCAGCGGACTTCGAGTATCCTGCCCAAATCGCATTGCTGAACTCGAATCTAACCTTCTTCCCCTGCACCTAAGGAGAAAAATCTGCTTTTCAAAATTTATAACAAAAAAGATTAACTCTCCAAAAGAACATCTTACAGGAAAATTTATTAGAAATTGGGTGCCAAACCAAAGATTAAAACGCCCCACACCTCTCAACATGGCTCACAACTCTAATCTTTTAGACATCCCAATTAATCCCAAACACAGAACTTTCTATCCTCCACACAAAACTCGCAACAAACTCATCTGTTTCCCTCATCTACCAGACAATCCCCACAAACATGAAACTCAGCCAGAATTACTTAAAGCTCTTGGCCTCCAAATCATTGAGGAAAATAGCTCCCTCTTCGACATCACAATTTACACTGACGGTAGCCAACTTGAAACTGGACTGTCTGGCAGTGGAATTGCTATCTACAAAGATGAGATCCTGGAAAAAATCTCCCTCTCCCACCCTAGACATCTTTCAGTTTATAAATCAGAACTCTCTGCTATAGATACGGCTCTAAAAGACATCAACATCAACTCGCCAAGCAAAATAATAATCTACTCCGACTCAAGAGCAGCATTTATACCCTTCAAAGCTGCTTTTCCAGTCAAGAACCCCTCCTCAAGAGCATTGCTAAGTCTGTAAACCGACTCCCAGCCAACAGCTCAGTCACAGTGCAATAGCTTCCAGCTCATGTTGGAATTCTTGGTAATGAGCTGGCAGACTCTCTGGCAAAGGCTGGAGCTCTTGGCCTACCTGAAGCAAGAGAATCTACCACCCAACTAGACGAAAGAGACCTCCTCCGTACCATCAAAACCCAAGGTTTTCCCACTATGTACTAAGTGCAATTCTCAGCCTGCAACCCCAAGACATATTATTGACTGTATTGACTCATCCATTGATGAGCTCTACTCTTCCCCGGCAGACACCATCAAAAATCTCAAGCTTTACAAGCTTGATACCTTAGTGTGATTGAGTGGAGATAAGAAAAAAGAAGAAGAAGAAGGCATTCTAAAAACAAAACCGTTATTACTAAAGAAAAAAAAGGTTATTTCAAAACTTTTCAAAGTGAAACAATACAGGCAAAATTCAGAACATGTTAAAATAAGAAAATATAACTTTTATATTATAAGAGATGGAATAGAAGGCTATTAAAATTGTTACAAAGAGGAATCAACCTTAACTTTTGCCGCTGTTGGGACACCTCGTGACCATAATATGCCAAAGTAACCCAGAACCCCACCTAACCTAACCATATCCCACCTTTGTCCACCTAAGCCACAAACCTCTGGTGATTGCGAGGTGTCGAGATGGAGCCTGAAGCCACCTTTAGCCTTGGCAGCACTGAGCCAGAGACTGAGATCCCCTTCCTGTTGTCAAGCCACCTGACCTGTGGTGGATGACCTGGCCCTACCAAGCTAGTCTGAGATGGATTCAGACACCCCTTCCTGGTGGTCCAGCCACATGTCCGATGGTGGCCGACTTGACCACAAGCCAGAGTCCAAGATGGACTCAGATGCCCCTTCCCTATACCCCCTTGACCTGACTCCACCAGTATCAACCCAGACTCCAGCATCAACCCAGACTCCAGCATGCCTATGGGCAAGCCACAAGCCCATGGTGGGTGTTATAATCACCATCTTCATGCAGAACACCAGCTCCACCACGAGCCCTGAACCTTTCCCAAGCTGACCCCAAGATGCCCAGAATCAACAATATTAATTATATTTTTAAAATTATTTTTTTTTAATTCAATATTTTCGTTTTTTTTTTTGTGAATTTTTCCTTAATAATTTTTATATTTAATTTATTTTTATTATTTTTTAAAGATACCTTTTTTATTTTTATTTTCACAGAAAGAAGGGTGATGATAGCCTTGGGGGGGCGAGTCCAGAAACACTGGGGGCAAGGAAGCAGGATATTTACTTTTTTTTTTTTTTTTAGTGAGGGTTAGATTTTCTTCCTGAGAAGCTGAAGGCTGGAAGTTGCTGAGGGCTCGAGCCGCTGGCTGCGGCCTTAGCCGCCCTTTTTTTCGAATCCTGGACTTTGGTGGCTGGATGTCGAAGTAGGTGGGGATAACATGGAATTGTGGCATAATAGGCCTTTTGTATAAAGTTTATATATACTTTTAAACTCCTCCCTTTTAACCTTATATATATAGTTTTTTAATCCTTTTTTTATATACATCTTATATATGTGCGTGATCCTATTTAAGTATTATTTCTTTATTTTTTAATAATATTTGTTGTACATTGAAAGATTATTTTATTGGCCTAAATAAAAATTTGTTAGCCAAAAATGATTGGTTAATTTCCCCTTCAACATTAACTGCTAGCCGGCACAGCTTTAGGTCTCTACATGTGCCATAGATGAATAAATTTGTGGTCTGCCTTTCTGCAGCCACTGGCGCCCGAATATTTGGACATGTAGAGATCTGGAAATAGTTATTTTAAAAACAACAGCAAAGTAAAAGTATAAAATCTCACGATTCTAACACCGCGATCATACGTGTTAGGGTTTAAAAAAAAACGTCCAAATTTATGGCATGAACTATGGCGATTTTAAAGCCAGCAATGTTTTGCCTGACAGGTTAAAAAAAAAAAAACTAAATCTAGACTTTAAGAAGAATTTGTGGAAACATGAAATGGAAGAAAAACACAAATTTTTTTTAAAAGATGCAATGCTTTGAAGCAACAAGGTAATTAACTAAATCTAAATCATAAATTAAATAAATCACTATATCAAATTAACAAGGTAATTAAGGCCATTTTTTAAAGTAAACATTGTATTATATAATGTGATAAAGATGTTTTAAAATCATATCTTTGAATATATACGTATTTAATAAAACTTTGCCTAGGATTTGTCCTGATTTTGAAATTAGACATAGAGGTACATGTATGCTAAAGATGATAAGAACCTATCATCAAATAATTTCTTTTATTATCCAGTATTATTGTAAGAAAATTGGTCAATTAAGGGAATTAACACAAAGTGACCACTATTAAGAGGCAGCCTCTTCCTGTGTGTATGTCTGTCCTTTAATTATACGGTCTAAAAATTTTGAAAAGTAGAAAAAATAGCCAAACCGTGGCTATAGTGAACCAAAAGCTCTATCTCATTGGGGTTCACTATAGAGGGTTTTACTGCATATTAAAAAAAAAAAAAAAGATTTTATTCAAATGCACTAAAAAGGAAAAAATAAATATTTTATCTTCTGTCATTGAGCAATTAGATGTATCTGAGTGAAAATAAAAGCGGCGGGGAATGATCATCATGAATTTCGAACCTAATGTGATTTGATATGTAGAAACTGATTAGTGATTTTTATGTGTTTGCTATATTTTTACTTCTCTAAATATGATCGTCCCACACCGCTTTTATTTTCACTCAGATACATCTAATTGCTCAATGACAGAAGATAAAATATTATATTTTTTTCTTTTGAGTGCACATTTAAATAAAAGATTTTTGCAAAATGTATTTTTTATTCATTAATTTTATTTAGTTATAGTTTTTAGTCATTAATTTCCAAAACCACCCAGAACTGACCATCCACAAGTGTGAAAGTTTGTCAGCTTGAATTGTCATCATCTCATGGATCTCATGGAATGGGGTATAGGGGTGCAGCTTTCGTTGATCATGGCACCATGATCCAGGCACACTTTGGTGAAAGTCTGACTTTGCCTGTAGTTTGAGGCCGCTCCTAACATGGAAGCAGACGCCTTTGCTGCCGACTCTAACATGAGTACAGACACAGCTCCTCCGTATCCCTGGAGTGGGACCCTTGCTGAGGTCCATCAACCGGGTCAGTTGAAGTCAGGATTTTTAAAGAGGTCTACTCCTCTTCTAACAATGCTGCTGTTTGGTCCGCGACTGCTTATTTGTCAGAGTTATTCTGCTTGTTTCGCAGCTGGCCTTCATATCTGAAGGTCTTTCCCCTATCCGCCACCTGGGGACGCGCCCTATAGCAGTCAGCTCTGCCAAGGGGAATTGTCATCAGGTTTGAATAAGTGTGCACAATTTCAGACTTCAACCTGCCTTGGATTTATATTAAAAATTGATTACAAAATTTGTGGAAAGACAGAAATGAAGCAAGTTAAATAAAAGATTTTCAAAAACCATTATCACTGGGGCTTAGCCTAAAAAGATGCAAGTCTGTTCGGAGCGAATTGGTCAATTCCTCGTAAGAGGCGGGAAGTGACGTAAGCAAAAACCTAACTGAAATATGTCTCTTTACTTTTGGTTTGGGGGAACCCTAAATTTATTGTGAACTATAATTACAACGTTACACACACACAATGGATCATTGTTGAGTGATAATTGGTACATATTCAATTTTCCCTCGGCAGAGCTGACTGCTACAGGGCGCGTCCCCAGGTGGCGGATAGGGGAACGACTTTCAGATATGAAGGCCAGCTGCAAAGCAAGCAGAATACTCTGACGAATAAGCAGTCACAGACCAACAGCAGCATTGTTAGAAGAGAGAAAGACCTCTTTAAAATTCCTGAGTTCACAACTACCTGGTTGATACACCTGCAAGGGCCCTCTCCAGGGATACGCGTCTGTACTCAGAGTTGGCAGCAAAGGTGTCTATTTCCATGTTAGGAACAGCCTCAAATTACAGGCAAAGTCAGACTTTCGCCAAAGTGGGCCTGGATCATGGTGCCATGATCAATGAAAGCTGCACCCCTACACCCCATTCCATGAGATCGCTCGAGGAGCATGGACTCATGGAATTCATGTAATCTTTACACAAGGGGATAAGAAACAACAACAACAATTAGTTATACAATTTTAGATAATGATTATTCAATTGATTAATTTTAGTTAAAAAAAGTAACAAAAGATTAATTTAGATAGGAACCTGAATATTCGAATTTCTAACTTGTTTGATGTCTTGAACAATCTCTGAAAAAATCCATTTTCTACTCCCAACAGTTTCCAAGTTTTTGACCTCGTGCAACACATAAGATTTAAAAAGAAATTGGTTCATTCCTGGCTACCCCGACCACCCAGAAGTCTAAATATTTGTACACTTGCATTGCTAATATTGGACTAAGCGATTGTTCAAAATTCCATAATTCTATGTGGTCTGGGAGCATATTAAAACTAAATTACTAATTTTGAAGGCCAATTTGGAAATTTACCTGTTCCCGGCCACCCTGACAACCCAGATGTCTGAAATTTTGCCAATTTGCATTGTCATCTGGTTCTAAAAATTGTACAAAATTTCTGATTTCTATGTGTTCTAGAAGTAAACTGCTGGCCACCGTAAATGCAACACTCTGAAATAATCATGCAAACAACATGAAATTTACAAAATGCATTAGCGGAGGTGAGATATGCAAATGATTAGAATTTCAGTGCAGACGCACATCACGCGCGCCTGTGGCTCCACTTCAAAGCACTATTTAAGGCTTGGAGATTTCGACAATTTCAAGTTCGGCAATTGTGTTTTTCTCATATTAAAAAAAAAAAAAACGATCAATTATGCCTAGTGTAGAAAACAGCGATCATCTTTTGTTCAAGTATCCGATTTCGACAGAGGAAGGACAGTGGCCTACCGAGATTGTGGATTATCTTTCAGGGAAATCGGTAGTCTTGTTGGACGAAACCAAACAGCTATAATGCCGTTATGTGATCATTGAATGCAGGAAAGTACGACGGACCGACGTGTTCGATCGCATCCACCTCAGTGCACCACTTCACGTGCTGACAGGCAAATTGTGCGCATGGCAGTGACAGATCGCTCAGTCACATCACGAACCGTAGCACAGCATATTCAGTCTGTAACGCATCATCCAGTGTCTGCGCGTACCATTCGACGCCGTTTACAGCAGAGTGGTCTGTCCGCAAGACGTCCATTGCTTCGTCTACCCTTGACGCAGAACCACAGACGTCTCCGCCGCCAATGGTGCGATGAAAGAAGAATTTGGATGGCAGAATGGAATGAAATTGTCTTTACTGACGAGTAATGCTTCTGTCTGCAAAACCACAGTGGTCGGATTCGAGTCTGGAGACACCGTGGAGAGAGGAAGCTGAACAGCTGCGTTATGAACCGCTACACTGGTCCTGCACCGGGTATTATGATATGGGGCGGTATTGGATATCACTCTCGCACTCCTCTAGTACGCATTGCCGGTACTTTAAACAGACAACGCTACATCTCCGAGGTGTTGGAGCCAGTTGTCCTTCCTTACCTTCAGGACTTGCCCACAGCCATATTTCAACAGGATAATGCGCGACCACACGTGGCACGCATTGTCCAAAGATTCTTCATCAATCGCCAGATTGAATTGCTTCCCTGGCCGGCTCGCTCTCCGGATCTTTCGCCGATAGAAAACATGTGGTCCATGGTTGCTCAACAATTTACCCAGATTACATCCCCAGCTGCCACACCAGATCAACTTTGGCAACGTGTGGAATCTGCTTGGTCTGCTGTAACCCAAGAACACATCCAAAGTCTCTTTGAATCAATGCCGAGGCGTGTGGCAGCGGTGATCTCCAACAATGGAGGCTACTCTGGCTACTGATTCTGGCAGGAACCACACTTCGCAGAAGTCTATAAATTTAATCATTTGATACTTGGTCAACATGTTATCTACAAAATAAATTTTGTTGTGATATCTCTTGTCTTTCTTGGTGTTGCAATTTGGGTGACCAACAGTGTATACTACAAGATTTGTTGACAGACAAACATGGAAGCAAGTTAAATAAAAGCTTTAAAAAAGATTGATGTGTAGCCATGAATTTTTCCAAACAAACTTCCAACCACCAAATGATCTTCAAAAAATATAAGAAAGAGTTTGTGTGCCATTGTGAGGTCAATGAGAATTGCTTTCTAGTTGTTGTTACTTCTCCCTACAATATGTCAGATCAAACCAACAAGCTGTTTCGCAAACTTTCCCTGGGTTGTTCCGAAGTTTTGTGGCTTGGATTCTATTAAGAAGATTCAGAGTTCTCTGTGACCATGGAGAAGCTTTATTGCAGTTCATATTTGTGAGGGGAGATACAATGGAGGTTCTCAGCCGAGTGGGATGTCTAGGTTCTCCAGCTGCTAACAAACTGGCAGGTAAACAAGAAAGAAGGCAAATATACAGTAGAACCTCCCTGGAAAGGACAACACCTAATTAAAAAGCCAAAGTAGTCTTCAGGGAGAGGTGTCCTCTTACCGGAGAGTTGATAAATAGTGAAAATGGTAATTTTGCAAATGAAAACTGTCCTTTGTAGAGAGGTGTCCGCTAAAGGGAGGTTCTACTGTACCATAGGGATAACCACCCATAACAATCGTAGCAATATGGCACTCCACTAGGCACACACATGATAGGTTAGTTTGAATTAGAAATAATGTGAGAGAGATTACATTCGATTTGATAAAAAGAAAGATACCATATTTGGTCAAAACGGATGAAAAAAGCAATGCGCCTTCTCTCAGTCATATCTGAAAACTAGCAGATTTGGATAGGTGACAAAGCTGCACTTTAGCAAATTGAGAAGGGTCCACCTAGAGACCATTGTTTCAGGCTAATGGCCATCGTCAATCCAGAGCCGACTTGGATTTCGTCAGGTCCTGAAGATCGGCAAAGTGGCTAGAATAATTCTATGACCTAAACATCTATGGAAGTTTTGACGGAAATATATTTTGATAGGTAAAAAAAAAAAAATCGATACAGCTTATTTTGGATAGATTCATTCAAAATTTCTACTTCAACACGGCGGTGGTTATCGGGAACAGTTGGTTGAAGGTTTTAAAAGAATGTTCTCTGAGGGAAATCGGCGTTCTAACACGCAAGCGCATGCACAAAAAAGAAGAAGAAGAAGAAAAAAAGAGCGAGTTGTTTTGCTCCCTTTTAACAGATTAATTTTCATAGTCCGTTTGTTCAGCATATGTTCCTACAATATTTGATTGAAATTTTGATATGATAGGTCAGAAGAAGTCACGTCATAGCTTCAAGCTTGGGATCATCTTTAATCTGTAGAATTCCAAAGCAGGAGGGCGTCATACAAGCACATTTACGATTTTAAAAGAGGCGGAATCACAGGCCTCAGAAAAGTTGAAATTTCGACTAGAGAAATTGCTATGAAAGTAGGCTGCAATCAAAGTACTGTTGTAAGGGTTTGTTCTCAGTGGTCAGAAGAAGATTCAAGAAAATATGGCTCAGTCGCCCTAGAGTAATAACAGAGAGAATATAGGTGGATTTGAAGGATGGTTGTAGCAAGGACAACAACTGTACCAATGATTCAAACAGCTCTACATGTTCAGAATGCATCTGGACCATTTCTGAACACCATTAATAACGGTCTTATCGAAGCAGAACTCCGTAGTCGACGGCCTTTACTCATAATTCCACTCTCTGCCAAACACAGAAGCGACAGGCTCAACTGGTGTGAAGAGAGACGCCTTTGGACTCAAGAATGGAATTCTGTCATTTTTCGTGATGAATCCAAATTCAGTTTAGGGGTTCGTGACGGCAATGTAGGCCCTAAGAAAGATTCTAAAGGACTGCACTGGGGGGAAAGGTATACATAAAAAAACCTAGCTTCATGGTGTGGGGTGCCATCAGCTATGAAAGTAAGACCCCTTTAGTCTTTATTCAAGACACAATGACTGATCAGCTATACATAGATGTTAATATGATGCATTAGTGCGCCATCTGCTATGAAAAATTCAAACTATTTTTGACGCGTATGATTCTTTTAAAAATAAATCAATTTTCTACTGCCCTTACTGCAATGATAAAATAATAGGAGGGCCTGGCTCATCAATAGTGAACCCTTCCAGCGGTTTCGCCAGTTCAATCTACCTAACTAGGTCTCTCCGGGAGGTGGTCTTTCATCAGAGAGTCTGTTTAGGTCGAAAGACTACTCTGATAAGAGACTACCTCCCAGAGAATCCAGATTTAGCCATGTTTTTAGACAGTCTCTCAAATGAAACTACTATATTTGTATATTCAACACAGAGACTCTTACATTAAAATTATTGAACATAAATGAACATAAGACATATGGAGCAGTAGTAGACGGGACCATGTGGCAGCCACCTGATGGTGGAATTTGGCGGCGACTGAACTTGACGATGGCCTACGATTGACCTGATGATGATAGTAATGATGATAAGAATGAGGGGACCTTAAAATTCTAGTTATATGACTAGATCTAGGATCAAAAATAGATTTTAAATAATATTTATTATACATTGATGATACACACATATTTCACAGCTTAGTACGCTCCAGGAATCCGGGTTATATCAAGAAAGAGAGCTATTTTACAAAAATCGAAAAAGTGAAATCAATCTATATAATAGGATTTGATAAAGAAAAAAAGTCTGAGAGAGAATACTTAACTAGAAACCTTGAAAAACTACATACAAACACATATTTACATACTATTTTTAATATACATATAGTGGTATGTAGATATGCATATATGCAATTGCAACATGAGTTATGGTAGAAAAGACCATGCTAAAATAAATGATCAATTATAGAGAATTATTGAAAATAAATATTTTACACGTAAAACTACACGATAAAAGGCTCTAGGGTTCTACAAAAAAAGGAGTTTTTAAATACCCTTAAAAGAAGTAATTAGAGACGGGCTCTCTGGGCATTGAAGATTGAAACAATAAATCTTAATTTAGGGAGATCGGAAACTGACTCCAGAAAGGAAGAAATTGAAGATCTAAGATGATATTTGTCATAAAGTGGTAGAAAGAAACAAAGAGATTGTTAGCTGATATTTACCATAAAGAGATTTTGTGATGGAAAGCTGCAGAGAAGTATGTAAAGTAAAGAGACTAGCTAACGTCCGACTGAGTATATATGTAAAGAGGTAGTACTTACATGGCTACTATGTAGATATGTAACAGCTCCTGCAAGATAAGTATCGCAGAAGCAATGACTTCGAACTAGGCCATTACTAAAGCAATACTCACCTTGTAGACTGTCTACAGTGACCTATATAGACACACTCATGCTCTATATTAAACCAACAAGATATAAATACAGAATGGCATAGATTTGTATATAGAGATAAAATAGTCAACATAATCAAAACAAATTAATGGGAAATGGTGGCTTTGCCTTTCTTTTTTATTCAATATGACTGTCGAGCTTTCCAGTCAAGGACTCAGGTCTAAAGGTAAAGCAAGAAACAACATAGAAGCTGGGTTCATACGAGAATTTATAAAATAAAAAAAAATAAAAATTATACTACGAGGTGTGTTCAAAAAGTATCGCGACTTTTGTGTTTTTTTCAAAAATTATTTATTTATTCATGAATACCTATTTTGTCCCCTTCAAAGTAATCCCCATGAGATATTATACATTTGTGCCAACGGTTTTTCCAATCTTCGAAGCACTTCAAAAAATCATTTTTTAAAAAATCTTGTTCAGCTCCTCCTTCGATGCCGTCTTTATCTCGTCAAGCGTAGCGTAACGTCGTCCTTTCACGGGCCTCTTCAGTTTAGGGAACAAGAAAAAGTCACAGGGGGCCAGATCTGGGGAATACGGTGGCTGCGGCATCATTAGTGTGTTGTTTTTGGCCAAAAAGTCGCGCACAAGCAACGATGTGTGAGCAGGGGCGTTATCGTGGTGCAAAAGCCAATTTTTGTTCTTCCACAAATCCGGGCGTTTCTGGCGGATTGCTTCGCGCAAATTGCGCATAACTTGCAGGTAATATTCCTTATTGACCGTTCTACCCTGTGGCAAGAACTCATGATGCACCACGCCCCTGCAATCGAAGAAAACTGTCAGCAGAACTTTCACATTCGACCGAACTTGGCGCGCTTTTTTCGGTCTTGGTTCGTGCGGCAGCTTCCATTGAGATGATTGAGCTTTGGTTTCCACGTCATAACCATAAACCCACGCTTCGTCACCAGTTATGACCCTCTGGAGCAAATTTGGGTCGTCGCGGACAGAGTCCAACATCTCATTAGCAATGTTCATGCGATGCTGTTTTTGGTCGCAATTGAGCAATTTTGGTACGAATTTCGCGGCGACCCGTCTCATGCCCAAATCATTGATAAAAATCGAATGGCACGAGCCAATCGATATGTTTAGGTCCTCAGCAACTTCTCTAACGGTGATTCGACGATTGGCCAATATAATTTTCTCCACTTCATTATTTTTTTCGTCTGTTGTTGAAGTGCTCGGGCGTCCGGCACGCTCTTCGTCGTTCACATCTTCTCGGCCTTCTGAGAACATTTTGTACCACCGATAAACGTTGCTTCGGTCCAAGGTAGCTTCTCCATATGCCACAGTCAACATTCGGAATGCATCCGCGCACTTAATTTCGTTTTTCACACAAAATTTGATACAGGTTCTTTGATCCATTTCTTTTAATAGGTAAAAATCGAAGACGATCCAAAACACCTGCAAGCAAAGCAGCTGTCAACAATTAAGTGAACATTCAAAATGGCCGAACTTGTCGGAATAAGTGAGAGACATGAGTACCAACATAAAGCCACAAAAAGATCGAAATTCGAATATACGTAACCCGCGAATATTCAAAAGTCGCGATACTTTTTGAACACACCTCGTATACTAACTGTGCGTAACCCAGACTCCTGGAGCCACGTACAGAAGTCGCCAAATATCCGGGAATTTCTAATAAAATAACATATTGTAAGATATTTAAATAAACACTAAAAAAACATTTATCTATAACATATTTTATTTAACAGTCGTTTTCGAGATAAACACATAAAAATATATAATTTAATTTACAAAAACAAAAGTTGACTATAGATGTTTTGCTTAGGAAATAACTAATATATATTTATAACCCAGGTTCCTCTCTAAAGCGAAGAACGCCAACTACCGGACTGTCCAGCTCACTAGTATGCACTAATGCTAGGCGCTTTTAATCGCGTCCTGGGGAATTTCTGAGCTGAACCAGTTGGTCAGGAAGTTCCATACTGAGTCTGGCCATAGATGTAGGGTTGAGGTGGGTCAGTTCAAGCAGGATAGCTGTTTGCATCCTATGTCTCGCGAAAGCTGGATAGCTGTGAAGAGGATGTAATCAACTCTCTGTGACTTTTATTAACAGTGGGGGCAGGTTGGACTTGTTTCGGTTTGAACAAGTGCAAGGTCAGCCAGGACATGGCCATAGCCTGTGAGGATGATCGTGGTGGCCTCTTCATGGCAGATTTTTGGCAGAACTTTCAGGAGACGGCTTGGAGTGGAGGTAATTCTCCTGAGAGATGCCCTGGGAATATATTTCTGTCCATGAAGCTAGAGCAGCCTTACGTGATAGGTTTCGAGCATGAGTTCGAGGCAAGGTGGAGAATGAGTGTGGTAGGACAAAAGTAGAGCCGTTTTTTGCTGCCCTGTCTGCTATTTCAATGCCGTCGACTCCACTTTGTCCGCATACCCAGTACAGTTCAAGGTGTAGAGCTCTGCTCAGGACTTGTATTGTTTCCACCACTACCGATGTCCGTATTGGTCCAGAGGAGCAAAGTGGATCTACAGTCCGAGTCAATGGTCTCTCCTGTTTTTTTTTTTTTTTTGGATTTAACTTTGCGAGTTGAGCAGCCCAGAGAATTGATAAGAGTTCGGCTTGATAGACAGTGTAGTCTGGGTGAATCCGTAGAAGAACCGGCTGATGTTCTTGGGAAAGGAGGATAATTGCTGCACTTATAAAAGGGGGTATTTGCTGGATAACTTATTGATCCATCTGTGAATATTAGTGGCGATTTTATTTCTTCAAGGATCAGACAGAAGGAAAGGGGTCGTATGAATGGCGGGTATGGCAGCGCAGCAGGTCCTGGCTTCGATTCGTAGTTCCCCTTCTTGATCTCCTTTAGGAAAGCCAGCCGAGCCTGGATTATGATGTCAAGAGGGGGGCTGCCTGTCAGGGATATGGCTGGTATGGTTGCGTACAAGGGCCCCCTCTCACTATATGCTTTGCAAACGTGTAGTGGAGGCTCTGGAGCTGACGGGCACCCTCCTTGGAGGAAGCGCGACGACCCCAGGCTGAACTCTGTATAGAAAAGCCGGGATGACCACCGACTGAAGGATTTTGATGCCAAAAGCATAGGAAATACCGAATTTCCAATGGATTGAGTCAGTCAATCTTGGAAAAATTGCCCTACACCTACGAATTAGTTTGGATAACTGAGAGATGAATCCTCGTGTCTGGTCGAATTCTACCCCCAAAATGATGATTGTATATCCAATGGTGATTGGTTGGCCAAGGAATTTGAGTCTATGATGGTGGATGGGGCGGACTCTTCACCCTGGAGTGTCTTCCAGAGGTTAAGATTGAGTCCGTTCTCAGAGCTCCAAGAAACGAATCTCTCCAGAAAGTCATTAATGGTATTGGTCGGCAGACGACCCCGAACTTGAGCCAACAGGGTGAAGTCATCCGAATAGGCAACCTGTAAACTCTTCCTTATGGGCTTAGTGCAGAACCTTGGGGAGTGCCATTTAGTAGCATGTGTGTGCTTTGCAGATTGAAACAAATCAATTATTCAGTGTGATGTATATAAATAAATTGAACAATATACAATATTTAAGAAGTTTCATAGTAAATATTTGAAAGAATCTATATAAAATAATATGATGAATCATATATAATAAAATAAAGCACTAAAAAGTAAAAATAAAATATAACATTTAAAAGAATCAAATACCTTTCTCGGTATTTAATTTTTTTAATAGATTCAAACGTGCGGAAAAAGCCTTTATTCCTGTCGAAACTGCACCTTAACGGTACACTGCTGATCCTCTCCATGCGAAACGCCAAGAATAAGATCAACGAAGAAACCACAAAATCAGTTTTGAAAATTTCGGACAAGTAAGTCAATCTGCCTACCATAGGTCTGATGAGTACAGAGGCAGCTTCTCTCCCTTACTTTCTGTAGGAAGAGTTATCTGATGTGAGACCTATGGTTTGAACGGAGTCAGTGCATATTCTGCGCGATCAACAACAAGCTGTATGGTGTTTTTGGGGGGAAGTTTTAAAAATGTTCTTTCTCTTTTTGAAAAATATATCGTTTACTTTTAAAATATTTGAGTCTTAAACTCTTTGAGTGAATTATGTCTAGATAAGTCATTAAAAAACTAAATATGTAAAAAAAATCAATTTAGTCAAATACAACAGGTTTCCACTGAAGACATGGTCCGTTTTAGACAAAATCATACTTTATATGAAAAAAAAAACTCTTTGGAGCTTTATAAAGACAAAAAGGGAAAACCTACTTTCATCATAACATTCTTTTAAAATAAAATCATTATTTTTAATTTGAATATATATATAGGATTAAAAAAAAAACCTCAATAATGTGAAAATTACCTTTATAATACACTTTGGTTGAGGAGATGTGTAAAGTTGTCCCATTAACGATGTGAAGGCAACTCTGAGTCACATCACACTCCAACACTTTGGACAACATCAACATCCAAAGTCTTAAGGGTGTGATTGATTCAGAATTGGTGGCAATGGACGGACGATATCCATTCTGTTGAAGCACACAAACATATAATAAACACTTCCATTCTAAAGTCCACTTTCAGCAATAACTTCCTTTTAACATCAAAATTATAAAAGTAGAACGTGAGGTTTCGAGAATGGTGCTCCTCTTTACTCAGAAGTTTTGATATATTACAACTCTGGCAACATTAGGTTAGTCCTCATCAGTACAGGGACGGCTTCAGTTTCATAACACTCCACGAGAGGGGTTATGAATTTACCAAACAGGAGTTCAAGCTGGTTAAGTTGGCAATGGCCGATTTTCTGTCAAGAATACAATATAAAGTTGCTGGAGAATGATATTCATGTACCAAAAGAGGTATCTATCCCTTTATGTTGTACTAGACGAATGGCCCGGGCAACGCCCGGGTTTTACCCGAGTGCGTATATATTTTAAAAACGTTTTAATTCAAATACTATAATTAACTTTATGAACGGAAAAATATGTCCAGGGTAGCCTAGTGATCATGGCATCTGCCCGGTAAGCGGAAGGTCGTGGGTTCGATTCCCATCCCTTGACACTTTTTTTATTTTATCCATTCTGACCAAAATCTATCCGTGAACTTCACACAGTGAACTTCACACAGACAGAATAAGGCAATTATATAAGTAGATAAGTATAATAATAATAATAATTATTATTATTATCATTAGATAATGATAATGATCATAATGATGATGCGCGCGTTGATGACCAAAATCTATCCGTGAACTTCACACAGACAGAATAGGGCAATTATATAAGTAGATTCTTGTCTGAAAATCGGCCCTCATGTCTTTTCACCAGCTTGAATACCTGTTTGGTAAATTCGACCGATTTCATAACCCCTATCGTAGGCTGTTTTGAAATAGAAGCCGCCCCTGTACTGATGAGGGCCATAGCCCGAAACCACGGTATACAGGTTGGATTTTTATCTGACTTTGCCAAAACTGGTGTTGGGGCTCATTCTTTATCACTAGTAAAGTGTTTTACTAGGGTGATGAACAGTGCATCGTTCTGATACACGATTAAAGAGAGAGGGGCTTCTTTTGGTACATGGATATCATCCTCCTGCAACATATATAGATGAAATGCTAACTCGAAATCCGCTGTCACTATTCACCATTAAAACATTAAGAAATTTCACGCGATGATATTGTCACGGTAGAGAAGACAAGTATTCCAAAACTTAATTAAAAATAATTTATTAATTAATTAAACTTATATAATGCAAAATGTGTCAAAGGATTTTTCAAGTGGTAGTTTACAAGAATGGTAAGGGGTGATAACTATGCAAATATTTATGATGATAAACAACAGAATATTTAAAATAATTATTCAGTGACATTGACCCCTTCCTAGATGAACAGCGTCCCGCTGTAATTATCACTTGAACAGATCAGCTTGGTCCTCAGAGTCATGGTAGGGTTTCATTCGCAGTACATGGACCAGGTCTCTTGTTTGGCGTCTTCTGGTTGGTTGGTCCACAGGTTCAACTTCGAAGGTCACGTCAGAGAGTTTCCGAGTAACCCTGTATGGCCCGAAGTACCTTTTCATCAGTTTTTCTGAGAGTCCCACCTTTCTTATTGGGATGAAAATCCATACCAGGTCACCGACGTTGTAATCCATTGCCTCGTGCTTTGAATCATATCTGGCCTTGTCCTTTTCTTGGGCTTTCAAGGTTTCTAATCTTGCTAGCTGCCTAGTCTCTTCGACTCGCGAGGCAATCTTCTGACTGTATTCCTCTTGGAGATCTTCATGGGGATTTGGGAAAAAGTGTCTAAAGTCGTTTCGGCTTCGCGTCCATTGATCAGTTTAAAAGGGGTAAAACCTGTCGTATCTTGTTTCGCGGTGTTGTAGGCGAACGTGACGTAGGGCAGGATTACGTCCCAGTCCTTCTGTTCAACACTTACATACATAGCCATCATGTTGGCTAAGGTTTTGTTTAACCTCTCTGTCAGTCCATTCGTCTGGGGATGATACGCTGTCGTGAACCGATGTATCGACGAGCATTGATTGGTGAGTTCCGCAATCAACTTGGATTGGAATACTCGTCCTCGGTCCGTGATAATTTATCTAGGGGCTCCGTGCTTGAGAACAACATCTTCCATTAAGAACTTGGCTGCTTCTTTTGCTTTCCCTGTGGGTAAGGCTTTAGTAACGGCAGATCGAGTAAGATAGTCAGTACAGACTATGATCCATTTATTACCGTCAAAGGATTTCGGGAATCTGCCAAGAAGATCTATTCCGATTCTTTGGTATGGGAAGGTTGCAGGAGGAATGGGTTTGAGCAATTCAGGCGGTTTTATCTGTTTTATTTTTTGGCAATCTTTGCAATGTGCTACATACTTTCGTATATCCTTGAGAAGTCCTGGCCAAAAGTATTTGTTTCTAACCCTCTCATAAGTTGTAGAAAATCCTAGGTGGCCCGCTGTAGGAACGTCGTGTAGGCTTCTCAGTAGTTTCAATTGTAGGTGCTTGGGGATAACGAGGAGGTGTGGGTTTCCCAGGGGGTCGAAGTTCCTTTTGTACAAGGTTCCTTTCACCAGTTCATATCCTCTTGGTTCGTCTCCGGATTCTTCTATTTCTTCTATCAATTTTATAATTCTAGGGTCATTTCTCTGTTCAGTATCGAAGCAGGTCAGAGCAGTTATTGATGGTACATCATCATCATCTTCTTCTTCTTCGTCTGCTTCTTCTTCCGATTTGCTCTCGAGAGAACTTCGGGAGAGACAATCCGCATCTTAGTGCTTACGCCCGCTTTTATAAGCTAACGTAATGTCGTATGCTTGGAGTTTAATGGCTCACCTCGCCAGTCTTTCAAATTTGATAACCAGCAAAGGGCGTAGTGATCCGTAACGATGACGAACTCGCGACCAAAGAGGTAGGGGCGGAATTTGTTTATTGCCCATATCACGGCCAAATATTCTCTTTCTGTAGTGGAGTAATTCTTCTCTGCCTTTGTTAGGGTTCTTGAGGCGTAACCCACTGGTCGCTCTTCCCTGTCATGGACCTGAACGAGGACTGCTCCGATACCATAACCGCTGGCGTCATTGTGAAGCTGGGTTGGCAGGTGTTCTTCAAAATGAGCTAAGACAGGTTCAGACATTAGGGCCCTTTTCAGTGATTTAAAAGCTTCTTGTTCTTCTAAGTTCCAAGAAAATGTCTTGCCTTTTTTGAGAATTTCATGGAGAGGGGCAGCTTTATCGGTGAAGTGTTCAATAAATCAGCGAAAGTACGAATAAATGCCGATGAAACTCCTCACCTCAGTGATAGATCGTGAGGTCGGGAACTTGGCGATAGCTTCTATCTTTTCAGGGTCGGGATAGATGCCGTTGCCATCGACAAGATTTCCAAACACTCTTATTCGTTTGGTTCCAAAATTACACTTTTTTGAATTGAGGCTCAAATCTGCATTGCTAAGGCATTGTAAGATGGTTTTGAGTCGGCGCAAATGTTCGTCAAACGTTTTGGAGAAAACTACATTGTCGTCTAAGTAGCATAGGCACTGCGTCCATTTCAATCCCCTTAAGATTTTGTTCATCAAACGCTCAAATGTTGCAGGGGCGTTGCACAGGCCAAAGGGCATCACAAGAAATTCATATAAACCATCTGGGGTTATGAAGGCGGTTTTCTCTCTAT
>CP092869.1:51585658-51597775 GCA_030710605.1 Cordylochernes scorpioides | reverse complement strand
GAATAAAATTGAATCATAACTTCCCAAAGTAATGGGAATAAGAAAATGTGTTGAGATGAGGGATTTAAGGCCACAGAATAGTAATTAAGAATGTCCATAGATGGTAGTGAAGAAAATGTTGTGAGACTTTTTAAATTGGTTTTGAATCATTTTATTTAGTTGGCACCATATCTTCTCAAATGTTACAAATTTGTAATGCCAATCCACATAGAGTTAAAGATGTATGGTTTCAGTAGGTGGGATACATTTGCACATTTGCTCCATATAGAAGGATATCTTCTGGTTTCCAGTACCACCATGTTTCTCTGCCCTGTGATCTCTTTTCCCAGTAGTTTCTTATTAATCTACACTCATGGACAAAAGAAAGTTGTTCCTTTATCATGTATATTGGGATTCAGACAATAGCTGAAAGATAACAGTGACCCATATTGAAGACACACAAGATAACCAAGTGTGAACAAAATGTCTCTGTCTCCTTAAAAAAAAAATATAAAACCAGCTACATAAAATATTTTCCACTTCCTTAAGTTTCGTGCTGATGGCCCTCGTCAGTCTAGGGCGGACTTTATTTCATGAGATCAAGGGATCTAATGGACCCTTCACAATATGCCAAAGTTTAGCTGGCAAAGTGGCTATGTCAAATCTATTACCAAGATATAGATGGAAAATTTCCAGGAGGAAATCGATCTATTAAAAATAAAGCTCGCCTCTCCCGTCACTTCCTTAAGTTTTGTCTATGAGTGTAGTTCTTTGCAAGATCTCATTTTTTTACCAAACCTCTTTGTTAGTCACCACTGTTATCAGGGGAATCATTGGATGATCTCTTCAATACAGTTTCATCTCTACACCTAGTTGTAGAGCCAAAGTGGCCTTTAGAGAGAGGCAACCTCTTATACCTGAAAGCTGATAATTAGTAAAAATGGTCATTTTGGCTCTGAAAACTTTGTCACAGAGGTTCTACTGTACTTGCTACATGCTGATATACGTGCTGCGCAGCCCAACCGGACCTACTACCTTGAAGATACAGAGAACTTTGCCCTGGAGTGGTGTCGAGCTATTGAGGAAGTCCGAGAATCCACGTACAAGAAGTCCCAACCTGCCACCTCATCTTAACACTCTCCCCCCCCACCCCATCTATCTATCCCTCCCCTCCCTCTTGGTTCATAAAAAATATTTATTATGGCAACCCTCTCTCCTTTATTCTACGGTGTTTCTTTGGCAAACTTCTAGCCCCAGTCCATTGTACAAACTCCATGTTCAGATCTTGGTTGTACTTCCTGTATAAGACATTCCCAATCCTCTCTACACACCATGATGGCTTATAGATTAAAAAGACTGAATAGTAAGTATATTATACAGTAAAACCTCTTCAATAAAATATCCTAAAGGATAGTCCTGTGTGTGATAGATGATAACGCTTACTAGGGATAGGTTAAAAAGACTGAATATAGTATATAGTACAGTAAAACACCTCTTTTATTCAACATCCCAAAGGCTTCCTGTGTGTGGTGTTGAAAAGTGGTTGCTGAATTAGTCGGTTAGAGTAGATACCTTGGGGAGGATTAGAGAAATGATTGAAATATAGTATCAGTTCAAAAGGTTATACTGTAGTTGTTGATTTTAGGGAGCTCAGTCCTAAGACACTGTTTTGTCTCCTCAGTCAGGATCCACCAAGATGGCCACAGTTTTCACTGGTGGTAAGTTTCTCACTTCACCTGGTCCACCAATGTTGTACGTGGGTGTGTCCCCTTGATCTGGTGTCCTCAATGTGTTCTTCAATCTCTTTACTAGACACAAGTCTTAGCACCTGTCCATTTCAGTTTCCGAATACATCATTAAATGTTGATACATGACTGAAAATACATATAGGCCATTCAAAGTCTATGCGGGGGGTCAGTGGAAGGATGGTCTAAACCAAGCATGTCAAACTCAAATCCTAACACGGGCCAAATAAAAAAGTAATAAGATTATGTGGGCCGCAAAAAATACTTATGGCGATGTACATACGTTATGTATGTAGGTATAATATTATCAAAACTTACGACTTATGTATGGCGACCAGTGGTTCGTTATTAATAAATAAATTATGTATAATTACAATTTTTAAAAATTAGGCTACAAATTTTATTATTATTTTTTTAATTTATAAATTTTTTTAAATTAAAATATATTGTCTGGTGGGCTGCAAATTTATTCTTTGTGGACCGCATGAGGCCCGCGGGCCGCGAGTTTGACATGCTTGGTCTAAACCATTGGTTTTCGACCACTACGACCCAGGTTCGATTCCCGCATTGGCACTTTTTTCTAATTAAAAAAAAAAAAACGCTCCAATGGCCCCCGATTCTTTAAAAATCCACCCACACCAGCAAATGCAAGTAACCAAACGGGGCTCTGGCACATTTGTAAGTGTAAAGTCAAACTGCTTTTCACATGTGTAGACGTGTGGTGCACTTACAGCAAAAACAGTCGCCTACTTCTACCCACCATGATTATCATGGCCTATACGACAAGTACTAGGGATAAGCACACATACAAAAAGTCTATGCAAATAAACTAATTTGCATATTTTGGGTTAGTAAAATGAAGATGTTGTTACAGCAGAGAACTTCCATGAGAGGATATCTCTACAAAGGAGACAGTCTCTATCACCAAAGTTGTTATTTATAGCTATTAGCTTAGTAAGAGGACACCTTCCCTAAAGGACACTCTAGCTCTGTAACTAGGTGTTGTCCTTTACAAAGAGTTTGTTCTACTGTATGAGAATTCAATGCCCCCACCATTCCTGGGTGTAACCTCAGGACAAAAAAAAGGATGGAAATCTAATGCTGCACATAACTGGTACAGAGCAAGAAGGACAAGTACCAGTTCTGTCCTCCCAAGAGAACAACAATCTTTGATTTCCTACAGACCTACGGACAATGACTTTCCAGAATGGTTGCAAGGTTTTCCCACTATGTACTAAGTGCAATTCTCAACCTGTAACCTCAAAACACATTATTGACTCACCCATTGATCAGCTCTACTTATCCCCAGCAGACACCATCAAAGCCTTATCTTTTAGCTTTACAAGCTTGATACCCTAATATGATTGAGTGTAGATAAGAAAGAAGAAGACAAAAAAGGAATGTTTACTATTTTAGAACAAATGTGTTTCTTTCTCAAGTACACTGATACCCTAAATACCCTAATATGATTGAGTGTAGATAAGAAAGAAGAAGACAAAAAAGGAATGTTTACTTTTTTAGAACAAATGTGTTTCTTTCTCAAGTACACTGATGGAATCTCGTTATAATAGTAAGGTGACTATAACATCACGTTTCTTAAGTCCCAAGTATTAAGTAACAGTCATTTTAACCTGTATTCTAACAACAACATGCTTATGAAAACTTGAAAGTTGGTGTAAAGTGATGTTGTTAGAGTAAGATTCCACTGTATAACAATTTTAAACGGCCCTCAGAGTGCTATGGATAAATTTATCATTGCAGATAGAGGGCAGTAGAATGTTGTATTTGAAAAATACGTGTCAAAAATAGTTGGAATTTCTTATTAGCAATTTCCATGACCAACTCTTCCAGTAGCTGCCCTCACACTGAACAACAGCCTGAAACATAAACATTAGAACTACCTCCATGTAAAGGACACCTAATTGCAGAGCCAAAGTGTTCTTTAGGGAGAGGTATCCTCTTACCGGAGAGTTTCTAAATAGTAAAAATGGTAATTCTACAAATGAAAACTGTCCTTTGTAGAGAGGTGTCTTCTAGCATGAGTGTCCTCTCATGGAGCATGTTCTACTTATATGGTTTGCCTATCTTAATTTATCAGGGAAAATGTTTTTGACCAGTAATTTGGAATGAAAAAAATCAGCAGTTCTTAATATTTATTTCAATAGAGAGAGAGAGAGATGGCACAAACCATCAATAACATTATCCTATATTCTTTTGTCAATATACAGTAGAACCAATGAATGAGAGGACACTCGTGCTAGTGGACACCTCTCTACAATGGACAGTTTTCATTTGTAAAATTATCAATTTTACTATTTAGCAACTCTCTGGTAAGAGGACACCTCTCCCTAAAGGGACACTTTAGCTCTGCAATTAGGTGTCCTTTACAGGGAGGTAGTTCTACTGTATAAGAAAGAGTTTGAAATATGGCTACATCAATTTTTTTTAAATTTTTAAATTTAGTTCTTAAAGTTTCAGTGACTCACTCTCTTCAGGGGAATGACGAGGGACAGTGAAACATTGGGAACTAAGTAAAAAATCTAAAAAGCATAGGGTGCCTCTCCTGTCAAATTAAACGTCAAAACTGTTGTGGCTTTGACCACAGGAAGGGGATCTCAGTCTCTGGCTCAGTGCTGCCAAGGCTAAAGGTGGCTTCAGGCTCCATCTCGACACCTCGCAATCACCAGAGGTTTGTGGCTTAGATGGACAAAGGTGGGATATGCGGGATGGCCAATAAATGGCGTCTAGTTTTGACGTTTAATATGACGGGAGAGGCGCCCTATGCTTTTTAGATCAATTTCCTCCAAGCAAAAATTTTCACATAAATAAAAAATACAGTAAAACCCCGCTAATACGAACCCTGGATATAGCGAACTTTCCCTTATAACGAACCTACGGCGATTCCCAAATTCATCCCATTGAAAATACCATCGTTATAACGAACTTTGCGATTTTTAAAATAATGAACTACCCCTATAATGAACCTATTTTCGGTCCCAAAATAATAAAATCTATTTAAAATAGTATGCTTATAACGAACTTAAAATTGTAATTTAAAAAATTTTAAAACAACAAAATTTTGAGCATGTTTCAGCTCACGGATAGCGATTTCAAAACAATAAATTTATCGGCATTGTTTGTTTTGATTTACATTCTATTTTTTCTGTATGTTGTAAAAATTTTTAGAAATTATACTTTTTATTAAATAGAATATCTTTGCGTCCATCAAATTTGAAATAGAAAAAAAAAATGCAAATGGCTTCCAAAATAAAGAAAATAAAGGCATTCTTATATAAATATCAGGCTTAAACTGGGGTGCAAATGCCAATATCTTACGCACAACGTACCTTGCACTCGTAAGACCTATTTTGGAATATGCTACACCAGCCTGGATCAATGCAAGTAAAACTAACCTATCCAAAATAGACAGAATCCAAGCAAGCGCAGCTAAAATTATCAGCGGACTTCGAGGATCCTGCCCAAATCGCATTGCTGAACTAGAATCTAACCTTCTTCCCCTGCACCTAAGGAGAAAAATATGCTTTTCAAAATTTATAACAAAAAAGATTAACTCTCCAAAAGAACATCCTACAGGAAAATTTATTAGAAATTGGGTGCCAAACCAAAGATTAAAACGCCCCACACCTCTCAACATGGCTACAACTCTAATCTTTTAGACATCTCAATTAACCCCAAACACAGAACTTCCTATCCCCCACACAAAACTCTCAACAAACTCATCTGTTTCCCTCATCTACCAGACAATCCCCATAAACATGAAACTCAGCCAGAATTACTTAAAGCTCTTGGCCTCCAAATCATTGAGGAAAATAGCTCCCTCTTCGACATCACAATTTACACTGACGGTAGCCAACTTGAAACTGGACTGTCTGGCAGTGGAATTGCTATCTACAAAGATAAGATCCTGGAAAAAATCTCCCTCTCCCACCCTAGACATCTTTCAGTTTATAAATCAGAACTCTCTGCTATAGATACGGCTTTAAAAGACATCAACATCAACTCGCCAAGCAAAATAATAATCTACTCCGACTCAAGAGCAGCCATTTATACCCTTCAAAGCTGCTTTTCCAGTCAAGAACCCCTCCTCAAGAGCATTGCTAAGTCTGTAAACCGACTCCCAGCCAACAGCTCAGTCACAGTGCAATGGCTTCCAGCTCATGTTGGAATTCCTGGTAATGGCTGGCAGACTCTCTGGCAAAGGCTGGAGCTCTTGGCCTACCTGAAGCAAGAGAATTTACCACCCAACTAGACGAAAGAGACCTCCTCTGTACCATCAAAACCCAATGCCTGCAGGAATGGAAATCTGATGCTGCACATGACTGGTACAGAGCAGGAGGGACAAGCACCGGTTCTGAGAGAACAACAGTCTTTGATTTCCAGACTTAAATCTGGTCATCTACGGACAATGACTTTCCAGAATGGTTGCAAGGTTTTCCCACTATGTACTAAGTGCAATTCTCAGCCTGCAACCCCAAGACATATTATTGACTGTATTGACTCATCCATTGATGAGCTCTACTCTTCCCCGGCAGACACCATCAAAAATCTCAAGCTTTACAAGCTTGATACCTTAGTGTGATTGAGTGGAGATAAGAAAGAAGAAGAAGAAGAAGGCATTCTAAAAACAAAAACGTTATTACTAAAGAAAAAAAAAGTTATTTCAAAACTTTTCAGAGTGAAGCAATACAGGCAAAATTCAGAACATGTTAAAATAAGAAAATATAACTTTTAAATTATAAGAGATGAACTAGAAGGCTATTAAAATTGTTACAAAGAGGAATCAACCTTAACTTTTGCCGCTGTTGGGACACCTCGTGACCATAATATGCCAAAATAACCCAGAACCCCCACCTACCTAACCATATCCCACCTTTGTCCATCTAAACCACAAACCTCTGGTGATTGCGAGGTGTCGAGATGGAGCCTGAAGCCACCTTTAGCCTTGGCAGCACCGAGCCAGAGACCGAGATCCCCTTCCTGTGGTCAAGCCACCTGACCTGTGGTGGATGACCTGGCCCTACCAAGCTAGTCTGAGATGGATTCAGACACCCCTTCCTGGTGGTCGAGCCACATGTCCGATGGTGGCCGACTTGACCACAAGCCAGAGTCCAAGATGGACTCAGATGCCCCTTCCCTGTAAGTCAAGCCACCGACCTATGGTGCTTGACCTGACTCCACCAGTATCAATACAGACTCCAGCATCAACCCAGACTCCAGCATGCCTATGGGCAAGCCACAAGCCCATGGTGGGTGTTATAATCACCATCTTCATGCATAACACCAGCTCCACCACGAGCCCTGAACCTTTCCCAAGCTGACCCCAAGATGCCCAGAATCAACAATATTAATTATATTTTTAAAATTATTATTTTTAATTCAATATTTTCGTTTTTTTTTTTTTTTTTTGTGAATTTTCTTAAATAAATTTTATATTTAATTTATTTTTATTATTTTTTAACGATACCTTTTTTATTTTCACAGAAAGAAGGGTGATGATAGCCTTGGGGGAGTGAGTCCAGAAACACTGGGGGCAAGGAAGCGGGATATTTACTTTTTTTAGTGAGGGTTAGATTTTCTTCCTGAGAAGCTGAGGGCTGGAAGTTGCTGAGGGCTCGAGCCGCTGGCTGTGGCCTTAGCCGCCCTTTTTTTCGAATCCTGGACTTTGGTGGCTGGATGTCGAAGTAGGTGGGGATAACATGGAATTTTGGCATAATAGGCCTTTTGTATACAGTTTATATATACTTTTAAACTCCTCCCTTTTAACCTTATATATATAGTTTTTTAATCCTTTTTTATTTACATCTTATATATGTGCATGATCCTATTTAAGTATTATTTCTTTATTTTTTACTAATATTTGTTGTACATTGAAAGATTATTTTATTGGTCTAAATAAAAATTTGTTAGCCAAAAATGATTGGTTAATTTCCCCTTCAACATTAATTGCTAGCCGGCACAGCTTTAGGTCTCTACATGTGCCATAGATGAATAAATTTGTGGTCTGCTTTTCTGCAGCCACTGGCGCCCTAATATTTGGACATGTAGAGATCTGGAAATAGTTATTTTAAAAACAACAACAAAGTAAAAGTATAAAATCTCACGATTCTAACACCGCGATCATACATGTTGGGGTTTAAAAAAAAAAAAAAAAAAAACGTCCAAATTTATGGCATGAACTATGGCGATTTTAAAGCCAGCAATGTTTTGCCTGACAGGTTAAAAAAAAAAAAAAACGAAATCTAGACTTTAAGAAGAATTTGTGGAAACATGAAATGGAAGAAAAACACTAATTTTTTTTTAAAGATGCAATGCTTTGAAGCAACAAGGTAATTAAGGCCATTTTTTAAAGTAAACATTGTATTATATAATGTGATAAAGATGTTTTAAAATCATATCTTTGAATATATATTTAATAAAACTTTGCCTAGGATTTGTCCTGATTTTGAAATTAGACATAGAGGTACATGTATGCTAATGATAAGAAGAACCTATCATCAAATAATTTCTTTTGTTATCCAGTATTATTGTATAAAAATTGGTCAATTAAGGGAATTAACACTAAGTGACCACTATTAAGAGGCAGCCTCTTCCTGTGTGTATGTCTGTCCTTTAATTATACGGTCTAAAAATTTTGAAAAGTAAAAAAAAATAGCCAAACCGTGGCTATAGTGAACCAAAAGTTCTATCCCATTGGGGTTCACTATAGAGGGTTTTACTGCATATTAAAAAAAAAAAAAAAGATAAGATTTTATTCAAATGCACTAAAAAGGAAAAACTAAAATATTTTATCTTCTGTCATTGAGCAATTAGATGTATCTGAGTGAAAATAAAAGCGGCGGGGGATGATCATCATGAATTTCGAACCTAATGTGATTTAATATGTAACAACTGATTAGCGATTTTTATAAGTGTTTGCTATATTTTTACCTTTCCTCTAAATGTGATCGTCCCCCGCCGCTTTTATTTTCACTCAGATACATCTAATTGCTCAATGACAGAAGATTCTATTTCTATTTTTTCCTTTTGAGTGCATTTAAATAAAATATTTTTGCAAAATATATTTTTTATTCATTAATTTTATTTAGTTATAGTTTTTAGTCATGAATTTCCAAAACCACCCAGAACTGACCATCCACAAGTGTGAAAATTTGTCAGCTTGAATTGTCATCAGGTTTGAATAAGTGTACACAATTTCAGACTTCTACCTGCCTTGGATTTATATTAAAAATTGATTACAAAATTTGTGGAAAGACAGAAATGAAGCAAGTTAAATAAAAGATTTTTTCAAAAACCATTATCACTGGGGCTTAGCCTAAAAGATGCAAGTGTGTTCGCAGCGGATTGGTCAATTCCTCGTAAGAGGCGGGAAGTGACGTAAGCAAAAACCTAACTGAAATATGTCTCTTTACTTTTGGTTTGGGGGAACCCTAAATTTATTGTGAACTATAATTACAACGTTACAGACACATAATGGATCATTGTTGAGTGATAATTGGTACATATTCAATTTTCCCTCGGCAGAGCTGACTGCTACAGGGCGCGTCCCCAGGTGGCGGATAGGGGAACGACTTTCAGATATGAAGGCCAGCTGCAAAGCAAGCAGAATACTCTGACGAATAAGCAGTCACAGACCAACAGCAGCATTGTTAGAAGAGGAGAAAGACCTCTTTAAAATTCCTGAGTTCCCAACTACCTGGTTGATACACCAGCAAGGGCCCTCTCCAGGGATACACGCCTGTACTCAGAGTTGGCAGCAAAGGTGCCATGATCAATGAAAGCTGTACCCCTACACCCCATTCCATGAGATCGCTCGAGGAGCATGGACTCATGGAATTCATGTAATCTTTACACAAGGGGATAAGAAACACAACAACAAAAACATATTCAATTTAGATAATGATTATTCAATTGATTAATTTTAGTTAAAAAAAGTAACAAAAGATTAATTTAGATAGGAACCTGAATATTCGAATATCTAACTTGTTTGATGTCTTGAACAATCTCTGAAATAATCCATTTTCTACTCCCAACAGTTTCCAAGTTTTTGACCTCGTGCAACACATAAGATTTAAAAAGAAATTGGTTCATTCCTGGCTACCCCGACCACCCAGAAGTCTAAATATTTGTGCACTTGCATTGCTAATATTGGACTGAGCGATTGTTCAAAATTCCATAATTCTATGTGGTCTGGGAGCATATTAAAACTAAATTACAAATTTTGAAGGCCAATTTGAAAATTTACCTGTTCCCGGCCCCCCTGACAACCCAGATGTCTGAAATTTTGTCAATTTGCATTGTCATCTGGTTCTAAAAAGTACAAAATTTCTGTTTTCTATGTGTTCTAGAAGTAAACTGCTGGCCGCCGTAAATGCAACACTCTGAAATAATCATGCAAACAACATGAAATTTACAAAATGCATTATCGGAGGTGAGATATGCAAATGATTAGAATTTCAGTGCAGACACACATCACGCGCGCCTGTGGCTCCACTTCAAAGCACTATTTAAGGATTGAAGATTTCGACAATTTCAAGTTCGGCAATTGTGTTTTTCTCATATTAAAAAAAAAAAAAGAAAAAAGATCAATTATGCCTCGTAGAAAACAGCGATCATCTTTTGATCAAGTATCCGAGTTCGACAGATGAAGGATAGTGGCCTACTGAGATTGTGGATTATCTTTCAGGGAAATCGGTAGTCGTGTTGGACGAAACCAAACAACTATAATGCTGTTATGCGACCATTGGATGCAGGGAAGTACGACAGACCGACGTGTTCGATCGCATCCACCTCAGTGCACCACTTCACGTGCTGACAGGCAAATTGTGCGCATGGCAGTGACAGATCGCTCAGTCACATCACGAACCGTAGCACAGCACATTCAGTCTGTAACGCATCATCCAATGTCTGCGCGTACCATTCGACGCCGTTTACAGCAGAGTGGTCTGTCCGCAAGACGTCCATTGCTTCGTCTGCCCTTGACGCAGAACCACAGACGTCTCCACCGCCAATGGTGCGATGAAAGAAGAATGTGGATGGCAGAATGGAATGAAATTGTCTTTACTGACGAGTAATGCTTCTGTCTGCAAAACCACAATGGTCGGATTCGAGTCTGGAGACACCGTGAAGAGAGGATGCTGAACAGCTGCGTTATGAACCGCTACACTGGTCCTGCACCGGGTATTATGATATGGGGCGGTATTGGATATCACTCTCGCACTCCTCTAGTACGCATTGCCGGTACTTTAAACAGACAACGCTACATCTCCGAGGTGTTGGAGCCAGTTGTTCTTCCTTACCTTCAGGACTTGCCCACAGCCATATTTCAACAGGATAATGCGCGACCACACGTGGCACGCATTGTCCAAAGATTCTTCATCAATCGCCATATTGAATTGCTCCCCTGGCCGGCTCGCTCTCCGGAACTTTCGCCGATAGAAAACATGTGGTCCATGGTTGCTCAACAATTGACCCAGATTACATCCCCAGCTGCCACACCAGATCAACTTTGGCAACGTGTGGAATCTGCTTGGTCTGCTGTAACCCAAGAACACATCCAAAGTCTCTTTGAATCAATGCCGAGGCGTGTGGCAGCGGTGATCTCCAACAATGGCGGCTTCTCTGGCTACTGATTCTGGCAGGAACCACACTTTACAGAAGTCTATAAATTTAATCATTTGATACTTTGTCAACATGTTATCTACAAAATAAATTTTGTTGTGATATCTCTTGTCTTTCTTGGTGTTGCAATTTGGGTGACCAACAGTGTATATTACAAGATTTGTGGACAGACAAACATGGAAGCAAGTTAAATAAAATCTTCAAAAAAAGATTGATGTGTAGCCATATATTTTTTCCAAACAAACTTCCAACCAACAAATTATATTTAAAAAATATAAGAAAGAGTTTGTGTGCCATTGTGAGGTCAATGAGAATTGCTCTCTAGTTGTTGTTACTTCTTCCTACAATATGTCAGATCAAACCAACAAGCTGTTTCACAAACTTTCCCTGGGTTGTTCCGAAGTTTTGTGGCTTGGATTCTATTAAGAAGATTCAGAGTTCTCTGTGACCTTGGAGAAGCTTTATTGCAGTTCATATTTGTGAGGGCAGATACAATGGAGGTTCTCAGCCGAGTGGGATGTCTAGGTTCTCCAGCTGCTAACAAACTGACAGGTAAACAAGAAAGAAGGCAAATATACAGTAGAACCTCCCTGTAAAGGACAACACCTAATTAAAAAGCCAAAGTGTCCTTCAGGGAGAGGTGTCCTCTTACCGGAGAGTTGCTAAATAGTGAAAATGGTAATTTTGCAAATGAAAACTGTCCTTTGTAGAGAGGTGTCCGCTAAAGGGAGGTTCTACTGTACCATAGGGATAA